>JAXCHB010000243.1:0-689863 GCA_036926305.1 Uropetala carovei | reverse complement strand
TTTTTTTTCAAAATTTTTTTCGAAAATTTTTTTTCAAAATTTTTTTCGAAAATTTTTTTCAAAATTTTTTTCGAAAATTTTTTTCGAAATTTTTTTCGAAAATTTTTTTTCAAAATTTTTTTCAAAATTTTTTTCGAAAATTTTTTTTCAAAATTTTTTTCGAAAATTTTTTTCGAAAATTTTTTTAAAATTTTTTTTCGAAAATTTTTTTCGAAAATTTTTTTCAAAATTTTTTTCGAAAATTTTTTTCAAAATTTTTTTCGAAAATTTTTTTTCAAAATTTTTTTTCAAAATTTTTTTCGAAAATTTTTTTTCAAAATTTTTTTTCAAAATTTTTTTCGAAAATTTTTTTTCAAAATTTTTTTTCAAAATTTTTTTCGAAATTTTTTTTCAAATTCTTTTCCGAAAATTTTTTTTCCAAATTTTTTTTCGAAATTTTTTTCAAAATTTTTTTCGAAATGTTTTTTCGAAAATTTTTTTCAAAAATTTTTTTAAAAATTTTTTTTCAAAATTTTTTTCGAAAATTTTTTTTCAAAATTTTTTTCGAAATATTTTTTCAAAATTTTTTTCAAAATTTTTTTTTCAAAATTTTTTTCGAAAATTTTTTTTCAAAATTTTTTTCAAAATTTTTTTCGAAAATTTTTTTTCGAAATTTTTTTCAAAATGTTTTTCGAAAATTTTTTTTCAAAATTTTTTTTCAAAATTTTTTTCGAAAATTTTTTTCAAAATTCTTTTCGAAAATTTTTTTCGAAATTTTTTTTTGGAATTTTTTTTCAAAATTTTTTTAAAAATTTTTTTTGAAAATTTTTTTCGAAAATTTTTTTTCAAAATTTTTTTCCAAATTTTTTTCGAAAATTTTTTTTCGAAATTTTTTTCAAAATTTTTTTCGAAAATTTTGTTTCAAAATTTTTTTCGAACATTTTTTTCAAAATTTTTTTCGAAAATTTTTTTTCAAAATTTTTTTCGAAAATTTTTTTTCAAAATTTTTTTCCAAATTTTTTTCGAAAATTTTTTTTCGAAATTTTTTTCAAAATTTTTTTCGAAAATTTTTTTCAAAATTTTTTTCGAAAATTTTTTCAAAATTTTTTTCAAAAATTTTTTTTCAAAATTTTTTTCGAAAATTTTTTTCGAAAATTTTTTTCAAAATTTTTTTCGAAAATTTTTTTCGAAAATTTTTATCGAAAATTTTTTTCAAAATTTTTTTAAAAATTTTTTTCGAAAATTTTTTTCAAAATTTTTTTCAAAAATTTTTTTTCATAATTTTCTTTGAAAATTTTTTTCGAAAATTTTTTTTCAAAATTTTTTTCGAAAATTTTTTTTCGAAATTTTTTTCGAAAATTTTTTTCAAAATTTTTTTTCAAAATTTTTTTCGAAAATTTTTTTTCAAAATTTTTTTCGAAAATTTTTTTCGAAAATTTTTATCGAAAATTATTTTCAAAATTTTTTTAAAAATTTTTTTCGAAAATTTTTTTCAAAATTTTTTTCGAAAATTTTTTTCGAAAATTTTTTTCGAAAATTTTTTTTCTAAATTTTTTTCAAAACTTTTTTCGAAAATTTTTTTCGAAATTTTTTTTCAAAATTTTTTTCGAAAATTTTTTTCGAAAATTTTTTTTCGAAAATTTTTTTCAAAATTTTTACGAAAATTTTTTTTTGAAATTTTTTTCGAAAATTTTTTATGAAATTTTTTTTCGAAAAATTTTTTTCCAAATTTTTTTCGAAAATTTTTTTCGAAAATTTTTTTTCGAAATTTTTTTCGAAAATTTTTTTCTAAATTATTTTCGAAAATTTTTTTTTCTAAATTATTTTTGATAATTTTTTTTTCAAAATTTTTTTCGAAAATTTTTTTTTGGAAAATTTTTTTCGAAAATTTTTTTTTGGAAAATTTTTTTCAAAATTTTTTTCGAAATTTTTTTTTCGAAAATTTTTTTCAAAATTTTTTTCAAAAATTTTTTTCGAAAATTTTTTTCAAAATCTTTTTTCGAAAATTTTTTTCAAAATTTTTTTTCAAAATTTTTTTCGAAAATTTTTTTTCAAAATTTTTTTCGAAAATTTTTTTTTCAAAATTTTTTTCGAAAATTTTTTTCGAAAATTTTTTTCAAAATTTTTTTAAAAATTTTTTTCGAAAATTTTTTTTCAAAATTTTTTTCGAAAATTTTTTTCAAAATTTTTTTCGAAAATTTTTTTCAAAATTTTTTTCGAAAATTTTTTTCGAAAATTTTTTTCGAAAATTTTTTTTCAAAATTTTTTTCGAAAATTTTTTTCCAAAATTTTTTTCGAAAATTTTATTCAAATTTTTTTTCGAAAATTTTTTTTCAAAATTTTTTTTGAAAATTTTTTTAAAAATTTTTTTCGAAAATTTTTTTCGAAATTTTTTTTTCGAAAATTTTTTTCAAAATTTTTTTCGAAAATTTTTTTCAAAATTTTTTTCGAAATTTTTTTTTCAAAATTATTTTTCAAAATTTTTTTCGAAAATTTTTTTCAAAATTTTTTTCGAAAATTTTTTTCGAAATTTTTTTTCAAAATTTTTTTAAAAATTTTTTTCGAAAATTTTTTTCAAAATTTTTTTCGAAAATTTTTTTTCAAAATTTTTTTCGAAAATTTTTTTCAAAATTTTTTTCGAAAATTTTTTTTCAAAATTTTTTTCGAAAATTTTTTTCGAAAATTTTTTTCAAAATTTTTTTTCAAAATTTTTTTCGAAAATTTTTTTTCAAATTTTTTTTTCAAAATTTTTTTCGAAAATTTTTTTTCAAAATTTTTTTCGAAAATTTTTTTCAAAATTTTTTTCGAAAATTTTTTTCGAAATTTTTTTCGAAAATTTTTTTTCAAAATTTTTTTCAAAATTTTTTTCGAAAATTTTTTTTCAAAATTTTTTTCGAAAATTTTTTTCGAAAATTTTTTTAAAAATTTTTTTCGAAAATTTTTTTCGAAAATTTTTTTCAAAATTTTTTTCGAAAATTTTTTTCAAAATTTTTTTCGAAAATTTTTTTTCAAAATTTTTTTTCAAAATTTTTTTCGAAAATTTTTTTTCAAAATTTTTTTTCAAAATTTTTTTCGAAAATTTTTTTTCAAAATTTTTTTTCAAAATTTTTTTTCAAAATTTTTTTCGAAATTTTTTTTTCAAATTTTTTTCCGAAAATTTTTTTTCCAAATTTTTTTCGAAAATTTTTTTCAAAATTTTTTTCGAAAATTTTTTTCGAAAATTTTTTTCAAAATTTTTTTTCAAAATTTTTTTCGAAAATTTTTTTAAAAATTTTTTTCGAAAATTTTTTTCAAAATTTTTTTCAAAATTTTTTTCGAAAATTTTTTTCGAAAATTTTTTTTCAAATTTTTTTTCAAACTTTTTTTCGAAAATTTTTTTCAAAATTTTTTTCAAAATTTTTTTCGAAAATTTTTTTTCAAAATTTTTTTCAAAATTTTTTTCGAAAATTTTTTTTCGAAATTTTTTTCAAAATGTTTTTCGAAAATTTTTTTTCAAAATTTTTTTTCAAAATTTTTTTCGAAAATTTTTTTCAAAATTCTTTTCGAAAATTTTTTTCGAAATTTTTTTTTGGAATTTTTTTTCAAAATTTTTTTAAAAATTTTTTTCGAAAATTTTTTTCAAAATTTTTTTCGAAAATTTTTTTTCAAAATTTTTTTCGAAAATTTTTTTTCAAAATTTTTTTTCAAAATTTTTTTCAAATTTTTTTTCGAAATTTTTTTTCAAAATTTTTTTTGAAAATTTTTTTCGAAATTTTTTTTCAAAATTTTTTTAAAAATTTTTTTTCAAAATTTTTTCGAAATTTTTTTTCAAAATTTTTTTTCAAAATTATTTTCGAAAATTTTTTTCAAAATATTTTCGAAAATTTTTTTTCAAAATTTTTTTTAAAATTTTTTTTCAAAATTTTTTTAAAAATTTTTTTTAAAAATTTTTTTCGAAAATTTTGTTTCAAAATTTTTTTCGAACATTTTTTTCAAAATTTTTTTCGAAAATTTTTTTTCAAAATTTTTTTCGAAAATTTTTTTTCAAAATTTTTTTCCAAATTTTTTTCGAAAATTTTTTTTCGAAATTTTTTTCAAAATTTTTTTCGAAAATTTTTTTCAAAATTTTTTTCGAAAATTTTTTCAAAATTTTTTTCAAAAATTTTTTTTCAAAATTTTTTTCGAAAATTTTTTTCGAAAATTTTTTTCAAAATTTTTTTCGAAAATTTTTTTCGAAAATTTTTATCGAAAATTTTTTTCAAAATTTTTTTAAAAATTTTTTTCGAAAATTTTTTTCAAAATTTTTTTCAAAAATTTTTTTTCATAATTTTCTTTGAAAATTTTTTTCGAAAATTTTTTTTCAAAATTTTTTTCGAAAATTTTTTTTCAAAATTTTTTTCGAAAATTTTTTTCAAAATTTTTTTTCAAAATTTTTTTCGAAAATTTTTTTTCAAAATTTTTTTCGAAAATTTTTTTCGAAAATTTTTATCGAAAATTATTTTCAAAATTTTTTTAAAAATTTTTTTCGAAAATTTTTTTCAAAATTTTTTTCGAAAATTTTTTTCGAAAATTTTTTTCGAAAATTTTTTTTCTAAATTTTTTTCAAAACTTTTTTCGAAAATTTTTTTCGAAATTTTTTTTCAAAATTTTTTTCGAAAATTTTTTTCGAAAATTTTTTTTCGAAAATTTTTTTCAAAATTTTTACGAAAATTTTTTTTTGAAATTTTTTCGAAAATTTTTTATGAAATTTTTTTTCGAAAAATTTTTTTCCAAATTTTTTTCGAAAATTTTTTTCGAAAATTTTTTTTCGAAATTTTTTTCGAAAATTTTTTTCTAAATTATTTTCGAAAATTTTTTTTTCTAAATTATTTTTGATAATTTTTTTTTCAAAATTTTTTTCGAAAATTTTTTTTTGGAAAATTTTTTTCGAAAATTTTTTTTTGGAAAATTTTTTTCAAAATTTTTTTCGAAAATTTTTTTTCAAAATTTTTTTTCAAAATTTTTTTCGAAAATTTTTTTCAAAATTTTTTTCGAAAATTTTTTTCGAAATTTTTTTTCAAAATTTTTTTAAAAATTTTTTTCGAAAATTTTTTTCAAAATTTTTTTCGAAAATTTTTTTTCAAAATTTTTTTCGAAAATTTTTTTCAAAATTTTTTTCGAAAATTTTTTTTCAAAATTTTTTTCGAAAATTTTTTTCGAAAATTTTTTTCAAAATTTTTTTTCAAAATTTTTTTTCAAAATTTTTTTCGAAAATTTTTTTTCAAATTTTTTTTTCAAAATTTTTTTCGAAAATTTTTTTTCAAAATTTTTTTCGAAAATTTTTTTCAAAATTTTTTTCGAAAATTTTTTTCGAAATTTTTTTCGAAAATTTTTTTTCAAAATTTTTTTCAAAATTTTTTTCGAAAATTTTTTTTCAAAATTTTTTTCGAAAATTTTTTTCGAAAATTTTTTTAAAATTTTTTTTCGAAAATTTTTTTCGAAAATTTTTTTCAAAATTTTTTTCGAAAATTTTTTTCAAAATTTTTTTCGAAAATTTTTTTTCAAAATTTTTTTTCAAAATTTTTTTCGAAAATTTTTTTTCAAAATTTTTTTTCAAAATTTTTTTCGAAAATTTTTTTTCAAAATTTTTTTTCAAAATTTTTTTCGAAATTTTTTTTCAAATTCTTTTCCGAAAATTTTTTTTCCAAATTTTTTTTCGAAATTTTTTTCAAAATTTTTTTCGAAATGTTTTTTCGAAAATTTTTTTCAAAAATTTTTTTAAAAATTTTTTTTCAAAATTTTTTTCGAAAATTTTTTTTCAAAATTTTTTTCGAAATATTTTTTCAAAATTTTTTTCAAAATTTTTTTTTCAAAATTTTTTTCGAAAATTTTTTTTCAAAATTTTTTTCAAAATTTTTTTCGAAAATTTTTTTTCGAAATTTTTTTCAAAATGTTTTTCGAAAATTTTTTTTCAAAATTTTTTTTCAAAATTTTTTTCGAAAATTTTTTTCAAAATTCTTTTCGAAAATTTTTTTCGAAATTTTTTTTTGGAATTTTTTTTCAAAATTTTTTTAAAAATTTTTTTTGAAAATTTTTTTCGAAAATTTTTTTTCAAAATTTTTTTCCAAATTTTTTTCGAAAATTTTTTTTCGAAATTTTTT
This sequence comes from Uropetala carovei, assembly GCA_036926305.1. Classification (NCBI taxonomy): domain Eukaryota; kingdom Metazoa; phylum Arthropoda; class Insecta; order Odonata; family Petaluridae; genus Uropetala; species Uropetala carovei. The sequence continues at coordinate 683,765 of JAXCHB010000243.1, read as the reverse complement.
TCAAAATTTTTTTCGAAAATTTTGTTTCAAAATTTTTTTCGAACATTTTTTTCAAAATTTTTTTCGAAAATTTTTTTTCAAAATTTTTTTCGAAAATTTTTTTTCAAAATTTTTTTCCAAATTTTTTTCGAAAATTTTTTTTCGAAATTTTTTTCAAAATTTTTTTCGAAAATTTTTTTCAAAATTTTTTTCGAAAATTTTTTCAAAATTTTTTTCAAAAATTTTTTTTCAAAATTTTTTTCGAAAATTTTTTTCGAAAATTTTTTTCAAAATTTTTTTCGAAAATTTTTTTCGAAAATTTTTATCGAAAATTTTTTTCAAAATTTTTTTAAAAATTTTTTTCGAAAATTTTTTTCAAAATTTTTTTCAAAAATTTTTTTTCATAATTTTCTTTGAAAATTTTTTTCGAAAATTTTTTTTCAAAATTTTTTTCGAAAATTTTTTTTCAAAATTTTTTTCGAAAATTTTTTTCAAAATTTTTTTTCAAAATTTTTTTCGAAAATTTTTTTTCAAAATTTTTTTCGAAAATTTTTTTCGAAAATTTTTATCGAAAATTATTTTCAAAATTTTTTTAAAAATTTTTTTCGAAAATTTTTTTCAAAATTTTTTTCGAAAATTTTTTTCGAAAATTTTTTTCGAAAATTTTTTTTCTAAATTTTTTTCAAAACTTTTTTCGAAAATTTTTTTCGAAATTTTTTTTCAAAATTTTTTTCGAAAATTTTTTTCGAAAATTTTTTTTCGAAAATTTTTTTCAAAATTTTTACGAAAATTTTTTTTTGAAATTTTTTTCGAAAATTTTTTATGAAATTTTTTTTCGAAAAATTTTTTTCCAAATTTTTTTCGAAAATTTTTTTCGAAAATTTTTTTTCGAAATTTTTTTCGAAAATTTTTTTCTAAATTATTTTCGAAAATTTTTTTTTCTAAATTATTTTTGATAATTTTTTTTTCAAAATTTTTTTCGAAAATTTTTTTTTGGAAAATTTTTTTCGAAAATTTTTTTTTGGAAAATTTTTTTCAAAATTTTTTTCGAAATTTTTTTTTCGAAAATTTTTTTCAAAATTTTTTTCAAAAATTTTTTTCGAAAATTTTTTTCAAAATCTTTTTTCGAAAATTTTTTTCAAAATTTTTTTTCAAAATTTTTTTCGAAAATTTTTTTTCAAAATTTTTTTCGAAAATTTTTTTTTCAAAATTTTTTTCGAAAATTTTTTTCGAAAATTTTTTTCAAAATTTTTTTAAAAATTTTTTTCGAAAATTTTTTTTCAAAATTTTTTTCGAAAATTTTTTTCAAAATTTTTTTCGAAAATTTTTTTCAAAATTTTTTTCGAAAATTTTTTTCGAAAATTTTTTTCGAAAATTTTTTTTCAAAATTTTTTTCGAAAATTTTTTTCCAAAATTTTTTTCGAAAATTTTATTCAAATTTTTTTTCGAAAATTTTTTTTCAAAATTTTTTTTGAAAATTTTTTTAAAAATTTTTTTCGAAAATTTTTTTCGAAATTTTTTTTTCGAAAATTTTTTTCAAAATTTTTTTCGAAAATTTTTTTCAAAATTTTTTTCGAAATTTTTTTTTCAAAATTATTTTTCAAAATTTTTTTCGAAAATTTTTTTCAAAATTTTTTTCGAAAATTTTTTTCGAAATTTTTTTTCAAAATTTTTTTAAAAATTTTTTTCGAAAATTTTTTTCAAAATTTTTTTCGAAAATTTTTTTTCAAAATTTTTTTCGAAAATTTTTTTCAAAATTTTTTTCGAAAATTTTTTTTCAAAATTTTTTTCGAAAATTTTTTTCGAAAATTTTTTTCAAAATTTTTTTTCAAAATTTTTTTCGAAAATTTTTTTTCAAATTTTTTTTTCAAAATTTTTTTCGAAAATTTTTTTTCAAAATTTTTTTCGAAAATTTTTTTCAAAATTTTTTTCGAAAATTTTTTTCGAAATTTTTTTCGAAAATTTTTTTTCAAAATTTTTTTCAAAATTTTTTTCGAAAATTTTTTTTCAAAATTTTTTTCGAAAATTTTTTTCGAAAATTTTTTTAAAAATTTTTTTCGAAAATTTTTTTCGAAAATTTTTTTCAAAATTTTTTTCGAAAATTTTTTTCAAAATTTTTTTCGAAAATTTTTTTTCAAAATTTTTTTTCAAAATTTTTTTCGAAAATTTTTTTTCAAAATTTTTTTTCAAAATTTTTTTCGAAAATTTTTTTTCAAAATTTTTTTTCAAAATTTTTTTTCAAAATTTTTTTCGAAATTTTTTTTTCAAATTTTTTTCCGAAAATTTTTTTTCCAAATTTTTTTCGAAAATTTTTTTCAAAATTTTTTTCGAAAATTTTTTTCGAAAATTTTTTTCAAAATTTTTTTTCAAAATTTTTTTCGAAAATTTTTTTAAAAATTTTTTTCGAAAATTTTTTTCGAAAATTTTTTTCAAAATTTTTTTCAAAATTTTTTTCGAAAATTTTTTTCGAAAATTTTTTTTCAAATTTTTTTTCAAACTTTTTTTCGAAAATTTTTTTCAAAATTTTTTTCAAAATTTTTTTCGAAAATTTTTTTTCGAAATTTTTTTCAAAATTTTTTTCGAAATGTTTTTTCGAAAATTTTTTTCAAAAATTTTTTTCAAAATTTTTTTAAAAATTTTTTTCGAAAATTTTTTCAAAAATTTTTTTTCAAAATTTTTTTCGAAATTTTTTTTTCAAAATTTTTTTCGAAAATTTTTTTAAAAATTTTTTTCAAAATTTTTTTTTCAAAATTTTTTTCGAAAATTTTTTTTCAAAATTTTTTTCAAAATTTTTTTCGAAATTTTTTTTTCGAAATTTTTTTCAAAATGTTTTTCGAAAATTTTTTTTCAAAATTTTTTTTCAAAATTTTTTTCGAAAATTTTTTTCAAAATTCTTTTCGAAAATTTTTTTCGAAATTTTTTTTTGGAATTTTTTTTCAAAATTTTTTTAAAAATTTTTTTCGAAAATTTTTTTCGAAAATTTTTTTCAAAATTTTTTTCGAAAATTTTTTTTCAAAATTTTTTTCGAAAATTTTTTTTCAAAATTTTTTTTCAAAATTTTTTTCAAATTTTTTTTCGAAATTTTTTTTCAAAATTTTTTTTGAAAATTTTTTTCGAAAATTTTTTTCAAAATTTTTTTCGAAAATTTTTTTCAAAATTTTTTTCAAAATTTTTTTCGAAAATTTTTTTCGAAAATTTTTTTTCAAATTTTTTTTCAAACTTTTTTTCGAAAATTTTTTTCAAAATTTTTTTCAAAATTTTTTTCGAAAATTTTTTTTCGAAATTTTTTTCAAAATTTTTTTCGAAATGTTTTTTCGAAAATTTTTTTCAAAAATTTTTTTCAAAATTTTTTTAAAAATTTTTTTCGAAAATTTTTTCAAAAATTTTTTTTCAAAATTTTTTTCGAAATTTTTTTTTCAAAATTTTTTTCGAAAATTTTTTTAAAAATTTTTTTCAAAATTTTTTTTTTAAAATTTTTTTCGAAAATTTTTTTTCAAAATTTTTTTCAAAATTTTTTTCGAAATTTTTTTTTCGAAATTTTTTTCAAAATGTTTTTCGAAAATTTTTTTTCAAAATTTTTTTTCAAAATTTTTTTCGAAAATTTTTTTCAAAATTCTTTTCGAAAATTTTTTTCGAAATTTTTTTTTGGAATTTTTTTTCAAAATTTTTTTAAAAATTTTTTTCGAAAATTTTTTTCGAAAATTTTTTTCAAAATTTTTTTCAAATTTTTTTTCGAAATTTTTTTTCAAAATTTTTTTTGAAAATTTTTTTCGAAAATTTTTTTCAAAATTTTTTTCGAAAATTTTTTTCAAAATTTTTTTCAAAATTTTTTTCGAAAATTTTTTTCGAAAATTTTTTTCGAAAATTTTTTTTTAAATTTTTTTTCAAACTTTTTTTCGAAAATTTTTTTCAAAATTTTTTTCAAAATTTTTTTCGAAAATTTTTTTTCGAAATTTTTTTCAAAATTTTTTTCGAAATGTTTTTTCGAAAATTTTTGTCAAAAATTTTTTTCAAAATTTTTTTAAAAATTTTTTTCGAAAATTTTTTCAAAAATTTTTTTTCAAAATTTTTTTCGAAAATTTTTTTTCAAAATTTTTTTCGAAAATTTTTTTCAAAATTTTTTTCAAAATTTTTTTTTCAAAATTTTTTTCGAAAATTTTTTTTCAAAATTTTTTTCAAAATTTTTTTCGAAAATTTTTTTTCGAAATTTTTTTCAAAATGTTTTTCGAAAATTTTTTTTCAAAATTTTTTTTCAAAATTTTTTTCGAAAATTTTTTTCAAAATTCTTTTCGAAAATTTTTTTCGAAATTTTTTTTTGGAATTTTTTTTCAAAATTTTTTTTCAAAATTTTTTTAAAAATTTTTTTCGAAAATTTTTTTCGAAAATTTTTTTCAAAATTTTTTTCGAAAATTTTTTTTCAAAATTTTTTTCGAAAATTTTTTTTCAAAATTTTTTTTCAAAATTTTTTTCAAATTTTTTTTCGAAATTTTTTTTCAAAATTTTTTTTGAAAATTTTTTTCGAAATTTTTTTTCAAAATTTTTTTAAAAATTTTTTTTCAAAATTTTTTTCGAAATTTTTTTTCAAAATTTTTTTTCAAAATTTTTTTCGAAAATTTTTTTCAAAATTTTCTTCGAAATTTTTTTTCAAAATTTTTTTCAAAAATTTTTTTTCAAAATATTTTCGAAAATTTTTTTTCAAAATTTTTTTAAAAATTTTTTTTCAAAATTTTTTTAAAAATTTTTTTTAAAAATTTTTTTCGAAAATTTTGTTTCAAAATTTTTTTCGAAAATTTTTTTAAAAATTTTTTTCGAAAATTTTTTTTCAAAATTTTTTTCGAAAATTTTTTTTCAAAATTTTTTTCGAAAATTTTTTTTCAAAATTTTTTTCCAAATTTTTTTCGAAAATTTTTTTTCGAAATTTTTTTCAAAATTTTTTTCGAAAATTTTTTTCAAAATTTTTTTCGAAAATTTTTTTCAAAATTTTTTTCAAAAATTTTTTTTCAAAATTTTTTTCGAAAATTTTTTTCGAAAATTTTTTTCAAAATTTTTTTCGAAAATTTTTTTCGAAAATTTTCATCGAAAATTTTTTTCAAAATTTTTTTAAAAATTTTTTTCGAAAATTTTTTTCAAAATTTTTTTCAAAAATTTTTTTTCATAATTTTCTTTGAAAATTTTTTTCGAAAATTTTTTTTCAAAATTTTTTTCGAAAATTTTTTTTCAAAATTTTTTTCGAAAATTTTTTTCAAAATTTTTTTCGAAAATTTTTTTCCAAAATTTTTTTCGAAAATTTTATTCAAATTTTTTTTCGAAAATTTTTTTTCAAAATTTTTTTTGAAAATTTTTTTCGAAAATTTTTTTCGAAAATTTTTTTAAAAATTTTTTTTGAAATTTTTTTTTCGAAAATTTTTTTCAAAATTTTTTTCGAAAATTTTTTTCAAAATTTTTTTCGAAAATTTTTTTTCAAAATTTTTTTTCAAAATTTTTTTCGAAAATTTTTTTCAAAATTTTTTTCGAAAATTTTTTTCGAAATTTTTTTTCAAAATTTTTTTAAAAATTTTTTTCGAAAATTTTTTTCAAAATTTTTTTCGAAAATTTTTTTTCAAAATTTTTTTCGAAAATTTTTTTCAAAATTTTTTTCGAAAATTTTTTTTCAAAATTTTTTTCGAAAATTTTTTTCGAAAATTTTTTTCAAAATTTTTTTTCAAAATTTTTTTTCAAAATTTTTTTCGAAAATTTTTTTTCAAATTTTTTTTTCAAAATTTTTTTCGAAAATTTTTTTTCAAAATTTTTTTCGAAAATTTTTTTCAAAATTTTTTTCGAAAATTTTTTTCGAAATTTTTTTCGAAAATTTTTTTTCAAAATTTTTTTCAAAATTTTTTTCGAAAATTTTTTTTCAAAATTTTTTTCGAAAATTTTTTTCGAAAATTTTTTTAAAATTTTTTTTCGAAAATTTTTTTCGAAAATTTTTTTCAAAATTTTTTTCGAAAATTTTTTTCAAAATTTTTTTCGAAAATTTTTTTTCAAAATTTTTTTTCAAAATTTTTTTCGAAAATTTTTTTTCAAAATTTTTTTTCAAAATTTTTTTCGAAAATTTTTTTTCAAAATTTTTTTTCAAAATTTTTTTCGAAATTTTTTTTCAAATTTTTTTCCGAAAATTTTTTTTCCAAATTTTTTTCGAAAATTTTTTTCAAAATTTTTTTCGAAAATTTTTTTCAAAATTTTTTTCGAAAATTTTTTTCGAAAATTTTTTTCAAAATTTTTTTTCAAAATTTTTTTCGAAAATTTTTTTCAAAATTTTTTTCGGAAATTTTTTTCAAAATTTTTTTCAAAATTTTTTTCGAAAATTTTTTTCGAAAATTTTTTTCGAAAATTTTTTTTCAAATTTTTTTTCAAACTTTTTTTCGAAAATTTTTTTCAAAATTTTTTTCAAAATTTTTTTCGAAAATTTTTTTTCGAAATTTTTTTCAAAATTTTTTTCGAAATGTTTTTTCGAAAATTTTTTTCAAAAATTTTTTTAAAAATTTTTTTTCAAAATTTTTTTCGAAAATTTTTTTTCAAAATTTTTTTCGAAATATTTTTTCAAAATTTTTTTCAAAATTTTTTTTTCAAAATTTTTTTCGAAAATTTTTTTTCAAAATTTTTTTCAAAATTTTTTTCGAAAATTTTTTTTCGAAATTTTTTTCAAAATGTTTTTCGAAAATTTTTTTTCAAAATTTTTTTTCAAAATTTTTTTCGAAAATTTTTTTCAAAATTCTTTTCGAAAATTTTTTTCGAAATTTTTTTTTGGAATTTTTTTTCAAAATTTTTTTAAAAATTTTTTTCGAAAATTTTTTTCAAAATTTTTTTCGAAAATTTTTTTTCAAAATTTTTTTCGAAAATTTTTTTTCAAAATTTTTTTTCAAAATTTTTTTCAAATTTTTTTTCGAAATTTTTTTTCAAAATTTTTTTTGAAAATTTTTTTCGAAATTTTTTTTCAAAATTTTTTTAAAAATTTTTTTTCAAAATTTTTTCGAAATTTTTTTTCAAAATTTTTTTTCAAAATTATTTTCGAAAATTTTTTTCAAAATATTTTCGAAAATTTTTTTTCAAAATTTTTTTTAAAATTTTTTTTCAAAATTTTTTTAAAAATTTTTTTTAAAAATTTTTTTCGAAAATTTTGTTTCAAAATTTTTTTCGAACATTTTTTTCAAAATTTTTTTCGAAAATTTTTTTTCAAAATTTTTTTCGAAAATTTTTTTTCAAAATTTTTTTCCAAATTTTTTTCGAAAATTTTTTTTCGAAATTTTTTTCAAAATTTTTTTCGAAAATTTTTTTCAAAATTTTTTTCGAAAATTTTTTCAAAATTTTTTTCAAAAATTTTTTTTCAAAATTTTTTTCGAAAATTTTTTTCGAAAATTTTTTTCAAAATTTTTTTCGAAAATTTTTTTCGAAAATTTTTATCGAAAATTTTTTTCAAAATTTTTTTAAAAATTTTTTTCGAAAATTTTTTTCAAAATTTTTTTCAAAAATTTTTTTTCATAATTTTCTTTGAAAATTTTTTTCGAAAATTTTTTTTCAAAATTTTTTTCGAAAATTTTTTTTCAAAATTTTTTTCGAAAATTTTTTTCAAAATTTTTTTTCAAAATTTTTTTCGAAAATTTTTTTTCAAAATTTTTTTCGAAAATTTTTTTCGAAAATTTTTATCGAAAATTATTTTCAAAATTTTTTTAAAAATTTTTTTCGAAAATTTTTTTCAAAATTTTTTTCGAAAATTTTTTTCGAAAATTTTTTTCGAAAATTTTTTTTCTAAATTTTTTTCAAAACTTTTTTCGAAAATTTTTTTCGAAATTTTTTTTCAAAATTTTTTTCGAAAATTTTTTTCGAAAATTTTTTTTCGAAAATTTTTTTCAAAATTTTTACGAAAATTTTTTTTTGAAATTTTTTCGAAAATTTTTTATGAAATTTTTTTTCGAAAAATTTTTTTCCAAATTTTTTTCGAAAATTTTTTTCGAAAATTTTTTTTCGAAATTTTTTTCGAAAATTTTTTTCTAAATTATTTTCGAAAATTTTTTTTTCTAAATTATTTTTGATAATTTTTTTTTCAAAATTTTTTTCGAAAATTTTTTTTTGGAAAATTTTTTTCGAAAATTTTTTTTTGGAAAATTTTTTTCAAAATTTTTTTCGAAAATTTTTTTTCAAAATTTTTTTTCAAAATTTTTTTCGAAAATTTTTTTCAAAATTTTTTTCGAAAATTTTTTTCGAAATTTTTTTTCAAAATTTTTTTAAAAATTTTTTTCGAAAATTTTTTTCAAAATTTTTTTCGAAAATTTTTTTTCAAAATTTTTTTCGAAAATTTTTTTCAAAATTTTTTTCGAAAATTTTTTTTCAAAATTTTTTTCGAAAATTTTTTTCGAAAATTTTTTTCAAAATTTTTTTTCAAAATTTTTTTCGAAAATTTTTTTTCAAATTTTTTTTTCAAAATTTTTTTCGAAAATTTTTTTTCAAAATTTTTTTCGAAAATTTTTTTCAAAATTTTTTTCGAAAATTTTTTTCGAAATTTTTTTCGAAAATTTTTTTTCAAAATTTTTTTCAAAATTTTTTTCGAAAATTTTTTTTCAAAATTTTTTTCGAAAATTTTTTTCGAAAATTTTTTTAAAATTTTTTTTCGAAAATTTTTTTCGAAAATTTTTTTCAAAATTTTTTTCGAAAATTTTTTTCAAAATTTTTTTCGAAAATTTTTTTTCAAAATTTTTTTTCAAAATTTTTTTCGAAAATTTTTTTTCAAAATTTTTTTTCAAAATTTTTTTCGAAAATTTTTTTTCAAAATTTTTTTTCAAAATTTTTTTCGAAATTTTTTTTCAAATTCTTTTCCGAAAATTTTTTTTCCAAATTTTTTTTCGAAATTTTTTTCAAAATTTTTTTCGAAATGTTTTTTCGAAAATTTTTTTCAAAAATTTTTTTAAAAATTTTTTTTCAAAATTTTTTTCGAAAATTTTTTTTCAAAATTTTTTTCGAAATATTTTTTCAAAATTTTTTTCAAAATTTTTTTTTCAAAATTTTTTTCGAAAATTTTTTTTCAAAATTTTTTTCAAAATTTTTTTCGAAAATTTTTTTTCGAAATTTTTTTCAAAATGTTTTTCGAAAATTTTTTTTCAAAATTTTTTTTCAAAATTTTTTTCGAAAATTTTTTTCAAAATTCTTTTCGAAAATTTTTTTCGAAATTTTTTTTTGGAATTTTTTTTCAAAATTTTTTTAAAAATTTTTTTTGAAAATTTTTTTCGAAAATTTTTTTTCAAAATTTTTTTCCAAATTTTTTTCGAAAATTTTTTTTCGAAATTTTTTTCAAAATTTTTTTCGAAAATTTTGTTTCAAAATTTTTTTCGAACATTTTTTTCAAAATTTTTTTCGAAAATTTTTTTTCAAAATTTTTTTCGAAAATTTTTTTTCAAAATTTTTTTCCAAATTTTTTTCGAAAATTTTTTTTCGAAATTTTTTTCAAAATTTTTTTCGAAAATTTTTTTCAAAATTTTTTTCGAAAATTTTTTCAAAATTTTTTTCAAAAATTTTTTTTCAAAATTTTTTTCGAAAATTTTTTTCGAAAATTTTTTTCAAAATTTTTTTCGAAAATTTTTTTCGAAAATTTTTATCGAAAATTTTTTTCAAAATTTTTTTAAAAATTTTTTTCGAAAATTTTTTTCAAAATTTTTTTCAAAAATTTTTTTTCATAATTTTCTTTGAAAATTTTTTTCGAAAATTTTTTTTCAAAATTTTTTTCGAAAATTTTTTTTCGAAATTTTTTTCGAAAATTTTTTTCAAAATTTTTTTTCAAAATTTTTTTCGAAAATTTTTTTTCAAAATTTTTTTCGAAAATTTTTTTCGAAAATTTTTATCGAAAATTATTTTCAAAATTTTTTTAAAAATTTTTTTCGAAAATTTTTTTCAAAATTTTTTTCGAAAATTTTTTTCGAAAATTTTTTTCGAAAATTTTTTTTCTAAATTTTTTTCAAAACTTTTTTCGAAAATTTTTTTCGAAATTTTTTTTCAAAATTTTTTTCGAAAATTTTTTTCGAAAATTTTTTTTCGAAAATTTTTTTCAAAATTTTTACGAAAATTTTTTTTTGAAATTTTTTTCGAAAATTTTTTATGAAATTTTTTTTCGAAAAATTTTTTTCCAAATTTTTTTCGAAAATTTTTTTCGAAAATTTTTTTTCGAAATTTTTTTCGAAAATTTTTTTCTAAATTATTTTCGAAAATTTTTTTTTCTAAATTATTTTTGATAATTTTTTTTTCAAAATTTTTTTCGAAAATTTTTTTTTGGAAAATTTTTTTCGAAAATTTTTTTTTGGAAAATTTTTTTCAAAATTTTTTTCGAAATTTTTTTTTCGAAAATTTTTTTCAAAATTTTTTTCAAAAATTTTTTTCGAAAATTTTTTTCAAAATCTTTTTTCGAAAATTTTTTTCAAAATTTTTTTTCAAAATTTTTTTCGAAAATTTTTTTTCAAAATTTTTTTCGAAAATTTTTTTTTCAAAATTTTTTTCGAAAATTTTTTTCGAAAATTTTTTTCAAAATTTTTTTAAAAATTTTTTTCGAAAATTTTTTTTCAAAATTTTTTTCGAAAATTTTTTTCAAAATTTTTTTCGAAAATTTTTTTCAAAATTTTTTTCGAAAATTTTTTTCGAAAATTTTTTTCGAAAATTTTTTTTCAAAATTTTTTTCGAAAATTTTTTTCCAAAATTTTTTTCGAAAATTTTATTCAAATTTTTTTTCGAAAATTTTTTTTCAAAATTTTTTTTGAAAATTTTTTTAAAAATTTTTTTCGAAAATTTTTTTCGAAATTTTTTTTTCGAAAATTTTTTTCAAAATTTTTTTCGAAAATTTTTTTCAAAATTTTTTTCGAAATTTTTTTTTCAAAATTATTTTTCAAAATTTTTTTCGAAAATTTTTTTCAAAATTTTTTTCGAAAATTTTTTTCGAAATTTTTTTTCAAAATTTTTTTAAAAATTTTTTTCGAAAATTTTTTTCAAAATTTTTTTCGAAAATTTTTTTTCAAAATTTTTTTCGAAAATTTTTTTCAAAATTTTTTTCGAAAATTTTTTTTCAAAATTTTTTTCGAAAATTTTTTTCGAAAATTTTTTTCAAAATTTTTTTTCAAAATTTTTTTCGAAAATTTTTTTTCAAATTTTTTTTTCAAAATTTTTTTCGAAAATTTTTTTTCAAAATTTTTTTCGAAAATTTTTTTCAAAATTTTTTTCGAAAATTTTTTTCGAAATTTTTTTCGAAAATTTTTTTTCAAAATTTTTTTCAAAATTTTTTTCGAAAATTTTTTTTCAAAATTTTTTTCGAAAATTTTTTTCGAAAATTTTTTTAAAAATTTTTTTCGAAAATTTTTTTCGAAAATTTTTTTCAAAATTTTTTTCGAAAATTTTTTTCAAAATTTTTTTCGAAAATTTTTTTTCAAAATTTTTTTTCAAAATTTTTTTCGAAAATTTTTTTTCAAAATTTTTTTTCAAAATTTTTTTCGAAAATTTTTTTTCAAAATTTTTTTTCAAAATTTTTTTTCAAAATTTTTTTCGAAATTTTTTTTTCAAATTTTTTTCCGAAAATTTTTTTTCCAAATTTTTTTCGAAAATTTTTTTCAAAATTTTTTTCGAAAATTTTTTTCGAAAATTTTTTTCAAAATTTTTTTTCAAAATTTTTTTCGAAAATTTTTTTAAAAATTTTTTTCGAAAATTTTTTTCAAAATTTTTTTCAAAATTTTTTTCGAAAATTTTTTTCGAAAATTTTTTTTCAAATTTTTTTTCAAACTTTTTTTCGAAAATTTTTTTCAAAATTTTTTTCAAAATTTTTTTCGAAAATTTTTTTTCAAAATTTTTTTCAAAATTTTTTTCGAAAATTTTTTTTCGAAATTTTTTTCAAAATGTTTTTCGAAAATTTTTTTTCAAAATTTTTTTTCAAAATTTTTTTCGAAAATTTTTTTCAAAATTCTTTTCGAAAATTTTTTTCGAAATTTTTTTTTGGAATTTTTTTTCAAAATTTTTTTAAAAATTTTTTTCGAAAATTTTTTTCAAAATTTTTTTCGAAAATTTTTTTTCAAAATTTTTTTCGAAAATTTTTTTTCAAAATTTTTTTTCAAAATTTTTTTCAAATTTTTTTTCGAAATTTTTTTTCAAAATTTTTTTTGAAAATTTTTTTCGAAATTTTTTTTCAAAATTTTTTTAAAAATTTTTTTTCAAAATTTTTTCGAAATTTTTTTTCAAAATTTTTTTTCAAAATTATTTTCGAAAATTTTTTTCAAAATATTTTCGAAAATTTTTTTTCAAAATTTTTTTTAAAATTTTTTTTCAAAATTTTTTTAAAAATTTTTTTTAAAAATTTTTTTCGAAAATTTTGTTTCAAAATTTTTTTCGAACATTTTTTTCAAAATTTTTTTCGAAAATTTTTTTTCAAAATTTTTTTCGAAAATTTTTTTTCAAAATTTTTTTCCAAATTTTTTTCGAAAATTTTTTTTCGAAATTTTTTTCAAAATTTTTTTCGAAAATTTTTTTCAAAATTTTTTTCGAAAATTTTTTCAAAATTTTTTTCAAAAATTTTTTTTCAAAATTTTTTTCGAAAATTTTTTTCGAAAATTTTTTTCAAAATTTTTTTCGAAAATTTTTTTCGAAAATTTTTATCGAAAATTTTTTTCAAAATTTTTTTAAAAATTTTTTTCGAAAATTTTTTTCAAAATTTTTTTCAAAAATTTTTTTTCATAATTTTCTTTGAAAATTTTTTTCGAAAATTTTTTTTCAAAATTTTTTTCGAAAATTTTTTTTCAAAATTTTTTTCGAAAATTTTTTTCAAAATTTTTTTTCAAAATTTTTTTCGAAAATTTTTTTTCAAAATTTTTTTCGAAAATTTTTTTCGAAAATTTTTATCGAAAATTATTTTCAAAATTTTTTTAAAAATTTTTTTCGAAAATTTTTTTCAAAATTTTTTTCGAAAATTTTTTTCGAAAATTTTTTTCGAAAATTTTTTTTCTAAATTTTTTTCAAAACTTTTTTCGAAAATTTTTTTCGAAATTTTTTTTCAAAATTTTTTTCGAAAATTTTTTTCGAAAATTTTTTTTCGAAAATTTTTTTCAAAATTTTTACGAAAATTTTTTTTTGAAATTTTTTCGAAAATTTTTTATGAAATTTTTTTTCGAAAAATTTTTTTCCAAATTTTTTTCGAAAATTTTTTTCGAAAATTTTTTTTCGAAATTTTTTTCGAAAATTTTTTTCTAAATTATTTTCGAAAATTTTTTTTTCTAAATTATTTTTGATAATTTTTTTTTCAAAATTTTTTTCGAAAATTTTTTTTTGGAAAATTTTTTTCGAAAATTTTTTTTTGGAAAATTTTTTTCAAAATTTTTTTCGAAAATTTTTTTTCAAAATTTTTTTTCAAAATTTTTTTCGAAAATTTTTTTCAAAATTTTTTTCGAAAATTTTTTTCGAAATTTTTTTTCAAAATTTTTTTAAAAATTTTTTTCGAAAATTTTTTTCAAAATTTTTTTCGAAAATTTTTTTTCAAAATTTTTTTCGAAAATTTTTTTCAAAATTTTTTTCGAAAATTTTTTTTCAAAATTTTTTTCGAAAATTTTTTTCGAAAATTTTTTTCAAAATTTTTTTTCAAAATTTTTTTTCAAAATTTTTTTCGAAAATTTTTTTTCAAATTTTTTTTTCAAAATTTTTTTCGAAAATTTTTTTTCAAAATTTTTTTCGAAAATTTTTTTCAAAATTTTTTTCGAAAATTTTTTTCGAAATTTTTTTCGAAAATTTTTTTTCAAAATTTTTTTCAAAATTTTTTTCGAAAATTTTTTTTCAAAATTTTTTTCGAAAATTTTTTTCGAAAATTTTTTTAAAATTTTTTTTCGAAAATTTTTTTCGAAAATTTTTTTCAAAATTTTTTTCGAAAATTTTTTTCAAAATTTTTTTCGAAAATTTTTTTTCAAAATTTTTTTTCAAAATTTTTTTCGAAAATTTTTTTTCAAAATTTTTTTTCAAAATTTTTTTCGAAAATTTTTTTTCAAAATTTTTTTTCAAAATTTTTTTCGAAATTTTTTTTCAAATTCTTTTCCGAAAATTTTTTTTCCAAATTTTTTTTCGAAATTTTTTTCAAAATTTTTTTCGAAATGTTTTTTCGAAAATTTTTTTCAAAAATTTTTTTAAAAATTTTTTTTCAAAATTTTTTTCGAAAATTTTTTTTCAAAATTTTTTTCGAAATATTTTTTCAAAATTTTTTTCAAAATTTTTTTTTCAAAATTTTTTTCGAAAATTTTTTTTCAAAATTTTTTTCAAAATTTTTTTCGAAAATTTTTTTTCGAAATTTTTTTCAAAATGTTTTTCGAAAATTTTTTTTCAAAATTTTTTTTCAAAATTTTTTTCGAAAATTTTTTTCAAAATTCTTTTCGAAAATTTTTTTCGAAATTTTTTTTTGGAATTTTTTTTCAAAATTTTTTTAAAAATTTTTTTTGAAAATTTTTTTCGAAAATTTTTTTTCAAAATTTTTTTCCAAATTTTTTTCGAAAATTTTTTTTCGAAATTTTTTTCAAAATTTTTTTCGAAAATTTTGTTTCAAAATTTTTTTCGAACATTTTTTTCAAAATTTTTTTCGAAAATTTTTTTTCAAAATTTTTTTCGAAAATTTTTTTTCAAAATTTTTTTCCAAATTTTTTTCGAAAATTTTTTTTCGAAATTTTTTTCAAAATTTTTTTCGAAAATTTTTTTCAAAATTTTTTTCGAAAATTTTTTCAAAATTTTTTTCAAAAATTTTTTTTCAAAATTTTTTTCGAAAATTTTTTTCGAAAATTTTTTTCAAAATTTTTTTCGAAAATTTTTTTCGAAAATTTTTATCGAAAATTTTTTTCAAAATTTTTTTAAAAATTTTTTTCGAAAATTTTTTTCAAAATTTTTTTCAAAAATTTTTTTTCATAATTTTCTTTGAAAATTTTTTTCGAAAATTTTTTTTCAAAATTTTTTTCGAAAATTTTTTTTCAAAATTTTTTTCGAAAATTTTTTTCAAAATTTTTTTTCAAAATTTTTTTCGAAAATTTTTTTTCAAAATTTTTTTCGAAAATTTTTTTCGAAAATTTTTATCGAAAATTATTTTCAAAATTTTTTTAAAAATTTTTTTCGAAAATTTTTTTCAAAATTTTTTTCGAAAATTTTTTTCGAAAATTTTTTTCGAAAATTTTTTTTCTAAATTTTTTTCAAAACTTTTTTCGAAAATTTTTTTCGAAATTTTTTTTCAAAATTTTTTTCGAAAATTTTTTTCGAAAATTTTTTTTCGAAAATTTTTTTCAAAATTTTTACGAAAATTTTTTTTTGAAATTTTTTTCGAAAATTTTTTATGAAATTTTTTTTCGAAAAATTTTTTTCCAAATTTTTTTCGAAAATTTTTTTCGAAAATTTTTTTTCGAAATTTTTTTCGAAAATTTTTTTCTAAATTATTTTCGAAAATTTTTTTTTCTAAATTATTTTTGATAATTTTTTTTTCAAAATTTTTTTCGAAAATTTTTTTTTGGAAAATTTTTTTCGAAAATTTTTTTTTGGAAAATTTTTTTCAAAATTTTTTTCGAAATTTTTTTTTCGAAAATTTTTTTCAAAATTTTTTTCAAAAATTTTTTTCGAAAATTTTTTTCAAAATCTTTTTTCGAAAATTTTTTTCAAAATTTTTTTTCAAAATTTTTTTCGAAAATTTTTTTTCAAAATTTTTTTCGAAAATTTTTTTTTCAAAATTTTTTTCGAAAATTTTTTTCGAAAATTTTTTTCAAAATTTTTTTAAAAATTTTTTTCGAAAATTTTTTTTCAAAATTTTTTTCGAAAATTTTTTTCAAAATTTTTTTCGAAAATTTTTTTCAAAATTTTTTTCGAAAATTTTTTTCGAAAATTTTTTTCGAAAATTTTTTTTCAAAATTTTTTTCGAAAATTTTTTTCCAAAATTTTTTTCGAAAATTTTATTCAAATTTTTTTTCGAAAATTTTTTTTCAAAATTTTTTTTGAAAATTTTTTTAAAAATTTTTTTCGAAAATTTTTTTCGAAATTTTTTTTTCGAAAATTTTTTTCAAAATTTTTTTCGAAAATTTTTTTCAAAATTTTTTTCGAAATTTTTTTTTCAAAATTATTTTTCAAAATTTTTTTCGAAAATTTTTTTCAAAATTTTTTTCGAAAATTTTTTTCGAAATTTTTTTTCAAAATTTTTTTAAAAATTTTTTTCGAAAATTTTTTTCAAAATTTTTTTCGAAAATTTTTTTTCAAAATTTTTTTCGAAAATTTTTTTCAAAATTTTTTTCGAAAATTTTTTTTCAAAATTTTTTTCGAAAATTTTTTTCGAAAATTTTTTTCAAAATTTTTTTTCAAAATTTTTTTCGAAAATTTTTTTTCAAATTTTTTTTTCAAAATTTTTTTCGAAAATTTTTTTTCAAAATTTTTTTCGAAAATTTTTTTCAAAATTTTTTTCGAAAATTTTTTTCGAAATTTTTTTCGAAAATTTTTTTTCAAAATTTTTTTCAAAATTTTTTTCGAAAATTTTTTTTCAAAATTTTTTTCGAAAATTTTTTTCGAAAATTTTTTTAAAAATTTTTTTCGAAAATTTTTTTCGAAAATTTTTTTCAAAATTTTTTTCGAAAATTTTTTTCAAAATTTTTTTCGAAAATTTTTTTTCAAAATTTTTTTTCAAAATTTTTTTCGAAAATTTTTTTTCAAAATTTTTTTTCAAAATTTTTTTCGAAAATTTTTTTTCAAAATTTTTTTTCAAAATTTTTTTTCAAAATTTTTTTCGAAATTTTTTTTTCAAATTTTTTTCCGAAAATTTTTTTTCCAAATTTTTTTCGAAAATTTTTTTCAAAATTTTTTTCGAAAATTTTTTTCGAAAATTTTTTTCAAAATTTTTTTTCAAAATTTTTTTCGAAAATTTTTTTAAAAATTTTTTTCGAAAATTTTTTTCGAAAATTTTTTTCAAAATTTTTTTCAAAATTTTTTTCGAAAATTTTTTTCGAAAATTTTTTTTCAAATTTTTTTTCAAACTTTTTTTCGAAAATTTTTTTCAAAATTTTTTTCAAAATTTTTTTCGAAAATTTTTTTTCGAAATTTTTTTCAAAATTTTTTTCGAAATGTTTTTTCGAAAATTTTTTTCAAAAATTTTTTTCAAAATTTTTTTAAAAATTTTTTTCGAAAATTTTTTCAAAAATTTTTTTTCAAAATTTTTTTCGAAATTTTTTTTTCAAAATTTTTTTCGAAAATTTTTTTAAAAATTTTTTTCAAAATTTTTTTTTCAAAATTTTTTTCGAAAATTTTTTTTCAAAATTTTTTTCAAAATTTTTTTCGAAATTTTTTTTTCGAAATTTTTTTCAAAATGTTTTTCGAAAATTTTTTTTCAAAATTTTTTTTCAAAATTTTTTTCGAAAATTTTTTTCAAAATTCTTTTCGAAAATTTTTTTCGAAATTTTTTTTTGGAATTTTTTTTCAAAATTTTTTTAAAAATTTTTTTCGAAAATTTTTTTCGAAAATTTTTTTCAAAATTTTTTTCGAAAATTTTTTTTCAAAATTTTTTTCGAAAATTTTTTTTCAAAATTTTTTTTCAAAATTTTTTTCAAATTTTTTTTCGAAATTTTTTTTCAAAATTTTTTTTGAAAATTTTTTTCGAAAATTTTTTTCAAAATTTTTTTCGAAAATTTTTTTCAAAATTTTTTTCAAAATTTTTTTCGAAAATTTTTTTCGAAAATTTTTTTCGAAAATTTTTTTTAAAATTTTTTTTCAAACTTTTTTTCGAAAATTTTTTTCAAAATTTTTTTCAAAATTTTTTTCGAAAATTTTTTTTCGAAATTTTTTTCAAAATTTTTTTCGAAATGTTTTTTCGAAAATTTTTTTCAAAAATTTTTTTCAAAATTTTTTTAAAAATTTTTTTCGAAAATTTTTTCAAAAATTTTTTTTCAAAATTTTTTTCGAAAATTTTTTTTCAAAATTTTTTTCGAAAATTTTTTTCAAAATTTTTTTCAAAATTTTTTTTTCAAAATTTTTTTCGAAAATTTTTTTTCAAAATTTTTTTCAAAATTTTTTTCGAAAATTTTTTTTCGAAATTTTTTTCAAAATGTTTTTCGAAAATTTTTTTTCAAAATTTTTTTTCAAAATTTTTTTTGGAAATTTTTTTCAAAATTCTTTTCGAAAATTTTTTTCGAAATTTTTTTTTGGAATTTTTTTTCAAAATTTTTTTTCAAAATTTTTTTAAAAATTTTTTTCGAAAATTTTTTTCGAAAATTTTTTTCAAAATTTTTTTCGAAAATTTTTTTTCAAAATTTTTTTCGAAAATTTTTTTTCAAAATTTTTTTTCAAAATTTTTTTCAAATTTTTTTTCGAAATTTTTTTTCAAAATTTTTTTTGAAAATTTTTTTCGAAATTTTTTTTCAAAATTTTT
This sequence comes from Uropetala carovei, assembly GCA_036926305.1. Taxonomy (NCBI): domain Eukaryota; kingdom Metazoa; phylum Arthropoda; class Insecta; order Odonata; family Petaluridae; genus Uropetala; species Uropetala carovei. The sequence continues at coordinate 665,377 of JAXCHB010000243.1, read as the reverse complement.
TTAAAAATTTTTTTTCAAAATTTTTTTCGAAATTTTTTTTCAAATTTTTTTTTCAAAATTTTTTTCGAAAATTTTTTTCAAAATTTTCTTCGAAATTTTTTTTCAAAATTTTTTTCAAAAATTTTTTTTCAAAATATTTTCGAAAATTTTTTTTCAAAATTTTTTTTAAAATTTTTTTTCAAAATTTTTTTAAAAATTTTTTTTAAAAATTTTTTTCGAAAATTTTGTTTCAAAATTTTTTTTGAAAATTTTTTTCAAAATTTTTTTCGAAAATTTTTTTTCAAAATTTTTTTCGAAAATTTTTTTTCAAAATTTTTTTCGAAAATTTTTTTTCAAAATTTTTTTCCAAATTTTTTTCGAAAATTTTTTTTCGAAATTTTTTTCAAAATTTTTTTCGAAAATTTTTTTCAAAATTTTTTTCGAAAATTTTTTTCAAAATTTTTTTCAAAAATTTTTTTTCAAAATTTTTTTCGAAAATTTTTTTCGAAAATTTTTTTCAAAATTTTTTTCGAAAATTTTTTTCGAAAATTTTCATCGAAAATTTTTTTCAAAATTTTTTTAAAAATTTTTTTCGAAAATTTTTTTCAAAATTTTTTTTAAAAATTTTTTTTCATAATTTTCTTTGAAAATTTTTTTCGAAAATTTTTTTTCAAAATTTTTTTCGAAAATTTTTTTTCAAAATTTTTTTCGAAAATTTTTTTCAAAATTTTTTTTCAAAATTTTTTTCGAAATTTTTTTTTCAAAATTTTTTTCGAAAATTTTTTTCGAAAATTTTTATCGAAAATTATTTTCAAAATTTTTTTAAAAATTTTTTTCGAAAATTTTTTTCAAAATTTTTTTCGAAAATTTTTTTCGAAAATTTTTTTCGAAAATTTTTTTTCTAAATTTTTTTCAAAATTTTTTTCGAAATTTTTTTTCAAAATTTTTTTCGAAAATTTTTTTCGAAAATTTTTTTTCGAAAATTTTTTTCAAAGTTTTTACGAAAATTTTTTTTTGAAATTTTTTTCGAAAATTTTTTATGAAATTTTTTTTCGAAAAATTTTTTTCCAAATTTTTTTCGAAAATTTTTTTCGAAAATTTTTTTCGAAATTTTTTTCGAAAATTTTTTTCTAAATTATTTTCGAAAATTTTTTTTTCTAAATTATTTTTGATAATTTTTTTTTCAAAATTTTTTTCGAAAATTTTTTTTTGGAAAATTTTTTTCGAAAATTTTTTTTTGGAAAATTTTTTTCAAAATTTTTTTCGAAATTTTTTTTTCGAAAATTTTTTTCGAAAATTTTTTTCAAAATTTTTTTCAAAAATTTTTTTCGAAAATTTTTTTTAAAATTTTTTTCAAAATCTTTTTTCGAAAATTTTTTTCAAAATTTTTTTTCAAAATTTTTTTCGAAAATTTTTTTTCAAAATTTTTTTTTCAAAATTTTTTTCGAAAATTTTTTTCGAAAATTTTTTTCGAAAATTTTTTTCAAAATTTTTTTAAAAATTTTTTTCGAAAATTTTTTTCGAAAATTTTTTTTCAAAATTTTTTTCGAAAATTTTTTTCAAAATTTTTTTCGAAAATTTTTTTCAAAATTTTTTTCGAAAATTTTTTTCGAAAATTTTTTTCGAAAATTTTTTTTCAAAATTTTTTTCGAAAATTTTTTTCCAAAATTTTTTTCGAAAATTTTATTTAATTTTTTTTTCGAAAATTTTTTTTCAAAATTTTTTTTGAAAATTTTTTTAAAAATTTTTTTCGAAAATTTTTTTCGAAAATTTTTTTAAAAATTTTTTTCGAAATTTTTTTTTCGAAAATTTTTTTCAAAATTTTTTTCGAAAATTTTTTTCAAAATCTTTTTTCGAAAATTTTTTTCAAAATTTTTTTTCAAAATTTTTTTCGAAAATTTTTTTTCAAAATTTTTTTCGAAAATTTTTTTTTCAAAATTTTTTTCGAAAATTTTTTTCGAAAATTCTTTTCGAAAATTTTTTTCGAAAATTTTTTTCGAAAATTTTTTTCAAAATTTTTTTAAAAATTTTTTTCGAAAATTTTTTTCGAAAATTTTTTTTCAAAATTTTTTTCGAAAACTTTTTTCAAAATATTTTCGAAAATTTTTTTCAAAATTTTTTTCGAAAATTTTTTTTCAAAATTTTTTTCGAAAATTTTTTTTTTAAAATTTTTTTCGATATTTTTTTCGAAAATTTTTTTCGAAAATTTTTTTCGAAATTTTTTTCGAAAATTTTTTTTAAAAATTTTCTTCGAAAATTTTTTTCGAAAATTTTTTTTAAAATTTTTTTTCGAAAATTTTTTTTCAAAATTTTTTTCGAAAATTTTTTTCAAAATTTATTTCGAAATTTTTTTTCAAAATTTTTTTCGAAATTTTTTTTCAAAATTTTTTTCGAAAATTTTTTTCGAAAATTTTTTTTCAAAATTTTTTTCGAAAATTTTTTTTCAAAATTTTTTTTCAAAATTTTTTTTCAAAATTTTTTTCGAAAATTTTTTTCAAATTTTTTTTCGAAATTTTTTTTCAAAATTTTTTAAAAAATTTTTTTCGAAAATTTTTTTCAAAATTTTTTTCGAAAATTTTTTTTCAAAATTTTTTTAGAAAATTTTTTTTTAAAATTTTTTTTCGAAAATTTTTTTTCAAAATTTTTTTCGAAAATTTTTTTTCAAAATTTTTTTCCAAATTTTTTTCGAAATTTTTTTTTCGAAATGTTTTTCAAAATTTTTTTCGAAAATTTTTTTCAAAATTTTTTTCGAAAATTTTTTTCAAAATTTTTTTCAAAATTTTTTTCAAAAATTTTTTTTCAAAATTTTTTTCGAAAATTTTTTTCGAAAATTTTTTTCAAAATTTTTTTTCATAATTTTTTTTCAAAATTTTTTTCAAAATTTTTTTTCAAAATTTTTTTCGAGAATTTTTTTTAAAAATTTTTTTCGAAAATTTTTTTCATAATTTTTTTCAAAATTTTTTTTTCAAAATTTTTTTCAAAAATTTTTTTTCAAAATTTTTTTTCAAAATTTTTTTTCAAAATTTTTTCCGAAAATTTTTTTTCCAAATTTTTTTTGAAAATTTTTTTCAAAATTTTTTTCGAAAGTTTTTTTCGAAATTTTTTTTCGAAAATTTTTTTCAAAATTTTTTTCAAAATTTTTTTCGAAAATTTTTTTTCAAAATTTTTTTCGAAAATTTTTTCCGGAAATTTTTTTTCAAAATTTTTTTCGAAAATTTTTTTCGAAAATTTTTTTAAAAATTTTTTTCGAAAATTTTTTTTCAAAATTTTTTTCGAAAATTTTTTTCGAAAATTTTTTTCGAAAATTTTTTTTAAAAATTTTTTTCGAAAATTTTTTTTCAAAACTTTTTTCAAAATTTTTTTCGAAAATTTTTTTCAAAATTTTTTTCAAAAGTTTTTTCGAAAATTTTCTTTCAAAATTTTTTTCAATTTTTTTTCGAAAATTTTTTTTCAAAATTTTTTTCAAAATTTTTTTCGAAAATTTCTTTTCAAAATTTTTTTCGAAAATTTTTTTTCAAAATTTTTTTCAAAATTTTTTTCGAAAATTTTTTTTCGAAATTTTTTTCAAAATTTTTTTCGAAAATTTTTTTCAAAATTTTTTTCGAAAATTTTTTTCAAAATTTTTTTCGGATAATTTTTTTCAAAATTTTTTTTCAAAATTTTTTTCAAAATTTTTTTCGAAAATTTTTTTTCAAAATTTTTTTCGTGAATTGTTTTCGAAACTTTTTTTCAAAATTTTTTTCGAAAATTTTTTTCAAATTTTTTTTTCAAAATTTTTTTCGAAAATTTTTTTTCAAAATTTTTTTCGAAAATTTTTTTTCAAAATTTTTTTCGAAAATTTTTTTCGAAAATTTTTTTCGAAAATTTTTTTTCAAAATTTTTTTCGAAAATTTTTTTTCAAAATTTTTTTCGAAAATTTTTTTCAAATTTTTTTCGAAAATTTGTTTAAAAATTTTTTTCGAAATTTTTTTTCGAAAATTTTTTTCAAAATTTTTTTCAAAATTTTTTTTCAAAATTTTTTTAGAAAATTTTTTCCGAAAATTTTTTTTCAAAATTTTTTTCGAAAATTTTTTTCGAAAATTTTTTTAAAATTTTTTTTCGAAAATTTTTTAAAAATTTTTTTTCGAAATTTTTTTTCGAAAATTTTTTTCGAAAATTTTATTCGAAAATTTTTTTCAAAAATTTTTTTAAAAATTTTTTTCGAAAATCTTTCTCGAAAATTTTTTTCAAAATTTTTTTTCAAAATTTTTTTCGAAAATTTTTTTTTTTTAATTTTTTTCGAAAATTTTTTTAAAAAATTTTTTTCGAAAATTTTTTTCAAAATTTTTTTCGAAATTTTTTTTAAAAATTTTTTTCAAAAATTTTTTTCTAAAATTTTTTTTCAAAATTTTTTTCGAAAATTTTTTTTCAAAATTTTTTTTAAAATTTTTTTTCAAAATTTTTTTCGAAAATTATTTTTCAAAATTTTTTTCGAAAATTTTTTTCAAAATTTTTTTCGAAAATTTTTTTTCAAAATTTTTTTCGAAAATTTTTTTTCAAATTTTTTTCGAAAATTTTTTTTCGAAATGTTTTTCAAATTTTTTTTTCGAAAATTTTTTTCAAATTTTTTCCAAAATTTTTTTCGAAAATTTTTTTCAAAAGTTTTTTCGAAAATTTTTTTTCAAAATTTTTTTCGAAAATTTTTTTCGAAAATTTTTTTCGAAAATTTTTTTCGAAAATTTTTTTCAAACTTTTTTTGGAAAATTTTTTTTCATAATTTTTTTTCAAAATTTTTTTCAAAATTTTTTTTCAAAATTTTTTTCGAGAATTTTTTTTCAAAATTTTTTTCGAAAATTTTTTTCGAAATTTTTTTCAAAATTTTTTTTTCAAAATTTTTTTCGAAAATTTTTTTTCAAAATTTTTTTTCAAAATTTTTTCCGAAAATTTTTTTTCCAAATTTTTTTCAAAATTTTTTTCAAAATTTTTTTCAAAATTTTTTTCGAAAATTTTTTAAAAATTTTTTTTCGAAAATTTTTTTTCATAATTTTTTTTCAAAATTTTTTTCAAAATTTTTTTTCAAAATTTTTTTCGAGAATTTTTTTCGAAAATTTTTTTAAAAATTTTTTTCGAAAATTTTTTTCGAAAATTTTTTTCAAAATTTTTTTCGAAAATTTTTTTTCAAACTTTTTTTCGAAAATTTTTTTTCAAAATTTTTTTTCAAAAGTTTTTTCGAAAATTTTTTTTCAAAATTTTTTTTTCAAAATTTTTTTCGAAAATTTTTTTCGAAATTTTTTTCGAAAATTTTTTTTCAAAATTTTTTTCAAAATTTTTTTCGAAAATTTTTTTTCAAAATTTTTTTCGAAAATTTTTTTCAAAATTTTTCGAAAATTTTTTTCGAAAATTTTTTTAAAAATTTTTTTCGAAAATTTTTTTCAAAATTTTTTTCGAAAATTTTTTTCGAAAATTTTTTTCGAAAATTTTTTTCAAAATTTTTTTTCAAAATTTTTTTCGAAAATTTTTTTCGAAAATTTTTTTCAAAATTTTTTTCGAAAATTTTTTTCGAAAATTTTTTTCAAAAATTTTTTTCAAAATTTTTTTCAAAATTTTTTTCGAAAATTTTTTTCGAAAATTTTTTTTCAAATTTTTTTTCAAACTTTTTTTCGAAAATTTTTTTCAAAATTTTTTTCAAAATTTTTTTCGAAAATTTTTTTTCGAAATTTTTTTCAAAATTTTTTTTCGAAATTTTTTTTCAAAATTTTTTTTTCAAAATTTTTTTCGAAAATTTTTTTTCAAAATTTTTTTCGAAAATTTTTTTCAAATTTTTTTTCAAAATTTTTTTCGAAAATTTTTTTTCAAAATTTTTTTCGAAAATTTTTTTCAAAATTTTTTTCAAAATTTTTTTTTCAAAATTTTTTTCGAAAATTTTTTTTCAAAATTTTTTTCAAAATTTTTTTCGAAAATTTTTTTTCGAAATTTTTTTCAAAATGTTTTTCGAAAATTTTTTTTCAAAATTTTTTTTCAAAATTTTTTTCGAAAATTTTTTTCAAAATTCTTTTCGAAAATTTTTTTCGAAATTTTTTTTGGAATTTTTTTCGAAAATTTTTTTTCAAAATTTTTTTCGAAAATTTTTTTCAAAATTTTTTTCGAAAATTTTATTCAAATTTTTTTTCGAAAATTTTTTTTCAAAATTTTTTTGAAAATTTTTTTAAAAATTATTTTCGAAAATTTTTTTCGAAAATTTTTTTAAAAAGTTTTTTCGAAATTTTTTTTTCGAAAATTTTTTTCAAAATTTTTTTTGAAAATTTTTTTCAAAATTTTTTTCGAAAATTTTTTTTCAAAATTTTTTTCGAAAATTTTTTTCAAAATTTTTTTCGAAAATTTTTTTTCAAAATTTTTTTCGAAAATTTTTTTCAAAATTTTTTTCGAAAATTTTTTTTCAAAATTTTTTTCGAAAATTTTTTTTCAAAATTTTTTTCCAAATTTTTTTCGAAAATTTTTTTTCGAAATTTTTTTTAAAATTTTTTTCGAAAATTTTTTTCAAAATTTTTTTCGAAAATTTTTTTCAAAATTTTTTTCAAAAAATTTTTTTCCAAATTTTTTTCGAAAATTTTTTTCAAAAGTTTTTTCGAAAATTTTTTTTCATAATTTTTTTTCAAAATTTTTTTCAAAATTTTTTTTCAAAATTTTTTTCGAAAATTTTTTTCGAAAATTTTTTTAAAAATTTTTTTCGAAAATTTTTTTCGAAAATTTTTTTCAAAATTTTTTTCGAAAATTTTTTTTCAAAATTTTTTTCGAAAATTTTTATTCAAAATTTTTTTTCAAAATTTTTTTCGAAAATTTTTTTTCAAAATTTTTTTCGAAAATTTTTTTCAAAATTTTTTTCGAAAATTTTTTTTCAAAATTTTTTTCAAAATTTTTTTCGAAAATTTTTTTTCGAAATTTTTTTCAAAATGTTTTTCGAAAATTTTTTTTCAAAATTTTTTTTCAAAATTTTTTTCGAAAATTTTTTTCAAAATTCTTTTCGAAAATTTTTTTCGAAATTTTTTTTTGGAATTTTTTTCAAAATTTTTTTAAAAATTTTTTTCGTAAATTTTTTTCGAAAATTTTTTTCAAAATTTTTTTCGAAAATTTTTTTTCAAAATTTTTTTCGAAAATTTTTTTTCAAAATTTTTTTTCAAAATTTTTTTCAAATTTTTTTTCGAAATTTTTTTCAAAATTTTTTTCAAAATTTTTTTCGAAAATTTTTTTCGAAAATTTTTTTCGAAAATTTTTTTTCAAATTTTTTTTCAAACTTTTTTTCGAAAATTTTTTTCAAAATTTTTTTCAAAATTTTTTTCGAAAATTTTTTTTCGAAATTTTTTTCAAAATTTTTTTCGAAATGTTTTTTCGAAAATTTTTTTCAAAAATTTTTTTCAAAATTTTTTTAAAAATTTTTTTCGAAAATTTTTTCAAAAATTTTTTTTCAAAATTTTTTTCGAAAATTTTTTTTCAAAATTTTTTTCGAAAATTTTTTTCAAAATTTTTTTCAAAATTTTTTTTTCAAAATTTTTTTCGAAAATTTTTTTTCAAAATTTTTTTCAAAATTTTTTTCGAAAATTTTTTTTCGAAATTTTTTTCAAAATGTTTTTCGAAAATTTTTTTTCAAAATTTTTTTTCAAAATTTTTTTCGAAAATTTTTTTCAAAATTCTTTTCGAAAATTTTTTTCGAAATTTTTTTTTGGAATTTTTTTTCAAAATTTTTTTAAAAATTTTTTTCGAAAATTTTTTTCGAAAATTTTTTTCAAAATTTTTTTCGAAAATTTTTTTTCAAAATTTTTTTCGAAAATTTTTTTTCAAAATTTTTTTTCAAAATTTTTTTCAAATTTTTTTTCGAAATTTTTTTTCAAAATTTTTTTTGAAAATTTTTTTCGAAATTTTTTTTCAAAATTTTTTTAAAAATTTTTTTTCAAAATTTTTTTCGAAATTTTTTTTCAAATTTTTTTTTCAAAATTTTTTTCGAAAATTTTTTTCAAAATTTTCTTCGAAATTTTTTTTCAGAATTTTTTTCAAAAATTTTTTTTCAAAATATTTTCGAAAATTTTTTTCCAAATTTTTTTTAAAATTTTTTTTCAAAATTTTTTTAAAAATTTTTTTAAAAAATTTTTTTCGAAAATTTTGTTTCAAAATTTTTTTCGAAAATTTTTTTCAAAATTTTTTTCGAAAATTTTTTTTTTAAATTTTTTTCGAAAATTTTTTTTCAAAATTTTTTTCCAAATTTTTTTCGAAAATTTTTTTTCGAAATTTTTTTCAAAATTTTTTTCGAAAATTTTTTTCCAAATTTTTTTCGAAAATTTTTTTCAAAATTTTTTTCAAAAATTTTTTTTCAAAATTTTTTTCGAAAATTTTTTTCGAAAATTTTTTTCAAAATTTTTTTCGAAAATTTTTTTCGAAAATTTTTATCGAAAATTTTTTTCAAAATTTTTTTAAAAATTTTTTTCGAAAATTTTTTTCAAAATTTTTTTCAAAAATTTTTTTTCATAATTTTCTTTGAAAATTTTTTTTCAAAATTTTTTTCGAAAATTTTTTTTCAAAATTTTTTTCGAAAATTCTTCAAAATTTTTTTTCAAAATTTTTTTCGAAAATTTTTTTTCAAAATTTTTTTCGAAAATTTTTTTCGAAAATTTTTATCGAAAATTATTTTCAAAATTTTTTTAAAATTTTTTTCAAAAATTTTTTTCAAAATTTTTTTCGAAAATTTTTTTCGAAAATTTTTTTCGAAAATTTTTTTTCTAAATTTTTTTCAAAATTTTTTTCGAAAATTTTTTTCGAAATTTTTTTTCAAAATTTTTTTCGAAAATGTTTTTCGAAAATTTTTTTTCGAAAATTTTTTTCAAAATTTTTACGAAAATTTTTTTTTGAAATTTTTTTCGAAAATTTTTTATGAAATTTTTTTTCGAAAAATTTTTTTCCAAATTTTTTTCGAAAATTTTTTTCGAAAATTTCTTTTCGAAATTTTTTTCGAAAATTTTTTTCTAAATTATTTTCGAAAATTTTTTTTTCTAAATTATTTTTGATAATTTTTTTTTCAAAATTTTTTTCGAAAATTTTTTTTTGGAAAATTTTTTTCGAAAATTTTTTTTTGGAAAATTTTTTTCAAAATTTTTTTTGAAATTTTTTTTTCGAAAATTTTTTTCAAAATTTTTTTCAAAAATTTTTTTCGAAAATTTTTTTCAAAATTTTTTTCAAAATCTTTTTTCGAAAATTTTTTTCAAAATTTTTTTTCAAAATTTTTTTAAAATTTTTTTTCAAAATTTTTTAAAAATTTTTTTAAAAAATTTTTTTCGAAAATTTTGTTTCAAAATTTTTTTCGAAATTTTTTTGAAAATGTTTTTCGAAAATTTTTTTTCAAAATTTTTTTTCAAAATTTTTTTCGAAAATTTTTTTCAAAATTTTTTTAAAAATTTTTTTCGAAAATTTTTTTCGAAAATTTTTTTTCAAAATTTTTTCGAAAATTTTTTTCAAAATTTTTTTCGAAAATTTTTTTAAAATTTTTTTTTCAAAATTTTTTTCGAAAATTTTTTTTCAAAATTTTTTTCGAAAATTTTTTTTTCAAAATTTTTTTCGAAATTTTTTTTCGAAAATTTTTTTCAAAAATTTTTTTCAAAATTTTTTTAAAAATTTTTTTCGAAAATTTTTTCAAAAATTTTTTTTCAAAATTTTTTTCGAAAATTTTTTTTCAAAATTTTTTTCGAAAATTTTTTTCAAAATTTTTTTCAAAATTTTTTTTTCAAAATTTTTTTCGAAATTTTTTTTTCAAAATTTTTTTCAAAATTTTTTTCGAAAATTTTTTTTCGAAATTTTTTTCAAAATGTTTTTCGAAAATTTTTTTTCAAAATTTTTTTTCAAAATTTTTTTCGAAAATTTTTTTCAAAATTCTTTTCGAAAATTTTTTTCGAAATTTTTTTTTGGAATTTTTTTCGAAAATTTTTTTTCAAAATTTTTTTCGAAAATTTTTTTTCAAAATTTTTTTCGAAAATTTTATTCAAATTTTTTTTCGAAAATTTTTTTTCAAAATTTTTTTGAAAATTTTTTTAAAAATTTTTTTCGAAAATTTTTTTCGAAAATTTTTTTCGAAATTTTTTTTTCGAAAATTTTTTTCAAAATTTTTTTTGAAAATTTTTTTCAAAATTTTTTTCGAAAATTTTTTTTCAAAATTTTTTTCGAAAATTTTTTTCAAAATTTTTTTCGAAAATTTTTTTTCAAAATTTTTTTCGAAAATTTTTTTCAAAATTTTTTTCGAAAATTTTTTTTCAAAATTTTTTTCGAAAATTTTTTTTCAAATTTTTTTTCCAAATTTTTTTCGAAAATTTTTTTTCGAAATTTTTTTTAAAATTTTTTTCGAAAATTTTTTTCAAAATTTTTTTCGAAAATTTTTTTCAAAATTTTTTTTAAAAAATTTTTTTCCAAATTTTTTTCGAAAATTTTTTTCAAAAGTTTTTTCGAAAATTTTTTTTCATAATTTTTTTTCAAAATTTTTTTCAAAATTTTTTTTCAAAATTTTTTTCGAAAATTTTTTTCGAAAATTTTTTTAAAAATTTTTTTCGAAAATTTTTTTCGAAAATTTTTTTCAAAATTTTTTTCGAAAATTTTTTTTCAAAATTTTTTTCGAAAATTTTTAATCAAAATTTTTTTTCAAAATTTTTTTCGAAAATTTTTTTTCAAAATTTTTTTCGAAAATTTTTTTCAAAATTTTTTTCGAAAATTTTTTTCGAAATTTTTTTCGAAAATTTTTTTTCAAAATTTTTTTCAAAATTTTTTTCGAAATTTTTTTTTCAAAATTTCTTTCGAAAATTTTTTTCAAAATTTTTTTCGAAAATTTTTTTCGAAAATTTTTTTCAAAATTTTTTTCGAAAATTTTTTTTCAAAATTTTTTTCGAAATTTTTTTTCAAAATTTTTTCCGAAAATTTTTTTTCCAAATTTTTTTCGAAATTTTTTTTCGAAAATTTTTTTTCGAAATTTTTTTCAAAATTTTTTTCGAAATTTTTTTCAAAATTTTTTTCGAAAATTTTTTTCCAAAATTTTTTTCAAAAATTTTTTTTCAAAATTTTTTTCAAAATTTTTTTTTCAAAATTTTTTTCGAAAATTTTTTTTCAAAATTTTTTTCGAAAATTTTTTTCAAATTTTTTTTCAAAATTTTTTTTTCAAAATTTTTTTCGAAAATTTTTTTTCGAAATTTTTTTCGAAAATTTTTTTTAAAAATTTTTTTCGAAAATTTTTTTTCAAAATTTTTTTCAAAATTTTTTTCGAAAATTTTTTTTCGAAATTTTTTTCAAAATTTTTTTCGAAAATTTTTTTCAAAATTTTTTTCAAAATTTTTTTCGAAAATTTTTTTCAAAATTTTTTTCGAAAATTTTTTTCAAAATTTTTTTCGAAATTTTTTTTCAAAATTTTTTTTCTAAAATTCTTTTTCAAAATTTTTTTCGAAAATTTTATTCAAATTTTTTTTCGAAAATTTTTTTTCAAAGTTTTTTTTGAAAATTTTTTTAAAAATTTTTTTCGAAAATTTTTTCGAAAATTTTTTTAAAAATTTTTTTCGAAAATTTTTTTCGAAAATTTTTTTCAAAATTTTTTTCGAAAATTTTTTTCAAAATTTTTTTCGAAAATTTTTTTTCAAAATTTTTTTTCAAAATTTTTTTTCAAAATTTTTTTCGAAAATTTTTTTTCAAAATTTTTTTCGAAAATTTTTTTCAAAATTTTTTTCGAAAATTTTTTTCGAAATTTTTTTTCAAAATTTTTTTAAAAATTTTTTTCGAAAATTTTTTTCAAAATTTTTTTCGAAAATTTTTTTCAAAATTTTTTTCGAAAATTTTTTTCAAAATTTTTTTCGAAAATTTTTTTTGAAAATTTTTTTTCAAATTTTTTTTCGAAATTTTTTTTTCAAAATTTTTTTTGAAAATTTTTTTAAAAATTTTTTTCGAAACTTTTTTTCGAAAATTTTTTTAAAAATTTTTTTCGAAAATTTTTTTCGAAAATTTTTTTCAAAATTTTTTTCGAAAATTTTTTTCAAAATTTTTTTCAAAATTTTTTTCGAAAATTTTTTTCAAAATTTTTTTTCAAAATTTTTTTAAAATTTTTTTCGAAAATTTTTTTTCGAAATTTTTTTCAAAATTTTTTTCGAAATTTCTTTTCAAAATTTTTTTCGAAAATTTTTTTCAAAATTTTTTTCGAAAATTTTTTTTCAAATTTTTTTTCGAAAATTTTCAAAATTTTTTTCGAAAATTTTTTTTTCAAAATTTTTTTCGAAAATTTTTTTTCTAAATTTTTTTCAAAATTTTTTTTTCAAAATTTTTTTCGAAAATTTTTTTCGAAAATTTTTTTCAAAATTTTTTTCGAAAATTTTTTTTCGAAATTTTTTTCGAAAATTTTTTTCGAAAATTTTTTTTCGAAAATTTATTTCAAAATTTTTTTCGAAAATTTTTTTCAAAATTTTTTTCGAAAATTTTTTTTTGGAATTTTTTTCGAAATTTTTTTTCAAAATTTTTTTCGAAATTTTTTTCAAAATTTTTTTCGAAAAATTTTTTTTTAATTTTTTCGAAAATTTTTTTTTGGAATATTTTTCAAAATTATTTTCGAAAATTTTCTTTCGAAGTTTTTTTCGAATTTTTTTTTGAAACTTTTTTTCGAAAAATTTTTTTCGAAAATTTTTTTAAAAATTTTTTTCGAAATTTTTTTTTCGAAAATTTTTTTCAAAATTTTTTTCGAAAATTTTTTTCAAAATTTTTTTCGAAAATTTTTTTTCAAAATTTTTTTTCAAAATTTTTTTCGAAAATTTTTTTCAAAATTTTTTTCGAAAATTTTTTTCGAAATTTTTTTTCAAAATTTTTTTAAAAATTTTTTTCGAAAATTTTTTTCAAAATTTTTTTCGAAAATTTTTTTCAAAATTTTTTTCGAAAATTTTTTTCAAAATTTTTTTCGAAAATTTTTTTTCAAAATTTTTTTCGAAAATTTTTTTCGAAAATTTTTTTCAAAATTTTTTTTCAAAATTTTTTTTCAAAATTTTTTTCGAAAATTTTTTTTCAAATTTTTTTTTCAAAATTTTTTTTGAAAATTTTTTTTCAAAATTTTTTTCGAAAATTTTTTTCAAAATTTTTTTCGAAAATTTTTTTCGAAATTTTTTTCGAAAATTTTTTTTCAAAATTTTTTTCGAAAATTTTTTTCGAAAATTTTTTTAAAAATTTTTTTCGAAAATTTTTTTCGAAAATTTTTTTCAAAATTTTTTTCGAAAATTTTTTTCAAAATTTTTTTCGAAAATTTTTTTTCAAAATTTTTTTTCAAAATTTTTTTCGAAAATTTTTTTTCAAAATTTTTTTTCAAAATTTTTTTCGAAAATTTTTTTTCAAAATTTTTTTTCAAAATTTTTTTCGAAATTTTTTTTCAAATTTTTTTCCGAAAATTTTTTTTCCAAATTTTTTTCGAAAATTTTTTTCAAAATTTTTTTCGAAAATTTTTTTCGAAAATTTTTTTCAAAATTTTTTTTCAAAATTTTTTTCGAAAATTTTTTTCAAAATTTTTTTCGGAAATTTTTTTCAAAATTTTTTTCAAAATTTTTTTCGAAAATTTTTTTCGAAAATTTTTTTCGAAAATTTTTTTTCAAATTTTTTTTCAAACTTTTTTTCGAAAATTTTTTTCAAAATTTTTTTCAAAATTTTTTTCGAAAATTTTTTTTCGAAATTTTTTTCAAAATTTTTTTCGAAATGTTTTTTCGAAAATTTTTTTCAAAAATTTTTTTCAAAATTTTTTTAAAAATTTTTTTCGAAAATTTTTTTAAAAATTTTTTTTCAAAATTTTTTTCGAAAATTTTTTTTCAAAATTTTTTTCGAAAATTTTTTTCAAAATTTTTTTCAAAATTTTTTTTTCAAAATTTTTTTCGAAAATTTTTTTTCAAAATTTTTTTCAAAATTTTTTTCGAAAATTTTTTTTCGAAATTTTTTTCAAAATGTTTTTCGAAAATTTTTTTTCAAAATTTTTTTTCAAAATTTTTTTCGAAAATTTTTTTAAAAATTCTTTTCGAAAATTTTTTTCGAAATTTTTTTTTGGAATTTTTTTTCAAAATTTTTTTAAAAATTTTTTTCGAAAATTTTTTTCAAAATTTTTTTCAAAATTTTTTTTTCATAATTTTCTTTGAAAATTTTTTTCGAAAATTTTTTTTCAAAATTTTTTTCGAAAATTTTTTTTCGAAATTTTTTTCAAAATTTTTTTCGAAATTTTTTTCAAAATTTTTTTCGAAAATTTTTTTCCAAAATTTTTTTCAAAAATTTTTTTTCAAAATTTTTTTCAAAATTTTTTTTTCAAAATTTTTTTCGAAAATTTTTTTTCAAAATTTTTTTCGAAAATTTTTTTCAAATTTTTTTTCAAAATTTTTTTTTCAAAATTTTTTTCGAAAATTTTTTTTCGAAATTTTTTTCGAAAATTTTTTTTAAAAATTTTTTTCGAAAATTTTTTTTCAAAATTTTTTTCAAAATTTTTTTCGAAAATTTTTTTTCGAAATTTTTTTCAAAATTTTTTTCGAAAATTTTTTTCAAAATTTTTTTCAAAATTTTTTTCGAAAATTTTTTTCAAAATTTTTTTCGAAAATTTTTTTCAAAATTTTTTTCGAAATTTTTTTTCAAAATTTTTTTTCTAAAATTCTTTTTCAAAATTTTTTTCGAAAATTTTATTCAAATTTTTTTTCGAAAATTTTTTTTCAAAGTTTTTTTTGAAAATTTTTTTAAAAATTTTTTTCGAAAATTTTTTCGAAAATTTTTTTAAAAATTTTTTTCGAAAATTTTTTTCGAAAATTTTTTTCAAAATTTTTTTCGAAAATTTTTTTCAAAATTTTTTTCGAAAATTTTTTTTCAAAATTTTTTTTCAAAATTTTTTTTCAAAATTTTTTTCGAAAATTTTTTTTCAAAATTTTTTTCGAAAATTTTTTTCAAAATTTTTTTCGAAAATTTTTTTCGAAATTTTTTTCGAAAATTTTTTTTGAAAATTTTTTTTCAAATTTTTTTTCGAAATTTTTTTTTCAAAATTTTTTTTGAAAATTTTTTTAAAAATTTTTTTCGAAACTTTTTTTCGAAAATTTTTTTAAAAATTTTTTTCGAAAATTTTTTTCGAAAATTTTTTTCAAAATTTTTTTCGAAAATTTTTTTCAAAATTTTTTTCAAAATTTTTTTCGAAAATTTTTTTCAAAATTTTTTTTCAAAATTTTTTTTAAATTTTTTTCGAAAATTTTTTTTCGAAATTTTTTTCAAAATTTTTTTCGAAATTTCTTTTCAAAATTTTTTTCGAAAATTTTTTTCAAAATTTTTTTCGAAAATTTTTTTTCAAATTTTTTTTCGAAAATTTTCAAAATTTTTTTCGAAAATTTTTTTTTCAAAATTTTTTTCGAAAATTTTTTTTCTAAATTTTTTTCAAAATTTTTTTTTCAAAATTTTTTTCGAAAATTTTTTTCGAAAATTTTTTTCAAAATTTTTTTCGAAAATTTTTTTTCGAAATTTTTTTCGAAAATTTTTTTCGAAAATTTTTTTTCGAAAATTTATTTCAAAATTTTTTTCGAAAATTTTTTTCAAAATTTTTTTCGAAAATTTTTTTTTGGAATTTTTTTCGAAATTTTTTTTCAAAATTTTTTTCGAAATTTTTTTCAAAATTTTTTTCGAAAAATTTTTTTTTAATTTTTTCGAAAATTTTTTTTTGGAATATTTTTCAAAATTATTTTCGAAAATTTTCTTTCGAAGTTTTTTTCGAATTTTTTTTTGAAACTTTTTTTCGAAAAATTTTTTTCGAAAATTTTTTCGAAACTTTTTTTTAAATTTTTTTTTCGAAAATTTTTTTCAAAATTTTTTTCGAAAATTTTTTTCAAAATTTTTTTCGAAAATTTTTTTCAAAATTTTTTTCGAAAATTTTTTTTTGGAAATTTTTTTCGAAAATTTTTTTAAAAATTTTTTTCGAAATTTTTTTTTCGAAAATTTTTTTCAAAATTTTTTTCGAAAATTTTTTTCAAAATTTTTTTCGAAAATTTTTTTTCAAAATTTTTTTTCAAAATTTTTTTCGAAAATTTTTTTCAAAATTTTTTTCGAAAATTTTTTTCGAAATTTTTTTTCAAAATTTTTTTAAAAATTTTTTTCGAAAATTTTTTTCAAAATTTTTTTCGAAAATTTTTTTCAAAATTTTTTTCGAAAATTTTTTTCAAAATTTTTTTCGAAAATTTTTTTTCAAAATTTTTTTCGAAAATTTTTTTCGAAAATTTTTTTCAAAATTTTTTTTCAAAATTTTTTTTCAAAATTTTTTTCGAAAATTTTTTTTCAAATTTTTTTTTCAAAATTTTTTTTGAAAATTTTTTTTCAAAATTTTTTTCGAAAATTTTTTTCAAAATTTTTTTCGAAAATTTTTTTCGAAATTTTTTTCGAAAATTTTTTTTCAAAATTTTTTTCGAAAATTTTTTTCGAAAATTTTTTTAAAAATTTTTTTCGAAAATTTTTTTCGAAAATTTTTTTCAAAATTTTTTTCGAAAATTTTTTTCAAAATTTTTTTCGAAAATTTTTTTTCAAAATTTTTTTTCAAAATTTTTTTCGAAAATTTTTTTTCAAAATTTTTTTTCAAAATTTTTTTCGAAAATTTTTTTTCAAAATTTTTTTTCAAAATTTTTTTCGAAATTTTTTTTCAAATTTTTTTCCGAAAATTTTTTTTCCAAATTTTTTTCGAAAATTTTTTTCAAAATTTTTTTCGAAAATTTTTTTCGAAAATTTTTTTCAAAATTTTTTTTCAAAATTTTTTTCGAAAATTTTTTTCAAAATTTTTTTCGGAAATTTTTTTCAAAATTTTTTTCAAAATTTTTTTCGAAAATTTTTTTCGAAAATTTTTTTCGAAAATTTTTTTTCAAATTTTTTTTCAAACTTTTTTTCGAAAATTTTTTTCAAAATTTTTTTCAAAATTTTTTTCGAAAATTTTTTTTCGAAATTTTTTTCAAAATTTTTTTCGAAATGTTTTTTCGAAAATTTTTTTCAAAAATTTTTTTCAAAATTTTTTTAAAAATTTTTTTCGAAAATTTTTTTAAAAATTTTTTTTCAAAATTTTTTTCGAAAATTTTTTTTCAAAATTTTTTTCGAAAATTTTTTTCAAAATTTTTTTCAAAATTTTTTTTTCAAAATTTTTTTCGAAAATTTTTTTTCAAAATTTTTTTCAAAATTTTTTTCGAAAATTTTTTTTCGAAATTTTTTTCAAAATGTTTTTCGAAAATTTTTTTTCAAAATTTTTTTTCAAAATTTTTTTCGAAAATTTTTTTCAAAATTCTTTTCGAAAATTTTTTTCGAAATTTTTTTTTGGAATTTTTTTTCAAAATTTTTTTAAAAATTTTTTTCGAAAATTTTTTTCAAAATTTTTTTCAAAATTTTTTTTTCATAATTTTCTTTGAAAATTTTTTTCGAAAATTTTTTTTCAAAATTTTTTTCGAAAATTTTTTTTCAAAATTTTTTTCGAAAATTTTTTTCAAATTTTTTTTTCAAAATTTTTTTCGAAAATTTTTTTTCAAAATTTTTTTCGAAAATTTGTTTCGAAAATTTTTATCGAAAATTATTTTCAAAATTTTTTTAAAAATTTTTTTCGAAAATTTTTTTCAAAATTTTTTTCGAAAATTTTTTTCGAAAATTTTTTTCGAAAATTTTTTTTCTAAATTTTTTTCAAAATTTTTTTCGAAAATTTTTTTCGAAATTTTTTTTCAAAATTTTTTTCGAAAATTTTTTTCGAAAATTTTTTTTCGAAAATTTTTTTCAAAATTTTTACGAAAATTTTTTTTTGAAATTTTTTTCGAAAATTTTTTATGAAATTTTTTTTCGAAAAATTTTTTTCCAAATTTTTTTCGAAAATTTTTTTCGAAAATTTTTTTTCGAAATTTTTTTCGAAAATTTTTTTCTAAATTATTTTCGAAAATTTTTTTTTCTAAATTATTTTTGATAATTTTTTTTTCAAAATTTTTTTCGAAAATTTTTTTTTGGAAAATTTTTTTCGAAAATTTTTTTTTGGAAAATTTTTTTCAAAATTTTTTTCGAAATTTTTTTTTCGAAAATTTTTTTCAAAATTTTTTTCAAAAATTTTTTTCGAAAATTTTTTTCAAAATTTTTTTCAAAATCTTTTTTCGAAAATTTTTTTCAAAATTTTTTTTCAAAATTTTTTTCGAAAATTTTTTTTCAAAATTTTTTTCGAAAATTTTTTTTTCAAAATTTTTTTCGAAAATTTTTTTCGAAAATTTTTTTCGAAAATTTTTTTCAAAATTTTTTTAAAAATTTTTTTCGAAAATTTTTTTCGAAAATTTTTTTTCAAAATTTTTTTCGAAAATTTTTTTCAAAATTTTTTTCGAAAATTTTTTTCAAAATTTTTTTCGAAAATTTTTTTTCAAAATTTTTTTCGAAAATTTTTTTCCAAAATTTTTTTCGAAAATTTTATTCAAATTTTTTTTCGAAAATTTTTTTTCAAAATTTTTTTTGAAAATTTTTTTAAAAATTTTTTTCGAAAATTTTTTTAAAAATTTTTTTCGAAATTTTTTTTTCGAAAATTTTTTTCAAAATTTTTTTCGAAAATTTTTTTCAAAATTTTTTTCGAAAATTTTTTTTCAAAATTTTTTTTCAAAATTTTTTTCGAAAATTTTTTTCAAAATTTTTTTCGAAAATTTTTTTCGAAATTTTTTTTCAAAATTTTTTTAAAAATTTTTTTCGAAAATTTTTTTCAAATTTTTTTTCGAAAATTTTTTTTCAAAATTTTTTTCGAAAATTTTTTTCAAAATTTTTTTCGAAAATTTTTTTTCAAAATTTTTTTCGAAAATTTTTTTCAAAATTTTTTTTCAAAATTTTTTTCGAAAATTTTTTTTCAAATTTTTTTTTCAAAATTTTTTTCGAAATTTTTTTTCAAAATTTTTTTCGAAAATTTTTTTCAAAATTTTTTTCGAAAATTTTTTTCGAAATTTTTTTCGAAAATTTTTTTTCAAAATTTTTTTCAAAATTTTTTTCGAAAATTTTTTTTCAAAATTTTTTTCGAAAATTTTTTTCGAAAATTTTTTTAAAAATTTTTTTCGAAAATGTTTTTCGAAAATTTTTTTCAAAATTTTTTTCAAAATTTTTTTCGAAAATTTTTTTTCAAAATTTTTTTTCAAAATTTTTTTTGAAAATTTTTTTTCAAAATTTTTTTTCAAAATTTTTTTCGAAATTTTTTTTTCAAATTTTTTTCCGAAAATTTTTTTTCCAAATTTTTTTCGAAAATTTTTTTCAAAATTTTTTTCGAAAATTTTTTTCGAAAATTTTTTTCAAAATTTTTTTTCAAAATTTTTTTCGAAAATTTTTTTCAAAATTTTTTTCGAAAATTTTTTTCAAAATTTTTTTCAAAATTTTTTTCGAAAATTTTTTTCGAAAATTTTTTTCGAAAATTTTTTTTCAAATTTTTTTTCAAACTTTTTTTCGAAAATTTTTTTCAAAATTTTTTTCAAAATTTTTTTCGAAAATTTTTTTCGAAATTTTTTTCAAAATTTTTTTCGAAATGTTTTTTCGAAAATTTTTTTCAAAAATTTTTTTCAAAATTTTTTTAAAAATTTTTTTCAAAAATTTTTTCAAAAATTTTTTTTCAAAATTTTTTTCGAAAATTTTTTTTCAAAATTTTTTTCGAAAATTTTTTTAAAAATTTTTTTCAAAATTTTTTTTTCAAAATTTTTTTCGAAAATTTTTTTTCAAAATTTTTTTCAAAATTTTTTTCGAAAATTTTTTTTCGAAATTTTTTTCAAAATGTTTTTCGAAAATTTTTTTTCAAAATTTTTTTTCAAAATTTTTTTCGAAAATTTTTTTCAAAATTCTTTTCGAAAATTTTTTTCGAAATTTTTTTTTGGAATTTTTTTTCAAAATTTTTTAAAAAATTTTTTTCGAAAATTTTTTTCGAAAATTTTTTTCAAAATTTTTTTCGAAAATTTTTTTTCAAAATTTTTTTTCAAAATTTTTTTTGGAAATTTTTTTCAAAATTCTTTTCGAAAATTTTTTTCGAAATTTTTTTTTGGAATTTTTTTTCAAAATTTTTTTTCAAAATTTTTTTAAAAATTTTTTTCGAAAATTTTTTTCGAAAATTTTTTTCAAAATTTTTTTCGAAAATTTTTTTTCAAAATTTTTTTCGAAAATTTTTTTTCAAAATTTTTTTTCAAAATTTTTTTCAAATTTTTTTTCGAAATTTTTTTTCAAAATTTTTTTTGAAAATTTTTTTCGAAATTTTTTTTCAAAATTTTTTTAAAAATTTTTTTTCAAAATTTTTTTCGAAATTTTTTTTCAAATTTTTTTTTCAAAATTTTTTTCGAAAATTTTTTTCAAAATTTTCTTCGAAATTTTTTTTCAAAATTTTTTTCAAAAATTTTTTTTCAAAATATTTTCGAAAATTTTTTTTCAAAATTTTTTTTAAAATTTTTTTTCAAAATTTTTTTAAAAATTTTTTTTAAAAATTTTTTTCGAAAATTTTGTTTCAAAATTTTTTTTGAAAATTTTTTTCAAAATTTTTTTCGAAAATTTTTTTTCAAAATTTTTTTCGAAAATTTTTTTTCAAAATTTTTTTCGAAAATTTTTTTTCAAAATTTTTTTCCAAATTTTTTTCGAAAATTTTTTTCGAAAATTTTTTTCGAAAATTTTTTTCAAAATTTTTTTCGAAAATTTTTTTCAAAATTTTTTTCAAAAATTTTTTTTCAAAATTTTTTTCGAAAATTTTTTTCGAAAATTTTTTTCAAAATTTTTTTCGAAAATTTTTTTCGAAAATTTTCATCGAAAATTTTTTTCAAAATTTTTTTAAAAATTTTTTTCGAAAATTTTTTTCAAAATTTTTTTTAAAAATTTTTTTTCATAATTTTCTTTGAAAATTTTTTTCGAAAATTTTTTTTCAAAATTTTTTTCGAAAATTTTTTTTCAAAATTTTTTTCGAAAATTTTTTTCAAAATTTTTTTTCAAAATTTTTTTCGAAAATTTTTTTTCAAAATTTTTTTCGAAAATTTTTTTCGAAAATTTTTATCGAAAATTATTTTCAAAATTTTTTTAAAAATTTTTTTCGAAAATTTTTTTCAAAATTTTTTTCGAAAATTTTTTTCGAAAATTTTTTTCGAAAATTTTTTTTCTAAATTTTTTTCAAAATTTTTTTCGAAATTTTTTTTCAAAATTTTTTTCGAAAATTTTTTTCGAAAATTTTTTTTCGAAAATTTTTTTCAAAATTTTTACGAAAATTTTTTTTTGAAATTTTTTTCGAAAATTTTTTATGAAATTTTTTTTCGAAAAATTTTTTTCCAAATTTTTTTCGAAAATTTTTTTCGAAAATTTTTTTTCGAAATTTTTTTCGAAAATTTTTTTCTAAATTATTTTCGAAAATTTTTTTTTCTAAATTATTTTTGATAATTTTTTTTTCAAAATTTTTTTCGAAAATTTTTTTTTGGAAAATTTTTTTCGAAAATTTTTTTTTGGAAAATTTTTTTCAAAATTTTTTTCGAAATTTTTTTTTCGAAAATTTTTTTCGAAAATTTTTTTCAAAATTTTTTTCAAAAATTTTTTTCGAAAATTTTTTTTAAAATTTTTTTCAAAATCTTTTTTCGAAAATTTTTTTCAAAATTTTTTTTCAAAATTTTTTTCGAAAATTTTTTTTCAAAATTTTTTTTTCAAAATTTTTTTCGAAAATTTTTTTCGAAAATTTTTTTCGAAAATTTTTTTCAAAATTTTTTTAAAAATTTTTTTCGAAAATTTTTTTCGAAAATTTTTTTTCAAAATTTTTTTCGAAAATTTTTTTCAAAATTTTTTTCGAAAATTTTTTTCAAAATTTTTTTCGAAAATTTTTTTCGAAAATTTTTTTCGAAAATTTTTTTTCAAAATTTTTTTCGAAAATTTTTTTCCAAAATTTTTTTCGAAAATTTTATTTAATTTTTTTTTCGAAAATTTTTTTTCAAAATTTTTTTTGAAAATTTTTTTAAAAATTTTTTTCGAAAATTTTTTTCGAAAATTTTTTTAAAAATTTTTTTCGAAATTTTTTTTTCGAAAATTTTTTTCAAAATTTTTTTCGAAAATTTTTTTCAAAATCTTTTTTCGAAAATTTTTTTCAAAATTTTTTTTCAAAATTTTTTTCGAAAATTTTTTTTCAAAATTTTTTTCGAAAATTTTTTTTTCAAAATTTTTTTCGAAAATTTTTTTCGAAAATTCTTTTCGAAAATTTTTTTCGAAAATTTTTTTCGAAAATTTTTTTCAAAATTTTTTTAAAAATTTTTTTCGAAAATTTTTTTCGAAAATTTTTTTTCAAAATTTTTTTCGAAAACTTTTTTCAAAATATTTTCGAAAATTTTTTTCAAAATTTTTTTCGAAAATTTTTTTTCAAAATTTTTTTCGAAAATTTTTTTTTTAAAATTTTTTTCGATATTTTTTTCGAAAATTTTTTTCGAAAATTTTTTTCGAAATTTTTTTCGAAAATTTTTTTTAAAAATTTTCTTCGAAAATTTTTTTCGAAAATTTTTTTTAAAATTTTTTTTCGAAAATTTTTTTTCAAAATTTTTTTCGAAAATTTTTTTCAAAATTTATTTCGAAATTTTTTTTCAAAATTTTTTTCGAAATTTTTTTTCAAAATTTTTTTCGAAAATTTTTTTCGAAAATTTTTTTTCAAAATTTTTTTCGAAAATTTTTTTTCAAAATTTTTTTTCAAAATTTTTTTTCAAAATTTTTTTCGAAAATTTTTTTCAAATTTTTTTTCGAAATTTTTTTTCAAAATTTTTTAAAAAATTTTTTTCGAAAATTTTTTTCAAAATTTTTTTCGAAAATTTTTTTTCAAAATTTTTTTAGAAAATTTTTTTTTAAAATTTTTTTTCGAAAATTTTTTTTCAAAATTTTTTTCGAAAATTTTTTTTCAAAATTTTTTTCCAAATTTTTTTCGAAATTTTTTTTTCGAAATGTTTTTCAAAATTTTTTTCGAAAATTTTTTTCAAAATTTTTTTCGAAAATTTTTTTCAAAATTTTTTTCAAAATTTTTTTCAAAAATTTTTTTTCAAAATTTTTTTCGAAAATTTTTTTCGAAAATTTTTTTCAAAATTTTTTTTCATAATTTTTTTTCAAAATTTTTTTCAAAATTTTTTTTCAAAATTTTTTTCGAGAATTTTTTTTCAAAATTTTTTTCGAAAATTTTTTTCATAATTTTTTTCAAAATTTTTTTTTCAAAATTTTTTTCAAAAATCTTTTTTCAAAATTTTTTTTCAAAATTTTTTTTCAAAATTTTTTCCGAAAATTTTTTTTCCAAATTTTTTTTGAAAATTTTTTTCAAAATTTTTTTCGAAAGTTTTTTTCGAAATTTTTTTTCGAAAATTTTTTTCAAAATTTTTTTCAAAATTTTTTTCGAAAATTTTTTTTCAAAATTTTTTTCGAAAATTTTTTCCGGAAATTTTTTTTCAAAATTTTTTTCGAAAATTTTTTTCGAAAATTTTTTTAAAAATTTTTTTCGAAAATTTTTTTTCAAAATTTTTTTCGAAAATTTTTTTCGAAAATTTTTTTCGAAAATTTTTTTTAAAAATTTTTTTCGAAAATTTTTTTTCAAAACTTTTTTCAAAATTTTTTTCGAAAATTTTTTTCAAAATTTTTTTCAAAAGTTTTTTCGAAAATTTTCTTTCAAAATTTTTTTCAAATTTTTTTCGAAAATTTTTTTTCAAAATTTTTTTCAAAATTTTTTTCGAAAATTTCTTTTCAAAATTTTTTTCGAAAATTTTTTTTCAAAATTTTTTTCAAAATTTTTTTCGAAAATTTTTTTTCGAAATTTTTTTCAAAATTTTTTTCGAAAATTTTTTTCAAAATTTTTTTCGAAAATTTTTTTCAAAATTTTTTTCGGATAATTTTTTTCAAAATTTTTTTTCAAAATTTTTTTCAAAATTTTTTTCGAAAATTTTTTTTCAAAATTTTTTTCGTGAATTGTTTTCGAAACTTTTTTTCAAAATTTTTTTCGAAAATTTTTTTCAAATTTTTTTTTCAAAATTTTTTTCGAAAATTTTTTTTCAAAATTTTTTTCGAAAATTTTTTTTCAAAATTTTTTTCGAAAATTTTTTTCGAAAATTTTTTTCGAAAATTTTTTTTCAAAATTTTTTTCGAAAATTTTTTTTCAAAATTTTTTTCGAAAATTTTTTTCAAATTTTTTTCGAAAATTTGTTTAAAAATTTTTTTCGAAATTTTTTTTCGAAAATTTTTTTCAAAATTTTTTTCAAAATTTTTTTTCAAAATTTTTTTAGAAAATTTTTTCCGAAAATTTTTTTTCAAAATTTTTTTCGAAAATTTTTTTCGAAAATTTTTTTAAAATTTTTTTTCGAAAATTTTTTAAAAATTTTTTTTCGAAATTTTTTTTCGAAAATTTTTTTCGAAAATTTTATTCGAAAATTTTTTTCAAAAATTTTTTTAAAAATTTTTTTCGAAAATCTTTCTCGAAAATTTTTTTCAAAATTTTTTTTCAAAATTTTTTTCGAAAATTTTTTTTTTTTAATTTTTTTCGAAAATTTTTTTAAAAAATTTTTTTCGAAAATTTTTTTCAAAATTTTTTTCGAAATTTTTTTTTAAAATTTTTTTCAAAAATTTTTTTCTAAAATTTTTTTTCAAAATTTTTTTCGAAAATTTTTTTTCAAAATTTTTTTTAAAATTTTTTTTCAAAATTTTTTTCGAAAATTATTTTTCAAAATTTTTTTCGAAAATTTTTTTCAAAATTTTTTTCGAAAATTTTTTTTCAAAATTTTTTTCGAAAATTTTTTTTCAAATTTTTTTCGAAAATTTTTTTTCGAAATGTTTTTCAAATTTTTTTTTCGAAAATTTTTTTCAAATTTTTTCCAAAATTTTTTTCGAAAATTTTTTTCAAAAGTTTTTTCGAAAATTTTTTTTCAAAATTTTTTTCGAAAATTTTTTTCGAAAATTTTTTTCGAAAATTTTTTTCAAACTTTTTTTGGAAAATTTTTTTTCATAATTTTTTTTCAAAATTTTTTTCAAAATTTTTTTTCAAAATTTTTTTCGAGAATTTTTTTTCAAAATTTTTTTCGAAAATTTTTTTCAAAATTTTTTTCAAAATTTTTTTTTCAAAATTTTTTTCGAAAATTTTTTTTCAAAATTTTTTTTCAAAATTTTTTCCGAAAATTTTTTTTCCAAATTTTTTTCAAAATTTTTTTCAAAATTTTTTTCAAAATTTTTTTCGAAAATTTTTTAAAAATTTTTTTTCGAAAATTTTTTTTCATAATTTTTTTTCAAAATTTTTTTCAAAATTTTTTTTCAAAATTTTTTTCGAGAATTTTTTTCGAAAATTTTTTTAAAAATTTTTTTCGAAAATTTTTTTCGAAAATTTTTTTCAAAATTTTTTTCGAAAATTTTTTTTCAAACTTTTTTTCGAAAATTTTTTTTCAAAATTTTTTTTCAAAAGTTTTTTCGAAAATTTTTTTTCAAAATTTTTTTTTCAAAATTTTTTTCGAAAATTTTTTTCGAAATTTTTTTCGAAAATTTTTTTTCAAAATTTTTTTCAAAATTTTTTTCGAAAATTTTTTTTCAAAATTTTTTTCGAAAATTTTTTTCAAAATTTTTCGAAAATTTTTTTCGAAAATTTTTTTAAAAATTTTTTTCGAAAATTTTTTTCAAAATTTTTTTCGAAAATTTTTTTCGAAAATTTTTTTCGAAAATTTTTTTCAAAATTTTTTTTCAAAATTTTTTTCGAAAATTTTTTTCGAAAATTTTTTTCAAAATTTTTTTCGAAAATTTTTTTCGAAAATTTTTTTCAAAAATTTTTTTCAAAATTTTTTTCAAAATTTTTTTCGAAAATTTTTTTCGAAAATTTTTTTTCAAATTTTTTTTCAAACTTTTTTTCGAAAATTTTTTTCAAAATTTTTTTCAAAATTTTTTTCGAAAATTTTTTTTCGAAATTTTTTTCAAAATTTTTTTTCGAAATTTTTTTTCAAAATTTTTTTTTCAAAATTTTTTTCGAAAATTTTTTTTCAAAATTTTTTTCGAAAATTTTTTTCAAATTTTTTTTCAAAATTT
Organism: Uropetala carovei; assembly: GCA_036926305.1. Taxonomy (NCBI): domain Eukaryota; kingdom Metazoa; phylum Arthropoda; class Insecta; order Odonata; family Petaluridae; genus Uropetala; species Uropetala carovei. The sequence goes on along the minus strand of JAXCHB010000243.1, from coordinate 639,379 downwards.
TTTTCGAAAATTTTTTTTCAAAATTTTTTTCGAAAATTTTTTTCAAAATTTTTTTCAAAATTTTTTTTTCAAAATTTTTTTCGAAAATTTTTTTTCAAAATTTTTTTCAAAATTTTTTTCGAAAATTTTTTTTCGAAATTTTTTTCAAAATGTTTTTCGAAAATTTTTTTTCAAAATTTTTTTTCAAAATTTTTTTCGAAAATTTTTTTCAAAATTCTTTTCGAAAATTTTTTTCGAAATTTTTTTTGGAATTTTTTTCGAAAATTTTTTTTCAAAATTTTTTTCGAAAATTTTTTTCAAAATTTTTTTCGAAAATTTTATTCAAATTTTTTTTCGAAAATTTTTTTTCAAAATTTTTTTGAAAATTTTTTTAAAAATTATTTTCGAAAATTTTTTTCGAAAATTTTTTTAAAAAGTTTTTTCGAAATTTTTTTTTCGAAAATTTTTTTCAAAATTTTTTTTGAAAATTTTTTTCAAAATTTTTTTCGAAAATTTTTTTTCAAAATTTTTTTCGAAAATTTTTTTCAAAATTTTTTTCGAAAATTTTTTTTCAAAATTTTTTTCGAAAATTTTTTTCAAAATTTTTTTCGAAAATTTTTTTTCAAAATTTTTTTCGAAAATTTTTTTTCAAAATTTTTTTCCAAATTTTTTTCGAAAATTTTTTTTCGAAATTTTTTTTAAAATTTTTTTCGAAAATTTTTTTCAAAATTTTTTTCGAAAATTTTTTTCAAAATTTTTTTCAAAAAATTTTTTTCCAAATTTTTTTCGAAAATTTTTTTCAAAAGTTTTTTCGAAAATTTTTTTTCATAATTTTTTTTCAAAATTTTTTTCAAAATTTTTTTTCAAAATTTTTTTCGAAAATTTTTTTCGAAAATTTTTTTAAAAATTTTTTTCGAAAATTTTTTTCGAAAATTTTTTTCAAAATTTTTTTCGAAAATTTTTTTTCAAAATTTTTTTCGAAAATTTTTATTCAAAATTTTTTTTCAAAATTTTTTTCGAAAATTTTTTTTCAAAATTTTTTTCGAAAATTTTTTTCAAAATTTTTTTCGAAAATTTTTTTTCAAAATTTTTTTCAAAATTTTTTTCGAAAATTTTTTTTCGAAATTTTTTTCAAAATGTTTTTCGAAAATTTTTTTTCAAAATTTTTTTTCAAAATTTTTTTCGAAAATTTTTTTCAAAATTCTTTTCGAAAATTTTTTTCGAAATTTTTTTTTGGAATTTTTTTCAAAATTTTTTTAAAAATTTTTTTCGTAAATTTTTTTCGAAAATTTTTTTCAAAATTTTTTTCGAAAATTTTTTTTCAAAATTTTTTTCGAAAATTTTTTTTCAAAATTTTTTTTCAAAATTTTTTTCAAATTTTTTTTCGAAATTTTTTTCAAAATTTTTTTCAAAATTTTTTTCGAAAATTTTTTTCGAAAATTTTTTTCGAAAATTTTTTTTCAAATTTTTTTTCAAACTTTTTTTCGAAAATTTTTTTCAAAATTTTTTTCAAAATTTTTTTCGAAAATTTTTTTTCGAAATTTTTTTCAAAATTTTTTTCGAAATGTTTTTTCGAAAATTTTTTTCAAAAATTTTTTTCAAAATTTTTTTAAAAATTTTTTTCGAAAATTTTTTCAAAAATTTTTTTTCAAAATTTTTTTCGAAAATTTTTTTTCAAAATTTTTTTCGAAAATTTTTTTCAAAATTTTTTTCAAAATTTTTTTTTCAAAATTTTTTTCGAAAATTTTTTTTCAAAATTTTTTTCAAAATTTTTTTCGAAAATTTTTTTTCGAAATTTTTTTCAAAATGTTTTTCGAAAATTTTTTTTCAAAATTTTTTTTCAAAATTTTTTTCGAAAATTTTTTTCAAAATTCTTTTCGAAAATTTTTTTCGAAATTTTTTTTTGGAATTTTTTTTCAAAATTTTTTTAAAAATTTTTTTCGAAAATTTTTTTCGAAAATTTTTTTCAAAATTTTTTTCGAAAATTTTTTTTCAAAATTTTTTTCGAAAATTTTTTTTCAAAATTTTTTTTCAAAATTTTTTTCAAATTTTTTTTCGAAATTTTTTTTCAAAATTTTTTTTGAAAATTTTTTTCGAAATTTTTTTTCAAAATTTTTTTAAAAATTTTTTTTCAAAATTTTTTTCGAAATTTTTTTTCAAATTTTTTTTTCAAAATTTTTTTCGAAAATTTTTTTCAAAATTTTCTTCGAAATTTTTTTTCAGAATTTTTTTCAAAAATTTTTTTTCAAAATATTTTCGAAAATTTTTTTCCAAATTTTTTTTAAAATTTTTTTTCAAAATTTTTTTAAAAATTTTTTTAAAAAATTTTTTTCGAAAATTTTGTTTCAAAATTTTTTTCGAAAATTTTTTTCAAAATTTTTTTCGAAAATTTTTTTTTAAAATTTTTTTCGAAAATTTTTTTTCAAAATTTTTTTCCAAATTTTTTTCGAAAATTTTTTTTCGAAATTTTTTTCAAAATTTTTTTCGAAAATTTTTTTCCAAATTTTTTTCGAAAATTTTTTTCAAAATTTTTTTCAAAAATTTTTTTTCAAAATTTTTTTCGAAAATTTTTTTCGAAAATTTTTTTCAAAATTTTTTTCGAAAATTTTTTTCGAAAATTTTTATCGAAAATTTTTTTCAAAATTTTTTTAAAAATTTTTTTCGAAAATTTTTTTCAAAATTTTTTTCAAAAATTTTTTTTCATAATTTTCTTTGAAAATTTTTTTTCAAAATTTTTTTCGAAAATTTTTTTTCAAAATTTTTTTCGAAAATTCTTCAAAATTTTTTTTCAAAATTTTTTTCGAAAATTTTTTTTCAAAATTTTTTTCGAAAATTTTTTTCGAAAATTTTTATCGAAAATTATTTTCAAAATTTTTTTAAAATTTTTTTCAAAAATTTTTTTCAAAATTTTTTTCGAAAATTTTTTTCGAAAATTTTTTTCGAAAATTTTTTTTCTAAATTTTTTTCAAAATTTTTTTCGAAAATTTTTTTCGAAATTTTTTTTCAAAATTTTTTTCGAAAATGTTTTTCGAAAATTTTTTTTCGAAAATTTTTTTCAAAATTTTTACGAAAATTTTTTTTTGAAATTTTTTTCGAAAATTTTTTATGAAATTTTTTTTCGAAAAATTTTTTTCCAAATTTTTTTCGAAAATTTTTTTCGAAAATTTCTTTTCGAAATTTTTTTCGAAAATTTTTTTCTAAATTATTTTCGAAAATTTTTTTTTCTAAATTATTTTTGATAATTTTTTTTTCAAAATTTTTTTCGAAAATTTTTTTTTGGAAAATTTTTTTCGAAAATTTTTTTTTGGAAAATTTTTTTCAAAATTTTTTTTGAAATTTTTTTTTCGAAAATTTTTTTCAAAATTTTTTTCAAAAATTTTTTTCGAAAATTTTTTTCAAAATTTTTTTCAAAATCTTTTTTCGAAAATTTTTTTCAAAATTTTTTTTCAAAATTTTTTTAAAATTTTTTTTCAAAATTTTTTAAAAATTTTTTTAAAAAATTTTTTTCGAAAATTTTGTTTCAAAATTTTTTTCGAAATTTTTTTGAAAATGTTTTTCGAAAATTTTTTTTCAAAATTTTTTTTCAAAATTTTTTTCGAAAATTTTTTTCAAAATTTTTTTAAAAATTTTTTTCGAAAATTTTTTTCGAAAATTTTTTTTCAAAATTTTTTCGAAAATTTTTTTCAAAATTTTTTTCGAAAATTTTTTTAAAATTTTTTTTTCAAAATTTTTTTCGAAAATTTTTTTTCAAAATTTTTTTCGAAAATTTTTTTTTCAAAATTTTTTTCGAAATTTTTTTTCGAAAATTTTTTTCAAAAATTTTTTTCAAAATTTTTTTAAAAATTTTTTTCGAAAATTTTTTCAAAAATTTTTTTTCAAAATTTTTTTCGAAAATTTTTTTTCAAAATTTTTTTCGAAAATTTTTTTCAAAATTTTTTTCAAAATTTTTTTTTCAAAATTTTTTTCGAAATTTTTTTTTCAAAATTTTTTTCAAAATTTTTTTCGAAAATTTTTTTTCGAAATTTTTTTCAAAATGTTTTTCGAAAATTTTTTTTCAAAATTTTTTTTCAAAATTTTTTTCGAAAATTTTTTTCAAAATTCTTTTCGAAAATTTTTTTCGAAATTTTTTTTTGGAATTTTTTTCGAAAATTTTTTTTCAAAATTTTTTTCGAAAATTTTTTTTCAAAATTTTTTTCGAAAATTTTATTCAAATTTTTTTTCGAAAATTTTTTTTCAAAATTTTTTTGAAAATTTTTTTAAAAATTTTTTTCGAAAATTTTTTTCGAAAATTTTTTTAAAAATTTTTTTCGAAATTTTTTTTTCGAAAATTTTTTTCAAAATTTTTTTTGAAAATTTTTTTCAAAATTTTTTTCGAAAATTTTTTTTCAAAATTTTTTTCGAAAATTTTTTTCAAAATTTTTTTCGAAAATTTTTTTTCAAAATTTTTTTCGAAAATTTTTTTCAAAATTTTTTTCGAAAATTTTTTTTCAAAATTTTTTTCGAAAATTTTTTTTCAAATTTTTTTTCCAAATTTTTTTCGAAAATTTTTTTTCGAAATTTTTTTTAAAATTTTTTTCGAAAATTTTTTTCAAAATTTTTTTCGAAAATTTTTTTCAAAATTTTTTTTAAAAAATTTTTTTCCAAATTTTTTTCGAAAATTTTTTTCAAAAGTTTTTTCGAAAATTTTTTTTCATAATTTTTTTTCAAAATTTTTTTCAAAATTTTTTTTCAAAATTTTTTTCGAAAATTTTTTTCGAAAATTTTTTTAAAAATTTTTTTCGAAAATTTTTTTCGAAAATTTTTTTCAAAATTTTTTTCGAAAATTTTTTTTCAAAATTTTTTTCGAAAATTTTTAATCAAAATTTTTTTTCAAAATTTTTTTCGAAAATTTTTTTTCAAAATTTTTTTCGAAAATTTTTTTCAAAATTTTTTTCGAAAATTTTTTTCGAAATTTTTTTCGAAAATTTTTTTTCAAAATTTTTTTCAAAATTTTTTTCGAAATTTTTTTTTCAAAATTTCTTTCGAAAATTTTTTTCAAAATTTTTTTCGAAAATTTTTTTCGAAAATTTTTTTCAAAATTTTTTTCGAAAATTTTTTTTCAAAATTTTTTTCGAAATTTTTTTTCAAAATTTTTTCCGAAAATTTTTTTTCCAAATTTTTTTCGAAATTTTTTTTCGAAAATTTTTTTTCGAAATTTTTTTCAAAATTTTTTTCGAAATTTTTTTCAAAATTTTTTTCGAAAATTTTTTTCCAAAATTTTTTTCAAAAATTTTTTTTCAAAATTTTTTTCAAAATTTTTTTTTCAAAATTTTTTTCGAAAATTTTTTTTCAAAATTTTTTTCGAAAATTTTTTTCAAATTTTTTTTCAAAATTTTTTTTTCAAAATTTTTTTCGAAAATTTTTTTTCGAAATTTTTTTCGAAAATTTTTTTTAAAAATTTTTTTCGAAAATTTTTTTTCAAAATTTTTTTCAAAATTTTTTTCGAAAATTTTTTTTCGAAATTTTTTTCAAAATTTTTTTCGAAAATTTTTTTCAAAATTTTTTTCAAAATTTTTTTCGAAAATTTTTTTCAAAATTTTTTTCGAAAATTTTTTTCAAAATTTTTTTCGAAATTTTTTTTCAAAATTTTTTTTCTAAAATTCTTTTTCAAAATTTTTTTCGAAAATTTTATTCAAATTTTTTTTCGAAAATTTTTTTTCAAAGTTTTTTTTGAAAATTTTTTTAAAAATTTTTTTCGAAAATTTTTTCGAAAATTTTTTTAAAAATTTTTTTCGAAAATTTTTTTCGAAAATTTTTTTCAAAATTTTTTTCGAAAATTTTTTTCAAAATTTTTTTCGAAAATTTTTTTTCAAAATTTTTTTTCAAAATTTTTTTTCAAAATTTTTTTCGAAAATTTTTTTTCAAAATTTTTTTCGAAAATTTTTTTCAAAATTTTTTTCGAAAATTTTTTTCGAAATTTTTTTTCAAAATTTTTTTAAAAATTTTTTTCGAAAATTTTTTTCAAAATTTTTTTCGAAAATTTTTTTCAAAATTTTTTTCGAAAATTTTTTTCAAAATTTTTTTCGAAAATTTTTTTTGAAAATTTTTTTTCAAATTTTTTTTCGAAATTTTTTTTTCAAAATTTTTTTTGAAAATTTTTTTAAAAATTTTTTTCGAAACTTTTTTTCGAAAATTTTTTTAAAAATTTTTTTCGAAAATTTTTTTCGAAAATTTTTTTCAAAATTTTTTTCGAAAATTTTTTTCAAAATTTTTTTCAAAATTTTTTTCGAAAATTTTTTTCAAAATTTTTTTTCAAAATTTTTTTAAAATTTTTTTCGAAAATTTTTTTTCGAAATTTTTTTCAAAATTTTTTTCGAAATTTCTTTTCAAAATTTTTTTCGAAAATTTTTTTCAAAATTTTTTTCGAAAATTTTTTTTCAAATTTTTTTTCGAAAATTTTCAAAATTTTTTTCGAAAATTTTTTTTTCAAAATTTTTTTCGAAAATTTTTTTTCTAAATTTTTTTCAAAATTTTTTTTTCAAAATTTTTTTCGAAAATTTTTTTCGAAAATTTTTTTCAAAATTTTTTTCGAAAATTTTTTTTCGAAATTTTTTTCGAAAATTTTTTTCGAAAATTTTTTTTCGAAAATTTATTTCAAAATTTTTTTCGAAAATTTTTTTCAAAATTTTTTTCGAAAATTTTTTTTTGGAATTTTTTTCGAAATTTTTTTTCAAAATTTTTTTCGAAATTTTTTTCAAAATTTTTTTCGAAAAATTTTTTTTTAATTTTTTCGAAAATTTTTTTTTGGAATATTTTTCAAAATTATTTTCGAAAATTTTCTTTCGAAGTTTTTTTCGAATTTTTTTTTGAAACTTTTTTTCGAAAAATTTTTTTCGAAAATTTTTTCGAAACTTTTTTTTAAATTTTTTTTTCGAAAATTTTTTTCAAAATTTTTTTCGAAAATTTTTTTCAAAATTTTTTTCGAAAATTTTTTTCAAAATTTTTTTCGAAAATTTTTTTTTGGAAATTTTTTTCGAAAATTTTTTTAAAAATTTTTTTCGAAATTTTTTTTTCGAAAATTTTTTTCAAAATTTTTTTCGAAAATTTTTTTCAAAATTTTTTTCGAAAATTTTTTTTCAAAATTTTTTTTCAAAATTTTTTTCGAAAATTTTTTTCAAAATTTTTTTCGAAAATTTTTTTCGAAATTTTTTTTCAAAATTTTTTTAAAAATTTTTTTCGAAAATTTTTTTCAAAATTTTTTTCGAAAATTTTTTTCAAAATTTTTTTCGAAAATTTTTTTCAAAATTTTTTTCGAAAATTTTTTTTCAAAATTTTTTTCGAAAATTTTTTTCGAAAATTTTTTTCAAAATTTTTTTTCAAAATTTTTTTTCAAAATTTTTTTCGAAAATTTTTTTTCAAATTTTTTTTTCAAAATTTTTTTTGAAAATTTTTTTTCAAAATTTTTTTCGAAAATTTTTTTCAAAATTTTTTTCGAAAATTTTTTTCGAAATTTTTTTCGAAAATTTTTTTTCAAAATTTTTTTCGAAAATTTTTTTCGAAAATTTTTTTAAAAATTTTTTTCGAAAATTTTTTTCGAAAATTTTTTTCAAAATTTTTTTCGAAAATTTTTTTCAAAATTTTTTTCGAAAATTTTTTTTCAAAATTTTTTTTCAAAATTTTTTTCGAAAATTTTTTTTCAAAATTTTTTTTCAAAATTTTTTTCGAAAATTTTTTTTCAAAATTTTTTTTCAAAATTTTTTTCGAAATTTTTTTTCAAATTTTTTTCCGAAAATTTTTTTTCCAAATTTTTTTCGAAAATTTTTTTCAAAATTTTTTTCGAAAATTTTTTTCGAAAATTTTTTTCAAAATTTTTTTTCAAAATTTTTTTCGAAAATTTTTTTCAAAATTTTTTTCGGAAATTTTTTTCAAAATTTTTTTCAAAATTTTTTTCGAAAATTTTTTTCGAAAATTTTTTTCGAAAATTTTTTTTCAAATTTTTTTTCAAACTTTTTTTCGAAAATTTTTTTCAAAATTTTTTTCAAAATTTTTTTCGAAAATTTTTTTTCGAAATTTTTTTCAAAATTTTTTTCGAAATGTTTTTTCGAAAATTTTTTTCAAAAATTTTTTTCAAAATTTTTTTAAAAATTTTTTTCGAAAATTTTTTTAAAAATTTTTTTTCAAAATTTTTTTCGAAAATTTTTTTTCAAAATTTTTTTCGAAAATTTTTTTCAAAATTTTTTTCAAAATTTTTTTTTCAAAATTTTTTTCGAAAATTTTTTTTCAAAATTTTTTTCAAAATTTTTTTCGAAAATTTTTTTTCGAAATTTTTTTCAAAATGTTTTTCGAAAATTTTTTTTCAAAATTTTTTTTCAAAATTTTTTTCGAAAATTTTTTTCAAAATTCTTTTCGAAAATTTTTTTCGAAATTTTTTTTTGGAATTTTTTTTCAAAATTTTTTTAAAAATTTTTTTCGAAAATTTTTTTCAAAATTTTTTTCAAAATTTTTTTTTCATAATTTTCTTTGAAAATTTTTTTCGAAAATTTTTTTTCAAAATTTTTTTCGAAAATTTTTTTTCGAAATTTTTTTCAAAATTTTTTTCGAAATTTTTTTCAAAATTTTTTTCGAAAATTTTTTTCCAAAATTTTTTTCAAAAATTTTTTTTCAAAATTTTTTTCAAAATTTTTTTTTCAAAATTTTTTTCGAAAATTTTTTTTCAAAATTTTTTTCGAAAATTTTTTTCAAATTTTTTTTCAAAATTTTTTTTTCAAAATTTTTTTCGAAAATTTTTTTTCGAAATTTTTTTCGAAAATTTTTTTTAAAAATTTTTTTCGAAAATTTTTTTTCAAAATTTTTTTCAAAATTTTTTTCGAAAATTTTTTTTCGAAATTTTTTTCAAAATTTTTTTCGAAAATTTTTTTCAAAATTTTTTTCAAAATTTTTTTCGAAAATTTTTTTCAAAATTTTTTTCGAAAATTTTTTTCAAAATTTTTTTCGAAATTTTTTTTCAAAATTTTTTTTCTAAAATTCTTTTTCAAAATTTTTTTCGAAAATTTTATTCAAATTTTTTTTCGAAAATTTTTTTTCAAAGTTTTTTTTGAAAATTTTTTTAAAAATTTTTTTCGAAAATTTTTTCGAAAATTTTTTTAAAAATTTTTTTCGAAAATTTTTTTCGAAAATTTTTTTCAAAATTTTTTTCGAAAATTTTTTTCAAAATTTTTTTCGAAAATTTTTTTTCAAAATTTTTTTTCAAAATTTTTTTTCAAAATTTTTTTCGAAAATTTTTTTTCAAAATTTTTTTCGAAAATTTTTTTCAAAATTTTTTTCGAAAATTTTTTTCGAAATTTTTTTTCAAAATTTTTTTAAAAATTTTTTTCGAAAATTTTTTTCAAAATTTTTTTCGAAAATTTTTTTCAAAATTTTTTTCGAAAATTTTTTTCAAAATTTTTTTCGAAAATTTTTTTTGAAAATTTTTTTTCAAATTTTTTTTCGAAATTTTTTTTTCAAAATTTTTTTTGAAAATTTTTTTAAAAATTTTTTTCGAAACTTTTTTTCGAAAATTTTTTTAAAAATTTTTTTCGAAAATTTTTTTCGAAAATTTTTTTCAAAATTTTTTTCGAAAATTTTTTTCAAAATTTTTTTCAAAATTTTTTTCGAAAATTTTTTTCAAAATTTTTTTTCAAAATTTTTTTAAAATTTTTTTCGAAAATTTTTTTTCGAAATTTTTTTCAAAATTTTTTTCGAAATTTCTTTTCAAAATTTTTTTCGAAAATTTTTTTCAAAATTTTTTTCGAAAATTTTTTTTCAAATTTTTTTTCGAAAATTTTCAAAATTTTTTTCGAAAATTTTTTTTTCAAAATTTTTTTCGAAAATTTTTTTTCTAAATTTTTTTCAAAATTTTTTTTTCAAAATTTTTTTCGAAAATTTTTTTCGAAAATTTTTTTCAAAATTTTTTTCGAAAATTTTTTTTCGAAATTTTTTTCGAAAATTTTTTTCGAAAATTTTTTTTCGAAAATTTATTTCAAAATTTTTTTCGAAAATTTTTTTCAAAATTTTTTTCGAAAATTTTTTTTTGGAATTTTTTTCGAAATTTTTTTTCAAAATTTTTTTCGAAATTTTTTTCAAAATTTTTTTCGAAAAATTTTTTTTTAATTTTTTCGAAAATTTTTTTTTGGAATATTTTTCAAAATTATTTTCGAAAATTTTCTTTCGAAGTTTTTTTCGAATTTTTTTTTGAAACTTTTTTTCGAAAAATTTTTTTCGAAAATTTTTTCGAAACTTTTTTTTAAATTTTTTTTTCGAAAATTTTTTTCAAAATTTTTTTCGAAAATTTTTTTCAAAATTTTTTTCGAAAATTTTTTTCAAAATTTTTTTCGAAAATTTTTTTTTGGAAATTTTTTTCGAAAATTTTTTTAAAAATTTTTTTCGAAATTTTTTTTTCGAAAATTTTTTTCAAAATTTTTTTCGAAAATTTTTTTCAAAATTTTTTTCGAAAATTTTTTTTCAAAATTTTTTTTCAAAATTTTTTTCGAAAATTTTTTTCAAAATTTTTTTCGAAAATTTTTTTCGAAATTTTTTTTCAAAATTTTTTTAAAAATTTTTTTCGAAAATTTTTTTCAAAATTTTTTTCGAAAATTTTTTTCAAAATTTTTTTCGAAAATTTTTTTCAAAATTTTTTTCGAAAATTTTTTTTCAAAATTTTTTTCGAAAATTTTTTTCGAAAATTTTTTTCAAAATTTTTTTTCAAAATTTTTTTTCAAAATTTTTTTCGAAAATTTTTTTTCAAATTTTTTTTTCAAAATTTTTTTTGAAAATTTTTTTTCAAAATTTTTTTCGAAAATTTTTTTCAAAATTTTTTTCGAAAATTTTTTTCGAAATTTTTTTCGAAAATTTTTTTTCAAAATTTTTTTCGAAAATTTTTTTCGAAAATTTTTTTAAAAATTTTTTTCGAAAATTTTTTTCGAAAATTTTTTTCAAAATTTTTTTCGAAAATTTTTTTCAAAATTTTTTTCGAAAATTTTTTTTCAAAATTTTTTTTCAAAATTTTTTTCGAAAATTTTTTTTCAAAATTTTTTTTCAAAATTTTTTTCGAAAATTTTTTTTCAAAATTTTTTTTCAAAATTTTTTTCGAAATTTTTTTTCAAATTTTTTTCCGAAAATTTTTTTTCCAAATTTTTTTCGAAAATTTTTTTCAAAATTTTTTTCGAAAATTTTTTTCGAAAATTTTTTTCAAAATTTTTTTTCAAAATTTTTTTCGAAAATTTTTTTCAAAATTTTTTTCGGAAATTTTTTTCAAAATTTTTTTCAAAATTTTTTTCGAAAATTTTTTTCGAAAATTTTTTTCGAAAATTTTTTTTCAAATTTTTTTTCAAACTTTTTTTCGAAAATTTTTTTCAAAATTTTTTTCAAAATTTTTTTCGAAAATTTTTTTTCGAAATTTTTTTCAAAATTTTTTTCGAAATGTTTTTTCGAAAATTTTTTTCAAAAATTTTTTTCAAAATTTTTTTAAAAATTTTTTTCGAAAATTTTTTTAAAAATTTTTTTTCAAAATTTTTTTCGAAAATTTTTTTTCAAAATTTTTTTCGAAAATTTTTTTCAAAATTTTTTTCAAAATTTTTTTTTCAAAATTTTTTTCGAAAATTTTTTTTCAAAATTTTTTTCAAAATTTTTTTCGAAAATTTTTTTTCGAAATTTTTTTCAAAATGTTTTTCGAAAATTTTTTTTCAAAATTTTTTTTCAAAATTTTTTTCGAAAATTTTTTTCAAAATTCTTTTCGAAAATTTTTTTCGAAATTTTTTTTTGGAATTTTTTTTCAAAATTTTTTTAAAAATTTTTTTCGAAAATTTTTTTCAAAATTTTTTTCAAAATTTTTTTTTCATAATTTTCTATGAAAATTTTTTTCGAAAATTTTTTTTCAAAATTTTTTTCGAAAATTTTTTTTCAAAATTTTTTTCGAAAATTTTTTTCAAATTTTTTTTTCAAAATTTTTTTCGAAAATTTTTTTTCAAAATTTTTTTCGAAAATTTGTTTCGAAAATTTTTATCGAAAATTATTTTCAAAATTTTTTTAAAAATTTTTTTCGAAAATTTTTTTCAAAATTTTTTTCGAAAATTTTTTTCGAAAATTTTTTTCGAAAATTTTTTTTCTAAATTTTTTTCAAAATTTTTTTCGAAAATTTTTTTCGAAATTTTTTTTCAAAATTTTTTTCGAAAATTTTTTTCGAAAATTTTTTTTCGAAAATTTTTTTCAAAATTTTTACGAAAATTTTTTTTTGAAATTTTTTTCGAAAATTTTTTATGAAATTTTTTTTCGAAAAATTTTTTTCCAAATTTTTTTCGAAAATTTTTTTCGAAAATTTTTTTTCGAAATTTTTTTCGAAAATTTTTTTCTAAATTATTTTCGAAAATTTTTTTTTCTAAATTATTTTTGATAATTTTTTTTTCAAAATTTTTTTCGAAAATTTTTTTTTGGAAAATTTTTTTCGAAAATTTTTTTTTGGAAAATTTTTTTCAAAATTTTTTTCGAAATTTTTTTTTCGAAAATTTTTTTCAAAATTTTTTTCAAAAATTTTTTTCGAAAATTTTTTTCAAAATTTTTTTCAAAATCTTTTTTCGAAAATTTTTTTCAAAATTTTTTTTCAAAATTTTTTTCGAAAATTTTTTTTCAAAATTTTTTTCGAAAATTTTTTTTTCAAAATTTTTTTCGAAAATTTTTTTCGAAAATTTTTTTCGAAAATTTTTTTCAAAATTTTTTTAAAAATTTTTTTCGAAAATTTTTTTCGAAAATTTTTTTTCAAAATTTTTTTCGAAAATTTTTTTCAAAATTTTTTTCGAAAATTTTTTTCAAAATTTTTTTCGAAAATTTTTTTTCAAAATTTTTTTCGAAAATTTTTTTCCAAAATTTTTTTCGAAAATTTTATTCAAATTTTTTTTCGAAAATTTTTTTTCAAAATTTTTTTTGAAAATTTTTTTAAAAATTTTTTTCGAAAATTTTTTTAAAAATTTTTTTCGAAATTTTTTTTTCGAAAATTTTTTTCAAAATTTTTTTCGAAAATTTTTTTCAAAATTTTTTTCGAAAATTTTTTTTCAAAATTTTTTTTCAAAATTTTTTTCGAAAATTTTTTTCAAAATTTTTTTCGAAAATTTTTTTCGAAATTTTTTTTCAAAATTTTTTTAAAAATTTTTTTCGAAAATTTTTTTCAAATTTTTTTTCGAAAATTTTTTTTCAAAATTTTTTTCGAAAATTTTTTTCAAAATTTTTTTCGAAAATTTTTTTTCAAAATTTTTTTCGAAAATTTTTTTCAAAATTTTTTTTCAAAATTTTTTTCGAAAATTTTTTTTCAAATTTTTTTTTCAAAATTTTTTTCGAAATTTTTTTTCAAAATTTTTTTCGAAAATTTTTTTCAAAATTTTTTTCGAAAATTTTTTTCGAAATTTTTTTCGAAAATTTTTTTTCAAAATTTTTTTCAAAATTTTTTTCGAAAATTTTTTTTCAAAATTTTTTTCGAAAATTTTTTTCGAAAATTTTTTTAAAAATTTTTTTCGAAAATGTTTTTCGAAAATTTTTTTCAAAATTTTTTTCAAAATTTTTTTCGAAAATTTTTTTTCAAAATTTTTTTTCAAAATTTTTTTTGAAAATTTTTTTTCAAAATTTTTTTTCAAAATTTTTTTCGAAATTTTTTTTTCAAATTTTTTTCCGAAAATTTTTTTTCCAAATTTTTTTCGAAAATTTTTTTCAAAATTTTTTTCGAAAATTTTTTTCGAAAATTTTTTTCAAAATTTTTTTTCAAAATTTTTTTCGAAAATTTTTTTCAAAATTTTTTTCGAAAATTTTTTTCAAAATTTTTTTCAAAATTTTTTTCGAAAATTTTTTTCGAAAATTTTTTTCGAAAATTTTTTTTCAAATTTTTTTTCAAACTTTTTTTCGAAAATTTTTTTCAAAATTTTTTTCAAAATTTTTTTCGAAAATTTTTTTCGAAATTTTTTTCAAAATTTTTTTCGAAATGTTTTTTCGAAAATTTTTTTCAAAAATTTTTTTCAAAATTTTTTTAAAAATTTTTTTCAAAAATTTTTTCAAAAATTTTTTTTCAAAATTTTTTTCGAAAATTTTTTTTCAAAATTTTTTTCGAAAATTTTTTTAAAAATTTTTTTCAAAATTTTTTTTTCAAAATTTTTTTCGAAAATTTTTTTTCAAAATTTTTTTCAAAATTTTTTTCGAAAATTTTTTTTCGAAATTTTTTTCAAAATGTTTTTCGAAAATTTTTTTTCAAAATTTTTTTTCAAAATTTTTTTCGAAAATTTTTTTCAAAATTCTTTTCGAAAATTTTTTTCGAAATTTTTTTTTGGAATTTTTTTTCAAAATTTTTTAAAAAATTTTTTTCGAAAATTTTTTTCGAAAATTTTTTTCAAAATTTTATTCGAAAATTTTTTTTCAAAATTTTTTTCGAAAATTTTTTTTCAAAATTTTTTTTCAAAATTTTTTTCAAATTTTTTTTCGAAATTTTTTTTCAAAATTTTTTTTGAAAATTTTTTTCGAAAATTTTTTTCGAAAATTTTTTTCAAAATTTTTTTCGAAAATTTTTTTCAAAATTTTTTTCAAAATTTTTTTCGAAAATTTTTTTCGAAAATTTTTTTCGAAAATTTTTTTTCAAATTTTTTTTCAAACTTTTTTTCGAAAATTTTTTTCAAAATTTTTTTCAAAATTTTTTTCGAAAATTTTTTTTCGAAATTTTTTTCAAAATTTTTTTCGAAATGTTTTTTCGAAAATTTTTTTCAAAAATTTTTTTCAAAATTTTTTTAAAAATTTTTTTCGAAAATTTTTTCAAAAATTTTTTTTCAAAATTTTTTTCGAAAATTTTTTTTCAAAATTTTTTTCGAAAATTTTTTTCAAAATTTTTTTCAAAATTTTTTTTTCAAAATTTTTTTCGAAAATTTTTTTTCAAAATTTTTTTCAAAATTTTTTTCGAAAATTTTTTTTCGAAATTTTTTTCAAAATGTTTTTCGAAATTTTTTTTTCAAAATTTTTTTTCAAAATTTTTTTCGAAAATTTTTTTCAAAATTCTTTTCGAAAATTTTTTTCGAAATTTTTTTTTGGAATTTTTTTTCAAAATTTTTTTAAAAATTTTTTTCGAAAATTTTTTTCGAAAATTTTTTTCAAAATTTTTTTCGAAAATTTTTTTTCAAAATTTTTTTCGAAAATTTTTTTTCAAAATTTTTTTTCAAAATTTTTTTCAAATTTTTTTTCGAAATTTTTTTTCAAAATTTTTTTTGAAAATTTTTTTCGAAATTTTTTTTTCAAAATTTTTTTAAAATTTTTTTTTCAAAATTTTTTTCGAAATTTTTTTTCAAAATTTTTTTTAAAAATTTTTTTCGAAAATTTTTTTCAAAATTTTCTTCGAAATTTTTTTTCAAAATTTTTTTCAAAAATTCGTTTTCAAAATATTTTCGAAAATTTTTTTTCAAAATTTTTTTTAAAATTTTTTTTTCAAAATTTTTTTAAAAATTTTTTTTAAAAATTTTTTTCGAAAATTTTGTTTCAAAATTTTTTTCGAAAATTTTTTTCAAAATTTTTTTCGAAAATTTTTTTTCAAAATTTTTTTCGAAAATTTTTTTTCAAAATTTTTTTCCAAATTTTTTTCGAAAATTTTTTTTCGAAATTTTTTTCAAAATTTTTTTCGAAAATTTTTTTCAAAATTTTTTTCGAAAATTTTTTTCAAAATTTTTTTCAAAAATTTTTTTCAAAATTTTTTTCGAAAATTTTTTTCGAAAATTTTTTTCAAAATTTTTTTCGAAAATTTTTTTCGAAAATTTTTATCGAAAATTTTTTTCAAAATTTTTTTAAAAATTTTTTTCGAAAATTTTTTTCAAAATTTAATTCAAAAATTTTTTTTCATAATTTTCTTTGAAAATTTTTTTTCAAAATTTTTTTCGAAAATTTTTTTTCAAAATTTTTTTCGAAAATTTTTTTCAAAATTTTTTTTCAAAATTTTTTTCGAAAATTTTTTTTCAAAATTTTTTTCGAAAATTTTTTTCGAAAATTTTTATCGAAAATTATTTTCAAAATTTTTTTAAAAATTTTTTTCGAAAATTTTTTTCAAAATTTTTTTCGAAAATTTTTTTCGAAAATTTTTTTCGAAAATTTTTTTTCTAAATTTTTTTCAAAATTTTTTTCGAAAATTTTTTTCGAAATTTTTTTTCAAAATTTTTTTCGAAAATTTTTTTCGAAAATTTTTTTTCGAAAATTTTTTTCAAAATTTTTACGAAAATTTTTTTTTGAAATTTTTTTCGAAAATTTTTTATGAAATTTTTTTTCGAAAAATTTTTTTCCAAATTTTTTTCGAAACTTTTTTTTCGAAAATTTTTTTTCGAAATTTTTTTCGAAAATTTTTTTCTAAATTATTTTCGAAAATTTTTTTTTCTAAATTATTTTTGATAATTTTTTTTTCAAAATTTTTTTCGAAAATTTTTTTTTGGAAAATTTTTTTCGAAAATTTTTTTTTGGAAAATTTTTTTCAAAATTTTTTTCGAAATTTTTTTTTCGAAAATTTTTTTCAAAATTTTTTTCAAAAATTTTTTTCGAAAATTTTTTTCAAAATTTTTTTCAAGATCTTTTTTCGAAAATTTTTTTCAAAATTTTTTTTCAAAATTTTTTTCGAAAATTTTTTTTCAAAATTTTTTTCGAAAATTTTTTTTTCAAAATTTTTTTCGAAATTTTTTTTCGAAAATTTTTTCAAAAATTTTTTTTCAAAATTTTTTTCGAAAATTTTTTTTCAAAATTTTTTTCGAAAATTTTTTTCGAAAATTTTTTAAAAAATTTTATTTCAAAATTTTTTTCGAAAATTTTTTTTCAAAATTTTTTTCGAAAATTTTTTTCAAAATTTTTTTCAAAATTTTTTTTTCAAAATTTTTTTCGAAAATTTTTTTTCAAAATTTTTTTCAAAATTTTTTTCGAAAATTTTTTTTCGAAATTTTTTTCAAAATGTTTTTCGAAAATTTTTTTTCAAAATTTTTTTTCAAAATTTTTTTCGAAAATTTTTTTCAAAATTCTTTTCGAAAATTTTTTTCGAAATTTTTTTTTGGAATTTTTTTCGAAAATTTTTTTTCAAAATTTTTTTCGAAAATTTATTTTCAAAATTTTTTTCGAAAATTTTATTCAAATTTTTTTTCGAAAATTTTTTTTCAAAATTTTTTTGAAAATTTTTTTAAAAATTTTTTTCGAAAATTTTTTTAAAAATTTTTTTCGAAATTTTTTTTTCGAAAATTTTTTTCAAAATTTTTTTCAAAATTTTTTTCGAAAATTTTTTTTTCAAAATTTTTTTCGAAAATTTTTTTCAAAATTTTTTTCGAAAATTTTTTTCGAAAATTTTTTTCAAAATTTTTTTCGAAAATTTTTTTCGAAAATTTTTTTCGAAAATTTTTTTTCAAAATTTTTTTCGAAAATTCTTTTTCAAAATTTTTTTCGAAAATTTTATTCAAATTTTTTTTCGAAAATTTTTTTTCAGTTTTTTTTGAAAATTTTTTAAAAAATTTTTTTCGAAAATTTTTTCGAAAATTTTTTTCAAAATTTTTTTCGAAAATTTTTTTCAAAATTTTTTTCGAAAATTTTTTTTCAAAATTTTTTTTCAAAATTTTTTTCGAAAATTTTTTTTCAAATTTTTTTTCGAAAATTTTTTTCAAAATTTTTTTCGAAAATTTTTTTCGAAATTTTTTTTCAAAATTTTTTTAAAAATTTTTTTCGAAAATTTTTTTCAAAATTTATTTCGAAAATTTTTTTCAAAATTTTTTTCGAAAATTTTTTTTGAAAATTTTTTTTCAAATTTTTTTTCGAAAATTTTTTTTCAAAATTTTTTTTGAAAATTTTTTTAAAAATTTTTTTCGAAACTTTTTTTCGAAAATTTTTTTAAAAATTTTTTTCGAAAATTTTTTTCGAAAATTTTTTTCAAAATTTTTTTCGAAAATTTTTTTCAAAATTTTTTTCAAAATTTTTTTCGAAAATTTTTTTCAAAATTTTTTTTCAAAATTTTTTTAAAATTTTTTTCGAAAATTTTTTTTCGAAATTTTTTTCAAAATTTTTTTCGAAATTTCTTTTCAAAATTTTTTTCGAAAATTTTTTTCAAAATTTTTTTCGAAAATTTTTTTTCAAATTTTTTTTCGAAAATTTTCAAAATTTTTTTCGAAAATTTTTTTTTCAAAATTTTTTTCGAAAATTTTTTTTCTAAATTTTTTTCAAAATTTTTTTTTCAAAATTTTTTTCGAAAATTTTTTTCGAAAATTTTTTTCAAAATTTTTTTCGAAAATTTTTTTCGAAAATTTTTTTTCGAAATTTTTTTCGAAAATTTTTTTCGAAAATTTTTTTTCGAAAATTTATTTCAAAATTTTTTTCGAAAATTTTTTTCAAAATTTTTTTCGAAAATTTTTTTTTGGAATTTTTTTCGAATTTTTTTTTCAAAATTTTTTTCGAAATTTTTTTCAAAATTTTTTTCGAAAAATTTTTTTTTAATTTTTTCGAAAATTTTTTTTTGGAATATTTTTCAAAATTATTTTCGAAAATTTTCTTTCGAAGTTTTTTTCGAATTTTTTTTTGAAAATTTTTTTCGAAAAATTTTTTTCGAAAATTTTTTCGAAACTTTTTTTAAAATTTTTTTTTCGAAAATTTTTTTCAAAATTTTTTTCGAAAATTTTTTTCAAAATTTTTTTCGAAAATTTTTTTCAAAATTTTTTTCGAAAATTTTTTCAATATTTTTTTCGAAAATTTTTTTTCAAAATTTTTTTCGAAAATATTTTTCGAAAATTTTTTTTCAAAATTTTTTTCGAAAATTTTTTTCGAAAATTTTTTTCAAAATTTTTTTCGAAAATTTTTTTAAAAAATTTTTTCAAAAATTTTTTTCGAAAATTTTTTTCAAAATTTTTTTCAAAATCTTTTTTCGAAAATTTTTTTCAAAATTTTTTTTCAAAATTTTTTTCGAAAATTTTTTTTCAAAATTTTTTTCGAAAATTTTTTTTTCAAAATTTTTTTCGAAAATTCTTTTCGAAAATTTTTTTCGAAAATTTTTTTCAAAATTTTTTTAAAAATTTTTTTTGGAAATTTTTTTCGAAAATTTTTTTTCAAAATTTTTTTCGAAAATTTTTTTCAAAATTTTTTTCGAAAATTTTTTTTGAAAATTTTTTTCGAAAATTTTTTTTCAAAATTTTTTTCGAAAATTTTATTCAAATTTTTTTTCGAAAATTTTTTTTCAAAATTTTTTTTGAAAATTTTTTTAAAAATTTTTTTCGAAAATTTTTTTCGAAAATTTTTTTAAAAATTTTTTTTGAAATTTTTTTTTCAAAATTTTTTTCGAAAATTTTTTTCAAAATTTTTTTCGAAAATTTTTTTTCAAAATTTTTTTCGAAAATTTTTTTCAAAATTTTTTTCGAAAATTTTTTTTCGAAATTTTTTTCAAAATGTTTTTCGAAAATTTTTTTTCGAAATTTTTTTCAAAATGTTTTTCGATAATTTTTTTTCAAAATTTTTTTGAAAATTTTTTTAAAAATTTTTTTCGAAAATTTTTTTCAAAATTTTTTTCGAAATTTTTTTTTCGAAAATTTTTTTCGAAAATTTTTTTTCAAAATTTTTTTCGAAAATTTTTTTCGAAAATTTTTTTCAAAATTTTTTTTCAAAATTTTTTTTCAAAATTTTTTTCGAAAATTTTTTTCAAAATTTTTTTCGAAAATTTTTTTCAAAATTTTTTTCGAAAATTTTTTTTCAAACTTTTTTTCGAAAATTTTTTTCAAAATTTTTTTCAAAATTTTTTTCGAAAATTTTTTTTCGAAATTTTTTTCAAAATTTTTTTCGAAATGTTTTTTCGAAAATTTTTTTCAAAAATTTTTTTCAAAATTTTTTTAAAAATTTTTTTCGAAAATTTTTTTAAAAATTTTTTTTCAAAATTTTTTTCGAAAATTTTTTTTCAAAATTTTTTTCGAAAATTTTTTTCAAAATTTTTTTCAAAATTTTTTTTTCAAAATTTTTTTCGAAAATTTTTTTTCAAAATTTTTTTCAAAATTTTTTTCGAAAATTTTTTTTCGAAATTTTTTTCAAAATGTTTTTCGAAAATTTTTTTTCAAAATTTTTTTTCAAAATTTTTTTCGAAAATTTTTTTCAAAATTCTTTTCGAAAATTTTTTTCGAAATTTTTTTTTGGAATTTTTTTTCAAAATTTTTTTAAAAATTTTTTTCGAAAATTTTTTTCAAAATTTTTTTCAAAATTTTTTTTTCATAATTTTCTTTGAAAATTTTTTTCGAAAATTTTTTTTCAAAATTTTTTTCGAAAATTTTTTTTCGAAATTTTTTTCAAAATTTTTTTCGAAATTTTTTTCAAAATTTTTTTCGAAAATTTTTTTCCAAAATTTTTTTCAAAAATTTTTTTTCAAAATTTTTTTCAAAATTTTTTTTTCAAAATTTTTTTCGAAAATTTTTTTTCAAAATTTTTTTCGAAAATTTTTTTCAAATTTTTTTTCAAAATTTTTTTTTCAAAATTTTTTTCGAAAATTTTTTTTCGAAATTTTTTTCGAAAATTTTTTTTAAAAATTTTTTTCGAAAATTTTTTTTCAAAATTTTTTTCAAAATTTTTTTCGAAAATTTTTTTTCGAAATTTTTTTCAAAATTTTTTTCGAAAATTTTTTTCAAAATTTTTTTCAAAATTTTTTTCGAAAATTTTTTTCAAAATTTTTTTCGAAAATTTTTTTCAAAATTTTTTTCGAAATTTTTTTTCAAAATTTTTTTTCTAAAATTCTTTTTCAAAATTTTTTTCGAAAATTTTATTCAAATTTTTTTTCGAAAATTTTTTTTCAAAGTTTTTTTTGAAAATTTTTTTAAAAATTTTTTTCGAAAATTTTTTCGAAAATTTTTTTAAAAATTTTTTTCGAAAATTTTTTTCGAAAATTTTTTTCAAAATTTTTTTCGAAAATTTTTTTCAAAATTTTTTTCGAAAATTTTTTTTCAAAATTTTTTTTCAAAATTTTTTTTCAAAATTTTTTTCGAAAATTTTTTTTCAAAATTTTTTTCGAAAATTTTTTTCAAAATTTTTTTCGAAAATTTTTTTCGAAATTTTTTTTCAAAATTTTTTTAAAAATTTTTTTCGAAAATTTTTTTCAAAATTTTTTTCGAAAATTTTTTTCAAAATTTTTTTCGAAAATTTTTTTCAAAATTTTTTTCGAAAATTTTTTTTGAAAATTTTTTTTCAAATTTTTTTTCGAAATTTTTTTTTCAAAATTTTTTTTGAAAATTTTTTTAAAAATTTTTTTCGAAACTTTTTTTCGAAAATTTTTTTAAAAATTTTTTTCGAAAATTTTTTTCGAAAATTTTTTTCAAAATTTTTTTCGAAAATTTTTTTCAAAATTTTTTTCAAAATTTTTTTCGAAAATTTTTTTCAAAATTTTTTTTCAAAATTTTTTTAAAATTTTTTTCGAAAATTTTTTTTCGAAATTTTTTTCAAAATTTTTTTCGAAATTTCTTTTCAAAATTTTTT
The DNA here is from genome assembly GCA_036926305.1 of Uropetala carovei. Classification (NCBI taxonomy): domain Eukaryota; kingdom Metazoa; phylum Arthropoda; class Insecta; order Odonata; family Petaluridae; genus Uropetala; species Uropetala carovei. The sequence goes on along the minus strand of JAXCHB010000243.1, from coordinate 617,923 downwards.
TCGAAAATTTTTTTCAAAATTTTTTTCGAAAATTTTTTTTCAAATTTTTTTTCGAAAATTTTCAAAATTTTTTTCGAAAATTTTTTTTTCAAAATTTTTTTCGAAAATTTTTTTTCTAAATTTTTTTCAAAATTTTTTTTTCAAAATTTTTTTCGAAAATTTTTTTCGAAAATTTTTTTCAAAATTTTTTTCGAAAATTTTTTTTCGAAATTTTTTTCGAAAATTTTTTTCGAAAATTTTTTTTCGAAAATTTATTTCAAAATTTTTTTCGAAAATTTTTTTCAAAATTTTTTTCGAAAATTTTTTTTTGGAATTTTTTTCGAAATTTTTTTTCAAAATTTTTTTCGAAATTTTTTTCAAAATTTTTTTCGAAAAATTTTTTTTTAATTTTTTCGAAAATTTTTTTTTGGAATATTTTTCAAAATTATTTTCGAAAATTTTCTTTCGAAGTTTTTTTCGAATTTTTTTTTGAAACTTTTTTTCGAAAAATTTTTTTCGAAAATTTTTTCGAAACTTTTTTTTAAATTTTTTTTTCGAAAATTTTTTTCAAAATTTTTTTCGAAAATTTTTTTCAAAATTTTTTTCGAAAATTTTTTTCAAAATTTTTTTCGAAAATTTTTTTTTGGAAATTTTTTTCGAAAATTTTTTTAAAAATTTTTTTCGAAATTTTTTTTTCGAAAATTTTTTTCAAAATTTTTTTCGAAAATTTTTTTCAAAATTTTTTTCGAAAATTTTTTTTCAAAATTTTTTTTCAAAATTTTTTTCGAAAATTTTTTTCAAAATTTTTTTCGAAAATTTTTTTCGAAATTTTTTTTCAAAATTTTTTTAAAAATTTTTTTCGAAAATTTTTTTCAAAATTTTTTTCGAAAATTTTTTTCAAAATTTTTTTCGAAAATTTTTTTCAAAATTTTTTTCGAAAATTTTTTTTCAAAATTTTTTTCGAAAATTTTTTTCGAAAATTTTTTTCAAAATTTTTTTTCAAAATTTTTTTTCAAAATTTTTTTCGAAAATTTTTTTTCAAATTTTTTTTTCAAAATTTTTTTTGAAAATTTTTTTTCAAAATTTTTTTCGAAAATTTTTTTCAAAATTTTTTTCGAAAATTTTTTTCGAAATTTTTTTCGAAAATTTTTTTTCAAAATTTTTTTCGAAAATTTTTTTCGAAAATTTTTTTAAAAATTTTTTTCGAAAATTTTTTTCGAAAATTTTTTTCAAAATTTTTTTCGAAAATTTTTTTCAAAATTTTTTTCGAAAATTTTTTTTCAAAATTTTTTTTCAAAATTTTTTTCGAAAATTTTTTTTCAAAATTTTTTTTCAAAATTTTTTTCGAAAATTTTTTTTCAAAATTTTTTTTCAAAATTTTTTTCGAAATTTTTTTTCAAATTTTTTTCCGAAAATTTTTTTTCCAAATTTTTTTCGAAAATTTTTTTCAAAATTTTTTTCGAAAATTTTTTTCGAAAATTTTTTTCAAAATTTTTTTTCAAAATTTTTTTCGAAAATTTTTTTCAAAATTTTTTTCGGAAATTTTTTTCAAAATTTTTTTCAAAATTTTTTTCGAAAATTTTTTTCGAAAATTTTTTTCGAAAATTTTTTTTCAAATTTTTTTTCAAACTTTTTTTCGAAAATTTTTTTCAAAATTTTTTTCAAAATTTTTTTCGAAAATTTTTTTTCGAAATTTTTTTCAAAATTTTTTTCGAAATGTTTTTTCGAAAATTTTTTTCAAAAATTTTTTTCAAAATTTTTTTAAAAATTTTTTTCGAAAATTTTTTTAAAAATTTTTTTTCAAAATTTTTTTCGAAAATTTTTTTTCAAAATTTTTTTCGAAAATTTTTTTCAAAATTTTTTTCAAAATTTTTTTTTCAAAATTTTTTTCGAAAATTTTTTTTCAAAATTTTTTTCAAAATTTTTTTCGAAAATTTTTTTTCGAAATTTTTTTCAAAATGTTTTTCGAAAATTTTTTTTCAAAATTTTTTTTCAAAATTTTTTTCGAAAATTTTTTTCAAAATTCTTTTCGAAAATTTTTTTCGAAATTTTTTTTTGGAATTTTTTTTCAAAATTTTTTTAAAAATTTTTTTCGAAAATTTTTTTCAAAATTTTTTCCAAAAGTTTTTTTCATAATTTTCTTTGAAAATTTTTTTCGAAAATTTTTTTTCAAAATTTTTTTCGAAAATTTTTTTTCAAAATTTTTTTCGAAAATTTTTTTCAAATTTTTTTTTCAAAATTTTTTTCGAAAATTTTTTTTCAAAATTTTTTTCGAAAATTTGTTTCGAAAATTTTTATCGAAAATTATTTTCAAAATTTTTTTAAAAATTTTTTTCGAAAATTTTTTTCAAAATTTTTTTCGAAAATTTTTTTCGAAAATTTTTTTCGAAAATTTTTTTTCTAAATTTTTTTCAAAATTTTTTTCGAAAATTTTTTTCGAAATTTTTTTTCAAAATTTTTTTCGAAAATTTTTTTCGAAAATTTTTTTTCGAAAATTTTTTTCAAAATTTTTACGAAAATTTTTTTTTGAAATTTTTTTCGAAAATTTTTTATGAAATTTTTTTTCGAAAAATTTTTTTCCAAATTTTTTTCGAAAATTTTTTTCGAAAATTTTTTTTCGAAATTTTTTTCGAAAATTTTTTTCTAAATTATTTTCGAAAATTTTTTTTTCTAAATTATTTTTGATAATTTTTTTTTCAAAATTTTTTTCGAAAATTTTTTTTTGGAAAATTTTTTTCGAAAATTTTTTTTTGGAAAATTTTTTTCAAAATTTTTTTCGAAATTTTTTTTTCGAAAATTTTTTTCAAAATTTTTTTCAAAAATTTTTTTCGAAAATTTTTTTCAAAATTTTTTTCAAAATCTTTTTTCGAAAATTTTTTTCAAAATTTTTTTTCAAAATTTTTTTCGAAAATTTTTTTTCAAAATTTTTTTCGAAAATTTTTTTTTCAAAATTTTTTTCGAAAATTTTTTTCGAAAATTTTTTTCAAAATTTTTTTAAAAATTTTTTTCGAAAATTTTTTTCGAAAATTTTTTTTCAAAATTTTTTTCGAAAATTTTTTTCAAAATTTTTTTCGAAAATTTTTTTCAAAATTTTTTTCGAAAATTTTTTTTCAAAATTTTTTTCGAAAATTTTTTTCCAAAATTTTTTTCGAAAATTTTATTCAAATTTTTTTTCGAAAATTTTTTTTCAAAATTTTTTTTGAAAATTTTTTTAAAAATTTTTTTCGAAAATTTTTTTAAAAATTTTTTTCGAAATTTTTTTTTCGAAAATTTTTTTCAAAATTTTTTTCGAAAATTTTTTTCAAAATTTTTTTCGAAAATTTTTTTTCAAAATTTTTTTTCAAAATTTTTTTCGAAAATTTTTTTCAAAATTTTTTTCGAAAATTTTTTTCGAAATTTTTTTTCAAAATTTTTTTAAAAATTTTTTTCGAAAATTTTTTTCAAATTTTTTTTCGAAAATTTTTTTTCAAAATTTTTTTCGAAAATTTTTTTCAAAATTTTTTTCGAAAATTTTTTTTCAAAATTTTTTTCGAAAATTTTTTTCAAAATTTTTTTTCAAAATTTTTTTCGAAAATTTTTTTTCAAATTTTTTTTTCAAAATTTTTTTCGAAATTTTTTTTCAAAATTTTTTTCGAAAATTTTTTTCAAAATTTTTTTCGAAAATTTTTTTCGAAATTTTTTTCGAAAATTTTTTTTCAAAATTTTTTTCAAAATTTTTTTCGAAAATTTTTTTTCAAAATTTTTTTCGAAAATTTTTTTCGAAAATTTTTTTAAAAATTTTTTTCGAAAATGTTTTTCGAAAATTTTTTTCAAAATTTTTTTCAAAATTTTTTTCGAAAATTTTTTTTCAAAATTTTTTTTCAAAATTTTTTTTGAAAATTTTTTTTCAAAATTTTTTTTCAAAATTTTTTTCGAAATTTTTTTTTCAAATTTTTTTCCGAAAATTTTTTTTCCAAATTTTTTTCGAAAATTTTTTTCAAAATTTTTTTCGAAAATTTTTTTCGAAAATTTTTTTCAAAATTTTTTTTCAAAATTTTTTTCGAAAATTTTTTTCAAAATTTTTTTCGAAAATTTTTTTCAAAATTTTTTTCAAAATTTTTTTCGAAAATTTTTTTCGAAAATTTTTTTCGAAAATTTTTTTTCAAATTTTTTTTCAAACTTTTTTTCGAAAATTTTTTTCAAAATTTTTTTCAAAATTTTTTTCGAAAATTTTTTTCGAAATTTTTTTCAAAATTTTTTTCGAAATGTTTTTTCGAAAATTTTTTTCAAAAATTTTTTTCAAAATTTTTTTAAAAATTTTTTTCAAAAATTTTTTCAAAAATTTTTTTTCAAAATTTTTTTCGAAAATTTTTTTTCAAAATTTTTTTCGAAAATTTTTTTAAAAATTTTTTTCAAAATTTTTTTTTCAAAATTTTTTTCGAAAATTTTTTTTCAAAATTTTTTTCAAAATTTTTTTCGAAAATTTTTTTTCGAAATTTTTTTCAAAATGTTTTTCGAAAATTTTTTTTCAAAATTTTTTTTCAAAATTTTTTTCGAAAATTTTTTTCAAAATTCTTTTCGAAAATTTTTTTCGAAATTTTTTTTTGGAATTTTTTTTCAAAATTTTTTAAAAAATTTTTTTCGAAAATTTTTTTCGAAAATTTTTTTCAAAATTTTTTTCGAAAATTTTTTTTCAAAATTTTTTTCGAAAATTTTTTTTCAAAATTTTTTTTCAAAATTTTTTTCAAATTTTTTTTCGAAATTTTTTTTCAAAATTTTTTTTGAAAATTTTTTTCGAAAATTTTTTTCGAAAATTTTTTTCAAAATTTTTTTCGAAAATTTTTTTCAAAATTTTTTTCAAAATTTTTTTCGAAAATTTTTTTCGAAAATTTTTTTCGAAAATTTTTTTTCAAATTTTTTTTCAAACTTTTTTTCGAAAATTTTTTTCAAAATTTTTTTCAAAATTTTTTTCGAAAATTTTTTTTCGAAATTTTTTTCAAAATTTTTTTCGAAATGTTTTTTCGAAAATTTTTTTCAAAAATTTTTTTCAAAATTTTTTTAAAAATTTTTTTCGAAAATTTTTTCAAAAATTTTTTTTCAAAATTTTTTTCGAAAATTTTTTTTCAAAATTTTTTTCGAAAATTTTTTTCAAAATTTTTTTCAAAATTTTTTTTTCAAAATTTTTTTCGAAAATTTTTTTTCAAAATTTTTTTCAAAATTTTTTTCGAAAATTTTTTTTCGAAATTTTTTTCAAAATGTTTTTCGAAATTTTTTTTTCAAAATTTTTTTTCAAAATTTTTTTCGAAAATTTTTTTCAAAATTCTTTTCGAAAATTTTTTTCGAAATTTTTTTTTGGAATTTTTTTTCAAAATTTTTTTAAAAATTTTTTTCGAAAATTTTTTTCGAAAATTTTTTTCAAAATTTTTTTCGAAAATTTTTTTTCAAAATTTTTTTCGAAAATTTTTTTTCAAAATTTTTTTTCAAAATTTTTTTCAAATTTTTTTTCGAAATTTTTTTTCAAAATTTTTTTTGAAAATTTTTTTCGAAATTTTTTTTTCAAAATTTTTTTAAAATTTTTTTTTCAAAATTTTTTTCGAAATTTTTTTTCAAAATTTTTTTTAAAAATTTTTTTCGAAAATTTTTTTCAAAATTTTCTTCGAAATTTTTTTTCAAAATTTTTTTCAAAAATTCGTTTTCAAAATATTTTCGAAAATTTTTTTTCAAAATTTTTTTTAAAATTTTTTTTTCAAAATTTTTTTAAAAATTTTTTTTAAAAATTTTTTTCGAAAATTTTGTTTCAAAATTTTTTTCGAAAATTTTTTTCAAAATTTTTTTCGAAAATTTTTTTTCAAAATTTTTTTCGAAAATTTTTTTTCAAAATTTTTTTCCAAATTTTTTTCGAAAATTTTTTTTCGAAATTTTTTTCAAAATTTTTTTCGAAAATTTTTTTCAAAATTTTTTTCGAAAATTTTTTTCAAAATTTTTTTCAAAAATTTTTTTCAAAATTTTTTTCGAAAATTTTTTTCGAAAATTTTTTTCAAAATTTTTTTCGAAAATTTTTTTCGAAAATTTTTATCGAAAATTTTTTTCAAAATTTTTTTAAAAATTTTTTTCGAAAATTTTTTTCAAAATTTAATTCAAAAATTTTTTTTCATAATTTTCTTTGAAAATTTTTTTTCAAAATTTTTTTCGAAAATTTTTTTTCAAAATTTTTTTCGAAAATTTTTTTCAAAATTTTTTTTCAAAATTTTTTTCGAAAATTTTTTTTCAAAATTTTTTTCGAAAATTTTTTTCGAAAATTTTTATCGAAAATTATTTTCAAAATTTTTTTAAAAATTTTTTTCGAAAATTTTTTTCAAAATTTTTTTCGAAAATTTTTTTCGAAAATTTTTTTCGAAAATTTTTTTTCTAAATTTTTTTCAAAATTTTTTTCGAAAATTTTTTTCGAAATTTTTTTTCAAAATTTTTTTCGAAAATTTTTTTCGAAAATTTTTTTTCGAAAATTTTTTTCAAAATTTTTACGAAAATTTTTTTTTGAAATTTTTTTCGAAAATTTTTTATGAAATTTTTTTTCGAAAAATTTTTTTCCAAATTTTTTTCGAAACTTTTTTTTCGAAAATTTTTTTTCGAAATTTTTTTCGAAAATTTTTTTCTAAATTATTTTCGAAAATTTTTTTTTCTAAATTATTTTTGATAATTTTTTTTTCAAAATTTTTTTCGAAAATTTTTTTTTGGAAAATTTTTTTCGAAAATTTTTTTTTGGAAAATTTTTTTCAAAATTTTTTTCGAAATTTTTTTTTCGAAAATTTTTTTCAAAATTTTTTTCAAAAATTTTTTTCGAAAATTTTTTTCAAAATTTTTTTCAAGATCTTTTTTCGAAAATTTTTTTCAAAATTTTTTTTCAAAATTTTTTTCGAAAATTTTTTTTCAAAATTTTTTTCGAAAATTTTTTTTTCAAAATTTTTTTCGAAATTTTTTTTCGAAAATTTTTTCAAAAATTTTTTTTCAAAATTTTTTTCGAAAATTTTTTTTCAAAATTTTTTTCGAAAATTTTTTTCGAAAATTTTTTAAAAAATTTTATTTCAAAATTTTTTTCGAAAATTTTTTTTCAAAATTTTTTTCGAAAATTTTTTTCAAAATTTTTTTCAAAATTTTTTTTTCAAAATTTTTTTCGAAAATTTTTTTTCAAAATTTTTTTCAAAATTTTTTTCGAAAATTTTTTTTCGAAATTTTTTTCAAAATGTTTTTCGAAAATTTTTTTTCAAAATTTTTTTTCAAAATTTTTTTCGAAAATTTTTTTCAAAATTCTTTTCGAAAATTTTTTTCGAAATTTTTTTTTGGAATTTTTTTCGAAAATTTTTTTTCAAAATTTTTTTCGAAAATTTATTTTCAAAATTTTTTTCGAAAATTTTATTCAAATTTTTTTTCGAAAATTTTTTTTCAAAATTTTTTTGAAAATTTTTTTAAAAATTTTTTTCGAAAATTTTTTTAAAAATTTTTTTCGAAATTTTTTTTTCGAAAATTTTTTTCAAAATTTTTTTCAAAATTTTTTTCGAAAATTTTTTTTTCAAAATTTTTTTCGAAAATTTTTTTCAAAATTTTTTTCGAAAATTTTTTTCGAAAATTTTTTTCAAAATTTTTTTCGAAAATTTTTTTCGAAAATTTTTTTCGAAAATTTTTTTTCAAAATTTTTTTCGAAAATTCTTTTTCAAAATTTTTTTCGAAAATTTTATTCAAATTTTTTTTCGAAAATTTTTTTTCAGTTTTTTTTGAAAATTTTTTAAAAAATTTTTTTCGAAAATTTTTTCGAAAATTTTTTTCAAAATTTTTTTCGAAAATTTTTTTCAAAATTTTTTTCAAAATTTTTTTCGAAAATTTTTTTCAAAATTTTTTTTCAAAATTTTTTTAAAATTTTTTTCGAAAATTTTTTTTCGAAATTTTTTTCAAAATTTTTTTCGAAATTTCTTTTCAAAATTTTTTTCGAAAATTTTTTTCAAAATTTTTTTCGAAAATTTTTTTTCAAATTTTTTTTCGAAAATTTTCAAAATTTTTTTCGAAAATTTTTTTTTCAAAATTTTTTTCGAAAATTTTTTTTCTAAATTTTTTTCAAAATTTTTTTTTCAAAATTTTTTTCGAAAATTTTTTTCGAAAATTTTTTTCAAAATTTTTTTCGAAAATTTTTTTCGAAAATTTTTTTTCGAAATTTTTTTCGAAAATTTTTTTCGAAAATTTTTTTTCGAAAATTTATTTCAAAATTTTTTTCGAAAATTTTTTTCAAAATTTTTTTCGAAAATTTTTTTTTGGAATTTTTTTCGAATTTTTTTTTCAAAATTTTTTTCGAAATTTTTTTCAAAATTTTTTTCGAAAAATTTTTTTTTAATTTTTTCGAAAATTTTTTTTTGGAATATTTTTCAAAATTATTTTCGAAAATTTTCTTTCGAAGTTTTTTTCGAATTTTTTTTTGAAAATTTTTTTCGAAAAATTTTTTTCGAAAATTTTTTCGAAACTTTTTTTAAAATTTTTTTTTCGAAAATTTTTTTCAAAATTTTTTTCGAAAATTTTTTTCAAAATTTTTTTCGAAAATTTTTTTCAAAATTTTTTTCGAAAATTTTTTCAATATTTTTTTCGAAAATTTTTTTTCAAAATTTTTTTCGAAAATATTTTTCGAAAATTTTTTTTCAAAATTTTTTTCGAAAATTTTTTTCGAAAATTTTTTTCAAAATTTTTTTCGAAAATTTTTTTAAAAAATTTTTTCAAAAATTTTTTTCGAAAATTTTTTTCAAAATTTTTTTCAAAATCTTTTTTCGAAAATTTTTTTCAAAATTTTTTTTCAAAATTTTTTTCGAAAATTTTTTTTCAAAATTTTTTTCGAAAATTTTTTTTTCAAAATTTTTTTCGAAAATTCTTTTCGAAAATTTTTTTCGAAAATTTTTTTCAAAATTTTTTTAAAAATTTTTTTTGGAAATTTTTTTCGAAAATTTTTTTTCAAAATTTTTTTCGAAAATTTTTTTCAAAATTTTTTTCGAAAATTTTTTTTGAAAATTTTTTTCGAAAATTTTTTTTCAAAATTTTTTTCGAAAATTTTATTCAAATTTTTTTTCGAAAATTTTTTTTCAAAATTTTTTTTGAAAATTTTTTTAAAAATTTTTTTCGAAAATTTTTTTCGAAAATTTTTTTAAAAATTTTTTTTGAAATTTTTTTTTCAAAATTTTTTTCGAAAATTTTTTTCAAAATTTTTTTCGAAAATTTTTTTTCAAAATTTTTTTCGAAAATTTTTTTCAAAATTTTTTTCGAAAATTTTTTTTCGAAATTTTTTTCAAAATGTTTTTCGAAAATTTTTTTTCGAAATTTTTTTCAAAATGTTTTTCGAAAATTTTTTTTCAAAATTTTTTTGAAAATTTTTTTAAAAATTTTTTTCGAAAATTTTTTTAAAAATTTTTTTCGAAATTTTTTTTTCGAAAATTTTTTTCAAAATTTTTTTCAAAATTTTTTTCGAAAATTTTTTTTTCAAAATTTTTTTCGAAAATTTTTTTCAAAATTTTTTTCGAAAATTTTTTTCGAAAATTTTTTTCAAAATTTTTTTCGAAAATTTTTTTCAAAATTTTTTTCGAAAATTTTTTTCGAAAATTTTTTTCGAAAATTTTTTTTCAAAATTTTTTTCGAAAATTCTTTTTCAAAATTTTTTTCGAAAATTTTATTCAAATTTTTTTTCGAAAATTTTTTTTCAAAGTTTTTTTGAAAATTTTTTTAAAAATTTTTTTCGAAACTTTTTTCGAAAATTTTTTTAAAAATTTTTTTCGAAAATTTTTTTCGAAAATTTTTTTCAAAATTTTTTTCGAAAATTTTTTTCAAAATTTTTTTCGAAAATTTTTTTTCAAAATTTTTTTTCAAAATTTTTTTCGAAAATTTTTTTTCAAAATTTTTTTCGAAAATTTTTTTCAAAATTTTTTTCGAAAATTTTTTTCAAAATTTTTTTTCAAAATTTTTTTAAAAATTTTTTTCGAAAATTTTTTTCAAAATTTTTTTCGAAAATTTTTTTCAAAATTTTTTTCGAAAATTTTTTTTGAAAATTTTTTTTCAAATTTTTTTTCGAAAATTTTTTTTCAAAATTTTTTTTGAAAATTTTTTTAAAAATTTTTTTCGAAACTTTTTTTCGAAAATTTTTTTAAAAATTTTTTTCGAAAATTTTTTTCGAAAATTTTTTTCAAAATTTTTTTCGAAAATTTTTTTCAAAATTTTTTTCAAAATTTTTTTCGAAAATTTTTTTCAAAATTTTTTTTCAAAATTTTTTTAAAATTTTTTTCGAAAATTTTTTTTCGAAATTTTTTTCAAAATTTTTTTCGAAATTTCTTTTCAAAATTTTTTTCGAAAATTTTTTTTCGAAATTTTTTTCAAAATGTTTTTCGAAAATTTTTTTTCGAAATTTTTTTCAAAATGTTTTTCGAAAATTTTTTTTCAAAATTTTTTTGAAAATTTTTTTAAAAATTTTTTTCGAAAATTTTTTTAAAAATTTTTTTCGAAATTTTTTTTTCGAAAATTTTTTTCAAAATTTTTTTCAAAATTTTTTTCGAAAATTTTTTTTTCAAAATTTTTTTCGAAAATTTTTTTCAAAATTTTTTTCGAAAATTTTTTTCGAAAATTTTTTTCAAAATTTTTTTCGAAAATTTTTTTCAAAATTTTTTTCGAAAATTTTTTTCGAAAATTTTTTTCGAAAATTTTTTTTCAAAATTTTTTTCGAAAATTCTTTTTCAAAATTTTTTTCGAAAATTTTATTCAAATTTTTTTTCGAAAATTTTTTTTCAAAGTTTTTTTTGAAAATTTTTTTAAAAATTTTTTTCGAAACTTTTTTCGAAAATTTTTTTAAAAATTTTTTTCGAAAATTTTTTTCGAAAATTTTTTTCAAAATTTTTTTCGAAAATTTTTTTCAAAATTTTTTTCGAAAATTTTTTTTCAAAATTTTTTTTCAAAATTTTTTTCGAAAATTTTTTTTCAAAATTTTTTTCGAAAATTTTTTTCAAAATTTTTTTCGAAAATTTTTTTCAAAATTTTTTTTCAAAATTTTTTTAAAAATTTTTTTCGAAAATTTTTTTCAAAATTTTTTTCGAAAATTTTTTTCAAAATTTTTTTCGAAAATTTTTTTTGAAAATTTTTTTTCAAATTTTTTTTCGAAAATTTTTTTTCAAAATTTTTTTTGAAAATTTTTTTAAAAATTTTTTTCGAAACTTTTTTTCGAAAATTTTTTTAAAAATTTTTTTCGAAAATTTTTTTCGAAAATTTTTTTCAAAATTTTTTTCGAAAATTTTTTTCAAAATTTTTTTCAAAATTTTTTTCGAAAATTTTTTTCAAAATTTTTTTTCAAAATTTTTTTAAAATTTTTTTCGAAAATTTTTTTTCGAAATTTTTTTCAAAATTTTTTTCGAAATTTCTTTTCAAAATTTTTTTCGAAAATTTTTTTCAAAATTTTTTTCGAAAATTTTTTTCAAATTTTTTTTCGAAAATTTTCAAAATTTTTTTCGAAAATTTTTTTTGAAAATTTTTTTCGAAAATTTTTTTTCTAAATTTTTTTCAAAATTTTTTTTTCAAAATTTTTTTCGAAAATTTTTTTCGAAAATTTTTTTCAAAATTTTTTTCGAAAATTTTTTTCGAAAATTTTTTTTCGAAATTTTTTTCGAAAATTTTTTTCGAAAATTTTTTTTCGAAAATTTAAATTTCGAAAAAAATTTTCAAAAAAATTTTCGAAAAAATTTTGGAAAAAAATTTTCGAAAAAAATTTCCAAAAAAATTTTCGAAAAAATTTTGAAAAAATTTTTCGAAAAAAATTTTCAAAAAAACTTTCCAAGAAAATTTCGAAAAAAAATTTTCGAAAAAATTTTGAAAAAAATTTTCGAAAAAAATTTTGAAAAAAAATTTTGAAAAAAATTTTGAAATAAATTTTCGAAAAAAATTTTCACGAAAATTTTCGAAAAAATTTTGGAAAAAAATTTTTCGAAAAAAATTTTGAAAAAAATTGTTAAAAAAAAATTTGAAAAAAATTTTCGAAAAAAAATTTCGAGAAAAATTTAAAAAAAAAATTTTCGAAAAAAATTTCGAAAAACAATTATCGAAAAAAAATTTTGAAAAAAAATTTCGAAAAACATTTTGAAAAAAATTTCGAAAAAATTTTGGAAAAAAATTCCGAAAAAAAAATTTTCGAAAAAAATTTTGAAAAAAAATTTCGAAAAAAATTTTGAAAAAAATTTTCGAAAAAAGTTTGGAAAAAAATTTTCAAAAAAAATTTTGAAAAAAAAATTCAAAAAAAAATCTTAAAAAATGTTCGAAAAAAATTTCGAAAAAAAATTTTGAAAAAAATTTTCGAAAAAAATTTCGAAAAAAAATTTTCGAAAAAATTTTGAAAAAAAATTTCGAAAAAAATTTCGAAAAAAAATTTTCGAAAAAAATTTTGAAAAAAAATTTCGAAAAAATTTTGCAAAAAAATTTTTCGAAAAAAATTTTCAAATAAATTTTCGAAAGAAATTTCGAAAAAAAATTTTCGAAAAAAATTTTACAAAAATTTTCGAAAAAAAATTTTCGAAAAAAATTTTCGAAAAAAATTTCGTAAAAAAATATTCGAAAAGAAATTTTTGGAAAAAATTTTCGAAAGAAAATTTGAAAAAAAATTTCAAAAAAATTTTAAAAAACATTTTCGAAAATATTTTCGAAAACATTTTGGAAAAAAATTTCGTAAAAAAATTTTCGAAAAAAATTTTGAAAAAAATTTCGAAAAAAATTTTCGAAAAAAATTTTGAAATAAATTTTCGAAAAAAAAATTTCGAAAAAAATTTTCGAAAAAAATTTCGAAAAAAAATTTTTGAAAAAAATTTGAAAAAATTTTTCGATAAAAAAATTTCAAATAATTTTCGAAAAAATTTTTCGAAGAAAATTATCAAAAAAATTTTCGAAAAAAATTTCGAAAAAAAATTTCAAAAAAATTTTCGAAAAGAAATTTTTGGAAAAAATTTTCGAAAGAAAATTTGAAAAAAAATTTCAAAAAAATTTTAAAAAACATTTTCGAAAATATTTTCGAAAAAATTTTGGAAAAAAATTTTCAAAAAAAATTTTCAAAAAAAAATTTCGAAAAAAATTTTCAAAAAAATTTTCGAAAAAAATTTCGAAAAAAATTTTGAAAAAAATTTTCGTGAAAAAATTTTCGAAAAAATTTTCGAAAAAATTTTCAAAAAAATTTTCGAAAAAAATTTCGAAAAAAAATTTTCGAAAAAAAATTTCAAAAAAATTTTCGAAAAAAAATTTTCGAAATAAATTTTCGAAAAAAATTTCGAAAAAAATTTTCAAAAAAATTTTCGAAAAAATTTTGGAAAAAAATTTTTCGAAAAATATCTTGAAAAAAATTTTCGAAAAAGAAATTCGAAAAAAATTTTGAAAAAAATTTCCATAAAAAAATTTTCGAAAAAATTTCGAAAAAAATTTTCAAAAAAATTTTGGAAAAAATTTAAAAAAAAATTTTTCGAAAAAAATTTTCAAAAAAATTATCGAAAAAAATTTTCGAAAAAATTTGGAAAAAACTTTCAAAAAAAAATTTTCGAAAAAAATTTCCATAAAAAATTTTCGAAAAAAATTCCGAAAAAAATTTTCAAAAAAATTTTCGAAAAAAAATTTTCGAAAAAATTTGGAAAAAACTTTTTCGAAAAAAATTTTCATAAAAAATTTTTGAAAAAAATTTTGAAAAAAAACTTCGAAAAAAATTTTCAAAAAAATTTTCGAAAAAAATTTCGAAAAAAAATTTTCGAAAAAAATTCCAAAAAAACATTTTCGAAAAAAAATTTTAAAAAAAATTTCGAAAAAATTTTCAAAAAAATTTTGGAAAAAATTTTGGAAAAAAATTTTCGAAAAAAATTTTGAAAAAAAATTTCAAAAAAAATTTTGCAAAAAATTTTCGAAAAAATTTTGGAAAAAAATTTTCAAAAAAAATTTTAAAAAAAAATTTCGAAAAAAATTTTCAAAAAAATTTTCGAAAAAATTTTCAAAAAAATTTTCGAAAAAATTTTCGAAAAAAATTTCGAAAAAAAATTTTCGAAAATATTTTGAAAAAACCTTTCGAAAAAAAAATTTCGAAAAAATTTGGAAAAAAATTTTTCGAAAAAAATTTTCATAAAAAATTTTTGAAAAAAATTTTGAAAAAAAATTTTCGAAAAAAAATTTTAAAAAAAATTTCGAAAAAATTTTCAAAAAAATTTTGGAAAAAATTTTGGAAAAGAATTTTCGAAAAAAATTTTGAAAAAAAATTTCGAAAAAAATTTTGCAAAAAATTTTCGAAAAAATTTTGGAAAAAAATTTTCAAAAAAAATTTTGAAAAAAAATTTCGAAAAAAATTTTCAAAAAAATTTTCGAAAAAATTTTCAAAAAAATTTTCGAAAAAATTTTCGAAAAAAATTTCGAAAAAAAATTTTCGAAAAAATTTTGAAAAAACTTTTCGAAAAAATTTTGAAAAAAATTTTTCGAAAAAAATTTTGAAAAAAAATTTAAAAAAAAAATTTCGAAAAAAATTTCGAAAAAAAATTTTCGAAAAAATTTTGGAAAAAAATTTTTCGAAAAAAATTTTGAAAAAAAATTTCGAAAAAAATTTCGATAAAAATTTTGAAAAAAATTTTCGAAAAAAATTTCGAAAAAAAATTTTCGAAATAAATTTCGAACAAAAATTTCGAAAAAAATTTTCAAAAAAATTTTTGAAATAATTTTGAAAAAAACTTTTTCGAAAAAAATTTTCAAAAACATTTTCGAAAAAAATTTCGAAAAAATTTTGGAAAAAAAATTTTCGAAAAAAATTTTGAAAAAAAATTTCGAATAAAATTTTAAAAATATTTTTCGAAAAAATTTTGGAAAAAAAATTTTCAAAAAAAATTTTCAAAAAATTTTCCAAAAAAAATTTGGAAAAAAAATTTTCGAAAAAAATTACGAAAAAAAATTTTCGAAAAAAATTTTGAAAAAATATTTCGAAAAAAAATTTCGAAAAAAATTATGAAAAAAATTCTCGAAAAAAAATTTGAAAAAAAATTTCGAAAAAAATTTTCAAAAAAATTTTCGAAAAATATTTCGAAAAAAAATTTTCGAAAAAAATTTTGAAAAAAAATTCAAAAAAAAAATTTTCGAAAAAAATTTTGAAAAAAAATTACTAAAAAAATTTTCCAAAAAATTTTCGAAAAAAGATTGGAAAAAAATTTTCAAAAAAAAGTTTTCGAAAAAAATTTTGAAAAAATTTAAAAAAAAAATTTTTCGAAAAAAATTTCGAAAAAAAATTTTCGAAAAAAACTTTGAAAAAAAATTTCGAAAAAAATTTTCAAAAAAATTTTCGAAAAATTTTGGAAAAAAATTTTTTGAAAAAAATTTTCAAAAAAATTTTCGAAAAAAATTTCGAAAAAAAAATTTCGAAAAAAAATTTGAAAAAAATTTTCGTGAAAAAATTTTCAAAAAAATTTTCGAAAAAAATTTGGAAAAAAATTTTCGGAAAAAAATTTCAAAAAAATTTTAGAAAAAATTTTCGAAAAAAATTTTGAAAAAAATTTTGGAAAAAAATTTCCATAAAAAAATTTTCGAAAAAAATTTCGAAAAAAATTTTCAAAAAAATTTTGGAGAAAATTTAAAAAAAAATTTTTCGAAAAAAATTTTCAAAAAAATTATCGAAAAAAATTTTGAAAAAAAATTTCGAAAAAAATTTTGAAATAAATTTTCGAAAAAAATTTCAAAAAAAAATTTTCGAAAAAAATTTCCATAAAAAATTTTCGAAAAAAATTCCGAAAAAAATTTTCAAAAAAATTTTCGAAAAAAAATTTTCGAAAAAATTTGGAAAAAAATTTTTCGAAAAAAATTTTCATAAAAAATTTTTGAAAAAAATTTTGAAAAAAAATTTTCGAAAAAAAATTTTAAAAAAAATTTCGAAAAAATTTTCAAAAAAATTTTGGAAAAAATTTTGGAAAAAAATTTTCGAAAAAAATTTTGAAAAAAAATTTCGAAAAAAATTTTGCAAAAAATTTTCGAAAAAATTTTGGAAAAAAATTTTCAAAAAAATTTTGAAAAAAAATTTCGAAAAAAATTTTCAAAAAAATTTTCGAAAAAATTTTCAAAAAAATTTTCGAAAAAATTTTCGAAAAAAATTTCGAAAAAATTTTCGAAAAAAATTTCGAAAACAAATTTTCGAAAAAATTTTGAAAAAACTTTTCGAAAAAATTTTGAAAAAATTTTTCCAAAAAAATTTTGAAAAAAAATTTAAAAAAAAAATTTCGAAAAAAATTTCGAAAAAAAATTTTCGAAAAAATTTTGGAAAAAAATTTTTCGAAAAAAATTTTGAAAAAAAATTTCGAAAAAAATTTCGATAAAAATTTTGAAAAAAATTTTCGAAAAAAATTTCGAAAAAAAAATTTCGAAAAAAATTTTGAACAAAAATTTCGAAAAAAATTTTCAAAAAAATTTTTGAAAAAAACTTTTTCGAAAAAAATTTTCAAAAACATTTTCGAAAAAAATTTCGAAAAAAACTGAAAAAAAATTTCGAAAAAAAATTTTCGAAAAAAATTTTCGAGAAAAATTTTGAAAAAAAATTTTTGAAAGAATTTTGGAAAAAAATTTCTCGAAAAAAATTTTGGAAAAAAATTTCGAATAAAATTTTAAAAATATTTTTCGAAAAAATTTTGGAAAAAAAATTTTCGAAAAAAATTTTCAAAAAATTTTCCAAAAAAAATTTGGAAAAAAAATTTTCGAAAAAAATTACGAAAAAAAATTTTCGAAAAAAATTTTGAAAAAATATTTCGAAAAAAAATTTCGAAAAAAATTATGAAAAAAATTTTCGAAAAAAAATTTGAAAAAAATTTCAAAAAAAATTTTCAAAAAAATTTTCGAAAAATATTTCGAAAATAAATTTTCGAAAAAAATTTTGAAAAAAAATTCCAAAAAAAAATTTTCGAAAAAAATTTTAAAAAAAAATTTCGAAAAAAATTTTCCAAAAAATTTTCGAAAAAAGTTTGGAAAAAAATTTTCAAAAAAAAGTTTTCGAAAAAAATTTTGAAAAAATTTTGGAAAAAAATTTTTCGAAAAAAATTTCGAAAAAAAATTTTCGAAAAAAATTTTGAAAAAAAATTTCGAAGAAAATTTTCAAAAAAATTTTCGAAAAATTTTGGAAAAAAATTTTTTGAAAAAAATTTTCAAAAAAATTTTCGAAAAAAATTTCGAAAAAAAAATTTCGAAAAAAAATTTGAAAAAAATTTTCGTGAAAAAATTTTCAAAAAAATTTTCGAAAAAAATTTCGAAAAAAAATTTTCGGAAAAAAATTTCGAAAAAAAATTCGTCAAAAATTTTGAAATAAATTTTCAAAAAAATTTTCGAAAAAATTTTGGAAAAAAAATTTTCGAAAAAAATTTTGAAAAAAATTTTCGCTAAAAAATTTCCGAAAAAAATTTTAAAAAAAATTTTTGAAAGAATTTTGGAAAAAAAATTTCGAAAAAAATTTTTTAAAAAATTTTCAAAAAAAATTTTGAAAAAAATTTTCGAAAAAATTTTGGAAAAAAAATTATCGAAAAAAATTTTGAAAAAAATTTTCGCTAAAAAATTTCCGAGAAAAATTTAAAAAAAAATTTTTGAAAGAATTTTGGAAAAAAAATTCTCGAAAAAAATTTTCGAAAAAAATTGCGAAAAAAATTATGAAAAAAAAAAGAAAAAAATTTAAAAAAACATTTCGAAAACATTTTTCGAAAAAAATTTCGAAAAAAATTTTGAAAAAAATTCTGGAAAAAAATTTTTTAAAAAAATTTCCAAAAAAATTTTTTTAAAAATTTTCGAAAAAAATTTTGAAAAAAAATTTCGAAAAAAATTTTCAAAAAAATTTTAGAAAACATTTTGGAAAAAAATTTTTCGAAAAAAATTTTCAGAAAAATTTTCGAAAAAAATTTTGAAAAAAAATTTTGAAAAAAATTTTCGAAAAAAATTTCGAAAAAACATTTTCGAAAAAAATTTGAAAAAAAATTTTGAAAAAAATTTTTAAAAAATTTTTCGAAAAAATTTTGGAAAAAAAATTTTCGAAAAAAATTTTCAAAAAAATTTTCCAAAAAAAATTTTCGAAAAAAATTTTGAAAAAAATTTTCGAGAAAATATTTTCGAAAAAAATTTTCGAAAAAATATTTTCGAAAAAAATTACGAAAAAAAATTTTCGAAAAAATTTTGAAAAAAATTTTCGAAAAAAAATTTGAAAAAAATTTTCGAAAAAAAATTTCGAAAAAAATTTTTTAAAAAAATTTTGAAAAAAATTTTGAAAAAAAATTTTGAAAAAATTTTGGAAAAAAAATTCTCGAAAAAAATTTCGAAAAAAAAATTTCGAAAAAAATTATGAAAAAAAATTTCGAAAAAAAATTTGAAAAAAAATTTCGAAAAAAATTTTGAAAAAAAATTTCGAAAAAAATTTCGAAAAAAAATTTTCGAAAAAAATTTTGAAAAAAAATTTCGAAAAAATTTTGCAAAAAAATTTTTCGAAAAAAATTTTCAAATAAATTTTCGAAAGAAATTTCGAAAAAAAATTTTCGAAAAAAATTTTACAAAAATTTTCGAAAAAAAATTTTCGAAAAAAATTTTCGAAAAAAATTTCGTAAAAAAATATTCGAAAAAAATTTTGAAAAAAATTTTCGAAAAAATTTCGGAAAAAAATTTTTTGAAAAAAATTTTGAAAAAAGTTTCGAAAAAAATTTTTAAAGAAATTTTCAAAAAAATTCCAAGAAAAAATTTTCGAAAAAAATTTTGAAAAAAAATTTCGAAAAAAATTTTGAAAAAAATTTTCGAATAAATTTTGGAAAAAATTTTCGAATAAATTTTGGAAAAAATTTTTTAAAAAAAATTTGAAAAAAAATTTCGAAAAAAATTTTCGAAAAAAATTTTGAAATAAATTTTCGAAAAAAAAATTTCGAAAAAAATTTTCGAAAAAAATTTCGAAAAAAAATTTTTGAAAAAAATTTGAAAAAATTTTTCGAAAAAAAATTTCAAATAATTTTCGAAAAAATTTTTCGAAGAAAATTATCAAAAAAATTTTCGAAAAAAAATTCGAAAAAAAATTTCAAAAAAATTTTCGAAAAGAAATTTTTGGAAAAAATTTTCGAAAGAAAATTTGAAAAAAAATTTCAAAAAAATTTTAAAAAACATTTTCGAAAATATTTTCGAAAAAATTTTGGAAAAAAATTTCGTAAAAAAATTTTCGAAAAAAATTTTGAAAAAAATTTCGAAAAAAATTTTCGAAAAAAATTTTGAAATAAATTTTCGAAAAAAAAATTTCGAAAAAAATTTTCGAAAAAAATTTCGAAAAAAAATTTTTGAAAAAAATTTGAAAAAATTTTTCGATAAAAAAATTTCAAATAATTTTCGAAAAAATTTTTCGAAGAAAATTATCAAAAAAATTTTCGAAAAAAATTTCGAAAAAAAATTTCAAAAAAATTTTCGAAAAGAAATTTTTGGAAAAAATTTTCGAAAGAAAATTTGAAAAAAAATTTCAAAAAAATTTTAAAAAACATTTTCGAAAATATTTTCGAAAAAATTTTGGAAAAAAATTTTCAAAAAAAATTTTCAAAAAAAAATTTCGAAAAAAATTTTCAAAAAAATTTTCGAAAAAAATTTCGAAAAAAATTTTGAAAAAAATTTTCGTGAAAAAATTTTCGAAAAAATTTTCGAAAAAATTTTCAAAAAAATTTTCGAAAAAAATTTCGAAAAAAAATTTTCGAAAAAAAATTTCAAAAAAATTTTCGAAAAAAAATTTTCGAAATAAATTTTCGAAAAAAATTTCGAAAAAAATTTTCAAAAAAATTTTCGAAAAAATTTTGGAAAAAAATTTTTCGAAAAATATCTTGAAAAAAATTTTCGAAAAAGAAATTCGAAAAAAATTTTGAAAAAAATTTTCAAAAAAATTTTCGAAAAAATTTTCGAAAAAAATTTCGAAAAAATTTTGAAAAAAATTTTCAAAAAAATTTTGAAAAAAATTTTGAAAAAAATTTTCAAAAAAATTTCGAAAAAAATTTTCGAAAAAAATTTTGAAATAAATTTTCAAAAAAAATTTTTTAAAAAAATTTTCGAAAAAAATTTGGAAAAAAATTTTTCAAAAAAAATTTTGAAAGACTTTTCGAAAAAAATTTTCGAAAAAAATTTCGAAAAAAATTTTGAAAAAAATTTTGGAAAAAAATTTCCATAAAAAAATTTTCGAAAAAATTTCGAAAAAAATTTTCAAAAAAATTTTGGAAAAAATTTAAAAAAAAATTTTTCGAAAAAAATTTTCAAAAAAATTATCGAAAAAAATTTTGAAAAAAAATTTCGAAAAAATTTTGAAAAAAAATTTCGAAAAAATTTTGAAAAAAATTTTTAAAAAAATTTTCGAAAAAAAATTCGAAAAAAATTTTGAAAAAAATTTTCGAAAAAAATTTCGAAAAAAAATTTTCGAAAAAATTTTGAAAAAAATTTTCAAAAAAATTTTGAAAAAAATTTTCAAAAAAATTTCGAAAAACATTTTCGAAAAAAATTTTGAAATAAATTTTCAAAAAAAATTTTTTAAAAAAATTTTCGAAAAAAATTTGGAAAAAAATTTTTCAAAAAAAATTTTCAAAGACTTTTCGAAAAAAATTTTCGAAAAAAATTTCGAAAAAAATTTTGAAAAAAATTTTGGAAAAAAATTTCCATAAAAAAATTTTCGAAAAAATTTCGAAAAAAATTTTCAAAAAAATTTTGGAAAAAATTTAAAAAAAAATTTTTCGAAAAAAATTTTCAAAAAAATTATCGAAAAAAATTTTCGAAAAAATTTGGAAAAAACTTTCAAAAAAAAATTTTCGAAAAAAATTTCCATAAAAAATTTTCGAAAAAAATTCCGAAAAAAATTTTCAAAAAAATTTTCGAAAAAAAATTTTCGAAAAAATTTGGAAAAAACTTTTTCGAAAAAAATTTTCATAAAAAATTTTTGAAAAAAATTTTGAAAAAAAACTTCGAAAAAAATTTTCAAAAAAATTTTCGAAAAAAATTTCGAAAAAAAATTTTCGAAAAAAATTCCAAAAAAACATTTTCGAAAAAAAATTTTAAAAAAAATTTCGAAAAAATTTTCAAAAAAATTTTGGAAAAAATTTTGGAAAAAAATTTTCGAAAAAAATTTTGAAAAAAAATTTAAAAAAAAAATTTCGAAAAAAATTTCGAAAAAAAATTTTCGAAAAAATTTTGGAAAAAAATTCTTCGAAAAAAATTTTGAAAAAAAATTTCGAAAAAAATTTCGATAAAAATTTTGAAAAAAATTTTCGAAAAAAATTTCGAAAAAAAATTTTCGAAAAAAATTTTAAACAAAAATTTCGAAAAAAATTTTCAAAAAAATTTTTGAAAAAATTTTCAAAAAAACTTTTTCGAAAAAAATTTTCAAAAACATTTTCGAAAAAAATTTCGAAAAAAAATGAAAAAAATTTTCGAAAAAAAATTTTCGAAAAAAATTTTCGAAAAAAATTTTGAAAAAAAATTTTTGAAAGAATTTTGGAAAAAAATTTCTCGAAAAAAATTTGGAAAAAAATTTTGAAAAAAATTTTCGAAAAAATTTGGAAAAAAATTTTCAAAAAAAATTTTGAAAAAAAATTTCGAAAAAAATTTTTTTTAAAATTTTCAAAAAAAATTTTCAAAAAAATTTTCGAAAATATTTTGGAAAAAAAATTTTCGAAAAAAATTTTGAAAAAAAATTTCGAATGAAATTTTAAAAATATTTTTCGAAAAAATTTTGGAAAAAAAATTTTCGAAAAAAATTTTCAAAAAATTTTCCAAAAAAAATTGGAAAAAAAAATTTTCGAAAAAAATTACGAAAAAAAATTTTCGAAAAAAATTTTGAAAAAATATTTCGAAAAAAAATTTCGAAAAAAATTATGAAAAAAATTTTCGAAAAAAAATTTGAAAAAAAATTTCGAAAAAAATTTTCAAAAAAATTTTCGAAAAATATTTCGAAAAAAAATTTTCGAAAAAAATTTTGAAAAAAAATTCCAAAAAAAAATTTTCGAAAAAAATTTTGAAAAAAAATTTCGAAAAAAATTTTCCAAAAAATTTTCGAAAAAAGTTTGGAAAAAAATTTTCAAAAAAAAGTTTTCGAAAAAAATTTTGAAAAAATTTTGGAAAAAAATTTTTCGAAAAAAATTTGGAAAAAAAATTTTCGAAAAAAATTTTGAAAAAAAATTTCGAAAAAAATTTTCAAAAAAATTTTCGAAAAATTTTGGAAAAAAATTTTTTGAAAAAAATTTTCAAAAAAATTTTCGAAAAAAATTTCGAAAAAAAAATTTCGAAAAAAAATTTGAAAAAAATTTTCGTGAAAAAATTTTCAAAAAAATTTTCGAAAAAAATTTCGAAAAAAAAGTTTCGGAAAAAAATTTCAAAAAAATTTTAGAAAAAATTTTCGAAAAAAATTTCGAAAAAAATTTCGAAAAAAATTTCGAAAAAAATTTCGAAAAAAATTTTGAAAAAAATTTTGGAAAAAAATTTCTATAAAAAAATTTTCGAAAAAAATTTCGAAAAAAATTTTCAAAAAAATTTTGGAAAAAATTTTAAAAAAAATTTTTCGAAAAAAATTTTCAAAAAACTTATCGAAAAAAAGTTTGAAAAAAAATTTCGAAAAAAATTTTGAAATAAATTTTCGAAAAAATTTTCGAAAAAAATTTCAAAAAAAAATTTTCGAAAAAAATTTCCATAAAAAATTTTCGAAAAAAATTCCGAAAAAAATTTTCAAAAAAATTTTCGAAAAAAAATTTTCGAAAAAATTTGGAAAAAAATTTTTCGAAAAAAATTTTCATAAAAAATTTTTGAAAAAAATTTTGAAAAAAAATTTTCGAAAAAAAATTTTAAAAAAAATTTCGAAAAAATTTTCAAAAAAATTTTGGAAAAAATTTTGGAAAAGAATTTTCGAAAAAAATTTTGAAAAAAAATTTCGAAAAAAATTTTGCAAAAAATTTTCGAAAAAATTTTGGAAAAAAATTTTCAAAAAAAATTTTGAAAAAAAATTTCGAAAAAAATTTTCAAAAAAATTTTCGAAAAAATTTTCAAAAAAATTTTCGAAAAAATTTTCGAAAAAAATTTCGAAAAAAAATTTTCGAAAAAATTTTGAAAAAACTTTTCGAAAAAATTTTGAAAAAAATTTTTCGAAAAAAATTTTGAAAAAAAATTTAAAAAAAAAATTTCGAAAAAAATTTCGAAAAAAAATTTTCGAAAAAATTTTGGAAAAAAATTTTTCGAAAAAAATTTTGAAAAAAAATTTCGAAAAAAATTTCGATAAAAATTTTGAAAAAAATTTTCGAAAAAAATTTCGAAAAAAAATTTTCGAAATAAATTTCGAACAAAAATTTCGAAAAAAATTTTCAAAAAAATTTTTGAAATAATTTTGAAAAAAACTTTTTCGAAAAAAATTTTCAAAAACATTTTCGAAAAAAATTTCGAAAAAAACTGAAAAAAATTTTCGAAAAAAAATTTTCGAAAAAAATTTTCGAAAAAAATTTTGAAAAAAAATTTTTGAAAGAATTTTGGAAAAAAATTTCTCGAAAAAAATTTGGAAAAAAATTTTGAAAAAAATTTTCGAAAAAATTTTGGAAAAAAATTTTCAAAAAAAATTTTGAAAAAAAATTTCGAAAAAAATTTTTTTTTAAATTTTCAAAAAAAATTTTGAAAAAAATTTTCAAAAAAATTTTCGAAAAAATTTTGGAAAAAAAATTTTCGAAAAAAATTTTGAAAAAAAATTTCGAATAAAATTTTAAAAATATTTTTCGAAAAAATTTTGGAAAAAAAATTTTCAAAAAAAATTTTCAAAAAATTTTCCAAAAAAAATTTGGAAAAAAAATTTTCGAAAAAAATTACGAAAAAAAATTTTCGAAAAAAATTTTGAAAAAATATTTCGAAAAAAAATTTCGAAAAAAATTATGAAAAAAATTCTCGAAAAAAAATTTGAAAAAAAATTTCGAAAAAAATTTTCAAAAAAATTTTCGAAAAATATTTCGAAAAAAAATTTTCGAAAAAAATTTTGAAAAAAAATTCAAAAAAAAAATTTTCGAAAAAAATTTTGAAAAAAAATTACTAAAAAAATTTTCCAAAAAATTTTCGAAAAAAGTTTGGAAAAAAATTTTCAAAAAAAAGTTTTCGAAAAAAATTTTGAAAAAATTTAAAAAAAAAATTTTTCGAAAAAAATTTCGAAAAAAAATTTTCGAAAAAAATTTTGAAAAAAAATTTCGAAAAAAATTTTCAAAAAAATTTTCGAAAAATTTTGGAAAAAAATTTTTTGAAAAAAATTTTCAAAAAAATTTTCGAAAAAAATTTCGAAAAAAAAATTTCGAAAAAAAATTTGAAAAAAATTTTCGTGAAAAAATTTTCAAAAAAATTTTCGAAAAAAATTTGGAAAAAAATTTTCGGAAAAAAATTTCAAAAAAATTTTAGAAAAAATTTTCGAAAAAAATTTTGAAAAAAATTTTGGAAAAAAATTTCCATAAAAAAATTTTCGAAAAAAATTTCGAAAAAAATTTTCAAAAAAATTTTGGAGAAAATTTAAAAAAAAATTTTTCGAAAAAAATTTTCAAAAAAATTATCGAAAAAAATTTTGAAAAAAAATTTCGAAAAAAATTTTGAAATAAATTTTCGAAAAAAATTTCAAAAAAAAATTTTCGAAAAAAATTTCCATAAAAAATTTTCGAAAAAAATTCCGAAAAAAATTTTCAAAAAAATTTTCGAAAAAAAATTTTCGAAAAAATTTGGAAAAAAATTTTTCGAAAAAAATTTTCATAAAAAATTTTTGAAAAAAATTTTGAAAAAAAATTTTTGAAAAAAAATTTTAAAAAAAATTTCGAAAAAATTTTCAAAAAAATTTTGGAAAAAATTTTGGAAAAAAATTTTCGAAAAAAATTTTGAAAAAAAATTTCGAAAAAAATTTTGCAAAAAATTTTCGAAAAAATTTTGGAAAAAAATTTTCAAAAAAAATTTTGAAAAAAAATTTCGAAAAAAATTTTCAAAAAAATTTTCGAAAAAATTTTCAAAAAAATTTTCGAAAAAATTTTCGAAAAAAATTTCGAAAAAATTTTCGAAAAAAATTTCGAAAACAAATTTTCGAAAAAATTTTGAAAAAACTTTTCGAAAAAATTTTGAAAAAATTTTTCCAAAAAAATTTTGAAAAAAAATTTTAAAAAAAAATTTCGAAAAAAATTTCGAAAAAAAATTTTCGAAAAAATTTTGGAAAAAAATTTTTCGAAAAAAATTTTGAAAAAAAATTTCGAAAAAAATTTCGATAAAAATTTTGAAAAAAATTTTCGAAAAAAATTTCGAAAAAAAAATTTCGAAAAAAATTTTGAACAAAAATTTCGAAAAAAATTTTCAAAAAAATTTTTGAAAAAAACTTTTTCGAAAAAAATTTTCAAAAACATTTTCGAAAAAAATTTCGAAAAAAACTGAAAAAAAATTTCGAAAAAAAATTTTCGAAAAAAATTTTCGAGAAAAATTTTGAAAAAAAATTTTTGAAAGAATTTTGGAAAAAAATTTCTCGAAAAAAATTTTGGAAAAAAATTTCGAATAAAATTTTAAAAATATTTTTCGAAAAAATTTTGGAAAAAAAATTTTCGAAAAAAATTTTCAAAAAATTTTCCAAAAAAAATTTGGAAAAAAAATTTTCGAAAAAAATTACGAAAAAAAATTTTCGAAAAAAATTTTGAAAAAATATTTCGAAAAAAAATTTCGAAAAAAATTATGAAAAAAATTTTCGAAAAAAAATTTGAAAAAAATTTCAAAAAAAATTTTCAAAAAAATTTTCGAAAAATATTTCGAAAATAAATTTTCGAAAAAAATTTTGAAAAAAAATTCCAAAAAAAAATTTTCGAAAAAAATTTTAAAAAAAAATTTCGAAAAAAATTTTCCAAAAAATTTTCGAAAAAAGTTTGGAAAAAAATTTTCAAAAAAAAGTTTTCGAAAAAAATTTTGAAAAAATTTTGGAAAAAAATTTTTCGAAAAAAATTTCGAAAAAAAATTTTCGAAAAAAATTTTGAAAAAAAATTTCGAAGAAAATTTTCAAAAAAATTTTCGAAAAATTTTGGAAAAAAATTTTTTGAAAAAAATTTTCAAAAAAATTTTCGAAAAAAATTTCGAAAAAAAAATTTCGAAAAAAAATTTGAAAAAAATTTTCGTGAAAAAATTTTCAAAAAAATTTTCGAAAAAAATTTCGAAAAAAAATTTTCGGAAAAAAATTTCGAAAAAAAATTCGTCAAAAATTTTGAAATAAATTTTCAAAAAAATTTTCGAAAAAATTTTGGAAAAAAAATTTTCGAAAAAAATTTTGAAAAAAATTTTCGCTAAAAAATTTCCGAAAAAATTTTCGCTAAAAAATTTCCGAAAAAAATTTAAAAAAAAATTTTTGAAAGAATTTTGGAAAAAAAATTTCGAAAAAAATTTTTTAAAAAATTTTCAAAAAAAATTTTGAAAAAAATTTTCGAAAAAATTTTGGAAAAAAAATTTTCGAAAAAAATTTTGAAAAAAATTTTCGCTAAAAAATTTCCGAAAAAAATTTAAAAAAAAATTTTTGAAAGAATTTTGGAAAAAAAATTCTCGAAAAAAATTTTCGAAAAAAATTGCGAAAAAAATTATGAAAAAAAAAAGAAAAAAATTTAAAAAAACATTTCGAAAACATTTTTCGAAAAAAATTTCGAAAAAAATTTTGAAAAAAATTCTGGAAAAAAATTTTTTAAAAAAATTTCCAAAAAAATTTTTTTAAAAATTTTCGAAAAAAATTTTGAAAAAAAATTTCGAAAAAAATTTTCAAAAAAATTTTAGAAAACATTTTGGAAAAAAATTTTTCGAAAAAAATTTTCAGAAAAATTTTCGAAAAAAATTTTGAAAAAAAATTTTGAAAAAAATTTTCGAAAAAAATTTCGAAAAAACATTTTCGAAAAAAATTTGAAAAAAAATTTTGAAAAAAATTTTTAAAAAATTTTTCGAAAAAATTTTGGAAAAAAAATTTTCGAAAAAAATTTTCAAAAAAATTTTCCAAAAAAAATTTTCGAAAAAAATTTTGAAAAAAATTTTCGAGAAAATATTTTCGAAAAAAATTTTCGAAAAAATATTTTCGAAAAAAATTACGAAAAAAAATTTTCGAAAAAATTTTGAAAAAAATTTTCGAAAAAAAATTTGAAAAAAATTTTCGAAAAAAAATTTCGAAAAAAATTTTTTAAAAAAATTTTGAAAAAAATTTTGAAAAAAAATTTTGAAAAAATTTTGGAAAAAAAATTCTCGAAAAAAATTTCGAAAAAAAAATTTCGAAAAAAATTATGAAAAAAAATTTCGAAAAAAAATTTGAAAAAAAATTTCGAAAAAAATTTTGAAAAAAAAATTCGAAAAAAATTTTGAAAAAAATTTTCGATAAAATTTGGAAAAAAATTTTCAAAAAAAATTTTGAAAAAAAATTTCGAAAAAAATTTTTTTTAAAATTTTCAAAAAAAATTTTGAAAAAAATTTTCAAAAAAATTTTCGAAAAAATTTTGGAAAAAAAATTTTCGAAAAAGATTTTGAAAAAAAATTTCGAATAAAATTTTAAAAATATTTTTCGAAAACATTTTGGAAAAAAAATTTTCGAAAAAAATTTTCAAAAAATTTTCCAAAAAAAATTTGGAAAAAAAAAATTTTTGAAAAAAATTACGAAAAAAAATTTTCGAAAAAAATTTTGGAAAAAAATTTTCAAAAAAAATTTTGAAAAAAAATTTCGAATAAAATTTTTTAAAAAATTTTCGAAAAAAATTTTTAAAAAAAATTTCGAAAAAAATTTACGAAAAAAATTTCAAAAAAAAATTTTTGAAAAAATTTTGGAAAAAAAATTCGAACAAAAATTCGAAAAAAAAATTTTGAAAAAAATTATGAAAAAAATTTTCGAAAAAAAATTTGAAAAAAAATTTCGAAAAAAATTTTCAAAAAAATTTTGGAAAAAAATTTTTCGAAAAAAATTTTGAAAAAAATTTTCGAAAAAAATTTCGAAAATAATTTTGAAAAAAATTTTCGAAAAATTTTTGAAAAAAAATTTCAAAAAAAATTTTCGAAAAAATTTTCAAAAAAAATTAAAAAAAAAAAATTCGAAAAAAATTTTGAAAAAAATTTTTGAAATAAAATTTTTGAAAAAAATCCTGAAAAAAATTTTCAAAAAACATTTCGAAAAAAATGTAGAAAAAAATTTCGAAAAAAATTTTCGAAAAAAAATTTTCGAAAAAAATTTTGAAAAAAAATTTCGAAAAAAAATTTGAAAAAATTTTGCAAAAAAAGTTTTCGAAAAAAATTTCGAAAAACATTTTCGAAAAAATTTTGGAAAAAAATTTTCAAAAAAAATTTTAAAAAAAAATTTCGAAAAAAATTTTCAAAAAAATTTTTGAAAAATTTTGGAAAAAAATTTTCAAAAAAATTTTCGAAAAAAATTTCGAAGAAAATTTTGAAAAAAAATTTTGAAAAAAAATTTCGAAAAAAATTTTTTTTTAATTTTCGAAAAAAATTTCGAAAAAAAATTTTCGAAAAAAAATTTGAAAAAAAATTTCAAAAAAAATTTACAAAAAAATTTCCGAAAAAATTTTGGAAAAAAATTTTTCGAAAAAAATTTCAAAAAAATTTTCGAAAAAAATTTCGAAAAAAACTGAAAAAAAATTTTCGAAAAAAATTTTGAAAAAAAAATTTCGCTAAAAAATTTCCGAAAAAAATTTTTTAAAAAATTTTTGAAAGAATTTTGGAAAAAAAATTCTCGAAATAAATTTTCGAAAAAAATTTCGAAAAAAATTATGAAAAAAATTTTCGAAAAAAATTTGAAAAAAAATTTCGAAAAAAATTTTCTAAAAAAATTTTGAAAAAAAACTTCGAAAAAAATTTTCAAAAAAATTTTGGAGCAAATTTTTTCGAAAAAAATTTTGAAAAAAAATTTCGAAAAAAAAATTTCGAAAAAAATTTAAAAAAAATTTCGAAAAAAAATTTGAAAAAAAATTTCGAAAAAAATTTTCGAAAAATATTTCGAAAAAAAATTTTCGAAAAAAATTTTTAAAAAAAATTTCGAAAAAAATTTTGAAAAAAATTTTCGAAAAAATTAAAAAAAAAATTTTCAAAAAAAAAATTTGAAAAAAAATTTCGAAAAGAATTTTTTTAAAAATTTGCCAAAAAAATTTCAAAAAAAATTTCGAAAAAAATTTTTAAAAAAATTTTCGAAAAAAGTTTTGAAAAAAATTTACGAAGAAAATTTTCAAAAAAATTTTCGAAAAAAATTTCGAAAAAATTTTGCAAAAAAAGTTTTCGAAAAAAATTTCGAAAAAAAATTTTCGAAAAAAATTTTGAAAAAAAATTTCGAAAAAAATTTTGAAAAAAATTTTCGAAAAAATTTTGGAAAAAAATTTTCAAAAAAAAATTTGGAAAAAAAATTTCGAAAAAAATTTTTTTTTTATTTTCGAATAAAATTTCAAAAAAAAATTTTCGAAAAAAATTTTGAAAAAAAATTTCGAAAAAAATTTTCAAAAAAATTTTCGAAAAAATTTTGGAAAAAAATTTTTCGAAAAAAATTTTCTAAAAATTTTCGAAAAAAATTTCGAAAAAAACAAAAAAAATTTTGGAAAAAATTTTGAAAAAAAATTTTCGCTAAAAAATTTCCGAAAAAAATTTTTAAAAAAATTTGAAAAAAAATTTCGAAAAAAAATTTTCGAAAAAAATTTTCGAAAAAAATTTCAAAAAAAATTTTGAAAAAAATTTTGGAAAAAAATTTTCAAAAAAAATTTTCAAAAAAAATTTCGAATAAAATTTTTTAAAAAATTTTCATAAAAAAATTTTGAAAAAAAATTTCGAAAAAAATTTACGAAAAAAATTTCAAAAAAAAATTTTTGAAAAAATTTTGGAAAAAAAATTCGAACAAAAATTCGAAAAAAAAATTTTGAAAAAAATTATGAAAAAAATTTTCGAAAAAAAATTTGAAAAAAAATTTCGAAAAAAATTTTCAAAAAAATTTTGAAAAAAAATTTCGAAAAAAATTTTCAAAAAAATTTTCGAAAAAATTTTGGAAAAAAATTTTTAAAAAAATTTTCGAAAAAAATTTCGAAGAAAATTTTGAAAAAAAATTTTGAAAAAAAATTTCGAAAAAAATTTCAAAAAAAAATTTCGAAGAAAATTTCAAAAAAATTTTCGAAAAAATTTTCAAAAAAAATTTTTAAAAAAAATTTTGAAAAAAATTTTGAAAAAAATTTTCGAAATAAAATTTTTGAAAAAAATCCTGAAAAAAATTTTCAAAAAACATTTCGAAAAAAATGTAGAAAAAAATTTCGAAAAACATTTTCGAAAAAAAAATTTCGAAAAAAATTTTGAAAAAAAATTTCGAAAAAAAATTTGAAAAAATTTTGCAAAAAAAGTTTTCGAAAAAAATTTCGAAAAAAATTTTCAAAAAAATTTTCGAAAAAATTTTGGAAAAAAATTTTTAAAAAAATTTTCGAAAAAAATTTCGAAGAAAATTTTGAAAAAAAATTTCGAAAAAAATTTTTTTTTAATTTTCGAAAAAAATTTCGAAAAAAAATTTTCGAAAAAAAATTTGAAAAAAAATTTCGAAAAACATTTTCAAAAAAATTTTCGAAAAAATTTTGGAAAAAAATTTTTCGAAAAAAATTTCAAAAAAATTTTCGAAAAAAATTCCAAAAAAGCTGAAAAAAAATTTTCGAAAAAAATTTTGAAAAAAAGTTTCGCTAAAAAATTTCCGAAATAAATTTTTTAAAAAATTTTTGAAAGAATTTTGGAAAAAAAATTCTCGAACTAAATTTTCGAAAAAAATTTCGAAAAAAATTATGAAAAAAATTTTCGAAAAAAAATTTGAAAAAAAATTTCGAAAAAAATTTTCGAAAAAATTTTTCGAAAAAAATTTGGAAAAAAATTTTCGAAAAAAATTTTGAAAAAAAACTTCGAAAAAAATTTTCAAAAAAGTTTTGGAGCAAATTTTTTCGAAAAAAATTTTGAAAAAAAATTTCGAAAAAAAAATTTCGAAAAAAATTATGAAAAAAAATTTCGAAAAAAAATTTGAAAAAAAATTTGGAAAAAAATTTTCGAAAAATATTTCGAAAAAAAATTTTCGAAAAAAATTTTTAAAAAAAATTTCGAAAAAAATTTTGAAAAAAATTTTCGAAAAAATTTTAGAAAAAAATTTTCAAAAAAAAAATTTGAAAAAAAATTTCGAAAAGAATTTTTTTAAAAATTTGCGAAAAAAATTTCAAAAAAAATTTTTCGAAAAAAAGTTTGAAAAAAAATTTCGAAAAAAATTTTTAAAAAAATTTTCGAAAAAATTTTTGAAAAAAATTTACGAAGAAAATTTTCAAAAAAATTTTCGAAAAAAATTTTGAAAAAATTTTGCAAAAAAAGTTTTCGAAAAAAATTTCGAAAAAAAATTTTCGAAAAAAATTTTGAAAAAAAATTTCGAAAAAAATTTTGAAAAAAAATTTCGAAAAAATTTTGGAAAAAAATTTTCAAAAAAAAATTTGGAAAAAAAATTTCGAAAAATTTTTTTTTTTTTATTTTCGAATAAAATTTCAAAAAAAAATTTTCGAAAAAAATTTTGAAAAAAGATTTCGAAAAAAATTTTCAAAAAAATTTTGGAAAAAAATTTTCTAAAAATTTTCGAAAAAAATTTCGAAAAAAACAAAAAATTTTCGAAAAAAATTTCGAAAAAAAATTTTCCCTAAAAAATTTCCGAAAAAAATTTTTAAAAAAATTTGAAAAAAAATTTCGAATAAAATTTTTTAAAAAATTTTCGAAAAAAATTTTGAAAAAAAATTTCGAAAAAAATTTACGAAAAAAATTTCAAAAAAAAATTTTTGAAAAAATTTTGGAAAAAAAATTCGAACAAAAATTCGAAAAAAAAATTTTGAAAAAAATTATGAAAAAAATTTTCGAAAAAAAATTTGAAAAAAAATTTCGAAAAAAAATTTTCAAAAAAATTTTGAAAAAAAATTTCGAAAAAAATTTTCAAAAAAATTTTCGAAAAAATTTTGGAAAAAAATTTTTAAAAAAATTTTCGAAAAAAATTTCGAAGAAAATTTTGAAAAAAAATTTTGAAAAAAAATTTCGAAAAAAATTTAAAAAAAAAATTTCGAAAAAAATTTTGAAAAAAATTTTCGAAATAAAATTTTTGAAAAAAATCCTGAAAAAAATTTTCAAAAAACATTTCGAAAATAATGTAGAAAAAAATTTCGAAAAAAATTTTCGAAAAAAAATTTTCGAAAAAAATTTTGAAAAAAAATTTCGAAAAAAAATTTTAAAAAATTTTGAAAAAAGTTTTCGAAAAAAATTTTGAAAAAAAATTTCGAAAAAAATTTTCAAAAAAATTTTCGAAAAAATTTTGGAAAAAAATTTTTAAAAAAATTTTCGAAAAAAATTTCGAAGAAAATTTTGAAAAAAAATTTTGAAAAAAAATTTCGAAAAAAATTTTTTTTTAATTTTCGAAAAAAATTTCGAAAAAAAATTTTCGAAAAAAAATTTGAAAAAAAATTTCGAAAAAAATTTTCAAAAAAATTTTCGAAAAAATTTTGGAAAAAAATTTTTCGAAAAAAATTTCAAAAAAATTTTCGAAAAAAATTTCGAAAAAAACTGAAAAAAAATTTTCGAAAAAAATTTTGAAAAAAAAATTTCGCTAAAAAATTTCCGAAAAAAATTTTTTAAAAAATTTTTGAAAGAATTTTGGAAAAAAAATTCTCGAAATAAATTTTCAAAAAAAATTTCGAAAAAAATTATGAAAAAAATTTTCGAAAAAAAATTTGAAAAAAAATTTCGAAAAAAATTTTCGAAAAAAGTTTTCGAAAAAAATTTGGAAAAAAATTTTCGAAAAAAATTTTGAAAAAAAACTTCGAAAAAAATTTTCAAAAAAATTTTGGAGCAAATTTTTTCGAAAAAAATTTTGAAAAAAAATTTCGAAAAAAAAATTTCGAAAAAAATTATGAAAACAAATGTCGAAAAAAAATTTGAAAAAAAATTTCGAAAAAAATTTTTGAAAAATATTTCGAAAAAAAATTTTCGAAAAAAATTTTTAAAAAAAATTTCGAAAAAAATTTTGAAAAAAATTTTCGAAAAAATTTAAAAAAAAAATTTTCAAAAAAAAAAATTTGAAAAAAAATTTCGAAAAGAATTTTTTTAAAAATTTGCGAAAAAAATTTCAAAAAAAATTTTTCGAAAAAAATTTTGAAAAAAAATTTCGAAAAAAATTTTTAAAAAAATTTTCGAAAAAATTTTTGAAAAAAATTTACGAAGAAAATTTTCAAAAAAATTTTCGAAAAAAATTTTGAAAAAATTTTGCAAAAAAAGTTTTCGAAAAAAATTTCGAAAAAAAATTTTCGAAAAAAATTTTGAAAAAAAATTTCGAAAAAAATTTTGAAAAAAATTTTCGAAAAAATTTTGGAAAAAAATTTTCAAAAAAAAATTTGGAAAAAAAATTTCGAAAAAAATTTTTTTTTTTTTTTCGAATAAAATTTCAAAAAAAATTTTTCGAAAAAAATTTTGAAAAAAAATTTCGAAAAAAATTTTCAAAAAAATTTTCGAAAAAATTTTGGAAAAAAATTTTTCGAAAAAAATTTTCTAAAAATTTTCGAAAAAAACAAAAAAAATTTTCGAAAAAAATTTCGAAAAAAAATTTTCGCTAAAAAATTTCCGAAAAAAATTTTTAAAAAAATTTGAAAAAAAATTTCGAAAAAAAATTTTCGAAATAAAATTTTTGAAAAAAATCCTGAAAAAAATTTTCAAAAAACATTTCGAAAAAAATGTAGAAAAAAATTTCGAAAAAAATTTTCGAAAAAAAATTTTCGAAAAAAATTTTGAAAAAAAATTTCGAAAAAAAATTTTAAAAAATTTTGCAAAAAAAGTTTTCGAAAAAAATTTTGAAAAAAAATTTCGAAAAAAATTTTCAAAAAAATTTTCGAAAAAATTTTGGAAAAAAATTTTTAAAAAAATTTTCGAAAAAAATTTCGAAGAAAATTTTGAAAAAAAATTTTGAAAAAAAATTTAGAAAAAAATTTTTTTTTAATTTTCGAAAAAAAATTTTTGAAAAAAAATTTGAAAAAAAATTTCGAAAAAAATTTTCAAAAAAATTTTCGAAAAAATTTTAAAAAAAAATTTTTCGAAAAAAATTTCAAAAAAATTTTCGAAAAAAATTTCGAAAAAAACTGAAAAAAAATTTTCGAAAAAAATTTTGAAAAAAAAATTTCGCTAAAAAATTTCCGAAAAAAATTTTTTAAAAAATTTTTGAAAGAATTTTGGAAAAAAAATTCTCGAAATAAATTTTCGAAAAAAATTTCGAAAAAAATTATGAAAAAAATTTTCGAAAAAAAATTTGAAAAAAAATTTCGAAAAAAATTTTCGAAAAAAGTTTTCGAAAAAAATTTGGAAAAAAATTTTCAAAAAAAATTTTGAAAAAAAACTTCGAAAAAAATTTTCATAAAAATTTTGGAGCAAATTTTTTCGAAAAAAATTTTGAAAAAAAATTTCGAAAAAAAAATTTCGAAAAAAATTATGAAAAAAAATTTCGAAAAAAAATTTGAAAAAAAATTTCGAAAAAAATTTTCGAAAAATATTTCGAAAAAAAATTTTCGAAAAAAATTTTTAAAAAAAATTTCGAAAAAAATTTTGAAAAAAATTTTCGAAAAAATTAAAAAAAAAAATTTTCAAAAAAAAAAATTTGAAAAAAAATTTCGAAAAGAATTTTTTTAAAAATTTGCGAAAAAAATTTCAAAAAAAATTTTTCGAAAAAAATTTTGAAAAAAAATTTCGAAAAAAATTTTTAAAAAAATTTTCGAAAAAATTTTTGAAAAAAATTTACGAAGAAAATTTTCAAAAAAATTTTCGAAAAAAATTTTGAAAAAATTTTGCAAAAAAAGTTTTCGAAAAAAATTTCGAAAAAAAATTTTCCAAAAAAAATTTTGAAAAAAAATTTCGAAAAAAATTTTGAAAAAAATTTTCGAAAAAATTTTGGAAAAAAATTTTCAAAAAAAAATTTGGAAAAAAAATTTCGAAAAAAATTTTTTTTTTTATTTTCGAATAAAATTTCAAAAAAAAATTTTCGAAAAAAATTTTGAAAAAAAATTTCGAAAAAAATTTTCAAAAAAATTTTCGAAAAAATTTTGGAAAAAAATTTTTCGAAAAAAATTTTCTAAAAATTTTCGAAAAAAACAAAAAAAATTTTCGAAAAAAATTTCGAAAAAAAATTTTCGCTAAAAAATTTCCGAAAAAAATTTTTAAAAAAATTTGAAAAAAAATTTCGAAAAAAAATTTTCGAAAAAAATTTTCGAAAAAAATTTCAAAAAAAATTTTGAAAAAAATTTTGGAAAAAAATTTTCAAAAAAAATTTTCAAAAAAAATTTCGAATAAAATTTTTTAAAAAATTTTCGAAAAAAATTTTGAAAAAAAATTTCGAAAACAATTTACGAAAAAAATTTCAAAAAAAAATTTTTGAAAAAATTTTGGAAAAAAAATTTGAACAAAAATTCGAAAAAAAAATTTTGAAAAAAATTATGAAAAAAATTTTCGAAAAAAATTTGAAAAAAAATTTCGAAAAAAATTTTCAAAAAAATTTTGAAAAAAAATTTCGAAAAAAATTTTCAAAAAAATTTTCGAAAAAATTTTGGAAAAAAATTTTTAAAAAAAATTTCGAAAAAAAAATTTCGAAGAAAATTTTGAAAAAAAATTTTGAAAAAAAATTTCGAAAAAAATTTTTAAAAAAAATTTCGAAGAAAATTTCAAAAAAAATTTTCGAAAAAATTTTCAAAAAAAATTTTAAAAAAAAATTTCGAAAAAAATTTTAAAAAAAATTTTCGAAATAAAATTTTTGAAAAAAATCCTGAAAAAAATTTTCAAAAAACATTTCGAAAAAAATGTAGAAAAAAATTTCGAAAAAAATTTTCGAAAAAAAATTTTCGAAAAAAATTTAGAAAAAAAATTTCGAAAAAAAATTTGAAAAAATTTTGCAAAAAAAGTTTTCGAAAAAAATTTCAAAAAAAAATTTTTAAAAAAATTTTCGAAAAAATTTTTGAAAAAAATTTACGAAGAAAATTTTCAAAAAAATTTTCGAAAAAAATTTTGAAAAAATTTTGCAAAAAAAGTTTTCGAAAAAAATTTCGAAAAAAAATTTTCGAAAAAAATTTTGAAAAAAAATTTCGAAAAAAATTTTGAAAAAAAATTTCGAAAAAATTTTGGAAAAAAATTTTCAAAAAAAAATTTGGAAAAAAAATTTCGAAAAATTTTTTTTTTTTATTTTCGAATAAAATTTCAAAAAAAAATTTTCGAAAAAAATTTTGAAAAAAAATTTCGAAAAATATTTTCAAAAAAATTTTGGAAAAAAATTTTCTAAAAATTTTCGAAAAAAATTTCGAAAAAAACAAAAAATTTTCGAAAAAAATTTCGAAAAAAAATTTTCCCTAAAAAATTTCCGAAAAAAATTTTTAAAAAAATTTGAAAAAAAATTTCGAATAAAATTTTTTAAAAAATTTTCGAAAAAAATTTTGAAAAAAAATTTCGAAAAAAATTTACGAAAAAAATTTCAAAAAAAAATTTTTGAAAAAATTTTGGAAAAAAAATTCGAACAAAAATTCGAAAAAAAAATTTTGAAAAAAATTATGAAAAAAATTTTCGAAAAAAAATTTGAAAAAAAATTTCGAAAAAAAATTTTCAAAAAAATTTTGAAAAAAAATTTCGAAAAAAATTTTCAAAAAAATTTTCGAAAAAATTTTGGAAAAAAATTTTTAAAAAAATTTTCGAAAAAATTTCGAAGAAAATTTTGAAAAAAAATTTTGAAAAAAAATTTCGAAAAAAATTTAAAAAAAAAATTTCGAAAAAAATTTTGAAAAAAATTTTCGAAATAAAATTTTTGAAAAAAATCCTGAAAAAAATTTTCAAAAAACATTTCGAAAAAAATGTAGAAAAAAATTTCGAAAAAAATTTTCGAAAAAAAATTTTCGAAAAAAATTTTGAAAAAAAATTTCGAAAAAAAATTTTAAAAAATTTTGAAAAAAGTTTTCGAAAAAAATTTTGAAAAAAAATTTCGAAAAAAATTTTCAAAAAAATTTTCGAAAAAATTTTGGAAAAAAATTTTTAAAAAAATTTTCGAAAAAAATTTCGAAGAAAATTTTGAAAAAAAATTTTGAAAAAAAATTTCGAAAAAAATTTTTTTTTAATTTTCGAAAAAAATTTCGAAAAAAAATTTTCGAAAAAAAATTTGAAAAAAAATTTCGAAAAAAATTTTCAAAAAAATTTTCGAAAAAATTTTGGAAAAAAATTTTTCGAAAAAAATTTCAAAAAAATTTTCGAAAAAAATTTCGAAAAAAACTGAAAAAAAATTTTCGAAAAAAATTTTGAAAAAAAAATTTCGCTAAAAAATTTCCGAAAAAAATTTTTTAAAAAATTTTTGAAAGAATTTTGGAAAAAAAATTCTCGAAATAAATTTTCGAAAAAAATTTCGAAAAAAATTATGAAAAAAATTTTCGAAAAAAAATTTGAAAAAAAATTTCGAAAAAAATTTTCGAAAAAAGTTTTCGAAAAAAATTTGGAAAAAAATTTTCGAAAAAAATTTTGAAAAAAAACTTCGAAAAAAATTTTCAAAAAAATTTTGGAGCAAATTTTTTCGAAAAAAATTTTGAAAAAAAATTTCGAAAAAAAAATTTCGAAAAAAATTATGAAAAAAAATGTCGAAAAAAAATTTGAAAAAAAATTTCGAAAAAAATTTTTGAAAAATATTTCGAAAAAAAATTTTCGAAAAAAATTTTTAAAAAAAATTTCGAAAAAAATTTTGAAAAAAATTTTCGAAAAAATTTAAAAAAAAAATTTTCAAAAAAAAAAATTTGAAAAAAAATTTCGAAAAGAATTTTTTTAAAAATTTGCGAAAAAAATTTCAAAAAAAATTTTTCGAAAAAAATTTTGAAAAAAAATTTCGAAAAAAATTTTAAAAAAAATTTTCGAAAAAATTTTTGAAAAAAATTTACGAAGAAAATTTTCAAAAAAATTTTCGAAAAAAATTTTGAAAAAATTTTGCAAAAAAAGTTTTCGAAAAAAATTTCGAAAAAAAATTTTCGAAAAAAATTTTGAAAAAAAATTTCGAAAAAAATTTTGAAAAAAATTTTCGAAAAAATTTTGGAAAAAAATTTTCAAAAAAAAATTTGGAAAAAAAATTTCGAAAAAAATTTTTTTTTTTTTTTTCGAATAAAATTTCAAAAAAAATTTTTCGAAAAAAATTTTGAAAAAAAATTTCGAAAAAAATTTTCAAAAAAATTTTCGAAAAAATTTTGGAAAAAAATTTTTCGAAAAAAATTTTCTAAAAATTTTCGAAAAAAACAAAAAAAATTTTCGAAAAAAATTTCGAAAAAAAATTTTCGCTAAAAAATTTCCGAAAAAAATTTTTAAAAAAATTTGAAAAAAAATTTCGAAAAAAAATTTTCGAAATAAAATTTTTGAAAAAAATCCTGAAAAAAATTTTCAAAAAACATTTCGAAAAAAATGTAGAAAAAAATTTCGAAAAAAATTTTCGAAAAAAAATTTTCGAAAAAAATTTTGAAAAAAAATTTCGAAAAAAAATTTTAAAAAATTTTGCAAAAAAAGTTTTCGAAAAAAATTTTGAAAAAAAATTTCGAAAAAAATTTTCAAAAAAATTTTCGAAAAAATTTTGGAAAAAAATTTTTAAAAAAATTTTCGAAAAAAATTTCGAAGAAAATTTTGAAAAAAAATTTTGAAAAAAAATTTAGAAAAAAATTTTTTTTTAATTTTCGAAAAAAAATTTTCGAAAAAAAATTTGAAAAAAAATTTCGAAAAAAATTTTCAAAAAAATTTTCGAAAAAATTTTAAAAAAAAATTTTTCGAAAAAAATTTCAAAAAAATTTTCGAAAAAAATTTCGAAAAAAACAAAAAAAATTTTCGAAAAAAATTTTGAAAAAAAAATTTCGCTAAAAAATTTCCGAAAAAAATTTTTTAAAAAATTTTTGAAAGAATTTTGGAAAAAAAATTCTCGAAATAAATTTTCGAAAAAAATTTCGAAAAAAATTATGAAAAAAATTTTCGAAAAAAAATTTGAAAAAAAATTTCGAAAAAAATTTACGAAAAAAATTTCAAAAAAAAATTTTTGAAAAAATTTTGGAAAAAAAATTCGAACAAAAATTCGAAAAAAAAATTTTGAAAAAAATTATGAAAAAAATTTTCGAAAAAAAATTTGAAAAAAAATTTCGAAAAAAATTTTCAAAAAAATTTTTGAAAAAAATTTTTCGAAAAAAATTTTGAAAAAAATTTTCGAAAAAAATTTCGAAAATAATTTTGAAAAAAATTTTCGAAAAATTTTTGAAAAAAAATTTCAAAAAAAATTTTCGAAAAAATTTTCAAAAAAAATTAAAAAAAAAAAATTCGAAAAAAATTTTGAAAAAAATTTTTGAAATAAAATTTTTGAAAAAAATCCTGAAAAAAATTTTCAAAAAACATTTCGAAAAAAATGTAGAAAAAAATTTCGAAAAAAATTTTCGAAAAAAAATTTTCGAAAAAAATTTTGAAAAAAAATTTCGAAAAAAAATTTGAAAAAATTTTGCAAAAAAAGTTTTCGAAAAAAATTTCGAAAAACATTTTCGAAAAAATTTTGGAAAAAAATTTTCAAAAAAAATTTTAAAAAAAAATTTCGAAAAAAATTTTCAAAAAAATTTTTGAAAAATTTTGGAAAAAAATTTTCAAAAAAATTTTCGAAAAAAATTTCGAAGAAAATTTTGAAAAAAAATTTTGAAAAAAAATTTCGAAAAAAATTTTTTTTTAATTTTCGAAAAAAATTTCGAAAAAAAATTTTCGAAAAAAAATTTGAAAAAAAATTTCAAAAAAAATTTACAAAAAAATTTCCGAAAAAATTTTGGAAAAAAATTTTTCGAAAAAAATTTCAAAAAAATTTTCGAAAAAAATTTCGAAAAAAACTGAAAAAAAATTTTCGAAAAAAATTTTGAAAAAAAAATTTCGCTAAAAAATTTCCGAAAAAAATTTTTTAAAAAATTTTTGAAAGAATTTTGGAAAAAAAATTCTCGAAATAAATTTTCGAAAAAAATTTCGAAAAAAATTATGAAAAAAATTTTCGAAAAAAATTTGAAAAAAAATTTCGAAAAAAATTTTCGAAAAAATTTTTCGAAAAAAATTTGGAAAAAAATTTTCTAAAAAAATTTTGAAAAAAAACTTCGAAAAAAATTTTCAAAAAAATTTTGGAGCAAATTTTTTCGAAAAAAATTTTGAAAAAAAATTTCGAAAAAAAAATTTCGAAAAAAATTTAAAAAAAATTTCGAAAAAAAATTTGAAAAAAAATTTCGAAAAAAATTTTCGAAAAATATTTCGAAAAAAAATTTTCGAAAAAAATTTTTAAAAAAAATTTCGAAAAAAATTTTGAAAAAAATTTTCGAAAAAATTAAAAAAAAAATTTTCAAAAAAAAAATTTGAAAAAAAATTTCGAAAAGAATTTTTTTAAAAATTTGCCAAAAAAATTTCAAAAAAAATTTCGAAAAAAATTTTTAAAAAAATTTTCGAAAAAAGTTTTGAAAAAAATTTACGAAGAAAATTTTCAAAAAAATTTTCGAAAAAAATTTCGAAAAAATTTTGCAAAAAAAGTTTTCGAAAAAAATTTCGAAAAAAAATTTTCGAAAAAAATTTTGAAAAAAAATTTCGAAAAAAATTTTGAAAAAAATTTTCGAAAAAATTTTGGAAAAAAATTTTCAAAAAAAAATTTGGAAAAAAAATTTCGAAAAAAATTTTTTTTTTATTTTCGAATAAAATTTCAAAAAAAAATTTTCGAAAAAAATTTTGAAAAAAAATTTCGAAAAAAATTTTCAAAAAAATTTTCGAAAAAATTTTGGAAAAAAATTTTTCGAAAAAAATTTTCTAAAAATTTTCGAAAAAAATTTCGAAAAAAACAAAAAAAATTTTGGA
This sequence comes from Uropetala carovei, assembly GCA_036926305.1. Taxonomy (NCBI): domain Eukaryota; kingdom Metazoa; phylum Arthropoda; class Insecta; order Odonata; family Petaluridae; genus Uropetala; species Uropetala carovei. The sequence goes on along the minus strand of JAXCHB010000243.1, from coordinate 577,036 downwards.
AAAAATTTTGAAAAAAAATTTTCGCTAAAAAATTTCCGAAAAAAATTTTTAAAAAAATTTGAAAAAAAATTTCGAAAAAAAATTTTCGAAAAAAATTTTCGAAAAAAATTTCAAAAAAAATTTTGAAAAAAATTTTGGAAAAAAATTTTCAAAAAAAATTTTCAAAAAAAATTTCGAATAAAATTTTTTAAAAAATTTTCATAAAAAAATTTTGAAAAAAAATTTCGAAAAAAATTTACGAAAAAAATTTCAAAAAAAAATTTTTGAAAAAATTTTGGAAAAAAAATTCGAACAAAAATTCGAAAAAAAAATTTTGAAAAAAATTATGAAAAAAATTTTCGAAAAAAAATTTGAAAAAAAATTTCGAAAAAAATTTTCAAAAAAATTTTGAAAAAAAATTTCGAAAAAAATTTTCAAAAAAATTTTCGAAAAAATTTTGGAAAAAAATTTTTAAAAAAATTTTCGAAAAAAATTTCGAAGAAAATTTTGAAAAAAAATTTTGAAAAAAAATTTCGAAAAAAATTTTAAAAAAAAATTTCGAAGAAAATTTCAAAAAAATTTTCGAAAAAATTTTCAAAAAAAATTTTTAAAAAAAATTTCGAAAAAAATTTTGAAAAAAATTTTCGAAATAAAATTTTTGAAAAAAATCCTGAAAAAAATTTTCAAAAAACATTTCGAAAAAAATGTAGAAAAAAATTTCGAAAAACATTTTCGAAAAAAAAATTTCGAAAAAAATTTTGAAAAAAAATTTCGAAAAAAAATTTGAAAAAATTTTGCAAAAAAAGTTTTCGAAAAAAATTTCGAAAAAAATTTTCAAAAAAATTTTCGAAAAAATTTTGGAAAAAAATTTTTAAAAAAATTTTCGAAAAAAATTTCGAAGAAAATTTTGAAAAAAAATTTCGAAAAAAATTTTTTTTTAATTTTCGAAAAAAATTTCGAAAAAAAATTTTCGAAAAAAAATTTGAAAAAAAATTTCGAAAAAAATTTTCAAAAAAATTTTCGAAAAAATTTTGGAAAAAAATTTTTCGAAAAAAATTTCAAAAAAATTTTCGAAAAAAATTCCAAAAAAGCTGAAAAAAAATTTTCGAAAAAAATTTTGAAAAAAAGTTTCGCTAAAAAATTTCCGAAATAAATTTTTTAAAAAATTTTTGAAAGAATTTTGGAAAAAAAATTCTCGAACTAAATTTTCGAAAAAAATTTCGAAAAAAATTATGAAAAAAATTTTCGAAAAAAAATTTGAAAAAAAATTTCGAAAAAAATTTTCGAAAAAATTTTTCGAAAAAAATTTGGAAAAAAATTTTCGAAAAAAATTTTGAAAAAAAACTTCGAAAAAAATTTTCAAAAAAGTTTTGGAGCAAATTTTTTCGAAAAAAATTTTGAAAAAAAATTTCGAAAAAAAAATTTCGAAAAAAATTATGAAAAAAAATTTCGAAAAAAAATTTGAAAAAAAATTTCGAAAAAAAATTTGAAAAAATTTTGCAAAAAAAGTTTTCGAAAAAAATTTCGAAAAAAATTTTCAAAAAAATTTTCGAAAAAATTTTGGAAAAAAATTTTTAAAAAAATTTTCGAAAAAAATTTCGAAGAAAATTTTGAAAAAAAATTTCGAAAAAAATTTTTTTTTAATTTTCGAAAAAAATTTCGAAAAAAAATTTTCGAAAAAAAATTTGAAAAAAAATTTCGAAAAAAATTTTCAAAAAAATTTTCGAAAAAATTTTGGAAAAAAATTTTTCGAAAAAAATTTCAAAAAAATTTTCGAAAAAAATTCCAAAAAAGCTGAAAAAAAATTTTCGAAAAAAATTTTGAAAAAAAGTTTCGCTAAAAAATTTCCGAAATAAATTTTTTAAAAAATTTTTGAAAGAATTTTGGAAAAAAAATTCTCGAACTAAATTTTCGAAAAAAATTTCGAAAAAAATTATGAAAAAAATTTTCGAAAAAAAATTTGAAAAAAAATTTCGAAAAAAATTTTCGAAAAAATTTTTCGAAAAAAATTTGGAAAAAAATTTTCGAAAAAAATTTTGAAAAAAAACTTCGAAAAAAATTTTCAAAAAAGTTTTGGAGCAAATTTTTTCGAAAAAAATTTTGAAAAAAAATTTCGAAAAAAAAATTTCGAAAAAAATTATGAAAAAAAATTTCGAAAAAAAATTTGAAAAAAAATTTCGAAAAAAATTTTCGAAAAATATTTCGAAAAAAAATTTTCGAAAAAAATTTTTAAAAAAAATTTCGAAAAAAATTTTGAAAAAAATTTTCGAAAAAATTTTAGAAAAAAATTTTCAAAAAAAAAATTTGAAAAAAAATTTCGAAAAGAATTTTTTTAAAAATTTGCGAAAAAAATTTCAAAAAAAATTTTTCGAAAAAAATTTTGAAAAAAAATTTCGAAAAAAATTTTTAAAAAAATTTTCGAAAAAATTTTTGAAAAAAATTTACGAAGAAAATTTTCAAAAAAATTTTCGAAAAAAATTTTGAAAAAATTTTGCAAAAAAAGTTTTCGAAAAAAATTTCGAAAAAAAATTTTCGAAAAAAATTTTGAAAAAAAATTTCGAAAAAAATTTTGAAAAAAAATTTCGAAAAAATTTTGGAAAAAAATTTTCAAAAAAAAATTTGGAAAAAAAATTTCGAAAAATTTTTTTTTTTTTATTTTCGAATAAAATTTCAAAAAAAAATTTTCGAAAAAAATTTTGAAAAAAAATTTCGAAAAAAATTTTCAAAAAAATTTTGGAAAAAAATTTTCTAAAAATTTTCGAAAAAAATTTCGAAAAAAACAAAAAATTTTCGAAAAAAATTTCGAAAAAAAATTTTCCCTAAAAAATTTCCGAAAAAAATTTTTAAAAAAATTTGAAAAAAAATTTCGAATAAAATTTTTTAAAAAATTTTCGAAAAAAATTTTGAAAAAAAATTTCGAAAAAAATTTACGAAAAAAATTTCAAAAAAAAATTTTTGAAAAAATTTTGGAAAAAAAATTCGAACAAAAATTCGAAAAAAAAATTTTGAAAAAAATTATGAAAAAAATTTTCGAAAAAAAATTTGAAAAAAAATTTCGAAAAAAAATTTTCAAAAAAATTTTGAAAAAAAATTTCGAAAAAAATTTTCAAAAAAATTTTCGAAAAAATTTTGGAAAAAAATTTTTAAAAAAATTTTCGAAAAAAATTTCGAAGAAAATTTTGAAAAAAAATTTTGAAAAAAAATTTCGAAAAAAATTTAAAAAAAAAATTTCGAAAAAAATTTTGAAAAAAATTTTCGAAATAAAATTTTTGAAAAAAATCCTGAAAAAAATTTTCAAAAAACATTTCGAAAATAATGTAGAAAAAAATTTCGAAAAAAATTTTCGAAAAAAAATTTTCGAAAAAAATTTTGAAAAAAAATTTCGAAAAAAAATTTTAAAAAATTTTGAAAAAAGTTTTCGAAAAAAATTTTGAAAAAAAATTTCGAAAAAAATTTTCAAAAAAATTTTCGAAAAAATTTTGGAAAAAAATTTTTAAAAAAATTTTCGAAAAAAATTTCGAAGAAAATTTTGAAAAAAAATTTTGAAAAAAAATTTCGAAAAAAATTTTTTTTTAATTTTCGAAAAAAATTTCGAAAAAAAATTTTCGAAAAAAAATTTGAAAAAAAATTTCGAAAAAAATTTTCAAAAAAATTTTCGAAAAAATTTTGGAAAAAAATTTTTCGAAAATAATTTCAAAAAAATTTTCGAAAAAAATTTCGAAAAAAACTGAAAAAAAATTTTCGAAAAAAATTTTGAAAAAAAAATTTCGCTAAAAAATTTCCGAAAAAAATTTTTTAAAAAATTTTTGAAAGAATTTTGGAAAAAAAATTCTCGAAATAAATTTTCAAAAAAAATTTCGAAAAAAATTATGAAAAAAATTTTCGAAAAAAAATTTGAAAAAAAATTTCGAAAAAAATTTTCGAAAAAAGTTTTCGAAAAAAATTTGGAAAAAAATTTTCGAAAAAAATTTTGAAAAAAAACTTCGAAAAAAATTTTCAAAAAAATTTTGGAGCAAATTTTTTCGAAAAAAATTTTGAAAAAAAATTTCGAAAAAAAAATTTCGAAAAAAATTATGAAAAAAAATGTCGAAAAAAAATTTGAAAAAAAATTTCGAAAAAAATTTTTGAAAAATATTTCGAAAAAAAATTTTCGAAAAAAATTTTTAAAAAAAATTTCGAAAAAAATTTTGAAAAAAATTTTCGAAAAAATTTAAAAAAAAAATTTTCAAAAAAAAAAATTTGAAAAAAAATTTCGAAAAGAATTTTTTTAAAAATTTGCGAAAAAAATTTCAAAAAAAATTTTGAAAAAAAATTTCGAAAAAAATTTTTAAAAAAATTTTCGAAAAAATTTTTGAAAAAAATTTACGAAGAAAATTTTCAAAAAAATTTTCGAAAAAAATTTTGAAAAAATTTTGCAAAAAAAGTTTTCGAAAAAAATTTCGAAAAAAAATTTTCGAAAAAAATTTTGAAAAAAAATTTCGAAAAAAATTTTGAAAAAAATTTTCGAAAAAATTTTGGAAAAAAATTTTCAAAAAAAAATTTGGAAAAAAAATTTCGAAAAAAATTTTTTTTTTTTTTTTCGAATAAAATTTCAAAAAAAATTTTTCGAAAAAAATTTTGAAAAAAAATTTCGAAAAAAATTTTCAAAAAAATTTTCGAAAAAATTTTGGAAAAAAATTTTTCGAAAAAAATTTTCTAAAAATTTTCGAAAAAAACAAAAAAAATTTTCGAAAAAAATTTCGAAAAAAAATTTTCGCTAAAAAATTTCCGAAAAAAATTTTTAAAAAAATTTGAAAAAAAATTTCGAAAAAAAATTTTCGAAATAAAATTTTTGAAAAAAATCCTGAAAAAAATTTTCAAAAAACATTTCGAAAAAAATGTAGAAAAAAATTTCGAAAAAAATTTTCGAAAAAAAATTTTCGAAAAAAATTTTGAAAAAAAATTTCGAAAAAAAATTTTAAAAAATTTTGCAAAAAAAGTTTTCGAAAAAAAATTTTGAAAAAAAATTTCGAAAAAAATTTTCAAAAAAATTTTCGAAAAAATTTTGGAAAAAAATTTTTAAAAAAATTTTCGAAAAAAATTTCGAAGAAAATTTTGAAAAAAAATTTTGAAAAAAAATTTAGAAAAAAATTTTTTTTTAATTTTCGAAAAAAAATTTTCGAAAAAAAATTTGAAAAAAAATTTCGAAAAAAATTTTCAAAAAAATTTTCGAAAAAATTTTAAAAAAAAATTTTTCGAAAAAAATTTCAAAAAAATTTTCGAAAAAAATTTCGAAAAAAACTGAAAAAAAATTTTCGAAAAAAATTTTGAAAAAAAAATTTCGCTAAAAAATTTCCGAAAAAAATTTTTTAAAAAATTTTTGAAAGAATTTTGGAAAAAAAATTCTCGAAATAAATTTTCGAAAAAAATTTCGAAAAAAATTATGAAAAAAATTTTCGAAAAAAAATTTGAAAAAAAATTTCGAAAAAAATTTTCGAAAAAAGTTTTCGAAAAAAATTTGGAAAAAAATTTTCAAAAAAAATTTTGAAAAAAAACTTCGAAAAAAATTTTCAAAAAAATTTTGGAGCAAATTTTTTCGAAAAAAATTTTGAAAAAAAATTTCGAAAAAAAAATTTCGAAAAAAATTATGAAAAAAAATTTCGAAAAAAAATTTGAAAAAAAATTTCGAAAAAAATTTTCGAAAAATATTTCGAAAAAAAATTTTCGAAAAAAATTTTTAAAAAAAATTTCGAAAAAAATTTTGAAAAAAATTTTCGAAAAAATTAAAAAAAAAAATTTTCAAAAAAAAAAATTTGAAAAAAAATTTCGAAAAGAATTTTTTTAAAAATTTGCGAAAAAAATTTCAAAAAAAATTTTTCGAAAAAAATTTTGAAAAAAAATTTCGAAAAAAATTTTTAAAAAAATTTTCGAAAAAATTTTTGAAAAAAATTTACGAAGAAAATTTTCAAAAAAATTTTCGAAAAAAATTTTGAAAAAATTTTGCAAAAAAAGTTTTCGAAAAAAATTTCGAAAAAAAATTTTCCAAAAAAAATTTTGAAAAAAAATTTCGAAAAAAATTTTGAAAAAAATTTTCGAAAAAATTTTGGAAAAAAATTTTCAAAAAAAAATTTGGAAAAAAAATTTCGAAAAAAATTTTTTTTTTTATTTTCGAATAAAATTTCAAAAAAAAATTTTCGAAAAAAATTTTGAAAAAAAATTTCGAAAAAAATTTTCAAAAAAATTTTCGAAAAAATTTTGGAAAAAAATTTTTCGAAAAAAATTTTCTAAAAATTTTCGAAAAAAACAAAAAAAATTTTCGAAAAAAATTTCGAAAAAAAATTTTCGCTAAAAAATTTCCGAAAAAAATTTTTAAAAAAATTTGAAAAAAAATTTCGAAAAAAAATTTTCGAAAAAAATTTTCGAAAAAAATTTCAAAAAAAATTTTGAAAAAAATTTTGGAAAAAAATTTTCAAAAAAAATTTTCAAAAAAAATTTCGAATAAAATTTTTTAAAAAATTTTCGAAAAAAATTTTGAAAAAAAATTTCGAAAACAATTTACGAAAAAAATTTCAAAAAAAAATTTTTGAAAAAATTTTGGAAAAAAAATTTGAACAAAAATTCGAAAAAAAAATTTTGAAAAAAATTATGAAAAAAATTTTCGAAAAAAATTTGAAAAAAAATTTCGAAAAAAATTTTCAAAAAAATTTTGAAAAAAAATTTCGAAAAAAATTTTCAAAAAAATTTTCGAAAAAATTTTGGAAAAAAATTTTTAAAAAAAATTTCGAAAAAAAAATTTCGAAGAAAATTTTGAAAAAAAATTTTGAAAAAAAATTTCGAAAAAAATTTTAAAAAAAAATTTCGAAGAAAATTTCAAAAAAAATTTTCGAAAAAATTTTCAAAAAAAATTTTAAAAAAAAATTTCGAAAAAAATTTTAAAAAAAATTTTCGAAATAAAATTTTTGAAAAAAATCCTGAAAAAAATTTTCAAAAAACATTTCGAAAAAAATGTAGAAAAAAATTTCGAAAAAAATTTTCGAAAAAAAATTTTCGAAAAAAATTTAGAAAAAAAATTTCGAAAAAAAATTTGAAAAAATTTTGCAAAAAAAGTTTTCGAAAAAAATTTCAAAAAAAAATTTTTAAAAAAATTTTCGAAAAAATTTTTGAAAAAAATTTACGAAGAAAATTTTCAAAAAAATTTTCGAAAAAAATTTTGAAAAAAGTTTGCAAAAAAAGTTTTCGAAAAAAATTTCGAAAAAAAATTTTCGAAAAAAATTTTGAAAAAAAATTTCGAAAAAAATTTTGAAAAAAAATTTCGAAAAAATTTTGGAAAAAAATTTTCAAAAAAAAATTTGGAAAAAAAATTTCGAAAAATTTTTTTTTTTTTATTTTCGAATAAAATTTCAAAAAAAAATTTTCGAAAAAAATTTTGAAAAAAAATTTCGAAAAATATTTTCAAAAAAATTTTGGAAAAAAATTTTCTAAAAATTTTCGAAAAAAATTTCGAAAAAAACAAAAAATTTTCGAAAAAAATTTCGAAAAAAAATTTTCCCTAAAAAATTTCCGAAAAAAATTTTTAAAAAAATTTGAAAAAAAATTTCGAATAAAATTTTTTAAAAAATTTTCGAAAAAAATTTTGAAAAAAAATTTCGAAAAAAATTTACGAAAAAAATTTCAAAAAAAAATTTTTGAAAAAATTTTGGAAAAAAAATTCGAACAAAAATTCGAAAAAAAAATTTTGAAAAAAATTATGAAAAAAATTTTCGAAAAAAAATTTGAAAAAAAATTTCGAAAAAAAATTTTCAAAAAAATTTTGAAAAAAAATTTCGAAAAAAATTTTCAAAAAAATTTTCGAAAAAATTTTGGAAAAAAATTTTTAAAAAAATTTTCGAAAAAAATTTCGAAGAAAATTTTGAAAAAAAATTTTGAAAAAAAATTTCGAAAAAAATTTAAAAAAAAAATTTCGAAAAAAATTTTGAAAAAAATTTTCGAAATAAAATTTTTGAAAAAAATCCTGAAAAAAATTTTCAAAAAACATTTCGAAAAAAATGTAGAAAAAAATTTCGAAAAAAATTTTCGAAAAAAAATTTTCGAAAAAAATTTTGAAAAAAAATTTCGAAAAAAAATTTTAAAAAATTTTGAAAAAAGTTTTCGAAAAAAATTTTGAAAAAAAATTTCGAAAAAAATTTTCAAAAAAATTTTCGAAAAAATTTTGGAAAAAAATTTTTAAAAAAATTTTCGAAAAAAATTTCGAAGAAAATTTTGAAAAAAAATTTTGAAAAAAAATTTCGAAAAAAATTTTTTTTTAATTTTCGAAAAAAATTTCGAAAAAAAATTTTCGAAAAAAAATTTGAAAAAAAATTTCGAAAAAAATTTTCAAAAAAATTTTCGAAAAAATTTTGGAAAAACATTTTTCGAAAAAAATTTCAAAAAAATTTTCGAAAAAAATTTCGAAAAAAACTGAAAAAAAATTTTCGAAAAAAATTTTGAAAAAAAAATTTCGCTAAAAAATTTCCGAAAAAAATTTTTTAAAAAATTTTTGAAAGAATTTTGGAAAAAAAATTCTCGAAATAAATTTTCGAAAAAAATTTCGAAAAAAATTATGAAAAAAATTTTCGAAAAAAAATTTGAAAAAAAATTTCGAAAAAAATTTTCGAAAAAAGTTTTCGAAAAAAATTCGGAAAAAAATTTTCGAAAAAAATTTTGAAAAAAAACTTCGAAAAAAATTTTCAAAAAAATTTTGGAGCAAATTTTTTCGAAAAAAATTTTGAAAAAAAATTTCGAAAAAAAAATTTCGAAAAAAATTATGAAAAAAAATGTCGAAAAAAAATTTGAAAAAAAATTTCGAAAAAAATTTTTGAAAAATATTTCGAAAAAAAATTTTCGAAAAAAATTTTTAAAAAAAATTTCGAAAAAAATTTTGAAAAAAATTTTCGAAAAAATTTAAAAAAAAAATTTTCAAAAAAAAAAATTTGAAAAAAAATTTCGAAAAGAATTTTTTTAAAAATTTGCGAAAAAAATTTCAAAAAAAATTTTTCGAAAAAAATTTTGAAAAAAAATTTCGAAAAAAATTTTAAAAAAAATTTTCGAAAAAATTTTTGAAAAAAATTTACGAAGAAAATTTTCAAAAAAATTTTCGAAAAAAATTTTGAAAAAATTTTGCAAAAAAAGTTTTCGAAAAAAATTTCGAAAAAAAATTTTCGAAAAAAATTTTGAAAAAAAATTTCGAAAAAAATTTTGAAAAAAATTTTCGAAAAAATTTTGGAAAAAAATTTTCAAAAAAAAATTTGGAAAAAAAATTTCGAAAAAAATTTTTTTTTTTTTTTTCGAATAAAATTTCAAAAAAAATTTTTCGAAAAAAATTTTGAAAAAAAATTTCGAAAAAAATTTTCAAAAAAATTTTCGAAAAAATTTTGGAAAAAAATTTTTCGAAAAAAATTTTCTAAAAATTTTCGAAAAAAACAAAAAAAATTTTCGAAAAAAATTTCGAAAAAAAATTTTCGCTAAAAAATTTCCGAAAAAAATTTTTAAAAAAATTTGAAAAAAAATTTCGAAAAAAAATTTTCGAAATAAAATTTTTGAAAAAAATCCTGAAAAAAATTTTCAAAAAACATTTCGAAAAAAATGTAGAAAAAAATTTCGAAAAAAATTTTCGAAAAAAAATTTTCGAAAAAAATTTTGAAAAAAAATTTCGAAAAAAAATTTTAAAAAATTTTGCAAAAAAAGTTTTCGAAAAAAATTTTGAAAAAAAATTTCGAAAAAAATTTTCAAAAAAATTTTCGAAAAAATTTTGGAAAAAAATTTTTAAAAAAATTTTCGAAAAAAATTTCGAAGAAAATTTTGAAAAAAAATTTTGAAAAAAAATTTAGAAAAAAATTTTTTTTTAATTTTCGAAAAAAAATTTTCGAAAAAAAATTTGAAAAAAAATTTCGAAAAAAATTTTCAAAAAAATTTTCGAAAAAATTTTAAAAAAAAATTTTTCGAAAAAAATTTCAAAAAAATTTTCGAAAAAAATTTCGAAAAAAACTGAAAAAAAATTTTCGAAAAAAATTTTGAAAAAAAAATTTCGCTAAAAAATTTCCGAAAAAAATTTTTTAAAAAATTTTTGAAAGAATTTTGGAAAAAAAATTCTCGAAATAAATTTTCGAAAAAAATTTCGAAAAAAATTATGAAAAACATTTTCGAAAAAAAATTTGAAAAAAAATTTCGAAAAAAATTTTCGAAAAAAGTTTTCGAAAAAAATTTGGAAAAAAATTTTCAAAAAAAATTTTGAAAAAAAACTTCGAAAAAAATTTTCAAAAAAATTTTGGAATAAATTTTTTCGAAAAAAATTTTGAAAAAAAATTTCGAAAAAAAAATTTCGAAAAAAATTATGAAAAAAAATTTCGAAAAAAAATTTGAAAAAAAATTTCGAAAAAAATTTTCGAAAAATATTTCGAAAAAAAATTTTCGAAAAAAATTTTTAAAAAAAATTTCGAAAAAAATTTTGAAAAAAATTTTCGAAAAAATTAAAAAAAAAAATTTTCAAAAAAAAAAATTTGAAAAAAAATTTCGAAAAGAATTTTTTTAAAAATTTGCGAAAAAAATTTCAAAAAAAATTTTTCGAAAAAAATTTTGAAAAAAAATTTCGAAAAAAATTTTTAAAAAAATTTTCGAAAAAATTTTTGAAAAAAATTTACGAAGAAAATTTTCAAAAAAATTTTCGAAAAAAATTTTGAAAAAATTTTGCAAAAAAAGTTTTCGAAAAAAATTTCGAAAAAAAATTTTCCAAAAAAAATTTTGAAAAAAAATTTCGAAAAAAATTTTGAAAAAAATTTTCGAAAAAATTTTGGAAAAAAATTTTCAAAAAAAAATTTGGAAAAAAAATTTCGAAAAAAATTTTTTTTTTATTTTCGAATAAAATTTCAAAAAAAAATTTTCGAAAAAAATTTTGAAAAAAAATTTCGAAAAAAATTTTCAAAAAAATTTTCGAAAAAATTTTGGAAAAAAATTTTTCGAAAAAAATTTTCTAAAAATTTTCGAAAAAAACAAAAAAAATTTTCGAAAAAAATTTCGAAAAAAAATTTTCGCTAAAAAATTTCCGAAAAAAATTTTTAAAAAAATTTGAAAAAAAATTTCGAAAAAAAATTTTCGAAAAAAATTTTCGAAAAAAATTTCAAAAAAAATTTTGAAAAAAATTTTGGAAAAAAATTTTCAAAAAAAATTTTCAAAAAAAATTTCGAATAAAATTTTTTAAAAAATTTTCGAAAAAAATTTTGAAAAAAAATTTCGAAAACAATTTACGAAAAAAATTTCAAAAAAAAATTTTTGAAAAAATTTTGGAAAAAAAATTTGAACAAAAATTCGAAAAAAAAATTTTGAAAAAAATTATGAAAAAAATTTTCGAAAAAAATTTGAAAAAAAATTTCGAAAAAAATTTTCAAAAAAATTTTGAAAAAAAATTTCGAAAAAAATTTTCAAAAAAATTTTCGAAAAAATTTTGGAAAAAAATTTTTAAAAAAAATTTCGAAAAAAAAATTTCGAAGAAAATTTTGAAAAAAAATTTTGAAAAAAAATTTCGAAAAAAATTTTAAAAAAAAATTTCGAAGAAAATTTCAAAAAAAATTTTCGAAAAAATTTTCAAAAAAAATTTTAAAAAAAAATTTCGAAAAAAATTTTAAAAAAAATTTTCGAAATAAAATTTTTGAAAAAAATCCTGAAAAAAATTTTCAAAAAACATTTCGAAAAAAATGTAGAAAAAAATTTCGAAAAAAATTTTCGAAAAAAAATTTTCGAAAAAAATTTAGAAAAAAAATTTCGAAAAAAAATTTGAAAAAATTTTGCAAAAAAAGTTTTCGAAAAAAATTTCAAAAAAAAATTTTTAAAAAAATTTTCGAAAAAATTTTTGAAAAAAATTTACGAAGAAAATTTTCAAAAAAATTTTCGAAAAAAATTTTGAAAAAATTTTGCAAAAAAAGTTTTCGAAAAAAATTTCGAAAAAAAATTTTCGAAAAAAATTTTGAAAAAAAATTTCGAAAAAAATTTTGAAAAAAAATTTCGAAAAAATTTTGGAAAAAAATTTTCAAAAAAAAATTTGGAAAAAAAATTTCGAAAAATTTTTTTTTTTTTATTTTCGAATAAAATTTCAAAAAAAAATTTTCGAAAAAAATTTTGAAAAAAAATTTCGAAAAATATTTTCAAAAAAATTTTGGAAAAAAATTTTCTAAAAATTTTCGAAAAAAATTTCGAAAAAAACAAAAAATTTTCGAAAAAAATTTCGAAAAAAAATTTTCCCTAAAAAATTTCCGAAAAAAAATTTTAAAAAAATTTGAAAAAAAATTTCGAATAAAATTTTTTAAAAAATTTTCGAAAAAAATTTTGAAAAAAAATTTCGAAAAAAATTTACGAAAAAAATTTCAAAAAAAAATTTTTGAAAAAATTTTGGAAAAAAAATTCGAACAAAAATTCGAAAAAAAAATTTTGAAAAAAATTATGAAAAAAATTTTCGAAAAAAAATTTGAAAAAAAATTTCGAAAAAAAATTTTCAAAAAAATTTTGAAAAAAAATTTCGAAAAAAATTTTCAAAAAAATTTTCGAAAAAATTTTGGAAAAAAATTTTTAAAAAAATTTTCGAAAAAAATTTCGAAGAAAATTTTGAAAAAAAATTTTGAAAAAAAATTTCGAAAAAAATTTAAAAAAAAAATTTCGAAAAAAATTTTGAAAAAAATTTTCGAAATAAAATTTTTGAAAAAAATCCTGAAAAAAATTTTCAAAAAACATTTCGAAAAAAATGTAGAAAAAAATTTCGAAAAAAATTTTCGAAAAAAAATTTTCGAAAAAAATTTTGAAAAAAAATTTCGAAAAAAAATTTTAAAAAATTTTGAAAAAAGTTTTCGAAAAAAATTTTGAAAAAAAATTTCGAAAAAAATTTTCAAAAAAATTTTCGAAAAAATTTTGGAAAAAAATTTTTAAAAAAATTTTCGAAAAAAATTTCGAAGAAAATTTTGAAAAAAAATTTTGAAAAAAAATTTCGAAAAAAATTTTTTTTTAATTTTCGAAAAAAATTTCGAAAAAAAATTTTCGAAAAAAAATTTGAAAAAAAATTTCGAAAAAAATTTTCAAAAAAATTTTCGAAAAAATTTTGGAAAAAAATTTTTCGAAAAAAATTTCAAAAAAATTTTCGAAAAAAATTTCGAAAAAAACTGAAAAAAAATTTTCGAAAAAAATTTTGAAAAAAAAATTTCGCTAAAAAATTTCCGAAAAAAATTTTTTAAAAAATTTTTGAAAGAATTTTGGAAAAAAAATTCTCGAAATAAATTTTCGAAAAAAATTTCGAAAAAAATTATGAAAAAAATTTTCGAAAAAAAATTTGAAAAAAAATTTCGAAAAAAATTTTCGAAAAAAGTTTTCGAAAAAAATTTGGAAAAAAATTTTCGAAAAAAATTTTGAAAAAAAACTTCGAAAAAAATTTTCAAAAAAATTTTGGAGCAAATTTTTTCGAAAAAAATTTTGAAAAAAAATTTCGAAAAAAAAATTTCGAAAAAAATTATGAAAAAAAATGTCGAAAAAAAATTTGAAAAAAAATTTCGAAAAAAATTTTTGAAAAATATTTCGAAAAAAAATTTTCGAAAAAAATTTTTAAAAAAAATTTCGAAAAAAATTTTGAAAAAAATTTTCGAAAAAATTTAAAAAAAAAATTTTCAAAAAAAAAAATTTGAAAAAAAATTTCGAAAAGAATTTTTTTAAAAATTTGCGAAAAAAATTTCAAAAAAAATTTTTCGAAAAAAATTTTGAAAAAAAATTTCGAAAAAAATTTTAAAAAAAATTTTCGAAAAAATTTTTGAAAAAAATTTACGAAGAAAATTTTCAAAAAAATTTTCGAAAAAAATTTTGAAAAAATTTTGCAAAAAAAGTTTTCGAAAAAAATTTCGAAAAAAAATTTTCGAAAAAAATTTTGAAAAAAAATTTCGAAAAAAATTTTGAAAAAAATTTTCGAAAAAATTTTGGAAAAAAATTTTCAAAAAAAAATTTGGAAAAAAAATTTCGAAAAAAATTTTTTTTTTTTTTTCGAATAAAATTTCAAAAAAAATTTTTCGAAAAAAATTTTGAAAAAAAATTTCGAAAAAAATTTTCAAAAAAATTTTCGAAAAAATTTTGGAAAAAAATTTTTCGAAAAAAATTTTCTAAAAATTTTCGAAAAAAACAAAAAAAATTTTCGAAAAAAATTTCGAAAAAAAATTTTCGCTAAAAAATTTCCGAAAAAAATTTTTAAAAAAATTTGAAAAAAAATTTCGAAAAAAAATTTTCGAAATAAAATTTTTGAAAAAAATCCTGAAAAAAATTTTCAAAAAACATTTCGAAAAAAATGTAGAAAAAAATTTCGAAAAAAATTTTCGAAAAAAAATTTTCGAAAAAAATTTTGAAAAAAAATTTCGAAAAAAAATTTTAAAAAATTTTGCAAAAAAAGTTTTCGAAAAAAATTTTGAAAAAAAATTTCGAAAAAAATTTTCAAAAAAATTTTCGAAAAAATTTTGGAAAAAAATTTTTAAAAAAATTTTCGAAAAAAATTTCGAAGAAAATTTTGAAAAAAAATTTTGAAAAAAAATTTAGAAAAAAATTTTTTTTTAATTTTCGAAAAAAAATTTTCGAAAAAAAATTTGAAAAAAAATTTCGAAAAAAATTTTCAAAAAAATTTTCGAAAAAATTTTCGAAAAAATTTTAAAAAAAAATTTTTCGAAAAAAATTTCAAAAAAATTTTCGAAAAAAATTTCGAAAAAAACTGAAAAAAAATTTTCGAAAAAAATTTTGAAAAAAAAATTTCGCTAAAAAATTTCCGAAAAAAATTTTTTAAAAAATTTTTGAAAGAATTTTGGAAAAAAAATTCTCGAAATAAATTTTCGAAAAAAATTTCGAAAAAAATTATGAAAAACATTTTCGAAAAAAAATTTGAAAAAAAATTTGGAAAAAAATTTTCAAAAAAAATTTTGAAAAAAAACTTCGAAAAAAATTTTCAAAAAAATTTTGGAATAAATTTTTTCGAAAAAAATTTTGAAAAAAAATTTCGAAAAAAAAATTTCGAAAAAAATTATGAAAAAAAATTTCGAAAAAAAATTTGAAAAAAAATTTCGAAAAAAATTTTCGAAAAATATTTCGAAAAAAAATTTTCGAAAAAAATTTTTAAAAAAAATTTCGAAAAAAATTTTGAAAAAAATTTTCGAAAAAATTAAAAAAAAAAATTTTCAAAAAAAAAAATTTGAAAAAAAATTTCGAAAAGAATTTTTTTAAAAATTTGCGAAAAAAATTTCAAAAAACATTTTTCGAAAAAAATTTTGAAAAAAAATTTCGAAAAAAATTTTTAAAAAAATTTTCGAAAAAATTTTTGAAAAAAATTTACGAAGAAAATTTTCAAAAAAATTTTCGAAAAAAATTTTGAAAAAATTTTGCAAAAAAAGTTTTCGAAAAAAATTTCGAAAAAAAATTTTCCAAAAAAAATTTTGAAAAAAAATTTCGAAAAAAATTTTGAAAAAAATTTTCGAAAAAATTTTGGAAAAAAATTTTCAAAAAAAAATTTGGAAAAAAAATTTCGAAAAAAATTTTTTTTTTATTTTCGAATAAAATTTCAAAAAAAAATTTTCGAAAAAAATTTTGAAAAAAAATTTCGAAAAAAATTTTCAAAAAAATTTTCGAAAAAATTTTGGAAAAAAATTTTTCGAAAAAAATTTTCTAAAAATTTTCGAAAAAAACAAAAAAATTTTCGAAAAAAATTTCGAAAAAAAATTTTCGCTAAAAAATTTCCGAAAAAAATTTTTAAAAAAATTTGAAAAAAAATTTCGAAAAAAAATTTTCGAAAAAAATTTTCGAAAAAAATTTCAAAAAAAATTTTGAAAAAAATTTTGGAAAAAAATTTTCAAAAAAAATTTTCAAAAAAAATTTCGAATAAAATTTTTTAAAAAATTTTCGAAAAAAATTTTGAAAAAAAATTTCGAAAACAATTTACGAAAAAAATTTCAAAAAAAAATTTTTGAAAAAATTTTGGAAAAAAAATTTGAACAAAAATTCGAAAAAAAAATTTTGAAAAAAATTATGAAAAAAATTTTCGAAAAAAATTTGAAAAAAAATTTCGAAAAAAATTTTCAAAAAAATTTTGAAAAAAAATTTCGAAAAAAATTTTCAAAAAAATTTTCGAAAAAATTTTGGAAAAAAATTTTTAAAAAAAATTTCGAAAAAAAAATTTCGAAGAAAATTTTGAAAAAAAATTTTGAAAAAAAATTTCGAAAAAAATTTTAAAAAAAAATTTCGAAGAAAATTTCAAAAAAAATTTTCGAAAAAATTTAAAAAAAAATTTTAAAAAAAAATTTCGAAAAAAATTTTTAAAAAAATTTTCGAAATAAAATTTTTGAAAAAAATCCTGAAAAAAATTTTCAAAAAACATTTCGAAAAAAATGTAGAAAAAAATTTCGAAAAAAATTTTCGAAAAAAAATTTTCGAAAAAAATTTAGAAAAAAAATTTCGAAAAAAAATTTGAAAAAATTTTGCAAAAAAAGTTTTCGAAAAAAATTTCGAAAAAAATTTTCGAAAAAATTTTGGAAAAAAATTTTCAAAAAAAAAAATGAAAAAAAATTTCGAAAAAAAATTTTCAAAAAAATTTTCGAAAAAATTTTGGAAAAAAATTTTAAAAAAAATTTTCGAAAAAAATTTCGAAGAAAATTTTGAAAAAAAATTTTGAAAAAAAAATTCGAAAAAATTTTTTTTTTAATTTTCGAAAAAAATTTCGAAAAAAAATTTTCGAAAAAAAATTTGAAAAAAAATTTCGAAAAAAATTTTCAAAAAAATTTTCGAAAAAATTTTGGAAAAAAATTTCAAAAAAATTTTCGAAAAAAATTTCGAAAAAAACTGAAAAAAAATTTTCGAAAAAAATTTTGAAAAAAAATTTTCGCTAAAAAATTTCCGAAAAAAATTTTTTAAAAAATTTTTGAAAGAATTTTGGAAAAAAAATTCTCGAAATAAATTTTCGAAAAAAATTTCGAAAAAAATTATGAAAAAAATTTTCTAAAAAAAAATTTGAAAAAAAATTTCGAAAAAAATTTTCGAAAAAATTTTTCGAAAAAAATTTGGAAAAAAATTTTCGAAAAAAATTTTGAAAAAAAACTTTGAAAAAAATTTTCAAAAAAGTTTTGGAGCAAATTTTTTCGAAAAAAATTTTGAAAAAAAATTTCGAAAAAAAAATTTCGAAAAAAATTATGAAAAAAAATTTCGAAAAAAAATTTGAAAAAAAATTTCGAAAAAAATTTTCGAAAAATATTTCGAAAAAAAATTTTCGAAAAAAATTTTTAAAAAAAATTTCGAAAAAGATTTTGAAAAAAATTTTCGAAAAAATTTTAGAAAAAAATTTTCAAAAAAAAAATTTGAAAAAAAATTTCGAAAAGAATTTTTTTAAAAATTTGCGAAAAAAATTTCAAAAAAAATTTTTCGAAAAAAATTTTGAAAAAAAATTTCGAAAAAAATTTTTAAAAAAATTTTCGAAAAAATTTTTGAAAAAAATTTACGAAGAAAATTTTCAAAAAAATTTTCGAAAAAAATTTTGAAAAAATTTTGCAAAAAAAGTTTTCGAAAAAAATTTCGAAAAAAAATTTTCGAAAAAAATTTTGAAAAAAAATTTCGAAAAAAATTTTGAAAAAAATTTTCGAAAAAATTTTGGAAAAAAATTTTCAAAAAAAAATTTGGAAAAAAAATTTCGAAAAAATTTTTTTTTTTTTTTTTCGAATAAAATTTCAAAAAAATATTTTCGAAAAAAATTTTGAAAAAAAATTTCGAAAAAAATTTTCAAAAAAATTTTGGAAAAAAATTTTTCGAAAAAAATTTTCTAAAAATTTTCGAAAAAAATTTCGAAAAAAACAAAAAATTTTCGAAAAAAATTTCGAAAAAAAATTTTCGCTAAAAAATTTCCGAAAAAAATTTTTAAAAAAATTTGAAAAAAAATTTCGAAAAAAAATTTTCGAAAAAAATTTTCGAAAAAAATTTCGAAAAAAATTTTGAAAAAAATTTTGGAAAAAAATTTTCAAAAAAAATTTTGAAAAAAAATTTCGAATAAAATTTTTTAAAAAATTTTCGAAAAAAATTTTGAAAAAAAATTTTGAAAAAAATTTACGAAAAAAATTTCAAAAAAAAATTTTTGAAAAAATTTTGGAAAAAAAATTCGAACAAAAATTCGAAAAAAAAATTTTGAAAAAAATTATGAAAAAAATTTTCGAAAAAAAATTTGAAAAAAAATTTCGAAAAAAATTTTCAAAAAAATTTTGAAAAAAAATTTCGAAAAAAATTTTCAAAAAAATTTTCGAAAAAATTTTGGAAAAAAATTTTTAAAAAAATTTTCGAAAAAAATTTCGAAGAAAATTTTGAAAAAAAATTTTGAAAAAAAATTTCGAAAAAAATTTAAAAAAAAAATTTCGAAAAAAATTTTGAAAAAAATTTTCGAAATAAAATTTTTGAAAAAAATCCTGAAAAAAATTTTCAAAAAACATTTCGAAAAAAATGTAGAAAAAAATTTCGAAAAAAATTTCGAAAAAAATTTTCGAAAAAAAATTTTCGAAAAAAATTTTGAAAAAAAATTTCGAAAAAAAATTTTAAAAAATTTTGAAAAAAGTTTTCGAAAAAAATTATGAAAAAAAATTTCGAAAAAAATTTTCAAAAAAATTTTCGAAAAAATTTTGGAAAAAAATTTTTAAAAAAATTTTCGAAAAAAATTTCGAAGAAAATTTTGAAAAAAAATTTTGAAAAAAAATTTCGAAAAAAATTTTTTTTTAATTTTCGAAAAAAATTTCGAAAAAAAATTTTCGAAAAAAAATTTGAAAAAAAATTTCGAAAAAAATTTTCAAAAAAATTTTCGAAAAAATTTTGGAAAAAAATTTTTCGAAAAAAATTTCAAAAAAATTTTCGAAAAAAATTTCGAAAAAAACTGAAAAAAAATTTTCGAAAAAAATTTTGAAAAAAAAATTTCGCTAAAAAATTTCCGAAAAAAATTTTTTAAAAAATTTTTGAAAGAATTTTGGAAAAAAAATTCTCGAAATAAATTTTCGAAAAAAATTTCGAAAAAAATTATGAAAAAAATTTTCGAAAAAAAATTTGAAAAAAAATTTCGAAAAAAATTTTCGAAAAAAGTTTTCGAAAAAAATTTGGAAAAAAATTTTCGAAAAAAATTTTGAAAAAAAATTTCGAAAAAAAAATTTCGAAAAAAATTATGAAAAAAAATTTCGAAAAAAAATTTGAAAAAAAATTTCGAAAAAAATTTTCGAAAAATATTTCGAAAAAAAATTTTCGAAAAAAATTTTTAAAAAAAATTTCGAAAAAAATTTTGAAAAAAATTTTCGAAAAAATTTAAAAAAAAAATTTTCAAAAAAAAAAATTTGAAAAAAAATTTCGAAAAGAATTTTTTTAAAAATTTGCGAAAAAAATTTCAAAAAAAATTTTTCGAAAAAAATTTTGAAAAAAAATTTCGAAAAAAATTTTTAAAAAAATTTTCGAAAAAATTTTTGAAAAAAATTTACGAAGAAAATTTTCAAAAAAATTTTCGAAAAAAATTTTGAAAAAATTTTGCAAAAAAAGTTTTCGAAAAAAATTTCGAAAAAAAATTTTCGAAAAAAATTTTGAAAAAAAATTCCAAAAAAAATTTTGAAAAAAATTTTCGAAAAAATTTTGGAAAAAAATTTTCAAAAAAAAATTTGGAAAAAAAATTTCGAAAAAAATTTTTTTTTTTTTTTTCGAATAAAATTTCAAAAAAAATTTTTCGAAAAAAATTTTGAAAAAAAATTTCGAAAAAAATTTTCAAAAAAATTTTCGAAAAAATTTTGGAAAAAAATTTTTCGAAAAAAATTTTCTAAAAATTTTCGAAAAAAACAAAAAAAATTTTCGAAAAAAATTTCGAAAAAAAATTTTCGCTAAAAAATTTCCGAAAAAAATTTTTAAAAAAATTTGAAAAAAAATTTCGAAAAAAAATTTTCGAAAAAAATTTTCGAAAAAAATTTCAAAAAAAATTTTGAAAAAAATTTTCAAAAAAATTTTGAAAAAAAATTTCGAAAAAAATTTTCAAAAAAATTTTCGAAAAAATTTTGGAAAAAAATTTTTAAAAAAAATTTCGAAAAAAATTTCGAAGAAAATTTTGAAAAAAAATTTTGAAAAAAAATTTCGAAAAAAATTAAAAAAAAAAATTTCGAAGAAAATTTCAAAAAAAATTTTCGAAAAAATTTTCAAAAAAAATTTTCAAAAAAATTTTGGAGCAAATTTTTTCGAAAAAAATTTTGAAAAAAAATTTCGAAAAAAATTTACGAAAAAAATTTCAAAAAAAAATTTTTGAAAAAATTTTGGAAAAATAATTCGAACAAAAATTCGAAAAAAAAATTTTGAAAAAAATTATGAAAAAAATTTTCGAAAAAAAATTTGAAAAAAAATTTCGAAAAAAATTTTCAAAAAAATTTTGAAAAAAAATTTCGAAAAAAATTTTCAAAAAAATTTTCGAAAAAATTTTGGAAAAAAATTTTTAAAAAAATTTTCGAAAAAAATTTCGAAGAAAATTTTGAAAAAAAATTTTGAAAAAAAATTTCGAAAAAAATTTAAAAAAAAAATTTCGAAGAAAATTTCAAAAAAAAATTTCGAAAAAATTTTCAAAAAAAATTTAAAAAAAAAATTTCGAAAAAAATTTTGAAAAAAATTTTCGAAATAAAATTTTTGAAAAAAATCCTGAAAAAAATTTTCAAAAAACATTTCGAAAAAAATGTAGAAAAAAATTTCGAAAAAAATTTTCGAAAAAAAATTTTCGAAAAAAATTTTGAAAAAAAATTTCGAAAAAAAATTTTAAAAAATTTTGCAAAAAAAGTTTTCGAAAAAAATTTTGAAAAAAAATTTCGAAAAAAATTTTCAAAAAAATTTTCGAAAAAATTTTGGAAAAAAATTTTTAAAAAAATTTTCGAAAAAAATTTCGAAGAAAATTTTGAAAAAAAATTTTGAAAAAAAATTTCGAAAAAAATTTTTTTTTAATTTTCGAAAAAAATTTCGAAAAAAAATTTTCGAAAAAAAATTTGAAAAAAAATTTCGAAAAAAATTTTCAAAAAAATTTTCGAAAAAATTTTTAAAAAAAATTTTTCGAAAAAAATTTCAAAAAAATTTTCGAAAAAAATTTCGAAAAAAACAAAAAAAATTTTCGAAAAAAATTTTGAAAAAAAAATTTCGCTAAAAAATTTCCGAAAAAAATTTTTTTAAAAATTTTGGAAAGAATTTTGGAAAAAAAATTCTCGAAATAAATTTTCGAAAAAAATTTCGAAAAAAATTATGAAAAAAATTTTCGAAAAAAAATTTGAAAAAAAATTTCGAAAAAAATTTTCGAAAAAAGTTTTCGAAAAAAATTTGGAAAAAAATTTTCGAAAAAAATTTTGAAAAAAAACTTCAAAAAAATTTTCAAAAAAATTTTGGAGCAAATTTTTTCGAAAAAAATTTTGAAAAAAAATTTCGAAAAAAAAATTTCGAAAAAAATTATGAAAAAACATTTCGAAAAAAAATTTGAAAAAAAATTTCGAAAAAAATTTTCGAAAAATATTTCGAAAAAAAATTTTCGAAAAAAATTTTTAAAAAAAATTTCGAAAAAAATTTTGAAAAAAATTTTCGAAAAAATTTAAAAAAAAAATTTTCAAAAAAAAAAATTTGAAAAAAAATTTCGAAAAGAATTTTTTTAAAAATTTGCGAAAAAAATTTCAAAAAAAATTTTTCGAAAAAAATTTTGAAAAAAAATTTCGAAAAAAATTTTTAAAAAAATTTTCGAAAAAATTTTTGAAAAAAATTTACGAAGAAAATTTTCAAAAAAATTTTCGAAAAAAATTTTGAAAAAATTTTGCAAAAAAAGTTTTCGAAAAAAATTTCGAAAAAAAATTTTCGAAAAAAATTTTGAAAAAAAATTTCGAAAAAAATTTTGAAAAAAATTTTCGAAAAAATTTTGGAAAAAAATTTTCAAAAAAAAATTTGGAAAAAAAATTTCGAAAAAAATTTTTTTTTTATTTTCGAATAAAATTTCAAAAAAAATTTTTCGAAATAAATTTTGAAAAAAAATTTCGAAAAAAATTTTCAAAAAAATTTTCGAAAAAATTTTGGAAAAAAATTTTTCGAAAAAAATTTTCTAAAAATTTTCGAAAAAAACAAAAAAAATTTTCGAAAAAAATTTCGAAAAAAAATTTTCGCTAAAAAATTTCCGAAAAAAATTTTTAAAAAAATTTGAAAAAAAATTTCGAAAAAAAATTTTCGAAAAAAATTTTCGAAAAAAATTTCAAAAAAAATTTTGAAAAAAATTTTGGAAAAAAATTTTCAAAAAAAATTTTCAAAAAAAATTTCGAATAAAATTTTTTAAAAAATTTTCGAAAAAAATTTTGAAAAAAAATTTCGAAAAAAATTTACGAAAAAAATTTCAAAAAAAAATTTTTGAAAAAATTTTGGAAAAAAAATTTGAACAAAAATTCGAAAAAAAAATTTTGAAAAAAATTATGAAAAAAATTTTCGAAAAAAATTTGAAAAAAAATTTCGAAAAAAATTTTCAAAAAAATTTTGAAAAAAAATTTCGAAAAAAATTTTCAAAAAAATTTTCGAAAAAATTTTGGAAAAAAATTTTTAAAAAAAATTTCGAAAAAAATTTCGAAGAAAATTTTGAAAAAAAATTTTGAAAAAAAATTTCTAAAAAAATTTAAAAAAAAAATTTCGAAGAAAATTTCAAAAAAAATTTTCGAAAAAATTTTCAAAAAAAATTTTAAAAAAAAATTTCGAAAAAAATTTTAAAAAAAATTTTCGAAATAAAATTTTTGAAAAAAATCCTGAAAAAAATTTTCAAAAAACATTTCGAAAAAAATGTAGAAAAAAATTTCGAAAAAAATTTTCGAAAAAAAATTTTCGAAAAAAATTTAGAAAAAAAATTTCGAAAAAAAATTTGAAAAAATTTTGCAAAAAAAGTTTTCGAAAAAAATTTCGAAAAAAATTTTCGAAAAAATTTTGGAAAAAAATTTTCAAAAAAAAAAATGAAAAAAAATTTCGAAAAAAATTTTCAAAAAAATTTTCGAAAAAATTTTGGAAAAAAATTTTTAAAAAAATTTTCGAAAAAAATTTCGAAGAAAATTTTGAAAAAAATTTTGAAAAAAAATTTCGAAAAAAATTTTTTTTTAATTTTCGAAAAAAATTTCGAAAAAAAATTTTCGAAAAAAAATTTGAAAAAAAATTTCGAAAAAAATTTTCAAAAAAATTTTCGAAAAAATTTTGGAAAAAAATTTTTCGAAAAAAATTTCAAAAAAATTTTCGAAAAAAATTTCGAAAAAAACTGAAAAAAAATTTTCGAAAAAAATTTTGAAAAAAAATTTTCGCTAAAAAATTTCCGAAAAAAATTTTTTAAAAAATTTTTGAAAGAATTTTGGAAAAAAAATTCTCCAAATAAATTTTCGAAAAAAATTTCGAAAAAAATTATGAAAAAAATTTTCTAAAAAAAAATTTGAAAAAAAATTTCGAAAAAAATTTTCGAAAAAATTTTTCGAAAAAAATTTCGAAAAAAAATTTTCGAAAAAAATTTTGAAAAAAAATTTCGAAAAAAATTTTGAAAAAAATTTTCGAAAAAATTTTGGAAAAAAATTTTCAAAAAAAAATTTGGAAAAAAAATTTCGAAAAAAATTTTTTTTTTTATTTTCGAATAAAATTTCAAAAAAAATTTTTCGAAAAAAATTTCAAAAAAAATTTTTCGAAAAAAATTTTGAAAAAAAATTTCGAAAAAAATTTTCAAAAAAATTTTCGAAAAAATTTTGGAAAAAAATTTTTCGAAAAAAATTTTCTAAAAATTTTCGAAAAAAACAAAAAAAATTTTCGAAAAAAATTTCGAAAAAAAATTTTCGCTAAAAAATTTCCGAAAAAAATTTTTAAAAAAATTTGATAAAAAATTTCGAAAAAAAATTTTCGAAAAAAAAATTGAAAAAAAATTTCGAAAAAAATTTTGAAAAAAATTTTCGAAAAAATTTTGGAAAAAAATTTTCAAAAAAAAATTTGGAAAAAAAATTTCGAAAAAAATTTTTTTTTTATTTTCGAATAAAATTTCAAAAAAAAATTTTCGAAAAAAATTTTGAAAAAAAATTTCGAAAAAAATTTTCAAAAAAAATTTTCGAAAAAATTTTGGAAAAAAATTTTTCGAAAAAAATTTTCTAAAAATTTTCGAAAAAAATTTCGAAAAAAACAAAAAAAATTTTCGAAAAAATTTTGAAAAAAAATTTTCGCTAAAAAATTTCCGAAAAAAATTTTTAAAAAAATTTGAAAAAAAATTTCGAAAAAAAATTTTCGAAAAAAATTTCAAAAAAAATTTTGAAAAAAATTTTGGAAAAACATTTTCAAAAAAAATTTTCAAAAAAAATTTCGAATAAAATTTTTTAAAAAATTTTCGAAAAAAATTTTGAAAAAAAATTTCGAAAAAAATTTACGAAAAAAATTTCAAAAAAAAATTTTTGAAAAAATTTTGGAAAAAAAATTCGAACAAAAATTCGAAAAAAAAATTTTGAAAAAAATTATGAAAAAAATTTTCGAAAAAAAATTTGAAAAAAAATTTCGAAAAAAATTTTCAAAAAAATTTTGAAAAAAAATTTCGAAAAAAATTTTCAAAAAAATTTTCGAAAAAATTTTGGAAAAAAATTTTTAAAAAAATTTTCGAAAAAAATTTCGAAGAAAATTTTGAAAAAAAATTTTGAAAAAAAATTTCGAAAAAAATTTAAAAAAAAAATTTCGAAGAAAATTTCAAAAAAATTTTCGAAAAAATTTTCAAAAAAAATTTTAAAAAAAAATTTCGAAAAAAATTTTGAAAAAAATTTTCGAAATAAAATTTTTGAAAAAAATCCTGAAAAAAATTTTCAAAAAACATTTCGAAAAAAATGTAGAAAAAAATTTCGAAAAAAATTTTCGAAAAAAAATTTTCGAAAAAAATTTTGAAAAAAAATTTCGAAAAAAAATTTGAAAAAATTTTGCAAAAAAAGTTTTCGAAAAAAATTTCGAAAAAAATTTTCAAAAAAATTTTCGAAAAAATTTTGGAAAAAAATTTTTAAAAAAATTTTCGAAAAAAATTTCGAAGAAAATTTTGAAAAAAAATTTTGAAAAAAAATTTCGAAAAAAATTTTTTTTTAATTTTCGAAAAAAATTTCGAAAAAAAATTTTCGAAAAAAAATTTGAAAAAAAATTTCGAAAAAAATTTTCAAAAAAATTTTCGAAAAAATTTTGGAAAAAAATTTTTCGAAAAAAATTTCAAAAAAATTTTCGAAAAAAATTCCAAAAAAGCTGAAAAAAAATTTTCGAAAAAAATTTTGAAAAAAATTTTCGCTAAAAAATTTCCGAAATAAATTTTTTTAAAAATTTTTGAAAGAATTTTGGAAAAAAAATTCTCGAACTAAATTTTCGAAAAAAATTTCGAAAAAAATTATGAAAAAAATTTTCGAAAAAAAATTTGAAAAAAAATTTCGAAAAAAATTTTCGAAAAAATTTTTCGAAAAAAATTTGGAAAAAAATTTTCGAAAAAAATTTTGAAGAAAAACTTCGAAAAAAATTTTCAAAAAAGTTTTGGAGCAAATTTTTTCGAAAAAAATTTTGAAAAAAAATTTCGAAAAAAAAATTTCGAAAAAAATTATGAAAAAAAATTTCGAAAAAAAATTTGAAAAAAAATTTCGAAAAAAATTTTCGAAAAATATTTCGAAAAAAAATTTTCGAAAAAAATTTTTAAAAAAAATTTCGAAAAAAATTTTGAAAAAAATTTTCGAAAAAATTTTAGAAAAAAATTTTCAAAAAAAAAATTTGAAAAAAAATTTCGAAAAGAATTTTTTTAAAAATTTGCGAAAAAAATTTCAAAAAAAATTTTTCGAAAAAAATTTTGAAAAAAAATTTCGAAAAAAATTTTTAAAAAAATTTTCGAAAAAATTTTTGAAAAAAATTTACGAAGAAAATTTTCAAAAAAATTTTCGAAAAAAATTTTGAAAAAATTTTGCAAAAAAAGTTTTCGAAAAAAATTTCGAAAAAAAATTTTCGAAAAAAATTTTGAAAAAAAATTTCGAAAAAAATTTTGAAAAAAATTTTCGAAAAAATTTTGGAAAAAAATTTTCAAAAAAAAATTTGGAAAAAAAATTTCGAAAAAATTTTTTTTTTTTATTTTCGAATAAAATTTCAAAAAAAAATTTTCGAAAAAAATTTTGAAAAAAAATTTCGAAAAAAATTTTCAAAAAAATTTTGGAAAAAAATTTTTCGAAAAAAATTTTCTAAAAATTTTCGAAAAAAATTTCGAAAAAAACAAAAAATTTTCGAAAAAAATTTCGAAAAAAAATTTTCGCTAAAAAATTTCCGAAAAAAATTTTTAAAAAAATTTGAAAAAAAATTTCGAAAAAAAATTTTCGAAAAAAATTTTCGAAAAAAATTTCGAAAAAAATTTTGAAAAAAATTTTGGAAAAAAATTTTCAAAAAAAATTTTGAAAAAAAATTTCGAATAAAATTTTTTAAAAAATTTTCGAAAAAAATTTTTAAAAAAAATTTCGAAAAAAATTTACGAAAAAAATTTCAAAAAAAAATTTTTGAAAAAATTTTGGAAAAAAAATTCGAACAAAAATTCGAAAAAAAAATTTTGAAAAAAATTATGAAAAAAATTTTCGAAAAAAAATTTGAAAAAAAATTTCGAAAAAAATTTTCAAAAAAATTTTGAAAAAAAATTTCGAAAAAAATTTTCAAAAAAATTTTCGAAAAAATTTTGGAAAAAAATTTTTAAAAAAATTTTCGAAAAAAATTTCGAAGAAAATTTTGAAAAAAAATTTTGAAAAAAAATTTCGAAAAAAATTTAAAAAAAAAATTTCGAAAAAAATTTTGAAAAAAATTTTCGAAATAAAATTTTTGAAAAAAATCCTGAAAAAAATTTTCAAAAAACATTTCGAAAAAAATGTAGAAAAAAATTTCGAAAAAAATTTTCGAAAAAAAATTTTCGAAAAAAATTTTGAAAAAAAATTTCGAAAAAAAATTTTAAAAAATTTTGAAAAAAGTTTTCGAAAAAAATTTTGAAAAAAAATTTCGAAAAAAATTTTCAAAAAAATTTTCGAAAAAATTTTGGAAAAAAATTTTTAAAAAAATTTTCGAAAAAAATTTCGAAGAAAATTTTGAAAAAAAATTTTGAAAAAAAATTTCGAAAAAAATTTTTTTTTAATTTTCGAAAAAAATTTCGAAAAAAAATTTTCGAAAAAAAATTTGAAAAAAAATTTCGAAAAAAATTTTCAAAAAAATTTTCGAAAAAATTTTGGAAAAAAATTTTTCGAAAAAAATTTCAAAGAAATTTTCGAAAAAAATTTTGAAAAAAAAATTTCGCTAAAAAATTTCCGAAAAAAATTTTTTAAAAAATTTTTGAAAGAATTTTGGAAAAAAAATTCTCGAAATAAATTTTCGAAAAAAATTTCGAAAAAAATTTTCAAAAAAATTTTCGAAAAAATTTTGGAAAAAAATTTTTCGAAAAAAATTTCAAAAAAATTTTCGAAAAAAATTCCAAAAAAGCTGAAAAAAAATTTTCGAAAAAAATTTTGAAAAAAATTTTCGCTAAAAAATTTCCGAAATAAATTTTTTAAAAAATTTTTGAAAGAATTTTGGAAAAAAAATTCTCGAACTAAATTTTCGAAAAAAATTTCGAAAAAAATTATGAAAAAAATTTTCGAAAAAAAATTTGAAAAAAAATTTCGAAAAAAATTTTCGAAAAAATTTTTCGAAAAAAATTTGGAAAAAAATTTTCGAAAAAAATTTTGAAGAAAAACTTCGAAAAAAATTTTCAAAAAAGTTTTGGAGCAAATTTTTTCGAAAAAAATTTTGAAAAAAAATTTCGAAAAAAAAATTTCGAAAAAAATTATGAAAAAAAATTTCGAAAAAAAATTTGAAAAAAAATTTCGAAAAAAATTTTCGAAAAATATTTCGAAAAAAAATTTTCGAAAAAAATTTTTAAAAAAAATTTCGAAAAAAATTTTGAAAAAAATTTTCGAAAAATTTTTAGAAAAAAATTTTCAAAAAAAAAATTTGAAAAAAAATTTCGAAAAGAATTTTTTTAAAAATTTGCGAAAAAAATTTCAAAAAAAATTTTTCGAAAAAAATTTTGAAAAAAAATTTCGAAAAAAATTTTTAAAAAAATTTTCGAAAAAATTTTTGAAAAAAATTTACGAAGAAAATTTTCAAAAAAATTTTCGAAAAAAATTTTGAAAAAATTTTGCAAAAAAAGTTTTCGAAAAAAATTTCGAAAAAAAATTTTCGAAAAAAATTTTGAAAAAAAATTTCGAAAAAAATTTTGAAAAAAATTTTCGAAAAAATTTTGGAAAAAAATTTTCAAAAAAAAATTTGGAAAAAAAATTTCGAAAAAATTTTTTTTTTTTATTTTCGAATAAAATTTCAAAAAAAAATTTTCGAAAAAAATTTTGAAAAAAAATTTCGAAAAAAATTTTCAAAAAAATTTTGGAAAAAAATTTTTCGAAAAAAATTTTCTAAAAATTTTCGAAAAAAATTTCGAAAAAAACAAAAAATTTTCGAAAAAAATTTCGAAAAAAAATTTTCGCTAAAAAATTTCCGAAAAAAATTTTTAAAAAAATTTGAAAAAAAATTTCGAAAAAAAATTTTCGAAAAAAATTTTCGAAAAAAATTTCGAAAAAAATTTTGAAAAAAATTTTGGAAAAAAATTTTCAAAAAAAATTTTGAAAAAAAATTTCGAATAAAATTTTTTAAAAAATTTTCGAAAAAAATTTTTAAAAAAAATTTCGAAAAAAATTTACGAAAAAAATTTCAAAAAAAAATTTTTGAAAAAATTTTGGAAAAAAAATTCGAACAAAAATTCGAAAAAAAAATTTTGAAAAAAATTATGAAAAAAATTTTCGAAAAAAAATTTGAAAAAAAATTTCGAAAAAAATTTTCAAAAAAATTTTGAAAAAAAATTTCGAAAAAAATTTTCAAAAAAATTTTCGAAAAAATTTTGGAAAAAAATTTTTAAAAAAATTTTCGAAAAAAATTTCGAAGAAAATTTTGAAAAAAAATTTTGAAAAAAAATTTCGAAAAAAATTTAAAAAAAAAATTTCGAAAAAAATTTTGAAAAAAATTTTCGAAATAAAATTTTTGAAAAAAATCCTGAAAAAAATTTTCAAAAAACATTTCGAAAAAAATGTAGAAAAAAATTTCGAAAAAAATTTTCGAAAAAAAATTTTCGAAAAAAATTTTGAAAAAAAATTTCGAAAAAAAATTTTAAAAAATTTTGAAAAAAGTTTTCGAAAAAAATTTTGAAAAAAAATTTCGAAAAAAATTTTCAAAAAAATTTTCGAAAAAATTTTGGAAAAAAATTTTTAAAAAAATTTTCGAAAAAAATTTCGAAGAAAATTTTGAAAAAAAATTTTGAAAAAAAATTTCGAAAAAAATTTTTTTTTAATTTTCGAAAAAAATTTCGAAAAAAAATTTTCGAAAAAAAATTTGAAAAAAAATTTCGAAAAAAATTTTCAAAAAAATTTTCGAAAAAATTTTGGAAAAAAATTTTTCGAAAAAAATTTCAAAGAAATTTTCGAAAAAAATTTTGAAAAAAAAATTTCGCTAAAAAATTTCCGAAAAAAATTTTTTAAAAAATTTTTGAAAGAATTTTGGAAAAAAAATTCTCGAAATAAATTTTCGAAAAAAATTTCGAAAAAAATTATGAAAAAAATTTTCGAAAAAAAATTTGAAAAAAAATTTCGAAAAAAATTTTCGAAAAAATTTTTCGAAAAAAATTTGGAAAAAAATTTTCGAAAAAAATTTTGAAAAAAAACTTCGAAAAAAATTTTCAAAAAAATTTTGGAGCAAATTTTTTCGAAAAAAATTTTGAAAAAAAATTTCGAAAAAAAAATTTCGAAAAAAATTATGAAAAAAAATTTCGAAAAAAAATTTGAAAAAAAATTTCGAAAAAAATTTTCGAAAAATATTTCGAAAAAAAATTTTCGAAAAAAATTTTTAAAAAAAATTTCGAAAAAAATTTTGAAAAAAATTTTCGAAAAAATTTAAAAAAAAAATTTTCAAAAAAAAAAATTTGAAAAAAAATTTCGAAAAGAATTTTTTTAAAAATTTGCGAAAAAAATTTCAAAAAAAATTTTTCGAAAAAAATTTTGAAAAAAAATTTCGAAAAAAATTTTTAAAAAAATTTTCGAAAAAATTTTTGAAAAAAATTTACGAAGAAAATTTTCAAAAAAATTTTCGAAAAAAATTTTGAAAAAATTTTGCAAAAAAAGTTTTCGAAAAAAATTTCGAAAAAAAATTTTCGAAAAAAATTTTGAAAAAAAATTTCGAAAAAAATTTCAAAAAAAATTTTCGAAAAAATTTTCAAAAAAAATTTTCAAAAAAATTTTGGAGCAAATTTTTTCGAAAAAAATTTTGAAAAAAAATTTCGAAAAAAATTTACGAAAAAAATTTCAAAAAAAAATTTTTGAAAAAATTTTGGAAAAAAAATTCGAACAAAAATTCGAAAAAAAAATTTTGAAAAAAATTATGAAAAAAATTTTCGAAAAAAAATTTGAAAAAAAATTTCGAAAAAAATTTTCAAAAAAATTTTGAAAAAAAATTTCGAAAAAAATTTTGAAAAAAATTTTCGAAATAAAATTTTTGAAAAAAATCCTGAAAAAAATTTTCAAAAAACATTTCGAAAAAAATGTAGAAAAAAATTTCGAAAAAAATTTTCGAAAAAAAATTTTCGAAAAAAATTTTGAAAAAAAATTTCGAAAAAAAATTTTAAAAAATTTTGCAAAAAAAGTTTTCGAAAAAAATTTTGAAAAAAAATTTCGAAAAAATTTTGGAAAAAAATTTTCAAAAAAAAAAATGAAAAAAAATTTCGAAAAAAATTTTCAAAAAAATTTTCGAAAAAATTTTGGAAAAAAATTTAAAAAAAAATTTTCGAAAAAAATTTCGAAGAAAATTTTGAAAAAAAATTTTGAAAAAAAATTTCGAAAAAAATTTTTTTTTAATTTTCGAAAAAAATTTCGAAAAAAAATTTTCGAAAAAAAATTTGAAAAAAAATTTCGAAAAAAATTTTCAAAAAAATTTTCGAAAAAATTTTGGAAAAAAATTTTTCGAAAAAAATTTCAAAAAAATTTTCAAAAAAAAATTTCGAAAAAAACTGAAAAAAAATTTTCGAAAAAAATTTTGAAAAAAAATTTTCGCTAAAAAATTTCCGAAAAAATTTTTTAAAAAATTTTTGAAAGAATTTTGGAAAAAAAATTCTCGAAATAAATTTTCGAAAAAAATTTCGAAAAAAATTATGAAAAAAATTTTCTAAAAAAAAATTTGAAAAAAAATTTCGAAAAAAATTTTCGAAAAAATTTTTCGAAAAAAATTTGGAAAAAAATTTTCGAAAAAAATTTTGAAAAAAAAATTTCGAAAAAAATTATGAAAAAAAATTTCGAAAAAAAATTTGAAAAAAAATTTCGAAAAAGATTTTCGAAAAATATTTCGAAAAAAAATTTTCGAAAAAATTTTGCAAAAAAAGTTTTCGAAAAAAATTTCGAAAAAAAATTTTCGAAAAAAATTTTGAAAAAAAATTTCGAAAAAAATTTTGAAAAAAATTTTCGAAAAAATTTTGGAAAAAAATTTTCAAAAAAAAATTTGGAAAAAAAATTTCGAAAAAAATTTTTTTTTTTATTTTCGAATAAAATTTCAAAAAAAATTTTTCGAAAAAAATTTTGAAAAAAAATTTCGAAAAAAATTTTCAAAAAAATTTTCGAAAAAATTTTGGAAAAAAATTTTTCGAAAAAAATTTTCTAAAAATTTTCGAAAAAAACAAAAAAAAAATTTCGAAAAAAATTTCGAAAAAAAATTTTCGCTAAAAAATTTCCGAAAAAAATTTTTAAAAAAATTTGAAAAAAAATTTCGAAAAAAAATTTTCGAAAAAAATTTTCGAAAAAAATTTCAAAAAAAATTTTGAAAAAAATTTTGGAAAAAAATTTTCAAAAAAAATTTTCAAAAAAAATTTCGAATAAAATTTTTTAAAAAATTTTCGAAAAAAATTTTGAAAAAAAATTTCGAAAAAAATTTACGAAAAAAATTTCAAAAAAAAATTTTTGAAAAAATTTTGGAAAAAAAATTTGAACAAAAATTCGAAAAAAAAATTTTGAAAAAAATTACGAAAAAAATTTTCGAAAAATATTTGAAAAAAAATTTCGAAAAAAATTTTCAAAAAAATTTTGAAAAAAAATATCGAAAAAAATTTTCAAAAAAATTTTCGAAAAAATTTTGGAAAAAAATTTTTAAAAAAAATTTCGAAAAAAATTTCGAAGAAAATTTTGAAAAAAAATTTTAAAAAAAAATTTCGAAAAAAATTTAAAAAAAAAATTTCGAAGAAAATTTCAAAAAAAATTTTCGAAAAAATTTTGGAAAAAAATTTTCAAAAAAAAAAATGAAAAAAAATTTCGAAAAAAATTTTCAAAAAATTTTCGAAAAAATTTTGGAAAAAAATTTTTAAAAAAATTTTCGAAAAAAATTTCGAAGAAAATTTTGAAAAAAAATTTTGAAAAAAAATTTCGAAAAAAATTTTTTTTTAATTTTCGAAAAAAATTTCGAAAAAAAATTTTCGAAAAAAAATTTGAAAAAAAATTTCGAAAAAAATTTTCAAAAAAATTTTCGAAAAAATTTTGGAAAAAAATTTTTCGAAAAAAATTTCAAAAAAATTTTCGAAAAAAATTTCGAAAAAAACTGAAAAAAAATTTTCGAAAAAAATTTTGAAAAAAAAATTTCGCTAAAAAATTTCCGAAAAAAATTTTTTAAAAAATTTTTGAAAGAATTTTGGAAAAAAAATTCTCGAAATAAATTTTCGAAAAAAATTTCGAAAAAAATTATGAAAAAAATTTTCGAAAAAAAATTTGAAAAAAAATTTCGAAAAAAATTTTCGAAAAAAGTTTTCGAAAAAAATTTGGAAAAAAATTTTCGAAAAAAATTTTGAAAAAAAACTTCGAAAAAAATTTTGGAGCAAATTTTTTCGAAAAAAATTTTGAAAAAAAATTTCGAAAAAAAAATTTCGAAAAAAATTTAAAAAAAATTTCGAAAAAAAATTTGAAAAAAAATTTCGAAAAAAATTTTCGAAAAATATTTCGAAAAAAAATTTTCGAAAAAAATTTTTAAAAAAAATTTCGAAAAAAATTTTGAAAAAAATTTTCGAAAAAATTAAAAAAAAAATTTTCAAAAAAAAAATTTGAAAAAAAATTTCGAAAAGAATTTTTTTAAAAATTTGCCAAAAAAATTTCAAAAAAAATTTCGAAAAAAATTTTTAAAAAAATTTTCGAAAAAAGTTTTGAAAAAAATTTACGAAGAAAATTTTCAAAAAAATTTTCGAAAAAAATTTCGAAAAAATTTTGCAAAAAAAGTTTTCGAAAAAAATTTCGAAAAAAAATTTTCGAAAAAAATTTTGAAAAAAAATTTCGAAAAAAATTTTGAAAAAAATTTTCGAAAAAATTTTGAAAAAAAATTTTCAAAAAAAAATTTGGAAAAAAAATTTCGAAAAAAATTTTTTTTTTATTTTCGAATAAAATTTCAAAAAAAAATTTTCGAAAAAAATTTTGAAAAAAAATTTCGAAAAAAATTTTCAAAAAAATTTTCGAAAAAATTTTGGAAAAAAATTTTTCGAAAAAAATTTTCTAAAAATTTTCGAAAAAAATTTCGAAAAAAACAAAAAAAATTTTGGAAAAAATTTTGAAAAAAAATTTTCGCTAAAAAATTTCCGAAAAAAATTTTTAAAAAAATTTGAAAAAAAATTTCGAAAAAAAATTTTCGAAAAAAATTTTCGAAAAAAATTTCAAAAAAAATTTTGAAAAAAATTTTGGAAAAAAATTTTCAAAAAAAATTTTCAAAAAAAATTTCGAATAAAATTTTTTAAAAAATTTTCATAAAAAAATTTTGAAAAAAAATTTCGAAAAAAATTTACGAAAAAAATTTCAAAAAAAAATTTTTGAAAAAATTTTGGAAAAAAAATTCGAACAAAAATTCGAAAAAAAAATTTTGAAAAAAATTATGAAAAAAATTTTCGAAAAAAAATTTGAAAAAAAATTTCGAAAAAAATTTTCAAAAAAATTTTGAAAAAAAATTTCGAAAAAAATTTTCAAAAAAATTTTCGAAAAAATTTTGGAAAAAAATTTTTAAAAAAATTTTCGAAAAAAATTTCGAAGAAAATTTTGAAAAAAAATTTTGAAAAAAAATTTCGAAAAAAATTTTAAAAAAAAATTTCGAAGAAAATTTCAAAAAAATTTTCGAAAAAATTTTCAAAAAAAATTTTTAAAAAAAATTTCGAAAAAAATTTTGAAAAAAATTTTCGAAATAAAATTTTTGAAAAAAATCCTGAAAAAAATTTTCAAAAAACATTTCGAAAAAAATGTAGAAAAAAATTTCGAAAAACATTTTCGAAAAAAAAATTTCGAAAAAAATTTTGAAAAAAAATTTCGAAAAAAAATTTGAAAAAATTTTGCAAAAAAAGTTTTCGAAAAAAATTTCGAAAAAAATTTTCAAAAAAATTTTCGAAAAAATTTTGGAAAAAAATTTTTAAAAAAATTTTCGAAAAAAATTTCGAAGAAAATTTTGAAAAAAAATTTCGAAAAAAATTTTTTTTTAATTTTCGAAAAAAATTTCGAAAAAAAATTTTCGAAAAAAAATTTGAAAAAAAATTTCGAAAAAAATTTTCAAAAAAATTTTCGAAAAAATTTTGGAAAAAAATTTTTCGAAAAAAATTTCAAAAAAATTTTCGAAAAAAATTCCAAAAAAGCTGAAAAAAAATTTTCGAAAAAAATTTTGAAAAAAAGTTTCGCTAAAAAATTTCCGAAATAAATTTTTTAAAAAATTTTTGAAAGAATTTTGGAAAAAAAATTCTCGAACTAAATTTTCGAAAAAAATTTCGAAAAAAATTATGAAAAAAATTTTCGAAAAAAAATTTGAAAAAAAATTTCGAAAAAAATTTTCGAAAAAATTTTTCGAAAAAAATTTGGAAAAAAATTTTCGAAAAAAATTTTGAAAAAAAA
Organism: Uropetala carovei; assembly: GCA_036926305.1. NCBI lineage: Eukaryota > Metazoa > Arthropoda > Insecta > Odonata > Petaluridae > Uropetala > Uropetala carovei. The sequence continues at coordinate 542,057 of JAXCHB010000243.1, read as the reverse complement.
CTTCGAAAAAAATTTTCAAAAAAGTTTTGGAGCAAATTTTTTCGAAAAAAATTTTGAAAAAAAATTTCGAAAAAAAAATTTCGAAAAAAATTATGAAAAAAAATTTCGAAAAAAAATTTGAAAAAAAATTTCGAAAAAAATTTTCGAAAAATATTTCGAAAAAAAATTTTCGAAAAAAATTTTTAAAAAAAATTTCGAAAAAAATTTTGAAAAAAATTTTCGAAAAAATTTTAGAAAAAAATTTTCAAAAAAAAAATTTGAAAAAAAATTTCGAAAAGAATTTTTTTAAAAATTTGCGAAAAAAATTTCAAAAAAAATTTTTCGAAAAAAATTTTGAAAAAAAATTTCGAAAAAAATTTTTAAAAAAATTTTCGAAAAAATTTTTGAAAAAAATTTACGAAGAAAATTTTCAAAAAAATTTTCGAAAAAAATTTTGAAAAAATTTTGCAAAAAAAGTTTTCGAAAAAAATTTCGAAAAAAAATTTTCGAAAAAAATTTTGAAAAAAAATTTCGAAAAAAATTTTGAAAAAAAATTTCGAAAAAATTTTGGAAAAAAATTTTCAAAAAAAAATTTGGAAAAAAAATTTCGAAAAATTTTTTTTTTTTTATTTTCGAATAAAATTTCAAAAAAAAAATTTCGAAAAAAATTTTGAAAAAAAATTTCGAAAAAAATTTTCAAAAAAATTTTGGAAAAAAATTTTCTAAAAATTTTCGAAAAAAATTTCGAAAAAAACAAAAAATTTTCGAAAAAAATTTCGAAAAAAAATTTTCCCTAAAAAATTTCCGAAAAAAATTTTTAAAAAAATTTGAAAAAAAATTTCGAATAAAATTTTTTAAAAAATTTTCGAAAAAAATTTTGAAAAAAAATTTCGAAAAAAATTTACGAAAAAAATTTCAAAAAAAAATTTTTGAAAAAATTTTGGAAAAAAAATTCGAACAAAAATTCGAAAAAAAAATTTTGAAAAAAATTATGAAAAAAATTTTCGAAAAAAAATTTGAAAAAAAATTTCGAAAAAAAATTTTCAAAAAAATTTTGAAAAAAAATTTCGAAAAAAATTTTCAAAAAAATTTTCGAAAAAATTTTGGAAAAAAATTTTTAAAAAAATTTTCGAAAAAAATTTCGAAGAAAATTTTGAAAAAAAATTTTGAAAAAAAATTTCGAAAAAAATTTAAAAAAAAAATTTCGAAAAAAATTTTGAAAAAAATTTTCGAAATAAAATTTTTGAAAAAAATCCTGAAAAAAATTTTCAAAAAACATTTCGAAAATAATGTAGAAAAAAATTTCGAAAAAAATTTTCGAAAAAAAATTTTCGAAAAAAATTTTGAAAAAAAATTTCGAAAAAAAATTTTAAAAAATTTTGAAAAAAGTTTTCGAAAAAAATTTTGAAAAAAAATTTCGAAAAAAATTTTCAAAAAAATTTTCGAAAAAATTTTGGAAAAAAATTTTTAAAAAAATTTTCGAAAAAAATTTCGAAGAAAATTTTGAAAAAAAATTTTGAAAAAAAATTTCGAAAAAAATTTTTTTTTAATTTTCGAAAAAAATTTCGAAAAAAAATTTTCGAAAAAAAATTTGAAAAAAAATTTCGAAAAAAATTTTCAAAAAAATTTTCGAAAAAATTTTGGAAAAAAATTTTTCGAAAAAAATTTCAAAAAAATTTTCGAAAAAAATTTCGAAAAAAACTGAAAAAAAATTTTCGAAAAAAATTTTGAAAAAAAAATTTCGCTAAAAAATTTCCGAAAAAAATTTTTTAAAAAATTTTTGAAAGAATTTTGGAAAAAAAATTCTCGAAATAAATTTTCAAAAAAAATTTCGAAAAAAATTATGAAAAAAATTTTCGAAAAAAAATTTGAAAAAAAATTTCGAAAAAAATTTTCGAAAAAAGTTTTCGAAAAAAATTTGGAAAAAAATTTTCGAAAAAAATTTTGAAAAAAAACTTCGAAAAAAATTTTCAAAAAAATTTTGGAGCAAATTTTTTCGAAAAAAATTTTGAAAAAAAATTTCGAAAAAAAAATTTCGAAAAAAATTATGAAAAAAAATGTCGAAAAAAAATTTGAAAAAAAATTTCGAAAAAAATTTTTGAAAAATATTTCGAAAAAAAATTTTCGAAAAAAATTTTTAAAAAAAATTTCGAAAAAAATTTTGAAAAAAATTTTCGAAAAAATTTAAAAAAAAAATTTTCAAAAAAAAAAATTTGAAAAAAAATTTCGAAAAGAATTTTTTTAAAAATTTGCGAAAAAAATTTCAAAAAAAATTTTGAAAAAAAATTTCGAAAAAAATTTTTAAAAAAATTTTCGAAAAAATTTTTGAAAAAAATTTACGAAGAAAATTTTCAAAAAAATTTTCGAAAAAAATTTTGAAAAAATTTTGCAAAAAAAGTTTTCGAAAAAAATTTCGAAAAAAAATTTTCGAAAAAAATTTTGAAAAAAAATTTCGAAAAAAATTTTGAAAAAAATTTTCGAAAAAATTTTGGAAAAAAATTTTCAAAAAAAAATTTGGAAAAAAAATTTCGAAAAAAATTTTTTTTTTTTTTTTCGAATAAAATTTCAAAAAAAATTTTTCGAAAAAAATTTTGAAAAAAAATTTCGAAAAAAATTTTCAAAAAAATTTTCGAAAAAATTTTGGAAAAAAATTTTTCGAAAAAAATTTTCTAAAAATTTTCGAAAAAAACAAAAAAAATTTTCGAAAAAAATTTCGAAAAAAAATTTTCGCTAAAAAATTTCCGAAAAAAATTTTTAAAAAAATTTGAAAAAAAATTTCGAAAAAAAATTTTCGAAATAAAATTTTTGAAAAAAATCCTGAAAAAAATTTTCAAAAAACATTTCGAAAAAAATGTAGAAAAAAATTTCGAAAAAAATTTTCGAAAAAAAATTTTCGAAAAAAATTTTGAAAAAAAATTTCGAAAAAAAATTTTAAAAAATTTTGCAAAAAAAGTTTTCGAAAAAAATTTTGAAAAAAAATTTCGAAAAAAATTTTCAAAAAAATTTTCGAAAAAATTTTGGAAAAAAATTTTTAAAAAAATTTTCGAAAAAAATTTCGAAGAAAATTTTGAAAAAAAATTTTGAAAAAAAATTTAGAAAAAAATTTTTTTTTAATTTTCGAAAAAAAATTTTCGAAAAAAAATTTGAAAAAAAATTTCGAAAAAAATTTTCAAAAAAATTTTCGAAAAAATTTTAAAAAAAAATTTTTCGAAAAAAATTTCAAAAAAATTTTCGAAAAAAATTTCGAAAAAAACTGAAAAAAAATTTTCGAAAAAAATTTTGAAAAAAAAATTTCGCTAAAAAATTTCCGAAAAAAATTTTTTAAAAAATTTTTGAAAGAATTTTGGAAAAAAAATTCTCGAAATAAATTTTCGAAAAAAATTTCGAAAAAAATTATGAAAAAAATTTTCGAAAAAAAATTTGAAAAAAAATTTCGAAAAAAATTTTCGAAAAAAGTTTTCGAAAAAAATTTGGAAAAAAATTTTCAAAAAAAATTTTGAAAAAAAACTTCGAAAAAAATTTTCAAAAAAATTTTGGAGCAAATTTTTTCGAAAAAAATTTTGAAAAAAAATTTCGAAAAAAAAATTTCGAAAAAAATTATGAAAAAAAATTTCGAAAAAAAATTTGAAAAAAAATTTCGAAAAAAATTTTCGAAAAATATTTCGAAAAAAAATTTTCGAAAAAAATTTTTAAAAAAAATTTCGAAAAAAATTTTGAAAAAAATTTTCGAAAAAATTTAAAAAAAAAATTTTCAAAAAAAAAAATTTGAAAAAAAATTTCGAAAAGAATTTTTTTAAAAATTTGCGAAAAAAATTTCAAAAAAAATTTTTCGAAAAAAATTTTGAAAAAAAATTTCGAAAAAAATTTTTAAAAAAATTTTCGAAAAAATTTTTGAAAAAAATTTACGAAGAAAATTTTCAAAAAAATTTTCGAAAAAAATTTTGAAAAAATTTTGCAAAAAAAGTTTTCGAAAAAAATTTCGAAAAAAAATTTTCCAAAAAAAATTTTGAAAAAAAATTTCGAAAAAAATTTTGAAAAAAATTTTCGAAAAAATTTTGGAAAAAAATTTTCAAAAAAAAATTTGGAAAAAAAATTTCGAAAAAAATTTTTTTTTTTATTTTCGAATAAAATTTCAAAAAAAAATTTTCGAAAAAAATTTTGAAAAAAAATTTCGAAAAAAATTTTCAAAAAAATTTTCGAAAAAACTTTGGAAAAAAATTTTTCGAAAAAAATTTTCTAAAAATTTTCGAAAAAAACAAAAAAAATTTTCGAAAAAAATTTCGAAAAAAAATTTTCGCTAAAAAATTTCCGAAAAAAATTTTTAAAAAAATTTGAAAAAAAATTTCGAAAAAAAATTTTCGAAAAAAATTTTCGAAAAAAATTTCAAAAAAAATTTTGAAAAAAATTTTGGAAAAAAATTTTCAAAAAAAATTTTCAAAAAAAATTTCGAATAAAATTTTTTAAAAAATTTTCGAAAAAAATTTTGAAAAAAAATTTCGAAAACAATTTACGAAAAAAATTTCAAAAAAAAATTTTTGAAAAAATTTTGGAAAAAAAATTTGAACAAAAATTCGAAAAAAAAATTTTGAAAAAAATTATGAAAAAAATTTTCGAAAAAAATTTGAAAAAAAATTTCGAAAAAAATTTTCAAAAAAATTTTGAAAAAAAATTTCGAAAAAAATTTTCAAAAAAATTTTCGAAAAAATTTTGGAAAAAAATTTTTAAAAAAAATTTCGAAAAAAAAATTTCGAAGAAAATTTTGAAAAAAAATTTTGAAAAAAAATTTCGAAAAAAATTTTAAAAAAAAATTTCGAAGAAAATTTCAAAAAAAATTTTCGAAAAAATTTTCAAAAAAAATTTTAAAAAAAAATTTCGAAAAAAATTTTAAAAAAAATTTTCGAAATAAAATTTTTGAAAAAAATCCTGAAAAAAATTTTCAAAAAACATTTCGAAAAAAATGTAGAAAAAAATTTCGAAAAAAATTTTCGAAAAAAAATTTTCGAAAAAAATTTAGAAAAAAAATTTCGAAAAAAAATTTGAAAAAATTTTGCAAAAAAAGTTTTCGAAAAAAATTTCAAAAAAAAATTTTTAAAAAAATTTTCGAAAAAATTTTTGAAAAAAATTTACGAAGAAAATTTTCAAAAAAATTTTCGAAAAAAATTTTGAAAAAAGTTTGCAAAAAAAGTTTTCGAAAAAAATTTCGAAAAAAAATTTTCGAAAAAAATTTTGAAAAAAAATTTCGAAAAAAATTTTGAAAAAAAATTTCGAAAAAATTTTGGAAAAAAATTTTCAAAAAAAAATTTGGAAAAAAAATTTCGAAAAATTTTTTTTTTTTTATTTTCGAATAAAATTTCAAAAAAAAATTTTCGAAAAAAATTTTGAAAAAAAATTTCGAAAAATATTTTCAAAAAAATTTTGGAAAAAAATTTTCTAAAAATTTTCGAAAAAAATTTCGAAAAAAACAAAAAATTTTCGAAAAAAATTTCGAAAAAAAATTTTCCCTAAAAAATTTCCGAAAAAAATTTTTAAAAAAATTTGAAAAAAAATTTCGAATAAAATTTTTTAAAAAATTTTCGAAAAAAATTTTGAAAAAAAATTTCGAAAAAAATTTACGAAAAAAATTTCAAAAAAAAATTTTTGAAAAAATTTTGGAAAAAAAATTCGAACAAAAATTCGAAAAAAAAATTTGAAAAAAATTATGAAAAAAATTTTCGAAAAAAAATTTGAAAAAAAATTTCGAAAAAAAATTTTCAAAAAAATTTTGAAAAAAAATTTCGAAAAAAATTTTCAAAAAAATTTTCGAAAAAATTTTGGAAAAAAATTTTTAAAAAAATTTTCGAAAAAAATTTCGAAGAAAATTTTGAAAAAAAATTTTGAAAAAAAATTTCGAAAAAAATTTAAAAAAAAAATTTCGAAAAAAATTTTGAAAAAAATTTTCGAAATAAAATTTTTGAAAAAAATCCTGAAAAAAATTTTCAAAAAACATTTCGAAAAAAATGTAGAAAAAAATTTCGAAAAAAATTTTCGAAAAAAAATTTTCGAAAAAAATTTTGAAAAAAAATTTCGAAAAAAAATTTTAAAAAATTTTGAAAAAAGTTTTCGAAAAAAATTTTGAAAAAAAATTTCGAAAAAAATTTTCGAAAAAATTTTGGAAAAAAATTTTTAAAAAAATTTTCGAAAAAAATTTCGAAGAAAATTTTGAAAAAAAATTTTGAAAAAAAATTTCGAAAAAAATTTTTTTTTAATTTTCGAAAAAAATTTCGAAAAAAAATTTTCGAAAAAAAATTTGAAAAAAAATTTCGAAAAAAATTTTCAAAAAAATTTTCGAAAAAATTTTGGAAAAACATTTTTCGAAAAAAATTTCAAAAAAATTTTCGAAAAAAATTTCGAAAAAAACTGAAAAAAAATTTTCGAAAAAAATTTTGAAAAAAAAATTTCGCTAAAAAATTTCCGAAAAAAATTTTTTAAAAAATTTTTGAAAGAATTTTGGAAAAAAAATTCTCGAAATAAATTTTCGAAAAAAATTTCGAAAAAAATTATGAAAAAAATTTTCGAAAAAAAATTTGAAAAAAAATTTCGAAAAAAATTTTCGAAAAAAGTTTTCGAAAAAAATTTGGAAAAAAATTTTCGAAAAAAATTTTGAAAAAAAACTTCGAAAAAAATTTTCAAAAAAATTTTGGAGCAAATTTTTTCGAAAAAAATTTTGAAAAAAAATTTCGAAAAAAAAATTTCGAAAAAAATTATGAAAAAAAATGTCGAAAAAAAATTTGAAAAAAAATTTCGAAAAAAATTTTTGAAAAATATTTCGAAAAAAAATTTTCGAAAAAAATTTTTAAAAAAAATTTCGAAAAAAATTTTGAAAAAAATTTTCGAAAAAATTTAAAAAAAAAATTTTCAAAAAAAAAAATTTGAAAAAAAATTTCGAAAAGAATTTTTTTAAAAATTTGCGAAAAAAATTTCAAAAAAAATTTTTCGAAAAAAATTTTGAAAAAAAATTTCGAAAAAAATTTTAAAAAAAATTTTCGAAAAAATTTTTGAAAAAAATTTACGAAGAAAATTTTCAAAAAAATTTTCGAAAAAAATTTTGAAAAAATTTTGCAAAAAAAGTTTTCGAAAAAAATTTCGAAAAAAAATTTTCGAAAAAAATTTTGAAAAAAAATTTCGAAAAAAATTTTGAAAAAAATTTTCGAAAAAATTTTGGAAAAAAATTTTCAAAAAAAAATTTGGAAAAAAAATTTCGAAAAAAATTTTTTTTTTTTTTTTCGAATAAAATTTCAAAAAAAATTTTTCGAAAAAAATTTTGAAAAAAAATTTCGAAAAAAATTTTCAAAAAAATTTTCGAAAAAATTTTGGAAAAAAATTTTTCGAAAAAAATTTTCTAAAAATTTTCGAAAAAAACAAAAAAAATTTTCGAAAAAAATTTCGAAAAAAAATTTTCGCTCAAAAATTTCCGAAAAAAATTTTTAAAAAAATTTGAAAAAAAATTTCGAAAAAAAATTTTCGAAATAAAATTTTTGAAAAAAATCCTGAAAAAAATTTTCAAAAAACATTTCGAAAAAAATGTAGAAAAAAATTTCGAAAAAAATTTTCGAAAAAAAATTTTCGAAAAAAATTTTGAAAAAAAATTTCGAAAAAAAATTTTAAAAAATTTTGCAAAAAAAGTTTTCGAAAAAAATTTTGAAAAAAAATTTCGAAAAAAATTTTCAAAAAAATTTTCGAAAAAATTTTGGAAAAAAATTTTTAAAAAAATTTTCGAAAAAAATTTCGAAGAAAATTTTGAAAAAAAATTTTGAAAAAAAATTTAGAAAAAAATTTTTTTTTAATTTTCGAAAAAAAATTTTCGAAAAAAAATTTGAAAAAAAATTTCGAAAAAAATTTTCAAAAAAATTTTCGAAAAAATTTTAAAAAAAAATTTTTCGAAAAACATTTCAAAAAAATTTTCGAAAAAAATTTCGAAAAAAACTGAAAAAAAATTTTCGAAAAAAATTTTGAAAAAAAAATTTCGCTAAAAAATTTCCGAAAAAAATTTTTTAAAAAATTTTTGAAAGAATTTTGGAAAAAAAATTCTCGAAATAAATTTTCGAAAAAAATTTCGAAAAAAATTATGAAAAACATTTTCGAAAAAAAATTTGAAAAAAAATTTCGAAAAAAATTTTCGAAAAAAGTTTTCGAAAAAAATTTGGAAAAAAATTTTCAAAAAAAATTTTGAAAAAAAACTTCGAAAAAAATTTTCAAAAAAATTTTGGAATAAATTTTTTCGAAAAAAATTTTGAAAAAAAATTTCGAAAAAAAAATTTCGAAAAAAATTATGAAAAAAAATTTCGAAAAAAAATTTGAAAAAAAATTTCGAAAAAAATTTTCGAAAAATATTTCGAAAAAAAATTTTCGAAAAAAATTTTTAAAAAAAATTTCGAAAAAAATTTTGAAAAAAATTTTCGAAAAAATTAAAAAAAAAAATTTTCAAAAAAAAAAATTTGAAAAAAAATTTCGAAAAGAATTTTTTTAAAAATTTGCGAAAAAAATTTCAAAAAAAATTTTTCGAAAAAAATTTTGAAAAAAAATTTCGAAAAAAATTTTTAAAAAAATTTTCGAAAAAATTTTTGAAAAAAATTTACGAAGAAAATTTTCAAAAAAATTTTCGAAAAAAATTTTGAAAAAATTTTGCAAAAAAAGTTTTCGAAAAAAATTTCGAAAAAAAATTTTCCAAAAAAAATTTTGAAAAAAAATTTCGAAAAAAATTTTGAAAAAAATTTTCGAAAAAATTTTGGAAAAAAATTTTCAAAAAAAAATTTGGAAAAAAAATTTCGAAAAAAATTTTTTTTTTATTTTCGAATAAAATTTCAAAAAAAAATTTTCGAAAAAAATTTTGAAAAAAAATTTCGAAAAAAATTTTCAAAAAAATTTTCGAAAAAATTTTGGAAAAAAATTTTTCGAAAAAAATTTTCTAAAAATTTTCGAAAAAAACAAAAAAAATTTTCGAAAAAAATTTCGAAAAAAAATTTTCGCTAAAAAATTTCCGAAAAAAATTTTTAAAAAAATTTGAAAAAAAATTTCGAAAAAAAATTTTCGAAAAAAATTTTCGAAAAAAATTTCAAAAAAAATTTTGAAAAAAATTTTGGAAAAAAATTTTCAAAAAAAATTTTCAAAAAAAATTTCGAATAAAATTTTTTAAAAAATTTTCGAAAAAAATTTTGAAAAAAAATTTCGAAAACAATTTACGAAAAAAATTTCAAAAAAAAATTTTTGAAAAAATTTTGGAAAAAAAATTTGAACAAAAATTCGAAAAAAAAATTTTGAAAAAAATTATGAAAAAAATTTTCGAAAAAAATTTGAAAAAAAATTTCGAAAAAAATTTTCAAAAAAATTTTGAAAAAAAATTTCGAAAAAAATTTTCAAAAAAATTTTCGAAAAAATTTTGGAAAAAAATTTTTAAAAAAAATTTCGAAAAAAAAATTTCGAAGAAAATTTTGAAAAAAAATTTTGAAAAAAAATTTCGAAAAAAATTTTAAAAAAAAATTTCGAAGAAAATTTCAAAAAAAATTTTCGAAAAAATTTTCAAAAAAAATTTTAAAAAAAAATTTCGAAAAAAATTTTAAAAAAAATTTTCGAAATAAAATTTTTGAAAAAAATCCTGAAAAAAATTTTCAAAAAACATTTCGAAAAAAATGTAGAAAAAAATTTCGAAAAAAATTTTCGAAAAAAAATTTTCGAAAAAAATTTAGAAAAAAAATTTCGAAAAAAAATTTGAAAAAATTTTGCAAAAAAAGTTTTCGAAAAAAATTTCAAAAAAAAATTTTTAAAAAAATTTTCGAAAAAATTTTTGAAAAAAATTTACGAAGAAAATTTTCAAAAAAATTTTCGAAAAAAATTTTGAAAAAATTTTGCAAAAAAAGTTTTCGAAAAAAATTTCGAAAAAAAATTTTCGAAAAAAATTTTGAAAAAAAATTTCGAAAAAAATTTTGAAAAAAAATTTCGAAAAAATTTTGGAAAAAAATTTTCAAAAAAAAATTTGGAAAAAAAATTTCGAAAAATTTTTTTTTTTTTATTTTCGAATAAAATTTCAAAAAAAAATTTTCGAAAAAAATTTTGAAAAAAAATTTCGAAAAATATTTTCAAAAAAATTTTGGAAAAAAATTTTCTAAAAATTTTCGAAAAAAATTTCGAAAAAAACAAAAAATTTTCGAAAAAAATTTCGAAAAAAAATTTTCCCTAAAAAATTTCCGAAAAAAATTTTTAAAAAAATTTGAAAAAAAATTTCGAATAAAATTTTTTAAAAAATTTTCGAAAAAAATTTTGAAAAAAAATTTCGAAAAAAATTTACGAAAAAAATTTCAAAAAAAAATTTTTGAAAAAATTTTGGAAAAAAAATTCGAACAAAAATTCGAAAAAAAAATTTTGAAAAAAATTATGAAAAAAATTTTCGAAAAAAAATTTGAAAAAAAATTTCGAAAAAAAATTTTCAAAAAAATTTTGAAAAAAAATTTCGAAAAAAATTTTCAAAAAAATTTTCGAAAAAATTTTGGAAAAAAATTTTTAAAAAAATTTTCGAAAAAAATTTCGAAGAAAATTTTGAAAAAAAATTTTGAAAAAAAATTTCGAAAAAAATTTAAAAAAAAAATTTCGAAAAAAATTTTGAAAAAAATTTTCGAAATAAAATTTTTGAAAAAAATCCTGAAAAAAATTTTCAAAAAACATTTCGAAAAAAATGTAGAAAAAAATTTCGAAAAAAATTTTCGAAAAAAAATTTTCGAAAAAAATTTTGAAAAAAAATTTCGAAAAAAAATTTTAAAAAATTTTGAAAAAAGTTTTCGAAAAAAATTTTGAAAAAAAATTTCGAAAAAAATTTTCAAAAAAATTTTCGAAAAAATTTTGGAAAAAAATTTTTAAAAAAATTTTCGAAAAAAATTTCGAAGAAAATTTTGAAAAAAAATTTTGAAAAAAAATTTCGAAAAAAATTTTTTTTTAATTTTCGAAAAAAATTTCGAAAAAAAATTTTCGAAAAAAAATTTGAAAAAAAATTTCGAAAAAAATTTTCAAAAAAATTTTCGAAAAAATTTTGGAAAAAAATTTTTCGAAAAAAATTTCAAAAAAATTTTCGAAAAAAATTTCGAAAAAAACTGAAAAAAAATTTTCGAAAAAAATTTTGAAAAAAAAATTTCGCTAAAAAATTTCCGAAAAAAATTTTTTAAAAAATTTTTGAAAGAATTTTGGAAAAAAAATTCTCGAAATAAATTTTCGAAAAAAATTTCGAAAAAAATTATGAAAAAAATTTTCGAAAAAAAATTTGAAAAAAAATTTCGAAAAAAATTTTCGAAAAAAGTTTTCGAAAAAAATTTGGAAAAAAATTTTCGAAAAAAATTTTGAAAAAAAACTTCGAAAAAAATTTTCAAAAAAATTTTGGAGCAAATTTTTTCGAAAAAAATTTTGAAAAAAAATTTCGAAAAAAAAATTTCGAAAAAAATTATGAAAAAAAATGTCGAAAAAAAATTTGAAAAAAAATTTCGAAAAAAATTTTTGAAAAATATTTCGAAAAAAAATTTTCGAAAAAAATTTTTAAAAAAAATTTCGAAAAAAATTTTGAAAAAAATTTTCGAAAAAATTTAAAAAAAAAAATTTTCAAAAAAAAAAATTTGAAAAAAAATTTCGAAAAGAATTTTTTTAAAAATTTGCGAAAAAAATTTCAAAAAAAATTTTTCGAAAAAAATTTTGAAAAAAAATTTCGAAAAAAATTTTAAAAAAAATTTTCGAAAAAATTTTTGAAAAAAATTTACGAAGAAAATTTTCAAAAAAATTTTCGAAAAAAATTTTGAAAAAATTTTGCAAAAAAAGTTTTCGAAAAAAATTTCGAAAAAAAATTTTCGAAAAAAATTTTGAAAAAAAATTTCGAAAAAAATTTTGAAAAAAATTTTCGAAAAAATTTTGGAAAAAAATTTTCAAAAAAAAATTTGGAAAAAAAATTTCGAAAAAAATTTTTTTTTTTTTTTCGAATAAAATTTCAAAAAAAATTTTTCGAAAAAAATTTTGAAAAAAAATTTCGAAAAAAATTTTCAAAAAAATTTTCGAAAAAATTTTGGAAAAAAATTTTTCGAAAAAAATTTTCTAAAAATTTTCGAAAAAAACAAAAAAAATTTTCGAAAAAAATTTCGAAAAAAAATTTTCGCTAAAAAATTTCCGAAAAAAATTTTTAAAAAAATTTGAAAAAAAATTTCGAAAAAAAATTTTCGAAATAAAATTTTTGAAAAAAATCCTGAAAAAAATTTTCAAAAAACATTTCGAAAAAAATGTAGAAAAAAATTTCGAAAAAAATTTTCGAAAAAAAATTTTCGAAAAAAATTTTGAAAAAAAATTTCGAAAAAAAATTTTAAAAAATTTTGCAAAAAAAGTTTTCGAAAAAAATTTTGAAAAAAAATTTCGAAAAAAATTTTCAAAAAAATTTTCGAAAAAATTTTGGAAAAAAATTTTTAAAAAAATTTTCGAAAAAAATTTCGAAGAAAATTTTGAAAAAAAATTTTGAAAAAAAATTTAGAAAAAAATTTTTTTTTAATTTTCGAAAAAAAATTTTCGAAAAAAAATTTGAAAAAAAATTTCGAAAAAAATTTTCAAAAAAATTTTCGAAAAAATTTTAAAAAAAAATTTTTCGAAAAAAATTTCAAAAAAATTTTCGAAAAAAATTTCGAAAAAAACTGAAAAAAAATTTTCGAAAAAAATTTTGAAAAAAAAATTTCGCTAAAAAATTTCCGAAAAAAATTTTTTAAAAAATTTTTGAAAGAATTTTGGAAAAAAAATTCTCGAAATAAATTTTCGAAAAAAATTTCGAAAAAAATTATGAAAAAAATTTTCGAAAAAAAATTTGAAAAAAAATTTGGAAAAAAATTTTCAAAAAAAATTTTGAAAAAAAACTTCGAAAAAAATTTTCAAAAAAATTTTGGAATAAATTTTTTCGAAAAAAATTTTGAAAAAAAATTTCGAAAAAAAAATTTCGAAAAAAATTATGAAAAAAAATTTCGAAAAAAAATTTGAAAAAAAATTTCGAAAAAAATTTTCGAAAAATATTTCAAAAAAAAATTTTCGAAAAAAATTTTTAAAAAAAATTTCGAAAAAAATTTTGAAAAAAATTTTCGAAAAAATTAAAAAAAAAAATTTTCAAAAAAAAAAATTTGAAAAAAAATTTCGAAAAGAATTTTTTTAAAAATTTGCGAAAAAAATTTCAAAAAAAATTTTTCGAAAAAAATTTTGAAAAAAAATTTCGAAAAAAATTTTTAAAAAAATTTTCGAAAAAATTTTTGAAAAAAATTTACGAAGAAAATTTTCAAAAAAATTTTCGAAAAAAATTTTGAAAAAATTTTGCAAAAAAAGTTTTCGAAAAAAATTTCGAAAAAAAATTTTCCAAAAAAAATTTTGAAAAAAAATTTCGAAAAAAATTTTGAAAAAAATTTTCGAAAAAATTTTGGAAAAAAATTTTCAAAAAAAAATTTGGAAAAAAAATTTCGAAAAAAATTTTTTTTTTATTTTCGAATAAAATTTCAAAAAAAAATTTTCGAAAAAAATTTTGAAAAAAAATTTCGAAAAAAATTTTCAAAAAAATTTTCGAAAAAATTTTGGAAAAAAATTTTTCGAAAAAAATTTTCTAAAAATTTTCGAAAAAAACAAAAAAATTTTCGAAAAAAATTTCGAAAAAAAATTTTCGCTAAAAAATTTCCGAAAAAAATTTTTAAAAAAATTTGAAAAAAAATTTCGAAAAAAAATTTTCGAAAAAAATTTTCGAAAAAAATTTCAAAAAAAATTTTGAAAAAAATTTTGGAAAAAAATTTTCAAAAAAAATTTTCAAAAAAAATTTCGAATAAAATTTTTTAAAAAATTTTCGAAAAAAATTTTGAAAAAAAATTTCGAAAACAATTTACGAAAAAAATTTCAAAAAAAAATTTTTGAAAAAATTTTGGAAAAAAAATTTGAACAAAAATTCGAAAAAAAAATTTTGAAAAAAATTATGAAAAAAATTTTCGAAAAAAATTTGAAAAAAAATTTCGAAAAAAATTTTCAAAAAAATTTTGAAAAAAAATTTCGAAAAAAATTTTCAAAAAAATTTTCGAAAAAATTTTGGAAAAAAATTTTTAAAAAAAATTTCGAAAAAAAAATTTCGAAGAAAATTTTGAAAAAAAATTTTGAAAAAAAATTTCGAAAAAAATTTTAAAAAAAAATTTCGAAGAAAATTTCAAAAAAAATTTTCGAAAAAATTTTCAAAAAAAATTTTAAAAAAAAATTTCGAAAAAAATTTTAAAAAAAATTTTCGAAATAAAATTTTTGAAAAAAATCCTGAAAAAAATTTTCAAAAAACATTTCGAAAAAAATGTAGAAAAAAATTTCGAAAAAAATTTTCGAAAAAAAATTTTCGAAAAAAATTTAGAAAAAAAATTTCGAAAAAAAATTTGAAAAAATTTTGCAAAAAAAGTTTTCGAAAAAAATTTCGAAAAAAATTTTCGAAAAAATTTTGGAAAAAAATTTTCAAAAAAAAAAATGAAAAAAAATTTCGAAAAAAAATTTTCAAAAAAATTTTCGAAAAAATTTTGGAAAAAAATTTTAAAAAAAATTTTCGAAAAAAATTTCGAAGAAAATTTTGAAAAAAAATTTTGAAAAAAAAATTCGAAAAAATTTTTTTTTTAATTTTCGAAAAAAATTTCGAAAAAAAATTTTCGAAAAAAAATTTGAAAAAAAATTTCGAAAAAAATTTTCAAAAAAATTTTCGAAAAAATTTTGGAAAAAAATTTCAAAAAAATTTTCGAAAAAAATTTCGAAAAAAACTGAAAAAAAATTTTCGAAAAAAATTTTGAAAAAAAATTTTCGCTAAAAAATTTCCGAAAAAAATTTTTTAAAAAATTTTTGAAAGAATTTTGGAAAAAAAATTCTCGAAATAAATTTTCGAAAAAAATTTCGAAAAAAATTATGAAAAAAATTTTCTAAAAAAAAATTTGAAAAAAAATTTCGAAAAAAATTTTCGAAAAAATTTTTCGAAAAAAATTTGGAAAAAAATTTTCGAAAAAAATTTTGAAAAAAAACTTTGAAAAAAATTTTCAAAAAAGTTTTGGAGCAAATTTTTTCGAAAAAAATTTTGAAAAAAAATTTCGAAAAAAAAATTTCGAAAAAAATTATGAAAAAAAATTTCGAAAAAAAATTTGAAAAAAAATTTCGAAAAAAATTTTCGAAAAATATTTCGAAAAAAAATTTTCGAAAAAAATTTTTAAAAAAAATTTCGAAAAAGATTTTGAAAAAAATTTTCGAAAAAATTTTAGAAAAAAATTTTCAAAAAAAAAATTTGAAAAAAAATTTCGAAAAGAATTTTTTTAAAAATTTGCGAAAAAAATTTCAAAAAAAATTTTTCGAAAAAAATTTTGAAAAAAAATTTCGAAAAAAATTTTTAAAAAAATTTTCGAAAAAATTTTTGAAAAAAATTTACGAAGAAAATTTTCAAAAAAATTTTCGAAAAAAATTTTGAAAAAATTTTGCAAAAAAAGTTTTCGAAAAAAATTTCGAAAAAAAATTTTCGAAAAAAATTTTGAAAAAAAATTTCGAAAAAAATTTTGAAAAAAATTTTCGAAAAAATTTTGGAAAAAAATTTTCAAAAAAAAATTTGGAAAAAAAATTTCGAAAAAATTTTTTTTTTTTTTTTTCGAATAAAATTTCAAAAAAATATTTTCGAAAAAAATTTTGAAAAAAAATTTCGAAAAAAATTTTCAAAAAAATTTTGGAAAAAAATTTTTCGAAAAAAATTTTCTAAAAATTTTCGAAAAAAATTTCGAAAAAAACAAAAAATTTTCGAAAAAAATTTCGAAAAAAAATTTTCGCTAAAAAATTTCCGAAAAAAATTTTTAAAAAAATTTGAAAAAAAATTTCGAAAAAAAATTTTCGAAAAAAATTTTCGAAAAAAATTTCGAAAAAAATTTTGAAAAAAATTTTGGAAAAAAATTTTCAAAAAAAATTTTGAAAAAAAATTTCGAATAAAATTTTTTAAAAAATTTTCGAAAAAAATTTTGAAAAAAAATTTCGAAAAAAATTTACGAAAAAAATTTCAAAAAAAAATTTTTGAAAAAATTTTGGAAAAAAAATTCGAACAAAAATTCGAAAAAAAAATTTTGAAAAAAATTATGAAAAAAATTTTCGAAAAAAAATTTGAAAAAAAATTTCGAAAAAAATTTTCAAAAAAATTTTGAAAAAAAATTTCGAAAAAAATTTTCAAAAAAATTTTCGAAAAAATTTTGGAAAAAAATTTTTAAAAAAATTTTCGAAAAAAATTTCGAAGAAAATTTTGAAAAAAAATTTTGAAAAAAAATTTCGAAAAAAATTTAAAAAAAAAATTTCGAAAAAAATTTTGAAAAAAATTTTCGAAATAAAATTTTTGAAAAAAATCCTGAAAAAAATTTTCAAAAAACATTTCGAAAAAAATGTAGAAAAAAATTTCGAAAAAAATTTCGAAAAAAATTTTCGAAAAAAAATTTTCGAAAAAAATTTTGAAAAAAAATTTCGAAAAAAAATTTTAAAAAATTTTGAAAAAAGTTTTCGAAAAAAATTATGAAAAAAAATTTCGAAAAAAATTTTCAAAAAAATTTTCGAAAAAATTTTGGAAAAAAATTTTTAAAAAAATTTTCGAAAAAAATTTCGAAGAAAATTTTGAAAAAAAATTTTGAAAAAAAATTTCGAAAAAAATTTTTTTTTAATTTTCGAAAAAAATTTCGAAAAAAAATTTTCGAAAAAAAATTTGAAAAAAAATTTCGAAAAAAATTTTCAAAAAAATTTTCGAAAAAATTTTGGAAAAAAATTTTTCGAAAAAAATTTCAAAAAAATTTTCGAAAAAAATTTCGAAAAAAACTGAAAAAAAATTTTCGAAAAAAATTTTGAAAAAAAAATTTCGCTAAAAAATTTCCGAAAAAAATTTTTTAAAAAATTTTTGAAAGAATTTTGGAAAAAAAATTCTCGAAATAAATTTTCGAAAAAAATTTCGAAAAAAATTATGAAAAAAATTTTCGAAAAAAAATTTGAAAAAAAATTTCGAAAAAAATTTTCGAAAAAAGTTTTCGAAAAAAATTTGGAAAAAAATTTTCGAAAAAAATTTTGAAAAAAAATTTCGAAAAAAAAAATTCGAAAAAAATTATGAAAAAAAATTTCGAAAAAAAATTTGAAAAAAAATTTCGAAAAAAATTTTCGAAAAATATTTCGAAAAAAAATTTTCGAAAAAAATTTTTAAAAAAAATTTCGAAAAAAATTTTGAAAAAAATTTTCGAAAAAATTTAAAAAAAAAATTTTCAAAAAAAAAAATTTGAAAAAAAATTTCGAAAAGAATTTTTTTAAAAATTTGCGAAAAAAATTTCAAAAAAAATTTTTCGAAAAAAATTTTGAAAAAAAATTTCGAAAAAAATTTTTAAAAAAATTTTCGAAAAAATTTTTGAAAAAAATTTACGAAGAAAATTTTCAAAAAAATTTTCGAAAAAAATTTTGAAAAAATTTTGCAAAAAAAGTTTTCGAAAAAAATTTCGAAAAAAAATTTTCGAAAAAAATTTTGAAAAAAAATTCCAAAAAAAATTTTGAAAAAAATTTTCGAAAAAATTTTGGAAAAAAATTTTCAAAAAAAAATTTGGAAAAAAAATTTCGAAAAAAATTTTTTTTTTTTTTTTCGAATAAAATTTCAAAAAAAATTTTTCGAAAAAAATTTTGAAAAAAAATTTCGAAAAAAATTTTCAAAAAAATTTTCGAAAAAATTTTGGAAAAAAATTTTTCGAAAAAAATTTTCTAAAAATTTTCGAAAAAAACAAAAAAAATTTTCGAAAAAAATTTCGAAAAAAAATTTTCGCTAAAAAATTTCCGAAAAAAATTTTTAAAAAAATTTGAAAAAAAATTTCGAAAAAAAATTTTCGAAAAAAATTTTCGAAAAAAATTTCAAAAAAAATTTTGAAAAAAATTTTCAAAAAAATTTTGAAAAAAAATTTCGAAAAAAATTTTCAAAAAAATTTTCGAAAAAATTTTGGAAAAAAATTTTTAAAAAAAATTTCGAAAAAAATTTCGAAGAAAATTTTGAAAAAAAATTTTGAAAAAAAATTTCGAAAAAAATTAAAAAAAAAAATTTCGAAGAAAATTTCAAAAAAAATTTTCGAAAAAATTTTCAAAAAAAATTTTCAAAAAAATTTTGGAGCAAATTTTTTCGAAAAAAATTTTGAAAAAAAATTTCGAAAAAAATTTACGAAAAAAATTTCAAAAAAAAATTTTTGAAAAAATTTTGGAAAAATAATTCGAACAAAAATTCGAAAAAAAAATTTTGAAAAAAATTATGAAAAAAATTTTCGAAAAAAAATTTGAAAAAAAATTTCGAAAAAAATTTTCAAAAAAATTTTGAAAAAAAATTTCGAAAAAAATTTTCAAAAAAATTTTCGAAAAAATTTTGGAAAAAAATTTTTAAAAAAATTTTCGAAAAAAATTTCGAAGAAAATTTTGAAAAAAAATTTTGAAAAAAAATTTCGAAAAAAATTTAAAAAAAAAATTTCGAAGAAAATTTCAAAAAAAAATTTCGAAAAAATTTTCAAAAAAAATTTAAAAAAAAAATTTCGAAAAAAATTTTGAAAAAAATTTTCGAAATAAAATTTTTGAAAAAAATCCTGAAAAAAATTTTCAAAAAACATTTCGAAAAAAATGTAGAAAAAAATTTCGAAAAAAATTTTCGAAAAAAAATTTTCGAAAAAAATTTTGAAAAAAAATTTCGAAAAAAAATTTTAAAAAATTTTGCAAAAAAAGTTTTCGAAAAAAATTTTGAAAAAAAATTTCGAAAAAAATTTTCAAAAAAATTTTCGAAAAAATTTTGGAAAAAAATTTTTAAAAAAATTTTCGAAAAAAATTTCGAAGAAAATTTTGAAAAAAAATTTTGAAAAAAAATTTCGAAAAAAATTTTTTTTTAATTTTCGAAAAAAATTTCGAAAAAAAATTTTCGAAAAAAAATTTGAAAAAAAATTTCGAAAAAAATTTTCAAAAAAATTTTCGAAAAAATTTTTAAAAAAAATTTTTCGAAAAAAATTTCAAAAAAATTTTCGAAAAAAATTTCGAAAAAAACAAAAAAAATTTTCGAAAAAAATTTTGAAAAAAAAATTTCGCTAAAAAATTTCCGAAAAAAATTTTTTTAAAAATTTTGGAAAGAATTTTGGAAAAAAAATTCTCGAAATAAATTTTCGAAAAAAATTTCGAAAAAAATTATGAAAAAAATTTTCGAAAAAAAATTTGAAAAAAAATTTCGAAAAAAATTTTCGAAAAAAGTTTTCGAAAAAAATTTGGAAAAAAATTTTCGAAAAAAATTTTGAAAAAAAACTTCAAAAAAATTTTCAAAAAAATTTTGGAGCAAATTTTTTCGAAAAAAATTTTGAAAAAAAATTTCGAAAAAAAAATTTCGAAAAAAATTATGAAAAAACATTTCGAAAAAAAATTTGAAAAAAAATTTCGAAAAAAATTTTCGAAAAATATTTCGAAAAAAAATTTTCGAAAAAAATTTTTAAAAAAAATTTCGAAAAAAATTTTGAAAAAAATTTTCGAAAAAATTTAAAAAAAAAATTTTCAAAAAAAAAAATTTGAAAAAAAATTTCGAAAAGAATTTTTTTAAAAATTTGCGAAAAAAATTTCAAAAAAAATTTTTCGAAAAAAATTTTGAAAAAAAATTTCGAAAAAAATTTTTAAAAAAATTTTCGAAAAAATTTTTGAAAAAAATTTACGAAGAAAATTTTCAAAAAAATTTTCGAAAAAAATTTTGAAAAAATTTTGCAAAAAAAGTTTTCGAAAAAAATTTCGAAAAAAAATTTTCGAAAAAAATTTTGAAAAAAAATTTCGAAAAAAATTTTGAAAAAAATTTTCGAAAAAATTTTGGAAAAAAATTTTCAAAAAAAAATTTGGAAAAAAAATTTCGAAAAAAATTTTTTTTTTATTTTCGAATAAAATTTCAAAAAAAATTTTTCGAAATAAATTTTGAAAAAAAATTTCGAAAAAAATTTTCAAAAAAATTTTCGAAAAAATTTTGGAAAAAAATTTTTCGAAAAAAATTTTCTAAAAATTTTCGAAAAAAACAAAAAAAATTTTCGAAAAAAATTTCGAAAAAAAATTTTCGCTAAAAAATTTCCGAAAAAAATTTTTAAAAAAATTTGAAAAAAAATTTCGAAAAAAAATTTTCGAAAAAAATTTTCGAAAAAAATTTCAAAAAAAATTTTGAAAAAAATTTTGGAAAAAAATTTTCAAAAAAAATTTTCAAAAAAAATTTCGAATAACATTTTTTAAAAAATTTTCGAAAAAAATTTTGAAAAAAAATTTCGAAAAAAATTTACGAAAAAAATTTCAAAAAAAAATTTTTGAAAAAATTTTGGAAAAAAAATTTGAACAAAAATTCGAAAAAAAAATTTTGAAAAAAATTATGAAAAAAATTTTCGAAAAAAATTTGAAAAAAAATTTCGAAAAAAATTTTCAAAAAAATTTTGAAAAAAAATTTCGAAAAAAATTTTCAAAAAAATTTTCGAAAAAATTTTGGAAAAAAATTTTTAAAAAAAATTTCGAAAAAAATTTCGAAGAAAATTTTGAAAAAAAATTTCTAAAAAAATTTAAAAAAAAAATTTCGAAGAAAATTTCAAAAAAAATTTTCGAAAAAATTTTCAAAAAAAATTTTAAAAAAAAATTTCGAAAAAAATTTTAAAAAAAATTTTCGAAATAAAATTTTTGAAAAAAATCCTGAAAAAAATTTTCAAAAAACATTTCGAAAAAAATGTAGAAAAAAATTTCGAAAAAAATTTTCGAAAAAAAATTTTCGAAAAAAATTTAGAAAAAAAATTTCGAAAAAAAATTTGAAAAAATTTTGCAAAAAAAGTTTTCGAAAAAAATTTCGAAAAAAATTTTCGAAAAAATTTTGGAAAAAAATTTTCAAAAAAAAAAATGAAAAAAAATTTCGAAAAAAATTTTCAAAAAAATTTTCGAAAAAATTTTGGAAAAAAATTTTTAAAAAAATTTTCGAAAAAAATTTCGAAGAAAATTTTGAAAAAAATTTTGAAAAAAAATTTCGAAAAAAATTTTTTTTTAATTTTCGAAAAAAATTTCGAAAAAAAATTTTCGAAAAAAAATTTGAAAAAAAATTTCGAAAAAAATTTTCAAAAAAATTTTCGAAAAAATTTTGGAAAAAAATTTTTCGAAAAAAATTTCAAAAAAATTTTCGAAAAAAATTTCGAAAAAAACTGAAAAAAAATTTTCGAAAAAAATTTTGAAAAAAAATTTTCGCTAAAAAATTTCCGAAAAAAATTTTTTAAAAAATTTTTGAAAGAATTTTGGAAAAAAAATTCTCCAAATAAATTTTCGAAAAAAATTTCGAAAAAAATTATGAAAAAAATTTTCTAAAAAAAAATTTGAAAAAAAATTTCGAAAAAAATTTTCGAAAAAATTTTTCGAAAAAAATTTCGAAAAAAAATTTTCGAAAAAAATTTTGAAAAAAAATTTCGAAAAAAATTTTGAAAAAAATTTTCGAAAAAATTTTGGAAAAAAATTTTCAAAAAAAAATTTGGAAAAAAAATTTCGAAAAAAATTTTTTTTTTTATTTTCGAATAAAATTTCAAAAAAAATTTTTCGAAAAAAATTTCAAAAAAAATTTTTCGAAAAAAATTTTGAAAAAAAATTTCGAAAAAAATTTTCAAAAAAATTTTCGAAAAAATTTTGGAAAAAAATTTTTCGAAAAAAATTTTCTAAAAATTTTCGAAAAAAACAAAAAAAATTTTCGAAAAAAATTTCGAAAAAAAATTTTCGCTAAAAAATTTCCGAAAAAAATTTTTAAAAAAATTTGAAAAAAAATTTCGAAAAAAAATTTTCGAAAAAAAAATTGAAAAAAAATTTCGAAAAAAATTTTGAAAAAAATTTTCGAAAAAATTTTGGAAAAAAATTTTCAAAAAAAAATTTGGAAAAAAAATTTCGAAAAAAATTTTTTTTTTATTTTCGAATAAAATTTCAAAAAAAAATTTTCGAAAAAAATTTTGAAAAAAAATTTCGAAAAAAATTTTCAAAAAAAATTTTCGAAAAAATTTTGGAAAAAAATTTTTCGAAAAAAATTTTCTAAAAATTTTCGAAAAAAATTTCGAAAAAAACAAAAAAAATTTTCGAAAAAATTTTGAAAAAAAATTTTCGCTAAAAAATTTCCGAAAAAAATTTTTAAAAAAATTTGAAAAAAAATTTCGAAAAAAAATTTTCGAAAAAAATTTCAAAAAAAATTTTGAAAAAAATTTTGGAAAAACATTTTCAAAAAAAATTTTCAAAAAAAATTTCGAATAAAATTTTTTAAAAAATTTTCGAAAAAAATTTTGAAAAAAAATTTCGAAAAAAATTTACGAAAAAAATTTCAAAAAAAAATTTTTGAAAAAATTTTGGAAAAAAAATTCGAACAAAAATTCGAAAAAAAAATTTTGAAAAAAATTATGAAAAAAATTTTCGAAAAAAAATTTGAAAAAAAATTTCGAAAAAAATTTTCAAAAAAATTTTGAAAAAAAATTTCGAAAAAAATTTTCAAAAAAATTTTCGAAAAAATTTTGGAAAAAAATTTTTAAAAAAATTTTCGAAAAAAATTTCGAAGAAAATTTTGAAAAAAAATTTTGAAAAAAAATTTCGAAAAAAATTTAAAAAAAAAATTTCGAAGAAAATTTCAAAAAAATTTTCGAAAAAATTTTCAAAAAAAATTTTAAAAAAAAATTTCGAAAAAAATTTTGAAAAAAATTTTCGAAATAAAATTTTTGAAAAAAATCCTGAAAAAAATTTTCAAAAAACATTTCGAAAAAAATGTAGAAAAAAATTTCGAAAAAAATTTTCGAAAAAAAATTTTCGAAAAAAATTTTGAAAAAAAATTTCGAAAAAAAATTTGAAAAAATTTTGCAAAAAAAGTTTTCGAAAAAAATTTCGAAAAAAATTTTCAAAAAAATTTTCAAAAAAATTTTCGAAAAAATTTTGGAAAAAAATTTTTAAAAAAATTTTCGAAAAAAATTTCGAAGAAAATTTTGAAAAAAAATTTTGAAAAAAAATTTCGAAAAAAATTTTTTTTTAATTTTCGAAAAAAATTTCGAAAAAAAATTTTTGAAAAAAAATTTGAAAAAAAATTTCGAAAAAAATTTTCAAAAAAATTTTCGAAAAAATTTTGGAAAAAAATTTTTCGAAAAAAATTTCAAAAAAATTTTCGAAAAAAATTCCAAAAAAGCTGAAAAAAAATTTTCGAAAAAAATTTTGAAAAAAATTTTCGAAAAAAATTTCGAAGAAAATTTTGAAAAAAAATTTTGAAAAAAAATTTCGAAAAAAATTTAAAAAAAAAATTTCGAAGAAAATTTCAAAAAAAAATTTCGAAAAAATTTTCAAAAAAAATTTAAAAAAAAAATTTCGAAAAAAATTTTGAAAAAAATTTTCGAAATAAAATTTTTGAAAAAAATCCTGAAAAAAATTTTCAAAAAACATTTCGAAAAAAATGTAGAAAAAAATTTCGAAAAAAATTTTCGAAAAAAAATTTTCGAAAAAAATTTTGAAAAAAAATTTCGAAAAAAAATTTTAAAAAATTTTGCAAAAAAAGTTTTCGAAAAAAATTTTGAAAAAAAATTTCGAAAAAAATTTTCAAAAAAATTTTCGAAAAAATTTTGGAAAAAAAATTTTAAAAAAATTTTCGAAAAAAATTTCGAAGAAAATTTTGAAAAAAAATTTTGAAAAAAAATTTCGAAAAAAATTTTTTTTTAATTTTCGAAAAAAATTTCGAAAAAAAATTTTCGAAAAAAAATTTGAAAAAAAATTTCGAAAAAAATTTTCAAAAAAATTTTCGAAAAAATTTTTAAAAAAAATTTTTCGAAAAAAATTTCAAAAAAATTTTCGAAAAAAATTTCGAAAAAAACAAAAAAAATTTTCGAAAAAAATTTTGAAAAAAAAATTTCGCTAAAAAATTTCCGAAAAAAATTTTTTTAAAAATTTTGGAAAGAATTTTGGAAAAAAAATTCTCGAAATAAATTTTCGAAAAAAATTTCGAAAAAAATTATGAAAAAAATTTTCGAAAAAAAATTTGAAAAAAAATTTCGAAAAAAATTTTCGAAAAAAGTTTTCGAAAAAAATTTGGAAAAAAATTTTCGAAAAAAATTTTGAAAAAAAACTTCAAAAAAATTTTCAAAAAAATTTTGGAGCAAATTTTTTCGAAAAAAATTTTGAAAAAAAATTTCGAAAAAAAAATTTCGAAAAAAATTATGAAAAAACATTTCGAAAAAAAATTTGAAAAAAAATTTCGAAAAAAATTTTCGAAAAATATTTCGAAAAAAAATTTTCGAAAAAAATTTTTAAAAAAAATTTCGAAAAAAATTTTGAAAAAAATTTTCGAAAAAATTTAAAAAAAAAATTTTCAAAAAAAAAAATTTGAAAAAAAATTTCGAAAAGAATTTTTTTAAAAATTTGCGAAAAAAATTTCAAAAAAAATTTTTCGAAAAAAATTTTGAAAAAAAATTTCGAAAAAAATTTTTAAAAAAATTTTCGAAAAAATTTTTGAAAAAAATTTACGAAGAAAATTTTCAAAAAAATTTTCGAAAAAAATTTTGAAAAAATTTTGCAAAAAAAGTTTTCGAAAAAAATTTCGAAAAAAAATTTTCGAAAAAAATTTTGAAAAAAAATTTCGAAAAAAATTTTGAAAAAAATTTTCGAAAAAATTTTGGAAAAAAATTTTCAAAAAAAAATTTGGAAAAAAAATTTCGAAAAAAATTTTTTTTTTATTTTCGAATAAAATTTCAAAAAAAATTTTTCGAAATAAATTTTGAAAAAAAATTTCGAAAAAAATTTTCAAAAAAATTTTCGAAAAAATTTTGGAAAAAAATTTTTCGAAAAAAATTTTCTAAAAATTTTCGAAAAAAACAAAAAAAATTTTCGAAAAAAATTTCGAAAAAAAATTTTCGCTAAAAAATTTCCGAAAAAAATTTTTAAAAAAATTTGAAAAAAAATTTCGAAAAAAATTTCAAAAAAATTTTCGAAAAAAATTTCGAAAAAAACAAAAAAAATTTTCAAAAAAAAATTTGGAAAAAAAATTTCGAAAAAAATTTTTTTTTTATTTTCGAATAAAATTTCAAAAAAAATTTTTCGAAATAAATTTTGAAAAAAAATTTCGAAAAAAATTTTCAAAAAAATTTTCGAAAAAATTTTGGAAAAAAATTTTTCGAAAAAAATTTTCTAAAAATTTTCGAAAAAAACAAAAAAAATTTTCGAAAAAAATTTCGAAAAAAAATTTTCGCTAAAAAATTTCCGAAAAAAATTTTCGAAAAAATTTTTAAAAAAAATTTTTCGAAAAAAATTTCAAAAAAATTTTCGAAAAAAATTTCGAAAAAAACAAAAAAAATTTTCGAAAAAAATTTTGAAAAAAAAATTTCGCTAAAAAATTTCCGAAAAAAATTTTTTTAAAAATTTTGGAAAGAATTTTGGAAAAAAAATTCTCGAAATAAATTTTCGAAAAAAATTTCGAAAAAAATTATGAAAAAAATTTTCGAAAAAAAATTTGAAAAAAAATTTCGAAAAAAATTTTCGAAAAAAGTTTTCGAAAAAAATTTGGAAAAAAATTTTCGAAAAAAATTTTGAAAAAAAACTTCAAAAAAATTTTCAAAAAAATTTTGGAGCAAATTTTTTCGAAAAAAATTTTGAAAAAAAATTTCGAAAAAAAAATTTCGAAAAAAATTATGAAAAAACATTTCGAAAAAAAATTTGAAAAAAAATTTCGAAAAAAATTTTCGAAAAATATTTCGAAAAAAAATTTTCGAAAAAAATTTTTAAAAAAAATTTCGAAAAAAATTTTGAAAAAAATTTTCGAAAAAATTTAAAAAAAAAATTTTCAAAAAAAAAAATTTGAAAAAAAATTTCGAAAAGAATTTTTTTAAAAATTTGCGAAAAAAATTTCAAAAAAAATTTTTCGAAAAAAATTTTGAAAAAAAATTTCGAAAAAAATTTTTAAAAAAATTTTCGAAAAAATTTTTGAAAAAAATTTACGAAGAAAATTTTCAAAAAAATTTTCGAAAAAAATTTTGAAAAAATTTTGCAAAAAAAGTTTTCGAAAAAAATTTCGAAAAAAAATTTTCGAAAAAAATTTTGAAAAAAAATTTCGAAAAAAATTTTGAAAAAAATTTTCGAAAAAATTTTGGAAAAAAATTTTCAAAAAAAAATTTGGAAAAAAAATTTCGAAAAAAATTTTTTTTTTATTTTCGAATAAAATTTCAAAAAAAATTTTTCGAAATAAATTTTGAAAAAAAATTTCGAAAAAAATTTTCAAAAAAATTTTCGAAAAAATTTTGGAAAAAAATTTTTCGAAAAAAATTTTCTAAAAATTTTCGAAAAAAACAAAAAAAATTTTCGAAAAAAATTTCGAAAAAAAATTTTCGCTAAAAAATTTCCGAAAAAAATTTTTAAAAAAATTTGAAAAAAAATTTCGAAAAAAAATTTTCGAAAAAAATTTTCGAAAAAAATTTCAAAAAAAATTTTGAAAAAAATTTTGGAAAAAAATTTTCAAAAAAAATTTTCAAAAAAAATTTCGAATAAAATTTTTTAAAAAATTTTCGAAAAAAATTTTGAAAAAAAATTTCGAAAAAAATTTACGAAAAAAATTTCAAAAAAAAATTTTTGAAAAAATTTTGGAAAAAAAATTTGAACAAAAATTCGAAAAAAAAATTTTGAAAAAAATTATGAAAAAAATTTTCGAAAAAAATTTGAAAAAAAATTTCGAAAAAAATTTTCAAAAAAATTTTGAAAAAAAATTTCGAAAAAAATTTTCAAAAAAATTTTCGAAAAAATTTTGGAAAAAAATTTTTAAAAAAAATTTCGAAAAAAATTTCGAAGAAAATTTTGAAAAAAAATTTTGAAAAAAAATTTCTAAAAAAATTTAAAAAAAAAATTTCGAAGAAAATTTCAAAAAAAATTTTCGAAAAAATTTTCAAAAAAAATTTTAAAAAAAAATTTCGAAAAAAATTTTAAAAAAAATTTTCGAAATAAAATTTTTGAAAAAAATCCTGAAAAAAATTTTCAAAAAACATTTCGAAAAAAATGTAGAAAAAAATTTCGAAAAAAATTTTCGAAAAAAAATTTTCGAAAAAAATTTAGAAAAAAAATTTCGAAAAAAAATTTGAAAAAATTTTGCAAAAAAAGTTTTCGAAAAAAATTTCGAAAAAAATTTTCGAAAAAATTTTGGAAAAAAATTTTCAAAAAAAAAAATGAAAAAAAATTTCGAAAAAAATTTTCAAAAAAATTTTCGAAAAAATTTTGGAAAAAAATTTTTAAAAAAATTTTCGAAAAAAATTTCGAAGAAAATTTTGAAAAAAATTTTGAAAAAAAATTTCGAAAAAAATTTTTTTTTAATTTTCGAAAAAAATTTCGAAAAAAAATTTTCGAAAAAAAATTTGAAAAAAAATTTCGAAAAAAATTTTCAAAAAAATTTTCGAAAAAATTTTGGAAAAAAATTTTTCGAAAAAAATTTCAAAAAAATTTTCGAAAAAAATTTCGAAAAAAACTGAAAAAAAATTTTCGAAAAAAATTTTGAAAAAAAATTTTCGCTAAAAAATTTCCGAAAAAAATTTTTTAAAAAATTTTTGAAAGAATTTTGGAAAAAAAATTCTCCAAATAAATTTTCGAAAAAAATTTCGAAAAAAATTATGAAAAAAATTTTCTAAAAAAAAATTTGAAAAAAAATTTCGAAAAAAATTTTCGAAAAAATTTTTCGAAAAAAATTTCGAAAAAAAATTTTCGAAAAAAATTTTGAAAAAAAATTTCGAAAAAAATTTTGAAAAAAATTTTCGAAAAAATTTTGGAAAAAAATTTTCAAAAAAAAATTTGGAAAAAAAATTTCGAAAAAAATTTTTTTTTTTATTTTCGAATAAAATTTCAAAAAAAATTTTTCGAAAAAAATTTCAAAAAAAATTTTTCGAAAAAAATTTTGAAAAAAAATTTCGAAAAAAATTTTCAAAAAAATTTTCGAAAAAATTTTGGAAAAAAATTTTTCGAAAAAAATTTTCTAAAAATTTTCGAAAAAAACAAAAAAAATTTTCGAAAAAAATTTCGAAAAAAAATTTTCGCTAAAAAATTTCCGAAAAAAATTTTTAAAAAAATTTGAAAAAAAATTTCGAAAAAAAATTTTCGAAAAAAAAATTGAAAAAAAATTTCGAAAAAAATTTTGAAAAAAATTTTCGAAAAAATTTTGGAAAAAAATTTTCAAAAAAAAATTTGGAAAAAAAATTTCGAAAAAAATTTTTTTTTTATTTTCGAATAAAATTTCAAAAAAAAATTTTCGAAAAAAATTTTGAAAAAAAATTTCGAAAAAAATTTTCAAAAAAAATTTTCGAAAAAATTTTGGAAAAAAATTTTTCGAAAAAAATTTTCTAAAAATTTTCGAAAAAAATTTCGAAAAAAACAAAAAAAATTTTCGAAAAAATTTTGAAAAAAAATTTTCGCTAAAAAATTTCCGAAAAAAATTTTTAAAAAAATTTGAAAAAAAATTTCGAAAAAAAATTTTCGAAAAAAATTTCAAAAAAAATTTTGAAAAAAATTTTGGAAAAACATTTTCAAAAAAAATTTTCAAAAAAAATTTCGAATAAAATTTTTTAAAAAATTTTCGAAAAAAATTTTGAAAAAAAATTTCGAAAAAAATTTACGAAAAAAATTTCAAAAAAAAATTTTTGAAAAAATTTTGGAAAAAAAATTCGAACAAAAATTCGAAAAAAAAATTTTGAAAAAAATTATGAAAAAAATTTTCGAAAAAAAATTTGAAAAAAAATTTCGAAAAAAATTTTCAAAAAAATTTTGAAAAAAAATTTCGAAAAAAATTTTCAAAAAAATTTTCGAAAAAATTTTGGAAAAAAATTTTTAAAAAAATTTTCGAAAAAAATTTCGAAGAAAATTTTGAAAAAAAATTTTGAAAAAAAATTTCGAAAAAAATTTAAAAAAAAAATTTCGAAGAAAATTTCAAAAAAATTTTCGAAAAAATTTTCAAAAAAAATTTTAAAAAAAAATTTCGAAAAAAATTTTGAAAAAAATTTTCGAAATAAAATTTTTGAAAAAAATCCTGAAAAAAATTTTCAAAAAACATTTCGAAAAAAATGTAGAAAAAAATTTCGAAAAAAATTTTCGAAAAAAAATTTTCGAAAAAAATTTTGAAACAAAATTTCGAAAAAAAATTTGAAAAAATTTTGCAAAAAAAGTTTTCGAAAAAAATTTCGAAAAAAATTTTCAAAAAAATTTTCGAAAAAATTTTGGAAAAAAATTTTTAAAAAAATTTTCGAAAAAAATTTCGAAGAAAATTTTGAAAAAAAATTTTGAAAAAAAATTTCGAAAAAAATTTTTTTTTAATTTTCGAAAAAAATTTCGAAAAAAAATTTTCGAAAAAAAATTTGAAAAAAAATTTCGAAAAAAATTTTCAAAAAAATTTTCGAAAAAATTTTGGAAAAAAATTTTTCGAAAAAAATTTCAAAAAAATTTTCGAAAAAAATTCCAAAAAAGCTGAAAAAAAATTTTCGAAAAAAATTTTGAAAAAAATTTTCGCTAAAAAATTTCCGAAATAAATTTTTTTAAAAATTTTTGAAAGAATTTTGGAAAAAAAATTCTCGAACTAAATTTTCGAAAAAAATTTCGAAAAAAATTATGAAAAAAATTTTCGAAAAAAAATTTGAAAAAAAATTTCGAAAAAAATTTTCGAAAAAATTTTTCGAAAAAAATTTGGAAAAAAATTTTCGAAAAAAATTTTGAAGAAAAACTTCGAAAAAAATTTTCAAAAAAGTTTTGGAGCAAATTTTTTCGAAAAAAATTTTGAAAAAAAATTTCGAAAAAAAAATTTCGAAAAAAATTATGAAAAAAAATTTCGAAAAAAAATTTGAAAAAAAATTTCGAAAAAAATTTTCGAAAAATATTTCGAAAAAAAATTTTCGAAAAAAATTTTTAAAAAAAATTTCGAAAAAAATTTTGAAAAAAATTTTCGAAAAAATTTTAGAAAAAAATTTTCAAAAAAAAAATTTGAAAAAAAATTTCGAAAAGAATTTTTTTAAAAATTTGCGAAAAAAATTTCAAAAAAAATTTTTCGAAAAAAATTTTGAAAAAAAATTTCGAAAAAAATTTTTAAAAAAATTTTCGAAAAAATTTTTGAAAAAAATTTACGAAGAAAATTTTCAAAAAAATTTTCGAAAAAAATTTTGAAAAAATTTTGCAAAAAAAGTTTTCGAAAAAAATTTCGAAAAAAAATTTTCGAAAAAAATTTTGAAAAAAAATTTCGAAAAAAATTTTGAAAAAAATTTTCGAAAAAATTTTGGAAAAAAATTTTCAAAAAAAAATTTGGAAAAAAAATTTCGAAAAAATTTTTTTTTTTTATTTTCGAATAAAATTTCAAAAAAAAATTTTCGAAAAAAATTTTGAAAAAAAATTTCGAAAAAAATTTTCAAAAAAATTTTGGAAAAAAATTTTTCGAAAAAAATTTTCTAAAAATTTTCGAAAAAAATTTCGAAAAAAACAAAAAATTTTCGAAAAAAATTTCGAAAAAAAATTTTCGCTAAAAAATTTCCGAAAAAAATTTTTAAAAAAATTTGAAAAAAAATTTCGAAAAAAAATTTTCGAAAAAAATTTTCGAAAAAAATTTCGAAAAAAATTTTGAAAAAAATTTTGGAAAAAAATTTTCAAAAAAAATTTTGAAAAAAAATTTCGAATAAAATTTTTTAAAAAATTTTCGAAAAAAATTTTTAAAAAAAATTTCGAAAAAAATTTACGAAAAAAATTTCAAAAAAAAATTTTTGAAAAAATTTTGGAAAAAAAATTCGAACAAAAATTCGAAAAAAAAATTTTGAAAAAAATTATGAAAAAAATTTTCGAAAAAAAATTTGAAAAAAAATTTCGAAAAAAATTTTCAAAAAAATTTTGAAAAAAAATTTCGAAAAAAATTTTCAAAAAAATTTTCGAAAAAATTTTGGAAAAAAATTTTTAAAAAAATTTTCGAAAAAAATTTCGAAGAAAATTTTGAAAAAAAATTTTGAAAAAAAATTTCGAAAAAAATTTAAAAAAAAAATTTCGAAAAAAATTTTGAAAAAAATTTTCGAAATAAAATTTTTGAAAAAAATCCTGAAAAAAATTTTCAAAAAACATTTCGAAAAAAATGTAGAAAAAAATTTCGAAAAAAATTTTCGAAAAAAAATTTTCGAAAAAAATTTTGAAAAAAAATTTCGAAAAAAAATTTTAAAAAATTTTGAAAAAAGTTTTCGAAAAAAATTTTGAAAAAAAATTTCGAAAAAAATTTTCAAAAAAATTTTCGAAAAAATTTTGGAAAAAAATTTTTAAAAAAATTTTCGAAAAAAATTTCGAAGAAAATTTTGAAAAAAAATTTTGAAAAAAAATTTCGAAAAAAATTTTTTTTTAATTTTCGAAAAAAATTTCGAAAAAAAATTTTCGAAAAAAAATTTGAAAAAAAATTTCGAAAAAAATTTTCAAAAAAATTTTCGAAAAAATTTTGGAAAAAAATTTTTCGAAAAAAATTTCAAAGAAATTTTCGAAAAAAATTTTGAAAAAAAAATTTCGCTAAAAAATTTCCGAAAAAAATTTTTTAAAAAATTTTTGAAAGAATTTTGGAAAAAAAATTCTCGAAATAAATTTTCGAAAAAAATTTCGAAAAAAATTTTCAAAAAAATTTTCGAAAAAATTTTGGAAAAAAATTTTTCGAAAAAAATTTCAAAAAAATTTTCGAAAAAAATTCCAAAAAAGCTGAAAAAAAATTTTCGAAAAAAATTTTGAAAAAAATTTTCGCTAAAAAATTTCCGAAATAAATTTTTTAAAAAATTTTTGAAAGAATTTTGGAAAAAAAATTCTCGAACTAAATTTTCGAAAAAAATTTCGAAAAAAATTATGAAAAAAATTTTCGAAAAAAAATTTGAAAAAAAATTTCGAAAAAAATTTTCGAAAAAATTTTTCGAAAAAAATTTGGAAAAAAATTTTCGAAAAAAATTTTGAAGAAAAACTTCGAAAAAAATTTTCAAAAAAGTTTTGGAGCAAATTTTTTCGAAAAAAATTTTGAAAAAAAATTTCGAAAAAAAAATTTCGAAAAAAATTATGAAAAAAAATTTCGAAAAAAAATTTGAAAAAAAATTTCGAAAAAAATTTTCGAAAAATATTTCGAAAAAAAATTTTCGAAAAAAATTTTTAAAAAAAATTTCGAAAAAAATTTTGAAAAAAATTTTCGAAAAAATTTTAGAAAAAAATTTTCAAAAAAAAAATTTGAAAAAAAATTTCGAAAAGAATTTTTTTAAAAATTTGCGAAAAAAATTTCAAAAAAAATTTTTCGAAAAAAATTTTGAAAAAAAATTTCGAAAAAAATTTTTAAAAAAATTTTCGAAAAAATTTTTGAAAAAAATTTACGAAGAAAATTTTCAAAAAAATTTTCGAAAAAAATTTTGAAAAAATTTTGCAAAAAAAGTTTTCGAAAAAAATTTCGAAAAAAAATTTTCGAAAAAAATTTTGAAAAAAAATTTCGAAAAAAATTTTGAAAAAAATTTTCGAAAAAATTTTGGAAAAAAATTTTCAAAAAAAAATTTGGAAAAAAAATTTCGAAAAAATTTTTTTTTTTTATTTTCGAATAAAATTTCAAAAAAAAATTTTCGAAAAAAATTTTGAAAAAAAATTTCGAAAAAAATTTTCAAAAAAATTTTGGAAAAAAATTTTTCGAAAAAAATTTTCTAAAAATTTTCGAAAAAAATTTCGAAAAAAACAAAAAATTTTCGAAAAAAATTTCGAAAAAAAATTTTCGCTAAAAAATTTCCGAAAAAAATTTTTAAAAAAATTTGAAAAAAAATTTCGAAAAAAAATTTTCGAAAAAAATTTTCGAAAAAAATTTCGAAAAA
This sequence comes from Uropetala carovei, assembly GCA_036926305.1. Taxonomy (NCBI): domain Eukaryota; kingdom Metazoa; phylum Arthropoda; class Insecta; order Odonata; family Petaluridae; genus Uropetala; species Uropetala carovei. The sequence goes on along the minus strand of JAXCHB010000243.1, from coordinate 509,196 downwards.
AATTTTGAAAAAAATTTTGGAAAAAAATTTTCAAAAAAAATTTTGAAAAAAAATTTCGAATAAAATTTTTTAAAAAATTTTCGAAAAAAATTTTTAAAAAAAATTTCGAAAAAAATTTACGAAAAAAATTTCAAAAAAAAATTTTTGAAAAAATTTTGGAAAAAAAATTCGAACAAAAATTCGAAAAAAAAATTTTGAAAAAAATTATGAAAAAAATTTTCGAAAAAAAATTTGAAAAAAAATTTCGAAAAAAATTTTCAAAAAAATTTTGAAAAAAAATTTCGAAAAAAATTTTCAAAAAAATTTTCGAAAAAATTTTGGAAAAAAATTTTTAAAAAAATTTTCGAAAAAAATTTCGAAGAAAATTTTGAAAAAAAATTTTGAAAAAAAATTTCGAAAAAAATTTAAAAAAAAAATTTCGAAAAAAATTTTGAAAAAAATTTTCGAAATAAAATTTTTGAAAAAAATCCTGAAAAAAATTTTCAAAAAACATTTCGAAAAAAATGTAGAAAAAAATTTCGAAAAAAATTTTCGAAAAAAAATTTTCGAAAAAAATTTTGAAAAAAAATTTCGAAAAAAAATTTTAAAAAATTTTGAAAAAAGTTTTCGAAAAAAATTTTGAAAAAAAATTTCGAAAAAAATTTTCAAAAAAATTTTCGAAAAAATTTTGGAAAAAAATTTTTAAAAAAATTTTCGAAAAAAATTTCGAAGAAAATTTTGAAAAAAAATTTTGAAAAAAAATTTCGAAAAAAATTTTTTTTTAATTTTCGAAAAAAATTTCGAAAAAAAATTTTCGAAAAAAAATTTGAAAAAAAATTTCGAAAAAAATTTTCAAAAAAATTTTCGAAAAAATTTTGGAAAAAAATTTTTCGAAAAAAATTTCAAAGAAATTTTCGAAAAAAATTTTGAAAAAAAAATTTCGCTAAAAAATTTCCGAAAAAAATTTTTTAAAAAATTTTTGAAAGAATTTTGGAAAAAAAATTCTCGAAATAAATTTTCGAAAAAAATTTCGAAAAAAATTATGAAAAAAATTTTCGAAAAAAAATTTGAAAAAAAATTTCGAAAAAAATTTTCGAAAAAATTTTTCGAAAAAAATTTGGAAAAAAATTTTCGAAAAAAATTTTGAAAAAAAACTTCGAAAAAAATTTTCAAAAAAATTTTGGAGCAAATTTTTTCGAAAAAAATTTTGAAAAAAAATTTCGAAAAAAAAATTTCGAAAAAAATTATGAAAAAAAATTTCGAAAAAAAATTTGAAAAAAAATTTCGAAAAAAATTTTCGAAAAATATTTCGAAAAAAAATTTTCGAAAAAAATTTTTAAAAAAAATTTCGAAAAAAAATTTGAAAAAAATTTTCGAAAAAATTTAAAAAAAAAATTTTCAAAAAAAAAAATTTGAAAAAAAATTTCGAAAAGAATTTTTTTAAAAATTTGCGAAAAAAATTTCAAAAAAAATTTTTCGAAAAAAATTTTGAAAAAAAATTTCGAAAAAAATTTTTAAAAAAATTTTCGAAAAAATTTTTGAAAAAAATTTACGAAGAAAATTTTCAAAAAAATTTTCGAAAAAAATTTTGAAAAAATTTTGCAAAAAAAGTTTTCGAAAAAAATTTCGAAAAAAAATTTTCGAAAAAAATTTTGAAAAAAAATTTCGAAAAAAATTTCAAAAAAAATTTTCGAAAAAATTTTCAAAAAAAATTTTCAAAAAAATTTTGGAGCAAATTTTTTCGAAAAAAATTTTGAAAAAAAATTTCGAAAAAAATTTACGAAAAAAATTTCAAAAAAAAATTTTTGAAAAAATTTTGGAAAAAAAATTCGAACAAAAATTCGAAAAAAAAATTTTGAAAAAAATTATGAAAAAAATTTTCGAAAAAAAATTTGAAAAAAAATTTCGAAAAAAATTTTCAAAAAAATTTTGAAAAAAAATTTCGAAAAAAATTTTCAAAAAAATTTTCGAAAAAATTTTGGAAAAAAATTTTTAAAAAAATTTTCGAAAAAAATTTCGAAGAAAATTTTGAAAAAAAATTTTGAAAAAAAATTTCGAAAAAAATTTAAAAAAAAAATTTCGAAGAAAATTTCAAAAAAAATTTTCGAAAAAATTTTCAAAAAAAATTTAAAAAAAAAATTTCGAAAAAAATTTTGAAAAAAATTTTCGAAATAAAATTTTTGAAAAAAATCCTGAAAAAAATTTTCAAAAAACATTTCGAAAAAAATGTAGAAAAAAATTTCGAAAAAAATTTTCGAAAAAAAATTTTCGAAAAAAATTTTGAAAAAAAATTTCGAAAAAAAATTTTAAAAAATTTTGCAAAAAAAGTTTTCGAAAAAAATTTTGAAAAAAAATTTCGAAAAAATTTTGGAAAAAAATTTTCAAAAAAAAAAATGAAAAAAAATTTCGAAAAAAATTTTCAAAAAAATTTTCGAAAAAATTTTGGAAAAAAATTTAAAAAAAAATTTTCGAAAAAAATTTCGAAGAAAATTTTGAAAAAAAATTTTGAAAAAAAATTTCGAAAAAAATTTTTTTTTAATTTTCGAAAAAAATTTCGAAAAAAAATTTTCGAAAAAAAATTTGAAAAAAAATTTCGAAAAAAATTTTCAAAAAAATTTTCGAAAAAATTTTGGAAAAAAATTTTTCGAAAAAAATTTCAAAAAAATTTTCAAAAAAAAATTTCGAAAAAAACTGAAAAAAAATTTTCGAAAAAAATTTTGAAAAAAAATTTTCGCTAAAAAATTTCCGAAAAAATTTTTTAAAAAATTTTTGAAAGAATTTTGGAAAAAAAATTCTCGAAATAAATTTTCGAAAAAAATTTCGAAAAAAATTATGAAAAAAATTTTCTAAAAAAAAATTTGAAAAAAAATTTCGAAAAAAATTTTCGAAAAAATTTTTCGAAAAAAATTTGGAAAAAAATTTTCGAAAAAAATTTTGAAAAAAAAATTTCGAAAAAAATTATGAAAAAAAATTTCGAAAAAAAATTTGAAAAAAAATTTCGAAAAAGATTTTCGAAAAATATTTCGAAAAAAAATTTTCGAAAAAATTTTGCAAAAAAAGTTTTCGAAAAAAATTTCGAAAAAAAATTTTCGAAAAAAATTTTGAAAAAAAATTTCGAAAAAAATTTTGAAAAAAATTTTCGAAAAAATTTTGGAAAAAAATTTTCAAAAAAAAATTTGGAAAAAAAATTTCGAAAAAAATTTTTTTTTTTATTTTCGAATAAAATTTCAAAAAAAATTTTTCGAAAAAAATTTTGAAAAAAAATTTCGAAAAAAATTTTCAAAAAAATTTTCGAAAAAATTTTGGAAAAAAATTTTTCGAAAAAAATTTTCTAAAAATTTTCGAAAAAAACAAAAAAAAAATTTCGAAAAAAATTTCGAAAAAAAATTTTCGCTAAAAAATTTCCGAAAAAAAATTTTAAAAAAATTTGAAAAAAAATTTCGAAAAAAAATTTTCGAAAAAAATTTTCGAAAAAAATTTCAAAAAAAATTTTGAAAAAAATTTTGGAAAAAAATTTTCAAAAAAAATTTTCAAAAAAAATTTCGAATAAAATTTTTTAAAAAATTTTCGAAAAAAATTTTGAAAAAAAATTTCGAAAAAAATTTACGAAAAAAATTTCAAAAAAAAATTTTTGAAAAAATTTTGGAAAAAAAATTTGAACAAAAATTCGAAAAAAAAATTTTGAAAAAAATTACGAAAAAAATTTTCGAAAAATATTTGAAAAAAAATTTCGAAAAAAATTTTCAAAAAAATTTTGAAAAAAAATATCGAAAAAAATTTTCAAAAAAATTTTCGAAAAAATTTTGGAAAAAAATTTTTAAAAAAAATTTCGAAAAAAATTTCGAAGAAAATTTTGAAAAAAAATTTTAAAAAAAAATTTCGAAAAAAATTTAAAAAAAAATTTCGAAGAAAATTTCAAAAAAAATTTTCGAAAAAATTTTGGAAAAAAATTTTCAAAAAAAAAAATGAAAAAAAATTTCGAAAAAAATTTTCAAAAAATTTTCGAAAAAATTTTGGAAAAAAATTTTTAAAAAAATTTTCGAAAAAAATTTCGAAGAAAATTTTGAAAAAAAATTTTGAAAAAAAATTTCGAAAAAAATTTTTTTTTAATTTTCGAAAAAAATTTCGAAAAAAAATTTTCGAAAAAAAATTTGAAAAAAAATTTCGAAAAAAATTTTCAAAAAAATTTTCGAAAAAATTTTGGAAAAAAATTTTTCGAAAAAAATTTCAAAAAAATTTTCGAAAAAAATTTCGAAAAAAACTGAAAAAAAATTTTCGAAAAAAATTTTGAAAAAAAAATTTCGCTAAAAAATTTCCGAAAAAAATTTTTTAAAAAATTTTTGAAAGAATTTTGGAAAAAAAATTCTCGAAATAAATTTTCGAAAAAAATTTCGAAAAAAATTATGAAAAAAATTTTCGAAAAAAAATTTGAAAAAAAATTTCGAAAAAAATTTTCGAAAAAAGTTTTCGAAAAAAATTTGGAAAAAAATTTTCGAAAAAAATTTTGAAAAAAAACTTCGAAAAAAATTTTGGAGCAAATTTTTTCGAAAAAAATTTTGAAAAAAAATTTCGAAAAAAAAATTTCGAAAAAAATTATGAAAAAAAATTTCGAAAAAAAATTTGAAAAAAAATTTCGAAAAAAATTTTCGAAAAATATTTCGAAAAAAAATTTTCGAAAAAAATTTTTAAAAAAAATTTCGAAAAAAATTTTGAAAAAAATTTTCGAAAAAATTTAAAAAAAAAATTTTCAAAAAAAAATATTTGAAAAAAAATTTCGAAAAGAATTTTTTTAAAAATTTGCGAAAAAAATTTCAAAAAAAATTTTTCGAAAAAAATTTTGAAAAAAAATTTCGAAAAAAATTTTTAAAAAAATTTTCGAAAAAATTTTTGAAAAAAATTTACGAAGAAAATTTTCAAAAAAATTTTCGAAAAAAATTTTGAAAAAATTATGCAAAAAAAGTTTTCGAAAAAAATTTCGAAAAAAAATTTTCGAAAAAAATTTTGAAAATAAATTTCGAAAAAAATTTTGAACAAAAATTTTCGAAAAAATTTTGGAAAAAAATTTTCAAAAAAAAATTTGGAAAAAAAATTTCGAAAAAAATTTTTTTTTTTTTTTTCGAATAAAATTTCAAAAAAAATTTTTCGAAAAAAATTTTGAAAAAAAATTTCGAAAAAAATTTTCAAAAAAATTTTCGAAAAAATTTTGGAAAAAAATTTTTCGAAAAAAATTTTCTAAAAATTTTCGAAAAAAACAAAAAAAATTTTCGAAAAAAATTTCGAAAAAAAATTTTCGCTAAAAAATTTCCGAAAAAAATTTTTAAAAAAATTTGAAAAAAAATTTCGAAAAAAAATTTTCGAAAAAAATTTTCGAAAAAAATTTCAAAAAAAATTTTGAAAAAAATTTTCAAAAAAATTTTGAAAAAAAATTTCGAAAAAAATTTTCAAAAAAATTTTCGAAAAAATTTTGGAAAAAAATTTTTAAAAAAAATTTCGAAAAAAATTTCGAAGAAAATTTTGAAAAAAAATTTTGAAAAAAAATTTCGAAAAAAATTTAAAAAAAAAATTTCGAAGAAAATTTCAAAAAAAATTTTCGAAAAAATTTTCAAAAAAAATTTTCAAAAAAATTTTGGAGCAAATTTTTTCGAAAAAAATTTTGAAAAAAAATTTCGAAAAAAATTTACGAAAAAAATTTCAAAAAAAAATTTTTGAAAAAATTTTGGAAAAATAATTCGAACAAAAATTCGAAAAAAAAATTTTGAAAAAAATTATGAAAAAAATTTTCGAAAAAAAATTTGAAAAAAAATTTCGAAAAAAATTTTCAAAAAAATTTTGAAAAAAAATTTCGAAAAAAATTTTCAAAAAAATTTTCGAAAAAATTTTGGAAAAAAATTTTTAAAAAAATTTTCGAAAAAAATTTCGAAGAAAATTTTGAAAAAAAATTTTGAAAAAAAATTTCGAAAAAAATTTAAAAAAAAAATTTCGAAGAAAATTTCAAAAAAAAATTTCGAAAAAATTTTCAAAAAAAATTTAAAAAAAAAATTTCGAAAAAAATTTTCGAAATAAAATTTTTGAAAAAAATCCTGAAAAAAATTTTCAAAAAACATTTCGAAAAAAATGTAGAAAAAAAATTTCGAAAAAAATTTTCGAAAAAAAATTTTCGAAAAAAATTTTGAAAAAAAATTTCGAAAAAAAATTTTAAAAAATTTTGCAAAAAAAGTTTTCGAAAAAAATTTTGAAAAAAAATTTCGAAAAAAATTTTCAAAAAAATTTTCGAAAAAATTTTGGAAAAAAATTTTTAAAAAAATTTTCGAAAAAAATTTCGAAGAAAATTTTGAAAAAAAATTTTGAAAAAAAATTTCGAAAAAAATTTTTTTTTAATTTTCGAAAAAAATTTCGAAAAAAAATTTTCGAAAAAAAATTTGAAAAAAAATTTCGAAAAAAATTTTCAAAAAAATTTTCGAAAAAATTTTTAAAAAAAATTTTTCGAAAAAAATTTCAAAAAAATTTTCGAAAAAAATTTCGAAAAAAACAAAAAAAATTTTCGAAAAAAATTTTGAAAAAAAAATTTCGCTAAAAAATTTCCGAAAAAAATTTTTTAAAAAATTTTTGAAAGAATTTTGGAAAAAAAATTCTCGAAATAAATTTTCGAAAAAAATTTCGAAAAAAATTATGAAAAAAATTTTCGAAAAAAAATTTGAAAAAAAATTTCGAAAAAAAAATTTCGAAAAAAATTATGAAAAAACATTTCGAAAAAAAATTTGAAAAAAAATTTCGAAAAAAATTTTCGAAAAATATTTCGAAAAAAAATTTTCGAAAAAAATTTTTAAAAAAAATTTCGAAAAAAATTTTGAAAAAAATTTTCGAAAAAATTTAAAAAAAAAATTTTCAAAAAAAAAAATTTGAAAAAAAATTTCGAAAAGAATTTTTTTAAAAATTTGCGAAAAAAATTTCAAAAAAAATTTTTCGAAAAAAATTTTGAAAAAAAATTTCGAAAAAAATTTTTAAAAAAATTTTCGAAAAAATTTTTGAAAAAAATTTACGAAGAAAATTTTCAAAAAAATTTTCGAAAAAAATTTTGAAAAAATTTTGCAAAAAAAGTTTTCGAAAAAAATTTCGAAAAAAAATTTTCGAAAAAAATTTTGAAAAAAAATTTCGAAAAAAATTTTGAAAAAAATTTTCGAAAAAATTTTGGAAAAAAATTTTCAAAAAAAAATTTGGAAAAAAAATTTCGAAAAAAATTTTTTTTTTTATTTTCGAATAAAATTTCAAAAAAAATTTTTCGAAATAAATTTTGAAAAAAAATTTCGAAAAAAATTTTCAAAAAAATTTTCGAAAAAATTTTGGAAAAAAATTTTTCGAAAAAAATTTTCTAAAAATTTTCGAAAAAAACAAAAAAAATTTTCGAAAAAAATTTCGAAAAAAAATTTTCGCTAAAAAATTTCCGAAAAAAATTTTTAAAAAAATTTGAAAAAAAATTTCGAAAAAAAATTTTCGAAAAAAATTTTCGAAAAAAATTTCAAAAAAAATTTTGAAAAAAATTTTGGAAAAAAATTTTCAAAAAACATTTTCAAAAAAAATTTCGAATAAAATTTTTTAAAAAATTTTCGAAAAAAATTTTGAAAAAAAATTTCGAAAAAAATTTACGAAAAAAATTTCAAAAAAAAATTTTTGAAAAAATTTTGGAAAAAAAATTTGAACAAAAATTCGAAAAAAAAATTTTGAAAAAAATTATGAAAAAAATTTTCGAAAAAAATTTGAAAAAAAATTTCGAAAAAAATTTTCAAAAAAATTTTGAAAAAAAATTTCGAAAAAAATTTTCAAAAAAATTTTCGAAAAAATTTTGGAAAAAAATTTTTAAAAAAAATTTCGAAAAAAATTTCGAAGAAAATTTTGAAAAAAAATTTTGAAAAAAAAATTCTAAAAAAATTTAAAAAAAAAATTTCGAAGAAAATTTCAAAAAACATTTTCGAAAAAATTTTCAAAAAAAATTTTAAAAAAAAATTTCGAAAAACATTTTAAAAAAAATTTTCGAAATAAAATTTTTGAAAAAAATCCTGAAAAAAATTTTCAAAAAACATTTCGAAAAAAATGTAGAAAAAAATTTCGAAAAAAATTTTCGAAAAAAAATTTTCGAAAAAAATTTAGAAAAAAAATTTCGAAAAAAAATTTGAAAAAATTTTGCAAAAAAAGTTTTCGAAAAAAATTTCGAAAAAAATTTTCGAAAAAATTTTGGAAAAAAATTTTCAAAAAAAAAAATGAAAAAAAATTTCGAAAAAAATTTTCAAAAAAATTTTCGAAAAAATTTTGGAAAAAAATTTTAAAAAAAATTTTCGAAAAAAATTTCGAAGAAAATTTTGAAAAAAAATTTTGAAAAAAAATTTCGAAAAAAATTTTTTTTTAATTTTCGAAAAAAATTTCGAAAAAAAATTTTCGAAAAAAAATTTGAAAAAAAATTTCGAAAAAAATTTTCAAAAAAATTTTCGAAAAAATTTTGGAAAAAAATTTTTCGAAAAAAATTTCAAAAAAATTTTCGAAAAAAATTTCGAAAAAAACTGAAAAAAAATTTTCGAAAAAAATTTTGAAAAAAAATTTTCGCTAAAAAATTTCCGAAAAAAATTTTTTAAAAAATTTTTGAAAGAATTTTGGAAAAAAAATTCTCCAAATAAATTTTCGAAAAAAATTTCGAAAAAAATTATGAAAAAAATTTTCTAAAAAAAAATTTGAAAAAAAATTTCGAAAAAAATTTTCGAAAAAATTTTTCGAAAAAAATTTGGAAAAAAATTTTCGAAAAAAATTTTGAAAAAAAAATTTCGAAAAAAATTATGAAAAAAAATTTCGAAAAAAAATTTGAAAAAAAATTTCGAAAAAGATTTTCGAAAAATATTTCGAAAAAAAATTTTCGAAAAAATTTTGCAAAAAAAGTTCGAAAAAAATTTCGAAAAAAAATTTTCGAAAAAAATTTTGAAAAAAAATTTCGAAAAAAATTTTGAAAAAAATTTTCGAAAAAATTTTGGAAAAAAATTTTCAAAAAAAAATTTGGAAAAAAAATTTCGAAAAAAATTTTTTTTTTTATTTTCGAATAAAATTTCAAAAAAAATTTTTCGAAAAAAATTTTGAAAAAAAATTTCGAAAAAAATTTTCAAAAAAATTTTCGAAAAAATTTTGGAAAAAAATTTTTCGAAAAAAATTTTCTAAAAATTTTCGAAAAAAACAAAAAAAATTTTCGAAAAAAATTTCGAAAAAAAATTTTCGCTAAAAAATTTCCGAAAAAAATTTTTAAAAAAATTTGAAAAAAAATTTCGAAAAAAAATTTTCGAAAAAAATTTTGAAAAAAAATTTCGAAAAAAATTTTGAAAAAAATTTTCGAAAAAATTTTGGAAAAAAATTTTCAAAAAAAAATTTGGAAAAAAAATTTCGAAAAAATTTTTTTTTTTATTTTCGAATAAAATTTCAAAAAAAAATTTTCGAAAAAAATTTTGAAAAAAAATTTCGAAAAAAATTTTCAAAAAAATTTTCGAAAAAATTTTGGAAAAAAATTTTTCGAAAAAAATTTTCTAAAAATTTTCGAAAAAAATTTCGAAAAAAACAAAAAAAATTTTCGAAAAAATTTTGAAAAAAAATTTTCGCTAAAAAATTTCCGAAAAAAATTTTTAAAAAAATTTGAAAAAAAATTTCGAAAAAAAATTTTCGAAAAAAATTTTCGAAAAAAATTTCAAAAAAAATTTTGAAAAAAATTTTGGAAAAAAATTTTCAAAAAAAATTTCGAATAAAATTTTTTAAAAAATTTTCGAAAAAAATTTTGAAAAAAAATTTCGAAAAAAATTTACGAAAAAAATTTCAAAAAAAAATTTTTGAAAAAATTTTGGAAAAAAAATTCGAACAAAAATTCGAAAAAAAAATTTTGAAAAAAATTATGAAAAAAATTTTCGAAAAAAAATTTGAAAAAAAATTTCGAAAAAAATTTTCAAAAAAATTTTGAAAAAAAATTTCGAAAAAAATTTTCAAAAAAATTTTGGAAAAAATTTTGGAAAAAAATTTTTAAAAAAATTTTCGAAAAAAATTTCGAAGAAAATTTTGAAAAAAAATTTTGAAAAAAAATTTCGAAAAAAATTAAAAAAAAAATTTCGAAGAAAATTTCAAAAAAATTTTCGAAAAAATTTTCAAAAAAAATTTTAAAAAAAAATTTCGAAAAAAATTTTGAAAAAAATTTTCGAAATAAAATTTTTGAAAAAAATCCTGAAAAAAATTTTCAAAAAACATTTCGAAAAAAATGTAGAAAAAAATTTCGAAAAAAATTTTCGAAAAAAAATTTTCGAAAAAAATTTTGAAAAAAAATTTCGAAAAAAAATTTGAAAAAATTTTGCAAAAAAAGTTTTCGAAAAAAATTTCGAAAAAAATTTTCAAAAAAATTTTCGAAAAAATTTTGGAAAAAAATTTTTAAAAAAATTTTCGAAAAAAATTTCGAAGAAAATTTTGAAAAAAAATTTTGAAAAAAAATTTCGAAAAAAATTTTTTTTTAATTTTCGAAAAAAATTTCGAAAAAAAATTTTCGAAAAAAAATTTGAAAAAAAATTTCGAAAAAAATTTTCAAAAAAATTTTCGAAAAAATTTTGGAAAAAAATTTTTCGAAAAAAATTTCAAAAAAATTTTCGAAAAAAATTCCAAAAAAGCTGAAAAAAAATTTTCGAAAAAAATTTTGAAAAAAATTTTCGCTAAAAAATTTCCGAAATAAATTTTTTAAAAAATTTTTGAAAGAATTTTGGAAAAAAAATTCTCGAACTAAATTTTCTAAAAAAATTTCGAAAAAAATTATGAAAAAAATTTTCGAAAAAAAATTTGAAAAAAAATTTCGAAAAAAATTTTCGAAAAAATTTTTCGAAAAAAATTTGGAAAAAAATTTTCGAAAAAAATTTTGAAGAAAAACTTCGAAAAAAATTTTCAAAAAAGTTTTGGAGCAAATTTTTTCGAAAAAAATTTTGAAAAAAAATTTCGAAAAAAAAATTTCGAAAAAAATTATGAAAAAAAATTTCGAAAAAAAATTTGAAAAAAAATTTCGAAAAAAATTTTCGAAAAATATTTCGAAAAAAAATTTTCGAAAAAAATTTTTAAAAAAAATTTCGAAAAAAATTTTGAAAAAAATTTTCGAAAAAATTTTAGAAAAAAATTTTCAAAAAAAAAATTTGAAAAAAAATTTCGAAAAGAATTTTTTTAAAAATTTGCGAAAAAAATTTCAAAAAAAATTTTTCGAAAAAAATTTTGAAAAAAAATTTCGAAAAAAATTTTTAAAAAAATTTTCGAAAAAATTTTTGAAAAAAATTTACGAAGAAAATTTTCAAAAAAATTTTCGAAAAAAATTTTGAAAAAATTTTGCAAAAAAAGTTTTCGAAAAAAATTTTGAAAAAAAATTTTCGAAAAAAATTTTGAAAAAAAATTTCGAAAAAAATTTTGAAAAAAATTTTCGAAAAAATTTTGGAAAAAAATTTTCAAAAAAAAATTTGGAAAAAAAATTTCGAAAAAATTTTTTTTTTTTATTTTCGAATAAAATTTCAAAAAAAAATTTTCGAAAAAAATTTTGAAAAAAAATTTCGAAAAAAATTTTCAAAAAAATTTTGGAAAAAAATTTTTCGAAAAAAATTTTCTAAAAATTTTCGAAAAAAATTTCGAAAAAAACAAAAAATTTTCGAAAAAAATTTCGAAAAAAAATTTTCGCTAAAAAATTTCCGAAAAAAATTTTTAAAAAAATTTGAAAAAAAATTTCGAAAAAAAATTTTCGAAAAAAATTTTCGAAAAAAATTTCGAAAAAAATTTTGAAAAAAATTTTGGAAAAAAATTTTCAAAAAAAATTTTGAAAAAAAATTTCGAATAAAATTTTTTAAAAAATTTTCGAAAAAAATTTTTAAAAAAAATTTCGAAAAAAATTTACGAAAAAAATTTCAAAAAAAAATTTTTGAAAAAATTTTGGAAAAAAAATTCGAACAAAAATTCGAAAAAAAAATTTTGAAAAAAATTATGAAAAAAATTTTCGAAAAAAAATTTGAAAAAAAATTTCGAAAAAAATTTTCAAAAAAATTTTGAAAAAAAATTTCGAAAAAAATTTTCAAAAAAATTTTCGAAAAAATTTTGGAAAAAAATTTTTAAAAAAATTTTCGAAAAAAATTTCGAAGAAAATTTTGAAAAAAAATTTTGAAAAAAAATTTCGAAAAAAATTAAAAAAAAAAATTTCGAAAAAAATTTTGAAAAAAATTTTCGAAATAAAATTTTTGAAAAAAATCCTGAAAAAAATTTTCAAAAAACATTTCGAAAAAAATGTAGAAAAAAATTTCGAAAAAAATTTTCGAAAAAAATTTTGAAAAAAAATTTCGAAAAAAAATTTTAAAAAATTTTGAAAAAAGTTTTCGAAAAAAATTTTGAAAAAAAATTTCGAAAAAAATTTTCAAAAAAATTTTCGAAAAAATTTTGGAAAAAAATTTTTAAAAAAATTTTCGAAAAAAATTTCGAAGATAATTTTGAAAAAAAATTTTGAAAAAAAATTTCGAAAAAAATTTTTTTTTAATTTTCGAAAAAAATTTCGAAAAAAAATTTTCGAAAAAAAATTTGAAAAAAAATTTCGAAAAAAATTTTCAAAAAAATTTTCGAAAAAATTTTGGAAAAAAATTTTTCGAAAAAAATTTCAAAAAAATTTTCGAAAAAAATTTCGAAAAAAACTGAAAAAAAATTTTCGAAAAAAATTTTGAAAAAAAAATTTCGCTAAAAAATTTCCGAAAAAAATTTTTTAAAAAATTTTTGAAAGAATTTTGGAAAAAAAATTCTCGAAATAAATTTTCGAAAAAAATTTCGAAAAAAATTATGAAAAAAATTTTCGAAAAAAAATTTGAAAAAAAATTTCGAAAAAAATTTTCGAAAAAAGTTTTCGATAAAAATTTGGAAAAAAATTTTCGAAAAAAATTTTGAAAAAAAACTTCGAAAAAAATTTTCAAAAAAATTTTGGAGCAAATTTTTTCGAAAAAAATTTTGAAAAAAAATTTCGAAAAAAAAATTTCGAAAAAAATTATGAAAAAAAATTTCGAAAAAAAATTTGAAAAAAAATTTCGAAAAAAATTTTCGAAAAATATTTCGAAAAAAAATTTTCGAAAAAAATTTTTAAAAAAAATTTCGAAAAAATTTTTGAAAAAAATTTTCGAAAAAATTTAAAAAAAAAATTTTCAAAAAAAAAAATTTGAAAAAAAATTTCGAAAAGAATTTTTTTAAAAATTTGCGAAAAAAATTTCAAAAAAAATTTTTCGAAAAAAATTTTGAAAAAAAATTTCGAAAAAAATTTTTAAAAAAATTTTCGAAAAAATTTTTGAAAAAAATTTACGAAGAAAATTTTCAAAAAAATTTTCGAAAAAAATTTTGAAAAAATTTTGCAAAAAAAGTTTTCGAAAAAAATTTCGAAAAAAAATTTTCGAAAAAAATTTTGAAAAAAAATTTCGAAAAAAATTTCAAAAAAAATTTTCGAAAAAATTTTCAAAAAAAATTTTCAAAAAAATTTTGGAGCAAATTTTTTCGAAAAAAATTTTGAAAAAAAATTTCGAAAAAAATTTACGAAAAAAATTTCAAAAAAAAATTTTTGAAAAAATTTTGGAAAAAAAATTCGAACAAAAATTCGAAAAAAAAATTTTGAAAAAAATTATGAAAAAAATCTTCGAAAAAAAATTTGAAAAAAAATTTCGAAAAAAATTTTCAAAAAAATTTTGAAAAAAAATTTCGAAAAAAATTTTCAAAAAAATTTTCGAAAAAATTTTGGAAAAAAATTTTTAAAAAAATTTTCGAAAAAAATTTCGAAGAAAATTTTGAAAAAAAATTTTGAAAAAAAATTTCGAAAAAAATTTAAAAAAAAAATTTCGAAGAAAATTTCAAAAAAAATTTTCGAAAAAATTTTCAAAAAAAATTTAAAAAAAAAATTTCGAAAAAAATTTTGAAAAAAATTTTCGAAATAAAATTTTTGAAAAAAATCCTGAAAAAAATTTTCAAAAAACATTTCGAAAAAAATGTAGAAAAAAATTTCGAAAAAAATTTTCGAAAAAAAATTTTCGAAAAAAATTTTGAAAAAAAATTTCGAAAAAAAATTTTAAAAAATTTTGCAAAAAAAGTTTTCGAAAAAAATTTTGAAAAAAAATTTCGAAAAAAATTTTCAAAAAAATTTTCGAAAAAATTTTGGAAAAAAATTTTTAAAAAAATTTTCGAAAAAAATTTCGAAGAAAATTTTGAAAAAAAATTTTGAAAAAAAATTTCGAAAAAAATTTTTTTTTAATTTTCGAAAAAAATTTCGAAAAAAAATTTTCGAAAAAAAATTTGAAAAAAAATTTCGAAAAAAATTTTCAAAAAAATTTTCGAAAAAATTTTGGAAAAAAATTTTTCGAAAAAAATTTTCTAAAAATTTTCGAAAAAAACAAAAAAAAATTTTCGAAAAAAATTTCGAAAAAAAATTTTCGCTAAAAAATTTCCGAAAAAAATTTTTAAAAAAATTTGAAAAAAAATTTCGAAAAAAAATTTTCGAAAAAAATTTTCGAAAAAAATTTCAAAAAAAATTTTGAAAAAAATTTTGGAAAAAAATTTTCAAAAAAAATTTTCAAAAAAAATTTCGAATAAAATTTTTTAAAAAATTTTCGAAAAAAATTTTGAAAAAAAATTTCGAAAAAAATTTACGAAAAAAATTTCAAAAAAAAATTTTTGAAAAAATTTTGGAAAAAAAATTTGAACAAAAATTCGAAAAAAAAATTTTGAAAAAAATTATGAAAAAAATTTTCGAAAAAAATTTGAAAAAAAATTTCGAAAAAAATTTTCAAAAAAATTTAAAAAAAAAAAATCGAAAAAAATTTTCAAAAAAATTTTCGAAAAAATTTTGGAAAAAAATTTTTAAAAAAAATTTCGAAAAAAATTTCGAAGAAAATTTTGAAAAAAAATTTTAAAAAAAAATTTCGAAAAAAATTTTAAAAAAAAATTTCGAAGAAAATTTCAAAAAAAATTTTCGAAAAAATTTTCAAAAAAAATTTTTAAAAAAAATTTCGAAAAAAATTTTGAAAAAAATTTTCGAAATAAAATTTTTGAAAAAAATCCTGAAAAAAATTTTCAAAAAACATTTCGAAAAAAATGTAGAAAAAAATTTCGAAAAAAATTTTCGAAAAAAAATTTTCGAAAAAAATTTAGAAAAAAAATTTCGAAAAAAAATTTGAAAAAATTTTGCAAAAAAAGTTTTCGAAAAAAATTTCGAAAAAAATTTTCGAAAAAATTTTGGAAAAAAATTTAAAAAAAAAAAAATGAAAAAAAATTTCGAAAAAAATTTTCAAAAAAATTTTCGAAAAAATTTTGGAAAAAAATTTTAAAAAAAATTTTCGAAAAAAATTTCAAAGAAAAAATTTTGAAAAAAAATTTTGAAAAAAAATTTCGAAAAAAATTTTTTTTTAATTTTCGAAAAAAATTTCGAAAAAAAATTTTCGAAAAAAAATATGAAAAAAAATTTTCGCTAAAAAATTTCCGAAAAAAATTTTTTAAAAAATTTTTGAAAGAATTTTGGAAAAAAAATTCTCGAAATAAATTTTCGAAAAAAATTTCGAAAAAAATTATGAAAAAAATTTTCTAAAAAAAAATTTGAAAAAAATTTTCGAAAAAAATTTTGAAAAAAAAATTTCGAAAAAAATTATGAAAAAAAATTTCGAAAAAAAATTTTAAAAAAAATTTCGAAAAAGATTTTCGAAAAATATTTCGAAAAAAAATTTTCGAAAAAAATTTTTAAAAAAAATTTCGAAAAAAATTTTGAAAAAAATTTTCGAAAAAATTTTAGAAAAAAATTTTCAAAAAACAAATTTCGAAAATAATTTCGAAAAAAATTTTCGAAAAATTTTTGAAAAAAATTTCAAAAAAAATTTTCGAAAAAATTTTCAAAAAAAAATTTTTGAAAAAATTTTGGAAAAAACATTCGAACAAAAATTCGAAAAAAAAAATTTGAAAAAAATTATGAAAAAAATTTTCGAAAAAAAATTTGAAAAAAAATTTTCAAAAAAATTTTGGAAAAAAATTTTTCGAAAAAAATTTTGAAAAAAATTTTCGAAAAAAATTTCGAAAATAATTTCGAAAAAAATTTTCGAAAAATTTTTGAAAAAAAATTTCAAAAAAAATTTTCGAAAAAATTTTCAAAAAAAAATTTAAAAAAAAAATTTCGAAAAATATTTTGAAAAAAATTTTCGAAATAAAATTTTTGAAAAAAATCCTGAAAAAAATTTTCAAAAAACATTTCGAAAAAAATGTAGAAAAAAATTTCGAAAAAAATTTTCGAAAAAAAATTTTCGAAAAAAATTTTGAAAAAAAATTTCGAAAAAAAATTTGAAAAAAAAGTTTTCGAAAAAAATTTTCGAAAAAATTTTGGAAAAAAATTTTCAAAAAAAATTTTGAAAAAAAATTTCGAAAAAAATTTTCAAAAAAATTTTCGAAAAAATTTTGGAAGAAAATTTTTAAAAATATTTTCGAAAAAAATTTCGAAGAAAATTTTGAAAAAAAATTTTGAAAAAAAATTTCGAAAAAAATTTTTTTTTAATTTTCGAAAAAAATTTCGAAAAAAAATTTTCGAAAAAAATTTGAAAAAAAATTTCGAAAAAAATTTTCAAAAAAATTTTCGAAAAAATTTTGGAAAAAAATTTTTCGAAAAAAATTTCAAAAAAATTTTCGAAAAAAATTTCGAAAAAAACTGAAAAAAAATTTTCGAAAAAAAATTTTCGCTAAAAAATTTCCAAAAAATTTTTTAAAAAATTTTTGAAAGAATTTTGGAAAAAAAATTCTCGAAATAAATTTTCGAAAAAAATTTCGAAAAAAATTATGAAAAAAATTTTCGAAAAAAATTTGAAAAAAAATTTCGAAAAAAATTTTCGAAAAAATTTTTCGAAAAAAATTTGGAAAAAAATTTTCGAAAAAAATTTTGAAAAAAAACTTCGAAAAAAATTTTCAAAAAAATTTTGGAGCAAATTTTTTCGAAAAAAATTTTGAAAAAAAATTTCGAAAAAAATTTACGAAAAAAATTTCAAAAAAAAATTTTTGAAAAAATTTTGGAAAAAAAATTCGAACAAAAATTCGAAAAAAAAATTTTGAAAAAAATTATGAAAAAAATTATCGAAAAAAAATTTGAAAAAAAATTTCAAAAAAAATTTTCAAAAAAATTTTCGAAAAAAATTTTTCGAAAAAAATTTTGAAAAAAATTTTCGAAAAAAATTTCGAAAATAATTTTGAAAAAAATTTTCGAAAAATTTTTGAAAAAAAATTTCAAAAAAAATTTTCGAAAAGATTTTCAAAAAAAATTTTAAAAAAAATTTCGAAAAAAATTTTTAAAAAAATTTTCGAAATAAAATTTTTGAAAAAAATCCTGAAAAAAAATTTCAAAAAACATTTCGAAAAAAATGTAGAAAAAAATTTTCGAAAAAAATTTTGAAAAAAAATTTCGAAAATAATTTCGAAAAAAATTTTCGAAAAATGTTTGAAAAAAATTTCAAAAAAAATTTTCGAAAAAATTTTCAAAAAAAAATTTTTGAAAAAATTTTGGAAAAAAAATTCGAACAAAAATTCGAAAAAAAAATTTTGAAAAAAATTATGAAAAAAATTTTCGAAAAAAAATTTGAAAAAAAATTTTCAAAAAAATTTTGGAAAAAAATTTTTCGAAAAAAATTTTGAAAAAAATTTTCGAAAAAAATTTCGAAAATAATTTCGAAAAAAATTTTCGAAAAATTTTTGAAAAAAAATTTCAAAAAAAATTTTCGAAAAAATTTTCAAAAAAAAATTTAAAAAAAAAATTTCGAAAAAAATTTTGAAAAAAATTTTCGAAATAAAATTTTTGAAAAAAATCCTGAAAAAAATTTTCAAAAAACATTTCGAAAAAAATGTAGAAAAAAATTTCGAAAAAAATTTTCGAAAAAAAATTTTCGAAAAAAATTTTGAAAAAAAATTTCGAAAAAAAATTTGAAAAAAAAGTTTTCGAAAAAAATTTTCGAAAAAATTTTGGAAAAAAATTTTCAAAAAAAATTTTGAAAAAAAATTTCGAAAAAAAT
Organism: Uropetala carovei; assembly: GCA_036926305.1. NCBI lineage: Eukaryota > Metazoa > Arthropoda > Insecta > Odonata > Petaluridae > Uropetala > Uropetala carovei. The sequence continues at coordinate 491,146 of JAXCHB010000243.1, read as the reverse complement.
TTTCAAAAAAATTTTCGAAAAAATTTTGGAAAAAAATTTTTAAAAAAAATTTCGAAAAAAATTTTGAAAAAAATTTTCGAAAAAATTTTAGAAAAAAATTTTCAAAAAAAAAATTTAAAAAAAAATTTCGAAAAGAATTTTTTTAAAAATTTGCGAAAAAAATTTCAAAAAAAATTTTTCGAAAAAAATTTTGAAAAAAATTTTCGAAAAAAATTTTTAAAAAAATTTTCGAAAAAATTTTTGAAAAAAATTTACGAAGAAAATTTTCAAAAAAATTTTCGAAAAAAATTTTGAAAAAAAATTTCGAAAAAAATTTTCAAAAACATTTTCGAAAAAATTTTGGAAAAAAATTTTTAAAAAAATTTTCGAAAAAAATTTCGAAAAAAATTTTTTTTAATTTTCGAAAAAAATTTCGAAAAAAAATTTTCGAAAAAAAATTTGAAAAAAAATTTCGAAAAAAATTTTCAAAAACATTTTCAAAAAAATTTTGGAAAAAATTTTTCGAAAAAAATTTCAAAAAAAATTTTCGAAAAAATTTTTTTTTTAATTTTCGAATAAAATTTCAAAAAAAAAATTTCGAAAAAAATTTTGAAAAAAAATTTCGAAAAAAATTTTCAAAAAAATTTTCGAAAAAATTTTGGAAAAAAATTTTTCGAAAAAAATTTTCTAAAAATTTTCAAAAAAAATTTCGAAAAAAACAAATTTTCGAAAAAAATTTCGAAAAAAAATTTTCGCTAAAAAATTTCCGAAAAAAATTTTTAAAAAAATTTGAAAAAAAATTTCGAAAAAAAATTTTTGAAAAAATTTTGGAAAAAAAATTCGAACAAAAATTCGAAAAAAAAATTTTGAAAAAAATTATGAAAAAAATTTTCGAAAAAAAATTTGAAAAAAAATTTCAAAAAAAATTTTCAAAAAAATTTTGGAAAAAAATTTTTCGAAAAAAATTTTGAAAAAAATTTCGAAAATAATTTCGAAAAAAATTTTCGAAAAATTTTTGAAAAAAATTTCAAAAAAAATTTTCGAAAAAATTTTCAAAAAAAAATTTTTGAAAAAATTTTGGAAAAAAAATTCGAACAAAAATTCGAAAAAAAAATTTTGAAAAAAATTATAAAAAAAATTTTCGAAAAAAAATTTGAAAAAAAATTTTCAAAAAAATTTTGGAAAAAAATTTTTCGAAAAAAATTTTGAAAAAAATTTTCGAAAAAAATTTCGAAAATAATTTCGAAAAAAATTTTCGAAAAATTTTTGAAAAAAATTTCGAAAAAAAATTTGAAAAAAAAGTTTTCGAAAAAAATTTTCGAAAAAATTTTGGAAAAAAATTTTCAAAAAAAATTTTGAAAAAAAATTTCGAAAAAAATTTTCAAAAAAATTTTCGAAAAAATTTTGGAAAAAAATTTTTAAAAAAATTTTCAAAAAACATTTCGAAAAAAATGTAGAAAAAAATTTCGAAAAAAATTTTCGAAAAAAAATTTTCGAAAAAAATTTTGAAAAAAAATTTCGAAAAAAAATTTGAAAAAAAAGTTTTCGAAAAAAATTTTCGAAAAAATTTTGGAAAAAAATTTTCAAAAAAAATTTTGAAAAAAAATTTCGAAAAAAATTTTCAAAAAAATTTTCGAAAAAATTTTGGAAAAAAATTTTTAAAAAAATTTTCGAAAAAAATTTCGAAGAAAATTTTGAAAAAAAATTTTGAAAAAAAATTTCGAAAAAAATTTTTTTTTAATTTTCGAAAAAAATTTCGAAAAAAAATTTTCGAAAAAAATTTGAAAAAAAATTTCGAAAAAAATTTTCAAAAAAATTTTCGAAAAAATTTTGGAAAAAAATTTTTCGAAAAAAATTTCAAAAACATTTTCGAAAAAAATTTCGAAAAAACTGAAAAAAAATTTTCGAAAAAACATTTTCGCTAAAAAATTTCCAAAAAATTTTTTAAAAAATTTTTGAAAGAATTTTGGAAAAAAAATTCTCGAAATAAATTTTCGAAAAAAATTTCGAAAAAAATTATGAAAAAAATTTTCGAAAAAAATTTGAAAAAAAATTTCGAAAAAAATTTTCGAAAAAATTTTTCGAAAAAAATTTAGAAAAAAATTTTCGAAAAAAATTTTGAAAAAAAACTTCGAAAAAAATTTTCAAAAAAATTTTGGAGCAAATTTTTTCGAAAAAAATTTTGAAAAAAAATTTCGAAAAAAATTTACGAAAAAAATTTCAAAAAAAAATTTTTGAAAAAATTTTGGAAAAAAAATTCGAACAAAAATTCGAAAAAAAAATTTTGAAAAAAATTATGAAAAAAATTTTCGAAAAAAAATTTGAAAAAAAATTTCAAAAAAAATTTTCAAAAAAATTTTCGAAAAAAATTTTGAAAAAAAAATTTTGAAAAAAATTTTCGAAAAAAATTTCGAAAATAATTTTGAAAAAAATTTTCGAAAAATTTTTGAAAAAAAATTTCAAAAAAATTTTCGAAAAGATTTTCAAAAAAAATTTTAAAAAAAATTTCGAAAAAAATTTTTAAAAAAATTTTCGAAATAAAATTTTTGAAAAAAATCCTGAAAAAAAATTTCAAAAAACATTTCGAAAAAAATGTAGAAAAAAATTTTCGAAAAAAATTTTGAAAAAAAATTTCGAAAAAAATTTTCAAAAAAATTTTCGAAAAAATTTTGGAAAAACATTTTTCGAAAAAAATTTTCAAAAAAATTTTCGAAAAAAATTTTGAAAAAATTTTGCAAAAAAAGTTTTCGAAAAAAATTTCGAAAAAAATTTTCGAAAAAATTTTGGAAAAAAATTTTCAAAAAAAAATTTTGAAAAAAGATTTCGAAAAAAATTTTCAAAAAAATTTTCGAAAAAATTTTGGAAAAAAATTTTTCGAAAAAAATTTTCAAAAAAATTTTCGAAAAAAATTTCGAAGAAAATTTTGAAAAAAAATTTCGAAAAAAATTTTGAAAAAAATTTTCGAAAAAAGTTTGGAAAAAAATTTTCAAAAAAAAATTTTGAAAAAAAATTTCGAAAAAAATTTTTTTTTAATTTTCGAAAAAAATTTCGAAAAAAAATTTTCGAAAAAAAATTTTCGAAAAAAAATTTGAAAAAAAATTTCGAAAAAAATTTAAAAAAAAAATTTTGAAAAAAAATTTCGAATAAAATTTTTTTAAAAATTTTTGAAAAAAATTTCAAAAAAAAATTTTTGAAAAAATTTTGGAAAAAAAATTCGAAAAAAATTTCGAAAAAAAATTTTGAAAAAAATTATGAAAAAAATTTTCGAAAAAAAATTTGAAAAAAAATTTGGAAAAAAATTTTCAAAAAAATTTTCGAAAAAAATTTCGAAAATAATTTTGAAAAAAAGTTTCGAAAAATTTTTGAAAAAAAATTTCAAAAAAAATTTTCGAAAAAATTTTCAAAAAAAATTTTTAAAAAAAATTTTTAAAAAAAATTTCGAAAAAAATTTTGAAAAAAATTTTCGAAATAAAATTTTCGAAAAAAATCCTGAAAAAAATTTTCAAAAAAAATTTTCAAAAAAATTTTCGAAAAAATTTTGGAAAAAAATTTTTCGAAAAAAATTTTGAAAAAAATTTTCGAAAAAAATTTCGAAAAAAATTTTGAAAAAAAATTTCGAAAAAAATTTTGAAAAAAATTTTCGCAAAAAATTTTCAAAAAAAATTTCGAAAAAAATTTTGAAAAAAAATTTCTAAAAAATTTTCAAAAAAATTTTAGAAAAAATTTTGGAAAAAAAGTTTCGAAAAAAATTTTGAAAAAAAATTTTGAAAAAAATTTTCGAAAAAAATTTTGAAAAAAAATTTTGAAAAAAATTTTCGAAAAAAATTTCGAAAAAAAAATTTTCCAAAAAAAAATTTGAAAAAAAATTTTTAAAAAATTTTTCGAAAAAATTTTGGAAAAAAATTTTTCGAAAAAAATTTTCAAAAAAATTTTCCAAAAAAAATTTGGAAAAAAAATTTTCGAAAAAAATTTTGAAAAAAAATTTCGAAAAAAATTTTGGAAAAAAATTTTTGAAAAAATATTTTCGAAAAAAATTTTCGAAAAAAATTACGAAAAAAAAATTTCGAAAAAAATTATGAAAAAAATTTTCTAAAAAAATTTTCAAAAAATTTTTCGAAAAAATTTTGGGAGAAAATTTTCGAAAAAAAATTTCGAAAAAAATTTTGAAAAAAAATTTTGAAAAAATTTTGAAAAAAAATTTTGAAAAAAAAATTCTCGAAAAAAATTTTTGAAAAAAAATTTCGAAAAAAAAATTTCGAAAAAAATTATAAAAAATTTTCGAAAAAAAATTGAAAAAAAATTTCGAAAAAAATTTTCAAAAAAATTTTCGAAAAAATTTTTGAAAAAAATTTTTCGAAAAAAAATTGGAAAAAAATTTTCGAAAAAAATTTCGAAAAAAAATTTTGAAAGAAATTTTCGAAAAAAATTTCGAAAAAAAATTTTGTACCCATATGCAAGCATTGGCTTGATGAAGCAATCTCCAGAGCGTTGCTCCAAAGGAGATGAGTCAATCTGTCCTTGGCTGCTTTGAATCCGGGAGCAGCTTTCTCATTCTTCGAAATAAAAGTTCTAGAAGGCATCCGCTTCCAAAACAAACCAGATGTCTTTCGAAAACTTCATCTCTTCTCGACAATCTCATCTTCCTGATCTAATAAGTTGTTCAGGCAATTTCAGCGTCACCTACCAAATCATACTCTGTTTCAGCTCAATATTGATGGGTTCACAACCCTCTTTACCCTAAAAATTGACTCCTGGTCATATTTATGAAATATTTTCTCGACCATTGCTTAAGTATTATATCTATTTGCTATTGTTAACCTTTTATTCAATGATCTGCTTTGTCATTGATACTTTACAAATATCGATATATCATCATAAATTTCTATCAACGATTTTTTAGATCCATTGTATTCGCCCATGCTATCTTTTTAGATGTCCTTTCCTACAGTGTCTCTTTTCGTTTTCATGAATCGCTTTTGCTTTGACAGAAATTAAATGTTACTTCATTTGATGTTTCATTTTTACACATATCACCACACAAAAAGATATCATATCATTACCATTATCATTATAGATAGCGTTTGTATATAAAAAGTCTTTCTGAATAAGCATAATCAACCAGAAAATCAGAGTAGGGATCAAATGTGAGAAGAACCGAAGCACTACTTCTCTGGCTCTGCCATGTCTGATGACATGAAAAACTATGTACATATATGTAATAAGATTGCAAAACTACTAAATTACTTATGTGTTCTTAGTTAAAATACGTCAAGATTACATAAGTAAGACTTAAGAAAAACAATTTCGGAAAAAAATGAAAATATGCACCTCAAACCGCGTATACTCAAAACCATGGTTGGAAAAACTGCGGTTAGCGAGGGAATACTGTAGTTAAAATTTATGCACCGTAATTGGAATTTCTGAAATTTTGCTTTTAGTATTTCACAAATGACGTACAGTAAAACTCGTTTAATACGTATTCGAGGGGACCGACTCATTGCTTCATTATAAGCGTGACTACGTTATATACGAGAAACATGGTTTTTGGCCTATACATCCCACATAACACGTAGACACAGTAAAAGCTGTGCTTTCCGGCTACTTAGAACCGGCCACCCTTAGATACTGGCAATTACACAGATACGATTCATTTTGTATTTCTTTTTCTTTTTTTATGAATTTTTGTGTGAATTGTATATGTGTAATACCATAACTTCCACTTTAAAATTTCTTAAAATATAAGATGTATATATATATATAGGTATTACGTATTTACTCCGTATACTTCTGGGGCTGCCGAGTAAGCATGGCGTTTTTGGTTACGTAATTTGCATTGTCTAGATGTTTTGGTGTACTTCTACAATTCCAGTTTTATCGCTTTTTATTATTTAAAAAATTACCCATCCACTGAATGTCATAAAAATAAATACCTAAAAGTAAAGGACAGAAGAGAAAAGGTTGTTTTAACGCTAACACAAAAGCTGGAGATGATGAAACGGATGGAAAAAGGAGAAAATAGAGCCGCCATAGCAAAAGAATTCAACATCGGATCTTCCACGTTCTACGATATCAAGGCTCATAAGGCTACATTAATGAAATTTGTATCATCTTCTGAGACGAGTAAATCAATTAATGAACATCATACGCTTCATATGCCAAAAATAGAGGAACTCGATAAAATATTATATGACTGGTTTTCACAGAAATGTTCAGAAGAATTAAATAATTTCGTCCTTTTCTAATAGAGTAAATAAAGATAAATAAGAAAGATATAATCCAATAAATTCAATTTTGGGAACAGATTCACTGTCGTACTCGCCAAACTTCCCGGACGCCCTAAACTTTTCAAGAGTCTTTTTGTTTTGCATGTAAGCGTAGCAACGTATTAAATAAGAATGGGTAAATAGTGTCTATATCTAACTATGTGTGGAAGAATTAAAATGGAAAATGCAAACCCCATGCATAGTTATGTTTGGGGAGTAGATAGTGAACCTAAGCCCAATTTTGTTTGGTTATTGCTAAATTTGCGATGTCAAAATCGAAAAACGCTCCCCTAACCGGCTATTTCTCCTAATCGGCTTTCCACAATCCCCAAGATAGCTGGATAACACAGATTTTACTGTATTTGCAGTGAGTGGACTTCAATACCGTACTTACATATGCAAAGAGATGCTTATCAACTTCGCGGCATGTAAAATGTTCGATTCCTATTACATACGATTTTTTAAATGGCCAATTAATATTATTATTAAGGTCATTAATTTACATAAAAATTTCACATTTTTAATATCAATTTCAAAACAAAGGGAGCGTGGAAATTTGTATGGAAGGGGTAGAGGGAGGAAGGGGACCTCTACCAACAAGTGCGTGGTAAACGGGCGGTAACTAGTCATTACTTAACGCTCTTCTCGCCAAAATTCGTTATATATGGGGCATTTTTTTGCCATGGGACCAAACATTTGTTCGTTACAGCCGAGAATTTGTAGAATGCGTGTTCGTTACATCCGAGAAATTTAACCAATGCCCTTATGGAGAAGTTCAAGGGACCGAGACATTTCTTCGTTATAGCCGAGATTTCGTTTTAGGCATGATCGTTATAAACGAGTTTTACTGTATATGCGAAGCAACACAACTTATAACGAAACATGTTCCTTAATTGATTGGCGACATATATGCGAAACAACGTATAGCGGGGCAACATATAGCGGGATTTTACTGTATTTAGCAAGCTGCCGTAATTTGTTAAAAATAAGTTAATCATAACATTATATTTAATATGAAATATTACCACACTTTTCGAGTAAAATTTGAAAAGAGTTCACATTTCGACATTTGTTATAAAATATTTTAATAAACTTTCATGTAAAGTACATTTATCACATTTGTGTAAGAGTAACATCTCAAACATAAAATATGCGATTATAACAAACTATTTACACCTTACCCATCTGGGAAGGCTATATTATACACTTCCCCGTAGTTGCTGACAAAATGAACTTCTAAACCATCAGTAATATAAGACGGCAAGTTGTCAAAGTCTTTTTTGTTGTCCTCGGGTAATACAATGCACTTCACACCAGCACGTTTAGCCTGAAAATTAAGAGCCGACAAGTAAATTAAAATACAGTAAACTCCCTGTTATCCGGCACTCATGCAACCAGAATACTCAAGCAAACAGCATCTCCTGCCTCTCGATTTTTTATTGCAACTAGTTGGAAATGTTACTGATAAAATTGGTGTTTTTGGCAATTTTTTGTTCACATCTAATTCATAATATTACCGCTAAATTTGCATTGTCAGCAGTTGCAATACGCAACTGTGGATGTTTCTTGAACTCAGTGTTTGTGTTAAATAAAATATTTTGAACACCCTTTTTAAATGCCTCCTAAAACTCCAATATGTGCTAACTGGAAATTGGTTAACCCAGAAACTTGATATAATTAAACGTTTAGAGAAAAGTGAGAACTGCAATGTTTTAATGAAAGAGTTCAATGTACATTATTCCACTATTTATGACATTAAGACACAGAAATCACAGTTAATGAAATTCGTTACCTCTTCTGTGACACCTAGAAGGTTCGGCGCACTCTTCATAAGCCAAAACATGAGCAATTGGATATTCCGGATATTCCAAGGGAGCCCCTATTTCTGAACCAATGTTGATTGAAAAGGCCAAAGAATTTTATGAACAAATGGAGATTATACCCGTTTTCTACTCTTATGAAGCTTGACCGTGGCGCATCGAATAGTTTTCCCCTTCCACCACCATTTGAAGTTTTCGAGAGGTGCAGGAAAGTAGTACGCTCTTGCCCGATATCCACTCTTGAAGAAAGTCGCATGCGAACGCTAAGGCATAAACGCGGTAGATCTGGCAACACAGTCGAGCTCGGAGCGATGTGACCGACTGACTTTCTCCCCTCCCCATCGACAGTCTCTCGAGATTTCATTGGCTGCAGCAGTAAGTATACAACTAGGATTTTCAAGGTCAAGCTTCATAAGAGTAGAAAACGGGTATAGTGAACCCTGTGCATTTTCAGATGGATAGTTAACATGTTTTCAGATCAGACATCTAAATGTTTCGGATGATAAAAATCAGCTGACCAAGAAGCTGCTGAAAAATTTTGTGACTTTTTTGAAACATTAGTTATGGAATATGTAACTATCCAACACTTATAATTGCATTATTTTAATACAGTAAAACCTGGTTAATTCGAACCTCTATATTTCGAAATTCGACGTAATTCGAAATTTTTTAACATGTGAAAGACCGAAAAAGCCAATTTCATACAAATGTGTTTCAATAATTCGAAAATCTCTATAATTCGTAATTCGAAAAAAAATTTTGCCCGATTCTCGGAATATCAACGCATTTTTGTCGACATAATTCGAAATAAAACTTACCAAAAAGAAACTAAATGAAATTTACTAAAATATTTCTGGCACTATGTCGGCTGGTTTACAAACACTGTGCGATCGTGATCATACCGACTGGGCGTTGGGTATTGTCACAAGATTCGGTCCATCCCCTCAATTTATCTACTCTTTTGCGAGTTTGAGTTCCAATATTCCTTTGGTTCGTTGTTTATTTCGTATTAGATTGTATTTTTCATCATTGTTAGTTACTTGTTTAAATAATATTCTTAGTTTAATAACTGCAAGAGAGACTATATTTAAATTTATTGCTATAAAATATTTTTCTTTAATATACCCTCCAATGGCTCCGGTTCGTGGTGCATATAAGACTCTTACTCTTGCTGAAAAAATGTCTTTGCTGCAAGACATTGACAAGAAGTTAGAATCGAAAGGAAAGGTGGCCTCAAAGTATGGGATTCCGAACTTGTCTTTATCTACAATTTTAAATAATCGGGCAAAGATTGAAGAAAGTTTTTATAAATTTAAATGGAGCGTTCACGGCCTGCGAAAAACGAAGACCTCGAAGAAGAACTGTCCGATTTTTTTTCACAAGTACGAGCGGCGAATTTACCTGTGACAAGCCCGATGCTCATTGAAAAATCAAGAAGTCTTGCGAACGCTTTGAACATTGAAGATTTTAAAGCGTCCAATGGGTTGGATGATTTTAAAGACGCCACAATATTGTTTGTCTCGCAGTACGTGGTGATGCCCAATAAATTAACGAAGAGGAAGTGACGACCTGGCTGCAAAGTAATAAACATGTTTTGGAGAAGTACGCGCTCAAGGACATTTTTAATATGGATGAAACGCATTTTTTTTTCAATATGTTGCCCGATCGTACTTTGGCTCTCCGAAGCGAAAAATGTCACGGCGGCAAACGTAGTAAGGAGCGTCTCACCGCCGCGCCGTGCTCTGCACAAATATGGATGGGTCGAATAAAGAAAAACTTGTAATCATCGGAAAATATGGCAACTCACGCTGTTTCAAAGGTATTAATCGTGATTATTTGCCGATAATTTACGAGCATAACAAAAAGGTGTGGATGACAACAGGCATATTAAAAAGTTTTTTAATAAGAATGCAAAAACGTGTGGCGGTGCAAAATCGTAAAATTTTGTTGACACTAGACAACTGTTCTGCTCACCATGTGGCTCATTGTCAGATAAATACGCCCAATGTTGAGTTGCTGTATTTTCCGCCGAACACGACCAGTGTTCTGCGGCCACTCGACCAGGGCATCATTCAAAATTTAAAAAGTCATTACAGAAAAAAAAACTATTGTCGTCAAACTTGGTGCAAATTACAAATGGATGATCGCAGGATGATTTAAGAAAATGGACGATTTTAGAGGCCTTGTCAAACCATCGCCAACTGTTTTAAGAAAAGCGGGCTATCTTCGCAGCCGGCAGAAGTGTTCCAAGGTACAGAAGTGGAGGAAGTAATCGACAGTAATGTATTGGGGCCTGTCAGTTCGGAGACTTTGTTTCCTTTGATAATGAATTGCCTACGTCGGTTGTGTATGACCCCACGATCGACGAATCGAAAACCGTTGCGAGTGATAGCGAGGAAGAAGACGATGTGGATAACGTCGATGCTAGGTTGGATGTGCCATTGCCATCTAAGGAGGATATTTTAAAAGCTTAAGATACCCTTCAAAGGTACGTGTCCGGGATGCCAGAATATGCCGATGAATATCTGTGAAAAAGTTGATGCCATTATGCAACACATTGCGCTAGGGAGTGCCCTGAAATTGAAACGGGAAAATAACCAACTTTTAAAAATAAATTTAAATTAATATTTTATTACACACTTTTATTTATTTACTTTTAAGTTGAAATAAATGAAAGACATTATTAACATTTTAGTGGTTTAATTATATGACCATATATGTTTCAATGTTTAAATGAGTAATCCTAAATTTGACTTTTATTCATCGACATCATATTTTGAGGTATGCATGTGTAGTACATCCTTTTTTTCTGTGTTTTAATATGGTGTCATATTCTTTTCTTTTTCTGTAATTTATATTTGCATTTTTTAAATTTGGTAAATGACGCTTTTTTGTAAATTTCGAATTATAGAGATTCTTCGTAATTCGAAATGCTCTTTCTTTGGTCCCGTGAATTTCGAATTAACCAGGTTTTACTGTATTTACTAACTGCACTGTATGTAATGGTGTCATGATTCTGTGTCACTATTCGCTTCTCTTTTGTTTAATATCAATTTGTCTCAAGAATTTCTGCTAATACACTGTGTTGTGTGAGGATAATTTATCTCCTTTTCTCAGACAAGGGAACAATTTTTTTTGTAGGAAAATTCTAAAGGTTGGACGAAGTTAACACTTACCTCGTGTTGTTATTAGAACAAAAGAGAAGTTAATAGTGATAGCCATATGAGAAATTCCATAGGATGTAATGCAGTTATTAAATATTAAAATATTGCAATTAAATGTGTTGAATACTTGTATCTTTGAGTTTCGTTACTTCCTCGAATGTCAAGGAATTATTTAAGGACAACTGAGTTGAGTACCTTGGCTAAAGGTTAGCAATTCCAAGGTGAATGTATAATTCGGCATCTGTTTCTTATTTTGGTATCCAAATGCTTTATTGAAGCCTACCCAATAAAACTCTCATGCAACCAGAATATTCACAACTGACCCCTAACCGATTTGGCTGAAACTTCGTAGAGATAATGTCCATTACGTCCGATTAATGAAAATATATACATATCAGGGCCAATAACCAGCCGTTTTTATTTTATTAATAAAAATAAGTTAATATTTCCCGAGTCAATGCTTAAGTACCATACACGGCAACGAACCTTGTAAGAAGCAGTGCTGGCGTAAATCTCAAGATCTGTTGTTCGAGTCCTTGTTCCGAAACCTTTTTTCATTTTTTCCTCAAATTTTCACTTTCCTCGTTTTAAATGCTCATTTCTTAATAAAGCTATATATTTTTATTTTTTAATAGTTAATATTTTTAATATACTGATGTGCAGTTTTGATGAATTATTTGTAGCATACATAGCGGTTGGTTTTCCTCGTCAATAAATGTTTCATTGTAAAGCGATTTATTAGTTTCTCCTCCCCATGAATAAACAATGAAAAGAAACTTATTGTCTTGCACGTATTGTTTCACAATCATGACATTGTCAAAAAATACTTTGAAAGCATTTGGAAAAGGATCAGAGAGGAGCGATTTCAAGTGCTACAAGATCAGTATTGCTTCTTTCATCAGAGCATTGTGAGCATTTTAACGAGTGTGTTTCGAAGTGTATTTCTAACATACTGCAGTTTTTGCTGTTTCAAAAATGGAATATACTGCTTCAACATCTTCAGCGGGGAAGCCTGTAATGAGCAAAAATGTTACATCTTTTACGTCTCCTCCTTTGGACGACAAAACAGTGAAAGATGTGTTGAACACCGCCATGCATTACTGAATGAAACTCCTCCGAAAAAATTGATTGATGTCGGATAAAGAAGTTCCCAAAAGTGAATGTGGCTGTAGTGTTGCAATGGTCCAAGAAATTTATACACGTTGTGGATATGCTTGGCGAGATGAACTTCCATGAAAATTATGATCTGGTGGGGCCCGATGAAGTCGACAAAATGCACAGATATGAGGAAATCGAGTTGGCTTATAGTTATATATACTACCATTGTGATTAGGAATTTTATTTAGAAATAAATGGATATTTAAACTTAAAGCACTATTAGGAAATTAGGTAATAAATAGTTTAAATGATGAAAATGAAAATGTGGGAAAAAATGAAAAAAGTTTCGGAACGAGGACTCGAACAACAGATCTTGAGATTTATAGCCAAGCGTGCTAACCGCTATGCCAGCGCCGCTTCTTACAAGGTTCGTTGCCGTGTATGGTACTTAAGCATTGACTCGGGAAATATTAACTTATTTTTATTAATAAAATAAAAACGGCTGGGTATTGGCCCTGATATGCACCGAATATACCCGAATATAAGATGACTCTGATTATAAGACGACCCCTCATTTTGAACTCCTAATAAAAGGAAAAAATTTATTATGCACAAATGACGGAGGTTTATTATACCATTGACTAGTAAACATTGACCCAATTGAAATAAGCAATTCTGTAGTGTTAGTTGGCATATACAGTTGCTTTCCTTGAAGTGTCTATCAACGTCTGATTTTAATGCAATGCGTTTTGCAATTTTTATGAGTTAATTTCTTTTTAACAATTTATTTTTTCTAATTTCTTATTTGATTTATGATCACATATAATGAAACTTTTCCTTATGATCCAGATATTTTCTCGAACTCTAAATTTATTTTATACTTTTCAGTGCACTTCACAAAAAAAGTATAAATTTAAAAAGTTTTTAATGTTTTTATTACTTCTTAAAAAATCACGGGAGGGTCGTGGAGAGCGAACATCCGAATGGAGGGCATCGCATGGTAGATCTGCCTGAGAACCACTGCTCTATATTATAAAATCGACGATTGTGTCTAAAAGGCCCCTGCTCAAAAAACTAAACATTTATATCATAATTAGAGATTTTATAATATTTTTTGGCTCTCTGGGAAAGGACCCCCCCTATAACATGTAAATCTATGTTCGACTTTCGTACACATTTTCAGGAACGTATGTGTACGAAAGTATGGGGTTGCCTGTATATGCCGATTGCTTTTCTTTTATTCCTCTGAAATTACATTCCAAAAATGAATATCTACTTAGATATTCATATAAAAACATACACTGTGATCGTTTCACTTTTAAACCAAATCTGATAATTTTTTTAAAGATCACCTATACCTATATATGCCACAGACATTGATAAAATAAAATTAATTTAGATTTATCTCCTCACCGCTATGGTCTTCTCCTTGATTTCACCAACTGGAAGTACTTTTCCCAATAAGGACACTTCCCCCGTCATAGCCAATCCTTGGCGCACTGGAATGCCTTTTGCAAGTGAAATTAGGGCAGTGACAACTGTGCATCCTGCACTTGGACCATCCTTTGGCGTGGCTCCCTTATCAATTTGAAACACAAAATAACATTTCTTATTGAATATGGAAAAAAAATTTTGTGCACTGATTTCTTAATAATTTGATATACCCTCATAAACTTTATATTCTTTCAGTGTCACACTCATTTAAGTATTTTTTTGATCATCAAATAAGACATTCATTATGAAGATACTTAATTCCATGTTTTATTCAAAACTTTGATTGTATGGGATCTTGATTTGATCTGAAGGAAGATTTCATTAACCATTTGAGAAATGAAAGAGTTGGGTTGGCTTAAATGGCAAGTATGTATATGCCTAAACATGCAATTTCATATGCTAGAGCAGTGCACCATCAGACATGAACTGGTGCTCTGTGCAATTTTGGGAGAAGTGGCAGAACTACATTGGAAAATAGGTGGTGGTGTGCCGCCAATATTTTTTTGAGTAAGTGTGCCGTGAAATGAAACAGTTGATAAACACTACACTAGACGTTTATCAAGCTCATCTTATGGTTGAAAACAAATTCTGGAATAAACACACAAAAACTGAAAAATTCAGTACATACATACTAGCTGAACCCGCAAAATATTTACACGTTTTTTTTCAGTTAATTTATCAAAAATTAAGGAGTGTGTAAAAAAAGTTAATCTCAATAATTCACATTTAACTATACTAATGTATTTTCCAAATACTGGTAAGGTTCGCAGGTTCGAATCTCTGTGAAGGCACGGCTGTGGGTGCATATTGACAATTTATTATGCGAAGTCAGAAATCTGCATTTTAAATTTCATATTAGAGAGGAAATTAATGCTACTCAGTAATTGATTGTGAACTTTTCCATTTCCCATAAAATAACACATAAAAATGGAATTCTCGACCTGCAGGCTTTTATTCCTTTTGAGATAAAAATAATAAAGTACTGACCTACAATCTTTGTTATGAAACATTTTGAATAAAACATTATAACGTTTCTTATTCTGTTCGTCATTTTCCGCCTACAGTTTGAAATAGCTCAATTTAAATGTTTAATGCATGTAATACTGGAATTCAAGTGGAAAATAAAAGGGTAATTGAAATGGTAAGTTCCATAGAGTTATTAATTATTAGTAACTCTATGGTAAGTTCAGTTTATAGAGGAATGTAAACAATGGATAAGACAACTCCACAGAGGTATATTTTTCCACTTCCATTATCTCAATTAAGTGAAGATAACCATGTAATGTGTCAAAAAAATAACGTATGTCCCTATTCTCATCTAATTTGAAATTTATGCATGAGACTATTTGCATTAATAAGCATTATAGATGTATAATATAATGGTTCTACTTACTAAAATGTAAGATTCAAGCATTCAAACAATGAAATGAAGCTTCATCTGCTTTGAATAAATCGTTAGAAATGCTTCCCATACGCAGTTAACTGAATAATTATCCATAAATATTTACGTTTCTATGTATACTAAAGTTTGAAGTATTCTTTTTAGTAACTAATTTTATCGGACTATACACTCAAGTTATATCAGCATATAGTTCAATTCAAATCAATTCCTTCCGCTAGATGTTTCTTTACGTAAAGGGGCTCTGCCCCTGACTGCTGTCCAGTTTAAACCCGTGAGATTGGTGGCAAAAATACACCATATCTTTCTAGCTCTGTTTAAAAGCTTGTGTGTAAAGTCTTCCGTCTCTTTTCCACATCCATTAGGGAGAATAACCCATAAGTCGGTCAGAAATCTGCATTTTAAGTCATATTAGAGAGGATATTAATGCTACACAGTAATTGATCACAAACATTTATGTTTATAATTTTCTTTGTTACTTATTATCGAATAATATCTCTTTTCTTTTTTATATAACAATCAATGCAACTGTTTATTTAGATTAGCTACAAAGAAAAGATAACCGTGTAACTTTCAATATGTTTAAAAAAATATCGTGTGCCCCTATTCTCATCTAATTTTAAATTTATGCATGAGCCTATTTGCGTTAATAAGCATTACAGCTGTATAATATAATAATTTTACTTACGAAAAGGTAAGATTCCAGCATTCAAATGATGAAATGAAAATTCAATTGCTTCGATTAAATCGTTAGAAACGTTTCCCATATGCAGTCGAGAGAATAATTATCCGTAAATATTTATGTTGCTATGCATCATTAATTTCGATGCTTAAACAAAAGTGCGAAGTGAATAACACTTTTCTTTCACCTATTTGAAGGTTTAATTGGCATTAATTGAATCAGAGGCAACAATGACGGCCGCCTTGGCAACACCCGGAAAGAGTATGAAATATCTGCTAAATTTTGATAACAATTGCGTATTTCTAAAAATCTCGACTGTTTAACATGTAAACATCACAAAAATAAGATAGTATAGAGTTTTAGCCATCGAATAATGTGAAAACAAAGAAAATCGGTCCATATTTACATGTTTTAATGAACAAAGGAAAAAAACCTCGCACTCTGAAAATTCAAAAATCCCGTGTAAACTTATGGGAACATATAATTGTCTCCTGGATTCGAACCCGGGACTTTATGAAAATGAAAATAGTTTTCTAGGGACCTCCTAGCTTTTAGAAACAAAATGCAGTTTACCACATATCACTATAACAAACGGCTTTCGAGATAGAGGGGGGAATAGACGGATGGACATTTCCAAAATTATATATAGGATTTGAGTTAGGTATCTTCAATAGCCATAACAAGGTCAGGGGTCTCACAGCTGCCATGTGCAAGTCTCTCATTTGCTGCTGCCCTTTTTAGACAATCTTTATAAAAATATAAAAAACGCCTTAAGGCCGTCGCACATTTAGACGAGGCGAAGCGAAGCGAAACGCACCGAGCAGAAGCGAAAAAACGCATAGGTGCGCGCGCACACGCAAACGATCCGAGACGAGGCGAACCGAGCCGAAAGGAAGGAATCTCGAAAAATCGAGAGGAGGTTCTTTCAGTATTTTAGTTGTTGAAGAGAGACAATGGAGCTATCTAGTTCGGAGGAAGAGTCGATGGTTGTTGCACTGTGTTTGGCCGATGACGAGGAGAAGGGTAGATCCATATGGGTTCATCCAATAAATTCAAAGCGGGAGACTTTCGGGGAATTCCATCGTCTTTACCCTGATCTTTTGAAGGACGAGAGAAAGTTCTTCCAGTATTTTAGAATGGGGTTCGACAAATTCAACGAGCTATTGAGGATAATTGGAGAAGAGAAGAGGAAGGGAACGCTCACGAAAACTCGCCTGGGATTCTATCCAGACGACCCTAGCTGAAGTTTCGCTTGGTTGCACGCGACAATTCGTCTCAATGTATGCACATACATTTAAAATACAGAGATGTATTCCCCGCCGAGTTCTGCGCTTCGGCTCGCCTCGTCTAAATGTGCGACGGCCTTTATGGTTTGGATAACACTCCACTTGTTTAGAATGTACTTTTGGTGAATAACCACTGAAGATGGCTGCATTGCAACCAAAATGTGCATCTCAGTTTTTTATAATGGCCTAAGATGAGCACTTAATTTTAAATTTTTGATACTTAATTGCTTATTATAAAATGTATTTTTGTATCAAAAAATTAAAGCTGACTTAAACATGAAGTCAACTTAATATTGGCTTGTTTTTGTCATAAAAATAATATTTAAATTTTTTATGTATTACTAAAGACAAGAATAACTGTTATTTAAAGGAATTTACTAACAAGGAGAGTAGGGAGGCTAGTACCCTCGGATTTTGTTCAAATTTCACATGGTGATAGCTGACGTGTTCCGATTTAACGTGTAACTTGCCGTTTGTGTGAATAGGCCTTGGTTGTCTATTTTTACCGACAAATCAAAAATTTCATAAAGCGCCTGCAAAACAGTACGTATTTATTGCGAGAGAATAGTCAGATTAATACAAGAGACGACGCATTGAAAATTCACTCCATCATTCATCACCAGTTGCGTGCACCCATTTTCGAAGACATGATTAAATATGCGTGGTTTGCGTCAAAATGAACGAAGACAAGGAGTCTTTTTATGAACGTAAATGAAGTTTGTTTCTACGATAGCCTGCGTAAGAGGAAATGTGAATGCGAAAATGTTGCGTTTGTTGTGTGTTCCTGGTGCCAGAAGCATTTGTGCTTTGTTTGTTTTTATGACAATTTTCATCCCCCACTTTGCCGGCACGCATGACAGATTTTTTCAAAAGAAGAATCTGAATAATTAATTTATAAGGTATTGATGTATAATACAAAATAATGATGCAAATTATTTTGTAGCAATAAAAAGTGTAAGAATTTATTTAAAAAGATTGCTGAATCGCAATTATAAGATAAAAAATATATTCTTATAATCGAGAAAAATAGTACAATTAAAATTTTTACAGTCGTAATAAATTAATAATGGGAATTGTACATTTTTTCAGAATTAAAAAAGATAAAAATCAAAAAAGAAAAATTCCACAACCGGGACCCGAACCCCAGACGTCTAGCTTACTAGCCCAACGCCTTACCAACTCAGCGACGGCCTGCTCGTCCTAGCAACGACTTTCACGAGTCTTAACGCTCACGCGGAAATCGGCCGAAATTCAAACTGCGATATCTCGACAACCAAGGCCTATTCACACAAACGGCAAGTTACACGTTAAATCGGAACACGTCAGCTATCACCATGTGAAATTTGAACAAAATCCGAGGGTACTAGCCTCCCTACTCTCCTTGTAAGTCAGTGGTTCCCAAACTATGATCTGATAACCCCGGTTGTCTATGAGGCTACTACAGGGGATCTGCAGAAAAATAGCTTTACTGCCATACTCCACAAATGTATATACTGAAGTAACAAATAAAAATTTCTCTAGACTTAAAGTGTGAACATTAGAAATGATTGCTGAACGCATATTATTCCATTGTTATTATGTTAGATTTCCATCACATAAATAAAATAGAATGTGTTTGTATGTGTGTTAATGCTGTAACTCCAAAACCAATAAACCTAGATAGCTGAAACTTGGCATACATACTAACAGCACCCTGAGGGTGTGCACCATGGGCTTCTTTTTTTAATTTTTGGCTTGGAACAGCACCAGAAGACAATTATATTTTCCCATATCTTTACACGGGATTCCCGATTTTTCAGAGTGCAAGGTTTTTTTCCTTTGTTCATCAAAATACGTAAATATGGACCCGATTTTCTTTATTTTTGCTTTATTCGATGGCTAAAACTCTATACTATCTTATTCTTGCAATGTTTACACGTTACATGGTCAAAGTTTTCAGAAATACGCATTCTTTTTTGAAATTTTGAGGATTTTTTGTACTCATTCTAGACATTGCCAAGGCGACCATCATTGTTGTCTCCGATTCAATTAGTGCCAATTAAACATTCAAATTGACGAAAGAAAAGCGTTGTTCACTTCGAACCTTTGCTTAAGCATAAAAATTAATAACACATAGCAACATAAATATTTAAAGATAATTATACTGTTGACTGCATCTGGGAAGCGTTTAATCAGTTTAATCAAGGCATTTCATCATTAATTTTATGCTGGAATCTTTCCTTTTTGTAGGTAAAACTATTATATTATACATCTGTAATGCTTGCTAACGCAAATAGGCTCACATATAAATTTAAAATTAGATGAGAATGGGGACGCACGTTTTTTTTTAATATTGAAAGTTACATAGTTCTTTTCTCTTCGTAGCTACATTTACTCAGATAAAGTTGTACATTTTGATTTATCATATAAATAAAAGAAAATATGTTTTAGTTTGTTCGTGTGTTAATGCTGTAACTCCAAAACCAATACACCTAGAAAGCTGAAACTTGGCACGTGCACTTAGGGAAACATGAATGTGTGCACCTCAGACTTCTTTTGTAATTTTTGGCTTGGAAGGGGAGGGAGGGCCAAAAAAAATGAAATAAACGGTCATAAAAACTAAAGAACTGAAACTTCGCATCGGGAACGAGTGCAGCATATTTTTCACTTGCATTTCAAAATTACTTAAAATCATCGTACTATATTGGGAATTGGACGAAAGAACGCTTAAAAGAATAAAAATTCATTTTCTTACTGTCGTTTTTTAAACTCTCTCCATAAATTAGTTTTGGTCCCAAATGAAAAACCGATCACTATTGTAGGTATATCCTGAAGCTCTATACGAATAAAAATTATACGTTACAAAAAATAATTACTGTAAACATAATAAAAATAAATTAATATAGATGTTTTTTTAATCAGGTCATTTTTACACTGTTCTGAATCCCGGGCAATGCGGGTAAACTATCGCTAGTATTATAATAAGGAAAAACAACTTTTAGCATGGTATGGTTTGCAAAATGTTTGGAGGCTGAATCTAAGTGATTAAATAAAATGCAATACCTCTGGTACGTGAAGATGAACATGCCCATGGCTGAGCAATGTATTTGTTGGATCTTTTTTGAAAACCAAGTTTCGTGCCACAGTAAGGGCGATCCGTACAGATTCCTTCATAACATCTCCTAATGATCCTGTGAGCTCCAATGTTCCCGTAATAGCTCCAGAATCCTCTGTTTTTGTGCTTGGAGATAGAGGTTTTCTAAGAGCTGTCTCAACATACAGTGTTGTTCCTCCTGGAAATCAAAATATAAAAGAATTAACTTTAATGAATTATACATATTCTGCATTCAGTTGTTTCAAAAATTGAATAAGCCCTTAGGAATATACTACAACTAGCTGAAACGCCCGGCTTCATTCGGGAAAGAGTTTTCTTTTAAGTAGCAAACGATTTTTATTGCATTCTGGACCATATTCATGAAAACATTTGATGCCACATAATAAAAATCCCTAACTGAGGATATTTTTGATAAGTATGCGTGGCGTGGATTTTCCTTGCATTAATCTTTACGTGGCTATCCCTTTGAAGAGGACAACAATTAAGGAATTTAGCTTCATTGCCGCCTGGAAAATGGTCATCTAAACCGATAACTTTTGCGCATAAAGGAAAATTTTGAGTGATTTAGCATGTAATACAACAAAACATGAACAGAATTAAAGTGTTTAAAGCGTTTTCGTGCATAAAATAAGCCATTTCCCGTGATCGTAAGTTAATATTTAGGTATATTAATATCAACATCAGTGAAGGGCTGCATGGCATTTTGGGGTTTCTCCACACCATTTCCCATGAATTCTTATGGAAATAGTATTTTGTTGACCCCATGGGGTATAAGAGACCCCATGGTCTGCAAACCTAGACCAAGTTCTTATTTTGGTCCATATGATGGCCCATGAAACTTTTGAATTCGATAGCTTCAATGGTGTAAAAATGTATAAAGAACATACACATACACTCTAAAATATTTATAAGATGATATTTATTAAAATGTTACTATGATAGTATGTGAATGTCTGAAACTAACCCATTGCTGACCATGCTAATCCCATGACAACACCTGGAGGAGTCTGTTCATACATTCGATCGTGGCTGAACACAGGTTTCCCGACAAAATCTTCCAGATTTTCGGTAACCACATCAACGCATTCTGCTTCTTTCATAACAATTTTGTACGCCACTTTCCTCACCACCTAAATGTATTTCACAGAAAACAAAGAAATGAAATAATTTGCTTAAAGGGAATTCTGTGTACCATTATTAAAAATTGTAAGTTACAAAATTTCATAGAATTTGTAAGATAACTCCGATGGAAAATATGCAAATAATAACCTTTGTCGCCAAGTAGAATAACCTCTTTTTTTGATAAGCACTTCAAATACCTTAAAACATTTCCTGCAAAGAATTAAAGGATATGTCTTTTCACTACTAATGAATGTAACACTTCTTCATCCATAAGGAGAATATGTAATGTAACATATCAAATCTAAGTTTGAAATCCCAGACAATTGCATGCATATAAAATACAGACAGATCAAACTGAGATATCAAATAAAATAACATGATCTCTAATAGTTTATACATAAGAATTGTAATGAGCGGAAACTGTACTCCAGAAATAACATTGTCAGCCAAATTAAAACTATTGAATCTCTTACCTTGTCAATATATTTCTGTAAGTTTCTCACACCACTCTCTCTGCAATATGACTTGATTAACAATGTTAACGTTTCATCGCCTATTTTCACCTGAAGCAGGAAAAAGTACTTGAATAATAAAATAAAATGGAATAACAAAGTCTTTATATAGATAAAAACATCAGAAAGCGATAATTAAAAATAATATGGAAACTGATCGATGCCAAAAATTGCCTTTGTGCCAATAATTTTTGTTTCAACAAAAATAAACAAACATTAAGGTAATGGGTAGTAATGAAAATAATGAAGAGTAAAAAGAAGTTTCAACATCCATGAATTTCAGTGAGAGATATTTTATATTTCATCAGTTTCAATTTTAACCTTAATTTTTAAAAAATATATCATTTTAGGAAATACTTAAATAGAATTGTAGTTTTACATGGAAACCATGATGAAAGATTTCAAACTTATTTCTCACCACTGAACATCGAGTTTTCTCATCTAAATGAGAAACTACCTAAACAGGAAATCCTAAGACTGATTATCATTTGTACAAATTAAAGAGTTTTATATGTGATGAATTTAGAATTAGTACAATATACAGTTTATATTAAAATTTGAAGCATTACTTCTTAAGTAAAAGCCTACTTGAGTGTCACCCACAGAGACCAGTCAAGTGAAAATGCCAGTCAAGCAAAAGGTTAACAAACTTCTGCAAAGCAAACAACTGCAAATGGTAGGCAATAAACAGCATTAATAGTTTCATTCATAGCTATCCCATGCCTATTTATTTCTATACTAGCCTGAATTCCCATTGTACGAGGAAATAAAGGATTATAACAATAAAATAAAACCTCACTAATTCAGACTAATAGGGGGAAGAGATAGTCTGAATTAGTGAAAAGTCTGAATTATATACCATAATTACGTATTTACAAGTTGTAATTAATAAAAACGAGCAAATTAATTCACAATCCAGCAATGTATGTTAATAATCACATTTTCTCATATGAATGTTATTCACATATCATATTTGGGTTCATATCATGAACAACTGTTACTGTTTCTAATGGAAAATGCATCATTTTATTGCACAAACAAAATTGAATACAAACAATTCAAATAAAATAGAACACAATTATGATTTTTTTAAACAATAAACTTAATTAATGTGTTAAACGTTAATAACTAAAAATTTAATCAGATGTAGATGGTCCCTTCCCAATTGTATTGGCTTTTTTTGAAGAAATCAGAAATTTTCTGTTGAGTCAAGGTCTTATTATATTGCTGTTTCATAACATTGTACTTCATTTCTCTTAGAGCGTAAAAATATTTTTCTAATTCCTCGTCAAAATTAGCAAATTTAATAAGAGTAATGAAGCAGCTTCTAGCTTTGTGTAATTTCACTTTTTCTTCTTTACTTTCTTCTTCTTAACGTTCCACCTCGCCTACAGAAGGCAGTCCGAATTATAGAGGGTCTGAATAAGTGAGGTTTTACTGTTTATCATGTTATTATAGTACATAATTTAAAAGTTGATCAGAATTACAGTAGAACCCCCAAATTCATGGGGGTTACATTCCTGAAAACACCACAAATTTGGAATCTGCGAAAATAGAAGCAAAGGCCTTATGAAAAAATGGGGGTTAGGTTCGCGGCTCTCCATTATTTTGACAACATTAAATGATGAAATGGTAGGCTAAAAGTGGTTTTGAACCAATACAATGTGGCGTTTAAATCTGCCTTAGCCGTACAGTTTATGACATATTGCCTGCCCACTGATGCCACTGTTTATTTCACAACTCAATTTTCTCACTTAAGCTTCACTTTTATCCATAATATCACAAATGTCCCTCAATCTTCTGAGAATATTTCTTCATGTATATTTTGCATATGAAACATTCACTGCAACGGAGAGGAAGATTTTATTGCTCCAGTTGCCTAGAAATATCCTATACAGTTAGAAGAAAGTGGTCCTACTGATTAAAATTCACAAGGGGATGCAAAAAAGGCATTAGAGGTCACACCCCAGCTTTCACTACTGCAGGGGCAGGTATAGGTATCCCTGCATTACACATGCAGGGTTTTCGTACGAAGTGTATTTTTTCTCGGCAAAAGGAAGAAAACACCATCTATGGGCTCTAACCTGTACTAGAAGGATACAGCTAGATACCGGAGATGCTTCATGGCGGACTATTTCCGCATACCCATAGCGGATGGCCCGAAAAACGGCATGACGGATATATACAGCATACAGATTACAACAGGCCATGATGAATATATACAGCATACCCACTCAACTGGTTAAAGTCAACATCGTCTTTTTGCTTCTGCTTTCTGTATTATCGCTTGCTTTCCTCTTGGTAGACATTTTCAGAAAACGGGGTCACAGCGTGATTAAAAAAACCTCGCGGATGGGGAAATTCATTTGTTTAGTGCTTTTTCTCTGCACTTCAAAGATGACAGCAGTAGTCCAAAACTGCGAAACTGCAAAGAACGCGAATTTTGAAGCCGCGAATTTGGGGTTTTTACTGTACTTGCCTTTTCACCAGCTGCTTGCTTAGTATAAATCATTGCAGCACATGTACACCACGCTCTCCTATAACGTAGGGGATGTGTTCTGGAAAAGCACAGTGTAATGTGAATCAGCTTTATGTGAACTCTGTTTTACATAGTGAAATGGGGGTTGTGTTCCATACACTTTTGTGCTTCTTTATCCAGAACAAGAATTCCAAAACCTATCTCTCTTATTCACATTCATGTAATAAGGCAGTCTCATCAGCATTAAAAACATGTTGTGTCCTTCATCTTTCACAATAGCCTTAAATTCGTCTGGGAATTTAAAAGCGGCAAAGTCTCAGCACTAGCAGCTTCACCCTTAAGTTTGATATTGTGGAGATTTTGACGCTTTCTGAACTTGTCGAAACAACCTTTACTTGCTAAGAATTGCTTGGCAGTTAAAGTCTGTAAAGCTTCAGTGCCTTTGCATGGATGGCATTAGAGCTAATCGTCATTTTCTTTTTATTCTGGTCTTCAACCCAGACAGCCAACATCTTTTCCAACAATGGGTTTCTCACTCTTGCCGTTTTCTTTGCAGCTATTGAGCATGGCTGAGCCACAGAGCTTCTAATTTTTTCTGTTCTTTTATTGTGCATATGCTTGACTCATTCATGTTATATAAACGCCCAAGATATGAAGATACAAATGCATGAATAATAATAAAAGGAAGAAAACTTAAAAGTTAAGAAGAGTCCTCCAGTTCGCCTCTCCCTCGCTCAGCTATCAGGAATCCCATATCCCAAGTCTGACCAAACCGCTATGATGCAAACCATAAACCACATTGTATGAATTTTTGGTAGTAAAAAACAAACCGTGCTGTAGTGAATCCATGTTATAAGAAGAATCCGTGTTATAGGAGGGCCAGGTGTACTAACAAAAATTATTTACTCTTCTCACTTGCTACTTGAAATATTTTCAAATTACAAAGAAAATCTTGGAAATTTTATTAACATTTCATTCACTGGATAGGGAAAAAGTTTCTCGCAGGTCAACTTTTTCATGTCTTGACTAGAAATTTGAAATAAATTTTTCATTTCATCAATTTTAAAAGACATTTCATAAAGCTTTTAGTTAAGCAGTAGTCATTCATAATTATTATAGAAGTTACATGGTGAAAATTGTCCTATTTCGTTCAGTAGAAGAGGAGATATGACGTTGTATGTATCAGAACATATGTGTAATTGTAAACTTAGAAAAGTTAAAAGTTTTTTAAAGGCATTTGTTTAATTCAATTTACCATTAAATTTACAAAAATGTTATATCTTCAATTAGTCACCTATACTGAAAAAACAAAAAAATATAACAATCGAAAATACTCATAATGTCCATAAACAATTTTGCCACTTTTTGAGGTCAGCAAAAACTTCCCTTTGTCCCTTGCAACTTGCATTGCTCTCCCAAAAAAAAAGGTTCCTCTTTTGAAATATATCAAGGTTTTCCAGATTTAAGAAAATTCAGCGTGTCTAAAACCTAAAAAAGATTAGTGGTTCCCATGCCATACTGAGTATGTGGGTCGATGCTTAGGGGTTACTGTAATGTCCACGTGATATTTACAATGTTCAAGTGATATATGGAATGGTCACAGGATGTCTTGAAGTATCACATGATGGCTGGGATGCATAATTCCACTTGTGGAAATTTTTGCGTCTTCCTCTGAACATTTAAGTGGATGACGCAAATTGCCTTCGTAACATTCTCCGATGATGCAATATGCATCATCAGAACGCAAAAGTGTCAAAATATATCAATGATTTGTTTTTCTACACTACTGCTTGCATTAGTCATGGTTTTTTGGGCACAATACATATTTCAAAATTATTTTCAATAACACTCCCTTGCAACGGACTAGGGAACATCATGGAATAACAATCACGGAAATGAGTTGCATGGTAGGCAATGTCAGTAATGACTAAGAAATGTCAGAGCATCATAGATGCCAGTCAGACTTTTACTGTACATGTAGGCTTGAAAAAAAATGGACTTTTACTTAAGAGGATATATGGAAAATATTAGATGATCCTAAAAACAAGAAACAATGATGATTCTAATTTAAAAATTTAATTTTTATAGAGATAATATATGCAACTCTAATTTCCATAAAACTGTTTAAGTAACCCTTCCATATACTACCTTAGTTTTAAAGGAGATGGTCCCAGAGATAATTTAGCAATCACCAATTCTAATGTGATTCTTATCAATGACTGATGAATTGCCACTGGAGATGGCAATTTTCAAGATGTAAAACATTTGTTTTGTTAAATGGCTGTCAAAATTACCCGTTTCATTAATTTTTTAATCAAAACAATGAAGTTACTGCAGCTTATTCTCCCACATTATAATAAATTAGAATTTAATATGTACAAGCCAACTAATATATACCTGCTTATCATTCAAACCAGATTCCCTCATTGCTTGTGGAACCAAATATTGGTTTGCAATGGCTAACTTTTCCTCTGCCACGTAACCTGGTAAGGCTATAAGCTCCATTCGGTCTCTTAGAGGCTCTGGAATATTGTAGACCACATTGGCAGTGGTGATAAATAATATCTGAAAGTTTTAAAAAATATTATATATTAGCAAAACATTTGGAAAGGTAACAAAAAAAAGAGATGAGCCATGTTAAGGTGGGATAATGAAGAATTATAAGAAATACATGTGGATTACTGAAAACCAACTCAGAATTTACATAGAAAGGGGATTTAATCAAAAGAATGTAATAAACAGTAATCTATTATTATATTAACCCTCTTAGTGCCACGGGCCGTACCATGCAAGTCGCAGCGTGCCGTGGCGCAACTTCTCAAATCTGTCAAATTCGCTGCCTCTTATCTCGTAAAGTATTTTGCCAGTAGTTTCGAAAAACACAACTTATTATCGTTTTTGGCAGTTCTTTAAGGTTATTTACTTCAATATACCTCATGACTTCCATATTTTGAATAAAAATACGCGAAACTTGAGAAATATTGATTTTTTCGTTTCACTGTTATATTACGAAGCCAGTGGCATAGCTACCATATAGAAAGAGGAGGCAATGCCTAAGGGCCCTCGAACAAAAGGGGCCCCACGAGCGAAAGAACGATTTTTATAGTTAAGTGTCACTTTGATGAATTGTCATCAGATTATCGTTTTCACCTCTTTCTCAAGAGGGTCCCACCACAGAAAAAATTAACACCGATGAAATATATATTTAAAAATCTTTTTACTAAAACATTTCCGCTTAGGGGGCCCATCAGCGATTCTTGCATAGGGGCCCAAAACATCGAGCTACGCTACTGTACGAAGCCAACAGTTTTCATATTTGAAATAGAAAGAGTTTGAAACCCTTGTTAAATCAATAAAGTGAATTTGTAAGGTATAAATAATGTGTAATTTTTTATATTTCTTTTTATTTAAAAACTTCTTTTTCAATTTGTGGGAAAACATTGTTACTTCAATGTATTAAAATAATTTTCTCTCAGGGTCTTATGATCATTAAAATAGTAAAGTACCTTTCAGAGAAGTTTAATTTAAGAGTATATTTAAATTATAACGAGTTTCTCAAAATTCTTTTGACAACGTTGTTCTGTTGCAGTCTGGAAATTTACGCAGGTAGTCTGCGACGACTTTCAAAACGAACTGTTTTTGAGATTCACATTTAGTAAATAATTTATTAAAGTCCTCCATTATCTTAACACCTCTTTCTGCAGCGTCTTTGACGTCTTTCAGTTGTTTCGCAATCTCCAGTCCCTCGCTTTAGGTGTGATCATTTTTTCACATAAGGGGATCCTTAGAGAGAAATGTCATTGAAATATTGAACCTTTTGAAAAATTGTCTAGATTCATTAAAAATGAAATGTTCAAGTCCCTTATCTACGAAGTGTATTATATCTTTCAAGTATATGGTAAATCTTTTGGTTGAGTCCTCTGAATTCTCGTTGACATTTGACTGCAAGGCTAATACCATTCGTTTCTTAATGTCTATTGATACCTTGTCGTCGAAACACGCTAGAGCTGCACTTTCTGGTGCAAGGTACCACAAATGGTTACAAAAGTTATTCATTGCCACACGGCTAATTTCACTATCAGTCTTGTCGTACTCGTAAAGACTTTTCAAAAACAGCAAATCTCTCCGAGGAGCTTCAATGGCAATCCAAGCCTCCACGTACAAACGTACTAGAAAGACGCACACGTCGCGGAGTGCAATTTCTTCTTCGGCAGATAAGGAGAATTCATCGCGAAGAAGAAACATTTTTAGACAGCATATAGCTTTATCCATCCACCTAGCATGGTGAAATGCACCGGAAACGCGAAATGATATTCCTCGAGGAGGAACCCCTCCCAGAAAAATGACAGTTAGTTCAAGGAGCTCTCGGTAATCTTCCCTGGGGTGATTTTCCTGTAAACGTT
This sequence comes from Uropetala carovei, assembly GCA_036926305.1. Taxonomy (NCBI): domain Eukaryota; kingdom Metazoa; phylum Arthropoda; class Insecta; order Odonata; family Petaluridae; genus Uropetala; species Uropetala carovei. The sequence goes on along the minus strand of JAXCHB010000243.1, from coordinate 462,351 downwards.
GCAGCGCGAAAGCAAGAATTTCGTCTTCCGCGTCCTTTAGATCTTCTAGAACCCGCCAGTCTTGCATTCCAAGTTTAAAATTCTCCGTTAAGTTGAGGCCATGCTTCCTGAAACGTTTTGAAGAGGGGAACATTTGGGCCCGACGATTTTCCAAATTTTTCGTCAAAGACACTCTTTAAAACAATGTATCTTAATTGTACAATGTAGTCGCCAAGTGTATACTAAATTTTTAGAAATATCACAGAAGGGAAGATTGCCGGAAACTTTTATTCACTATTACATTTCATGGAGATATTCCGACGCGAGGACATAATACATAAGTGAAACGAAAAAATCTGAATATTTCTCAAGTTTCGCGTATTTTTATTCAAAATATGGAAGTCATGAGGTATATTGAAGTAAATAACCTTAAAGAACTACCAAAAACGATAATAAGTTGTGTTTTTCGAAACTACTGGCGAAATACTTTACGAGATAAGAGGCAGCGAATTTGACAGATTTGAGCAGTTGTGCCACGGCACGCTGCGACTTGCATGGTACGCGCTCAATTTCCGGGGCGGATCTTGGCAACTACTGGGCAGATGATATGAATATTCGAGACACATCACCAAAAATGTCTAATAAAGTGTTGATAATAATATCAAAACAATCCGTTAGAATCTAAAATTGGAATTGCTCCATTTTCGCTAGGAATGACCCAAATACCACAAAAAATGATGAAATATATAAAGTTCAAGTGCGATGCGGCACGTTTTCCCGTTAACCAATTGTAAAAATATTTAACACAATTTATTTTCTAACCAAATGGAACAAATTTAGGGGGCGTCCCAAAAGAAATTCAGAGTTCGAAAAATAAGGACCACCCTAATGCAGACGTTCACTGAAATAATTCTATAGTATTTTTTTCTATTCCTTGCTGATATTTGCTAATTATATTCTTTAGTTTTTATGTTGTATAATGAAATTCAAACAAATTTTTTGTGATATTTTTGTTACAACGTGATGTGCAATAACTTTTGTTTTTAATTAATAATTTCATGTTTGATTGCTTGAAAAATTATGTAGTTTTGAATAATGTATCATTATTTAATAATCATGCAGAAATTAACTTATTACATTACGTATAATTTTATTAACACAAATTTTAAGTCCAGTCGGTTATTTGCTCCAGATGCAAATGTCCAGGAAAATATCTGTATTTAATATAAGTTTTTGTATTCATTGCTCATTTTTGCTAATTATATTCTTTACTAATGTAGGTTTCATAATATATAAGTTTTAATTCTGTATAATAAAATTCAAATGGTAATTTTTGGTGATAAACTTTTTTTCTTTTTTTGTTGCAACATGATATGCAATAACATTAGTTTTTATTTGATAAATTTATCATTAAAAGAAATAAAAGTTATATTTTTTTGAAGATTAGAGTGTTTTTTACAATTACTGAAAATATTAATAATTTATCCTAAGAAATAATTTCACAATCATAATTTTCCTAAGGTGATACAAACTTCAGAAATTGCCCTTGGCACTTCTGACCCTACCCCCCAAAATTTGCGTGGCACTAAGAGGGTTAAGACATTAAGAAATATGACAATTTCCAATATGAACAATGTTAGACATGCATAACTAATGAAAATATATGCTAAAAGAAAATCTGGAAATGAATTCAAGTAGCATGATTGTTTGTTGTGCTAACATTTTAGAGAAGGAGAATAGCACTGTGAAATCTGCTTGAAAAATCCTCATTCAGATGGATACAGATTTTAGGCACTTACCTTGGATAAATCTACAGCAACATCAAGATAATGGTCCAAAAAGTTGGAATTCTGTTCAGGGTCCAGTAACTCAAGAAGGGCAGATGCTGGGTCTCCCTGTATTCCCCTATTAAAGCAAATAATAAATTTAAATAAACACATTTCTTTCCTTATGTGCAATAATAAAAATAATAAATTATTGATCATTCTGCTTGGATCAACCTATGCACCAAACATCAACAAAATTATTCATTTAGCAAACTGTTCATAGAGAAGCTGAAGCAGCTAGCAACACATGACAGTGGGTCACTCAAGTATGAATGTGTTAAAGACTTCCTTAAACCATAAATGACCTCAGAGACCTAATTATTTGTCTAATTTTAATTACTACAGTTATTTCAAAATAATCATATTTACAAATAACTAGTATTAACTAATTCATACCTTCCAATTTTGTCAACCTCATCAATTAAAACTAAAGGGTTTTCAGTCTTAGTCTTTTTCAAGCACTGAATAGCTTTTCCAGGCATTGCTCCAACATATGTCCTTCTGTGTCCTTTGATTTCTGCAACATCAGTCATCCCTCCAACACTGAACCGGAAGTACTAAAAGAAAAAGAACTGATTATTTTTTATATATGCTTATTAAATATATTCATAAATATGATAAGTACTGTGCAAACTTGAGTAACTGCTCTAGGGTTATTCATGCACAAGGGGTGTTTGAAAAGTAATGAGTCTGGCAATGCTGTTCGGCTATAACGACCTCGATCGATAAGGTGCATGCGTCAACTGGCGACATGACATTTGATGAGTCAGTAGTCCATCGGGCATTGTTATGTTCCATTGTGTGTGTTTCTTCTATTTTTCAATGGCGGCAGGGAACGATATTTCGTACATTTTAAAACAAAAATGTGCTGTAGAATTTTGTGTGAAGCTTGGAAAAAGTGGTCAAGAGACATTAGAGATGTTATGGAATGCCTACAGGCCAGAAGCAATGAGCAGAGCAACAGTATTCAGGTGATGGAAGCATTTTAAAGATGGGAAAAAAACCGCGGTTGACGATGCCCAAGGCAGGAGACTGAGCATTGCCATTACAGATCTGACTATCAAGAAAGCTGATTGATTGTTGAAGGAGGACGGAAGATTATTGTTAGAGGAATTATCTGCCAGTTTAAATGTGTCATTGTAAAGGGTTCACCACATTGTTACAGTGGGATTAAACATGAGCCGAGAGTGTGCAAGATGGGTTCTATGTGATCTCAGTGATGAACAAAAACGAACATACGTGGAAATCTGCCAGCGAAATTTGACTCTTGTTGACAGGTTAGGTTCCATGCCACCGTCGTAAAGCAGATTCCGACTTAAAGCGAAACCTATTATTTTTGGGGACTGTGGACATTATAGAAGTAATACAAATAAGTATAAACCTATCTAAACGTTAAAAAAACATAAATATGTAAAAATTTTAAATACATAAAAAGATAAAAACAATTACATAATGTACACAGTATTTCTTAGCTACGTTGAACTGTATTCAGTGACCTGAAACTGGATTATTGGTTCTATGGGGAAACCGACACCAAAGTGGATCGTCATAAATCAGGGGCTGACTGTAATTTGAATTTGCAATGAGTTTATTGACACTACACAAACACCATGTGGTTTGAAAAATATCCTCAAGTTTGCTCCACAATAGCAAAGAAAATCTCCACGTGAAAGAGAATACAAGTAGACTGAAAAAGATCTTGCCATGGTGGTTCAGAAGAGATCTTTATGATTCAATGCCATAAGTATCCCTTTTGGAATCATTCATATGATAAGCATTAAAAATTCCCACTCAGACATGGCTCCTACCTACTGGCAGTATGTGTAAAAGATATCTCTATGGTGAAAATCATAAAAGAAATATTTGCATCAACAATTGTTTTGCATTATGACAGTTTTTACAAGGCCAACAAAGGGTCATAATGTGTATTTGGATATATCCGAATGTCGTTGCATAAGAGTTAAGAAACATGTAGCATTTTAAAAACTGTTTTTGTTAATTTGACATTTGGATAATCGGAGTTCTACTGTATAAAAAACTGTGCTTCGTGTTACTTCGAAAATTAAAATCGTGTTTATTTTAAAAATTTTTTCCAGTTAACTGAATTTTTGACTATCCGAAAGACCCTTTGTCCCTATTAATTAAGATAATCGCAGTTGTAGCATAAGCATGTAACTAAGATGCAGGAATAAAAAATTGGGCAAAATAAAGATATACAGTGGAAATCGGTTAACACAAAATGCAGGGGATCGGCACAAACCTTTCGTGTTAGCCGAATTTCATGTTAACTGAATTTCATGCTAACATTTTTAAAGATAAATTTTCATTTTCAATGCATAACATAATTTCGGGGCCAATCTATGATACTACTATGATCTATCAGTATTGCTGTGTAATTAACATAATTATTGCATTTAGTTAAATATTTTATTTATCATATAATTATAATAACAATAATGTCATGCCATAACAACATTTAAAACAAATTAATTTAATATTAAAGTCGTTATGACAATTCCAGCCTCTACTTTTTGGGGAAAAAATCAGTTATTTTTTTCTGAACTGTGTTAACAATCATTTTCTTTCCCACAAATTGTTCCAAATTGTCCAACATTTCATACATATTTTCTCCATCTGATTGAGCTTCTAAAAATCTCCGCACACATTTAAACATTCCGAGGATATCCTCAGTACTTTGCGAGGACAATACTTCGTCATTATCATCATCGGCACTTTTGTCACTTTCACTTTCTGCTATTAACCCTGGTCTAACAATTTCTACAATATTACTGTCTGTTAAAATTGCTGCAGTACAAATATGGTCATCCACTCCAATATAGTAATTAAGTGTGATTTTCTTTGACAAACTCACAATGGAAGACACTCAACATTCGTTTGATGTGTCCTTAATTGTTGTCAATGTCGCTTCGGTTTCATCTACATCTACAAAAGGATCGTTTGCTTGTGGAAAATAGAATCCAGCATGACGAAAACAGTTTGCAATTGTTTTCGCTGTTACTGACCTCCAGGCAGTACGCAACACATGTAAAGAGTCTAAAAGTGTAAATGGTCTAATTTCCTTTTTAGATTCAATACTAGATAAGTATTTTAGCAGTAATCCTCTACGATAGTAAAACTTTAGATTTTTAATTATCCCCTGGTCACATGGTTGCAATACACTCGTGGTATTTGGCTGCAAAAAAACCAATTCGATTTATTTCAATTTCTCCACCTTCGGATGGGCAGGACTACTGTCAACAAACAAAATAACATTACGCTTCTCCCGTTGAAAGCGCTTATCCAATGCCTTTACCCAATCACTGAAAATATTTGTCGTCATCCAAGCCTTTTTATTTGCTGTGTATTCGACGGGCAATTTCTTCACGTTCTTAAAACAGCGAGGATTTAGAAATTTGCCCATAACCAAGAGAGGCACTTTTTCCGTACCATCGGAATTGCAAGCAATCATCACAGTTATACGTTCTTTCGTTTTTTTCCCACCTGAACACTTTTCACCTTTAAAAGCCAAAGTTTTGTTTGGAAGGCAGCAAAAAAAAATACGTTTCATCGGCATTAAAAATGTCCTTAGCCGCATAGCCTTTCAGTAGTGAAGGCAAGGTAGACGTTATCCAATCAGACATCATGTCGGGAGAAACCTCTTTGATTCACCGCAAACGTTCTTGAAAACAATCCCATTCCTCATCTTAAACCGTTCTAACCATCCAAGATTAGAGCTGAACTCAATTCCCAACTCTGTAGCCAATATGTCTGCCTTCGCCATCAAAACAGGACCAGAAATAGGAGCATTCTGTGCGCCCTTGCCTGCTTAAACCAGATGAGCAGCACAGTGTCTGAATCTTCATTCTTTGCTGTACGTAGCCGCTTCCGTTCAGGTTCAAACTTGTTGCTCCCAAAAACAGATGTTAATTTTTCGCGATTTTTAATAATCGTTGACAACGTTGAATTTGGAATCCCGAACACTTTGCAAATGTCGGTTTTGGATCTATCACCGGCATCAACCGCTTCTAGAAGCTGCATTTTCACTTTTAGCAGTAGTGCATTTTGCTTATGGACTTTATTGGCCATTTTTAATATGGACTATGTATTTAATTTTTTATAAATATATAAAACGAAAACTTAAATGATTCCAATGAATAGGAAAGACTTCGTTCATTTAAAGTGCACTCAGAAATTCAGCAGCAACTGATAGTTTAGAATTTCATTAATGTTATTTATAGAGAGGAGAAAAATGGGAAGGAATTGGCTAAATGTAAATGGAGTAGGAGGGATTTGTTTACAGGAAATATGTAATTGGTTGACCAGTAGGTATTGGGAGATACCCACCAATCTCAACGCCAATAAGAAGCCATTTCTTAAGTGCAAAGATTGAAGTTCCAGGAATGTGTTTATTGTGGAACAGGAACACTAATCTAGGTGAGCACTCTCTCCACGGGTTGCCATGAGACACTGATATTGCATGTTTGGGATTCCTTGAACTACTAATGACTATGGTCAATGACAGATAAAGGCTTAGAAGGAGGGTGGGTGAGGTAGTAATTTTTGGTGCTAGTGGGTTAATGGAAATTCTCAGTGGGGGTGATGTTGCCCGTGGAGAAGGAGCCAAAGAGTGGATGGTGAAACCCTGTCTCAACTGCCATTTCCTGTTATCCGAAGAATTTCGCAAAAGTTTTATTTGATTAGGACCGAAAATTATTTTCGAGTTAACTGGTATTTCGTGTTAAGCGTTTCGGGTTAAGCGAATAAAATTACATTGAAAAGTATAGGCATCGGAACGGACCGAGCAAGCATTTCGTGTTAACCGATATTTCGTGTTACCCATTTTCATGTTAAGTGTGTTCCACTGTATCTTCTAAATAAAAGCACATTCAAAATATGCTTAACTGGTAAATACATGAGCAAAATGTCAGGTATAGACTCATCTCTATACATACATGGGGAATTCATTATTGTAAGACCCCCTGTCATTGATCGGGTATTCGGGGTTCGCCAAAGGTCCATCGAGGGAACGCGGAACGGGGAAAATAGCGGGAGAAAGGTTTTTACATTGGAATAATAAGCATAGTCCACCTTTCACACTCTTTATTCCAGCACGACTGCCCACCTCTCTCCGTTCTCCCCCCATCCCTCCCCGTCCTCCTCTCTCCGTGCTCAGGTTGCATCCGCCTTCCTCTGAAATAGTGAGGTAAGCATTCTATCCTTGCGAGAGAGTTGACGGGAAGGAAAGGAAAGAATGCAAAAGCTTTTTATATGAGGGCCTTACATTATATAATTTTAAATACTGACATGGACAGAATTCTGCATAAATGTTATAAATTATTAAGTAGAAAAATGAATAGTTTGTTAAAACTGAAAAGATGAAGAAAATGAAACAATCGGAGAATAGGTTAAAATTAGATACATTTATATATTGTTTCTGAAAAGGGTAACATTTCACTTAGGGATTGCAAATTTACCGACTTTTGATTTACCGGTAATTCGGTAAAAATTTTCACAAATACCGGTTTACCGATAATTTATACAGTTTCAAAAAAATGCTAAATTGAAGGAAAAATGATAGGTAAATATTAATGGAAGACAAATTTTATTCAAATCAACTATAAAACTAGGTATTATAAACATAAAAAAATTTATTCAAAACATTTATTCCAAACATAATTTTAAGTTTAATATTAATATAACAAAAACACTTTGAACAAAATTGTATTCCAAACAAGTATAAGTTTAATATTAATATAAACAAAACACTTTGAAAGTCTTTCTTATTAGATGTCTTTTTGGTTAAAATAGGTTCGCAGAAAACATAATTTATCGAGACTATGGTCACCTAACTGCAACCTTATTTTAGTACATTTAAACCCAGCCGTTGAAAAAGCTCGTTCATATTCAACACTTGTTGGTCGATTGGTCATCAGGAAATCAAAATCCATTTTTAAATATTTTCCTCTTATTTTTTCTTCTTGAAAATACATTAGTTCCTTTCTTACGACTTGTGTTAGGTCTTTAGTGTTTTTTTGTTTTTGAGATGAATCTTCATAGGTTGAGTCAGTTTTTAGGCACGTTTCGCTTGCAGCGTGAGCGCCTATTATCGTCGGTCGGTCCGCATGTTCGTTCTCGGCTTCTACTGAACGGATTTTCATGAAATTTGATATTAAGGACTTATAATCAAATATAATAAGAAAATCGCAAAAATGAATTACGTACACCAATCAGGGGTAACACTTTACTGGTGACAAAAAATTAAATTTTCGTGATATCTCGTCAAGTATTGCGTCTATCAAAATAGTTTTCAAATAAAAGTTGTAGAACCTTTAAAGAAGAGTATTTTCTTTCCCATACATTTTTATCGTAGGAGTAGCCGTTATCGAGAAAATCAAATGAGAATGTCTTAATTCGAGTTGAACAAAATTTCTTGCATGGTTACTTCATTGTTGCTAACATAAACAATCTCCCAAACAAACGTTTAATTTCCTTACGTGTGCATGTAATATTATTAAATAGGAAGAAAATGGATTATTTATGATGAAGAAAAGAACTTTAAAATGCTATTTCCCTTACGTACAGGTATATAATTGTTTTCTAATACTCCATTGCACGAAACGCGCCCATTTGTGATATGTTGTACACTTTCCTAACTTGTATTCCTGAATAGCGTCGCTCTCACATCCTTCAGCTCGCTATTCCCGTCTCCTCCTGCAATTGTTAACAAATCGTGATCCCTGCACCTCCAACCATCTCCGTTTTCATTTTTTCTACCGCAAAATTCTACAATATATATAAATATGTTTAATTCGGGAATTTTTTGTTGTATGTTGAACATAACATTCTTCCACGTCTTATGTAACAATTCTACTTTAGAATTCTCACAGAGCAATGATAAAAGTTCGTTTTATGCCTAGTTTTCTTTATCGCAAGTTGAAGCTTTTCCTTCATAGACAATACAGTTGATGACGAAGGAAGGAACTTCAGACTGGGAGTTGAAATCGTTGACTGCTGTTGATTCAGTTTCAGAAATGCGTTCAAGTAACTCTACTATTACCTTTGTTATTGTGGCCTTGCTGGTTTTATTGAAAATTCCGTAATCTTCATCAATTGATTTCTTTGGAACATAAAGAAACTGTAGAACATCAAAATAAGTTGTTCGTCTTTCTTTTATGAGAGCTATCAATGCTTCTTTAAGGTCACTGCTTAAAAATGTGCTTTGATTTGTTAGTTCATCAAGCATAAATTTTAATGTTACATCAGCAATATACAAATTTACATTTTTGGAACATAATGCTTCTACAGCAACTTTTATTGGCTGCAATGCTAATATCGTATTGTATTAGAGAGCAATTCAAGTTCATTTTCTGTAAAGATCAACAGATATTAGTGCTAAGATATTAACGTTTATAATGCATTATCTGCATTAAACATATTCAAGGAATAATATTAAAAACAGAAAAATAACTACTGACATTACATCACCATAAAGAAATATTTTACTAAGGTTTAAAAAGTTCAGGTAGGAACGAATCACTTCATAGGAGCCGCCACTGTACATGATCAAATACTGTGGGAAAATTACTTTTGATTTACGCCACTTTCGATTTATGCCACAAACCTCAGAACGTATCTATGGCGTAAATCGTGTGTCGCCTGTACTTTCTTGACTACTGATTATTGCGTCAGCCTTCAGCGCATGCGCAATTGTCTACTGAGAGAATCAGGACTTGAGAAACATTGAAACATTCAAACACGGGAATATTATTATTTTTTTAACATGCATTAAAAACATTTTTTATTTACCGAATTACCGGTAAAAAATTACAAAATTACTGTAAATTTTTACTGGATTTTTGAGCTATTTACCGGTAAACCGGTTTACCGGTATTGCAATCCCTAATTTCACTTGACAGAAGGCATCTCCCCAATATAAAAAGCTTAATCTCCCTTTGTGCAGGAAGCTCTTCTGGAAAGTAGAAGTTAACACTTTCTGCATTAGGTGGCAGTACAACGCAATGCAGAATGGTAAAAATGTAGAAGTTAAAACTTTGTCCAATATGTGGCTAAATAGTGTGATGTTGTTCACGACAATAACAGCGCAATTTTTAAAAACCTACAGTTTCTTGGAGAACTTTTGTAGTTAAGGAAAGATTCTATTGGGTATTTTAACTACATAGCTTTGAAATTAAATATATAGAATTTATTTTTCATTTCGTTTTAATTTTAGTCTTAGAATGGAGGGTGAAACTGACACACAGCAAAGACGACGATTAGCCAGAGAATGTCAGCAGCGATATCTCTCAAGACAAACACCTGAGCAGGCGGCACAAAGATGGCAACTCCACGCAGAACGTCAAGCAAATAGAAGATGACATGAGAATAGAGAACAGCTAGAAAGAAGACAAAGCGCTGAGACAGAGATTTGCCAATAGAACACAAAATGAAAGTCAAGAAAAAGCAGAAGACAGATGATAGTGGAATGCAGAAAGCAGAGCTGCAAACCAATTCAAAATTTGGAGTGGTTCGGTTCTAAATTTTTGGAAGTGGTTCGGTTCATGGTTCGGTTCAGACGAGAATTTTGACAAGTGGTTCGGTTCAGTTTGCGGTTCGGTTCAGTTCAACTAAATTAATCATTTGAAATACTATCCAGAAATAATTTATCCAATATAAACATTACACATTCAGTATCAATCTGTAATAAATCAATCAGCAGTCATTATTATTTTAAATGAAAGAAGAATTTATTTAAAGAAAGGAAAAATTTATATTTTAAATATATTACAATACCATCATCATCTTCTTTTACTTATATTTTTAAAAATGGTATTTTTGATCCTAACATGATTTTTATGTTCATTGTTGTTTACATATCAATTAAAAATTCTCTGAATGGATTCACTTCATATTCAATTACCAAGATACACAATCATACATAATCAGAAAGAAAATGAGCCTCTAGCTTAAACCTCTTTTGAGATTATCCCTGGATGGACGCACAAACCGAAAACATAAAAGTATTTTAAAGAAATCATTAAAAATCAAAGAAAATTAGTTCCTCGAGTATTTTATTTCTTTTTCTTACGTGTAAAACACATTATTTAGAGGAAAAAAGATTTATAACAAGGGCCTTACCGCCCGTCTCCCAATATTTAACCTTTTTAGTTCTACCACCCGCACTTGCCTTTATTTTCCTTATTCCCACACACACACCCATTGCCGCATTGATAATTTCCTCTCTCCTCTCTCTGGGGTTCACCCTCTCTCCGTCTTCCACAAGACCTTTCTTTTTAGTCCTTTCCCCAAACCCTCCCGAGATGGTCTCCCCCCTCCAGCCTTTCCTTTCCCCGTTTATCTCTTTACAACCTACCCCCCGCAGTAAGTGTAGATGAAAGTTGTGATATAATAAATAATATACTCACGTGATCAAGGACAAAATTAACGTTAAAAAACACGTATTTGTAGATTATGTATCCACTATAGCTTAATGAAACAAATCAATGTGGTATAACCAGTAATTTTGACAAGCTCCTCGTATTAGGCAAACATAAGCACTACACGTTCATAGAAACTTGACGCATACCGGCGTATAGCTGGACGCCTGCATTAGGGGATAAACCGGGACGTGTGAGGGGATTCACCAGGCGAGAAATCTTCGCAGCAGAAGCAGTACCTATCATAAATATTATGTCTATGTAACATTATAGTCATGTATTCACGGTTCTTTTCAGATGTGGTAAAAATTGATACGTACGTAGCAGTGGTGCGTTGTTAACCTCAGGACCGCGAAAGAATTGACTTAAATATTGTCTTTGCAATGTTACAGTTATATATTCGTGGGTTTTTCAGAGGCAGTAAAAGTAACATGAGGATCACGAAAGAACTGACAATTAAATGCCTTTGCAACACTGTAGTCATATTTTCAGGGCTCTTTTCAAAGCCCGTGAAAATTAATAAATACGTAGCAATGGTGTGTTAGCTGAGGATCGAGAATTAATTTACGTTTAAATGACATATCTTTGCAACATTGTAATAATGTTCTCGTGACACTTTTCACGAGTGATTAAAATTGATACGTACATAAGTAGCAGTGATGTGTAACTTGAGAATCACGGAAAAATTGACTATTGGTGCTTGCCCTTGTTTCCTTTTAGAAGGGGACCGTAAATCTGAGCGAGTTGAACTCGTAGGGCCTGGCATAGGTAATAAACTACGCAACCTAACTTCAACTTAAATTGTGCATATTTGTTGCATTATAATATTTTGGCGACTTTTTCGAGAGGCCACTACGGTGGTTGCTTCAACGGGATAACCTTGTACGTACATGTGCATATACCATCGACTGATTTCTTTTGGTTATTCACATGCAAATTTTCATTGCAAACTAGCTTAATTATTTTATCCGTAAACAGGAATACATTATTTTACTATAGGGAGGTTGTTTTTTATCAGGGGTGCATTTTCCCCTTACGATATATGGAGAATTACGAAAATACGGAGGTACGATATTAAGAGGTTTGTCTATACCGTAACATACAGTTTTGGCGGGACCCAAAAGATATTACGAAATACGGAGGTTTACGATAAACGGAGGTTCACTATATAGAGGTTTTACTGTATATTTAAATTATTATGAATAGCATTATGAGGCAAAATTATTATTTCGTTTCGTAAAAGAATACAGTCGTCCTTATTGCCGTAAATTACGTATATTTTGAATGTTTCCAAAATTCACCGCTACATGGTGCTGGTGCTGTATGCTAGTATTAAGAAAAAGCAAAATATCTCCGAAATGGATGGTCCTACGAAAATTTGTTTCAAACAAAACTTGGAAGAAATATTATTCTCTACAAATTTGGTCTTCACGAAGATTACCAATAACGACGTTTTTAAGGAGATATATGATGGAAACCGAAAATACTGATTATTTATAAATAATTCCTAAACAATAACTGCTTTGGAAAATTGTTTGAAATAAAAGATGTAGGAAATTACATTCTCTATAACCTTTGTATAGGATTGTATATATAATAATGATGTTTTAACGGAGAAATATCGCAAAAACCAAATCGGGTTTCGAATAAACCTCGACTTCCGGTTAACCGTTATTGTCCAAAAACTAATCAATTCTTTGTGCCCATACCAAAGTGTTATATATGAAATTTGGTAACGATATGGCAAATACTTTTTGAGTTAGAGTGCCCACAATCACATACACACACACATCATTCCGAAAATAGTCTAAACGTGTTCTAGGGACCTCAAAACGTGTATTTCCGTTGAAATCTCGAAGTCGATTTTTTTCATGATCACAATACTTTCCCATACTATGTATGGAGAAAGTAACAAGTGATAGTTAATGATGAAGTTGCAAATTGTCTGGATGCAAGGTATGTAAGTGGACTAGAGGCCATGTGGAGATTGTTAGAAAACAAGATGCATTATAAGATTGGCTGTACATTTACCAAGAGAACAGATGGTTTATTTTCGAGAAGATGAGGAAAGAGAAGCATTGAGAAGAGCTGAAAACAGAAATACTCATTTGAATGCATGGTTTGAACTAAATAAAGCGGATGAATGAGCAAGGCAATATCTTTACACAGAAATACCATATCACTATGTATTTTCTGCACAAGCAATATGGAACGAAAGATAAAGAGAGGAGTAGAAAAGATAATACAGGTGACTCCCGAGATTCGACCTTTCAAGATTCAACCAATTCAACCAGTCAAAGCCCGCTTATTCGACCCAGCCGATTGGTTGGTTGAATTAGGAACTAGCTTACGTGAAGTAATTTTCGGCCTACCCAAACACGCGAGGTTTAGTTTCAGTCTAGACATCGTTATTTTTTCTCTACTTGTTTGAATTTGTGCTGATTTCACTCGGTTTTAGGTGTGTTTGACATTCGACTGTTCGAGATTCGACCGCGTTTTCAGGAACTCATCCCGGTTGAATCTCGGGAGTCGCCTGTACTGACAATATACTCAGTTAGCCCTCAGGACAGAGAGAAGTTTCATTTAAGATTGTTATTGTTGCATGTTAGAGGTGCTGAAAGTTTCGAAGATGTTAGAAAAGTTAGTGGAGAAATTTGTGAAACAGTTGAAGAACCTGCAGGAAGAAGGAATTTACTACATGATGACTCTGAATGGATTAGATGTTTGGATGAAGCAGTAACTGTTCAAATGCCAGTTCAATTAAGACAAACATTTGCCTTGATTTTAGTTTTCAGTAAACCAAGAGATCTGATTAATTTACGGGAACATTTCTATGAGCATATCACTGAAGACATTAGGAGACATTTTGAAAATGAAATGATCATTCAAAACAGAGCATAACTTAAAATAGAAGACACATTGAGGTTGCATTGGTTTAGATGTACTACTTTTGGATTACCTGATACAGGTGATGTTATTAACTATGAAGATGTGTTTGATGTTGTAAATGAAACACAAATATCGACTGAGAGGAGGAGGAATTTGAATCCATTACAAACAGAAGCATTTAATCAAATAACAGATGCCGTTGAAAATGAAAATGCTTTTAGTAGATTCTTCTTTTTGGGTGGACCCGGGGGAACTGGAAAAACTGATTTGTACAGCACTCTAATGAGTTACTTGAGGGGGAGAGGACGAACTGTTTTACCATTTGCTACAACTGGTATATCTGCTGATTTGTTAAGAGGAGGAAAATCTGTACATAGTGGTTTTAAATTTCCAATTCCGCTTTTTGAAACATGTTGACGATGAGAATTAATTCCCAAGAAGCATGAAGAATTAGAGAAGCAAGTCTAATAATTGTACATGAAGCCTCCATGTTATCAAGCAATGGCTTAAGAGTTACTGATATACTTTTTAAAGAAATAATGAATAATCATAGACCTTTTGGAGGTAAAGTTTTGTTACTGGTTAGAGATTTCAGACAGACAGCTAATGTAATACCTAGGGGTTCAACTGCAAATGTGATAGAAGCATGCATTAAAAGTTCAGCATTGTGGGGATTTGTACAGGTTATTACTATAAATACCAATTTGAGATCTGCTGGACAAGAAGAGTTTAATGAATGGACACTTGGAATTGGTAATGGAACAATAACAAGTGATGTTAGTTTGCCAGAAGAAATAATTGAAATACCAACACGATTGAGAGGAACAATTTCATTAGTGCAATTTACGGTGAAATTATTGATGTGAGCAATGATGAAGCAATAATGGCATTGTCAAGAAAGGTTATCCTGACACCAAAGAATAAAGATGCCTTAGATTTGAATAATCAAGAGTTAAATTTAGTTAATAGAGAAGTAAGAGAATATTGAAGTGTAGATAAAGTAGTTACTGATGAAGTAGTTACAAGAAATAACTTCTCAGTTGAGTTTTTGAATTCACAAACACCATCAGGAATGCCACCTCATAGATTGATGTTAAAAGTTGGCGCTATAGTTATGCTGCTAAGAAATTTAAATCCAGACGACATTGATTATTAGAGCTTACATCAATACTTTTTAGATTGTGAAATTTTAACTGGAAGTCATAGAGGAGAGAGAGTGTTAATACCAAGAATAGAATTAGCACCAAGGAAAACAGGATTGCCATTCGAACTTCAGAGAAGACAATTTCCTGTGATAATGGCTTTTGTCATAACTGTTAATAAGTTTCAGGGGCAAAGCTTTGCCTGAACCTGTATTTGGACATGGCCAATTGTATGTGGCTGTGACAAGAGTTACAGATAAAACAAATTTAAAACTATTGTATCTGCCCGAATAGAAGCCGACCCCGGATTTAAACCGACCCTCCCAAAAATTTCCACAATTTTTTGGCAAAAACGTAAATTTCGTAGATTTTATGCTTAAGTATACCGGGCATTCATGCACGGCTTAGAATACATTATTCGAGATCAAAGAAATGAGTGGGAAATAGTTTAGTTGTTGACATTTTGAAATATAACTCCAATTAATAATTTTGCATTACTGAATAATGTTCCACATTCAGTGACAATAATTTCATTCATCTTCATTTTCACAAAAGATCAAATATAGTAATAGCAATCTCGCCAAGATAATTTTTCATCCAAGTCTATTTCCAATGAAATTAGCATATACATTGCCTTAAGAAATTGCATTTTTATAATGATACATGTTCCATGTAAAATTTTACCGAAATTCAAACAGTTGAGCATACAAAGCCATCAACGCATTTTGCGTAATCGTCTGCATAGTCAAAACATGCAAATAATGTGACCACTCAAATAATGTGAAAAACCCAGCCTTAAATGGTAACAAAGCACAGGTAGTGCTAAATTCAATATTCTAGCCTTTATTATTCATTCATTAAGCCTCTCACGACCAAAGATGCCCAAAAGTCCGAAATAATCCAAGATGGCCTCCAATTTCGGGAAACATTAAATAAAATAGTTATACATTCACAATTTAAAGATAATTATTGAGAAATAATGTTGTTTTTATGGACTCCACTGGATATTTTCTTCCATTTCTTCATCCAAAAAACATTTTCAGCATCAAACCCAGATATACTACTTAATCATCCGAAACGTTGCTAATATCAATATCTGACTTGTATTGTAAACCATTGCGAGGTTCTGCAGAAGAATTCGTTCTCGGGAAAACTTTGTCTTCTACATCAAATCCAAAAAATTCACTACCCGAACTATAATTTACATCTTAGTCGGAAGCAGAAGAATTACTACCGGCAAATGGGGTGGTTTTTATACCAAAAAAATAAAAAACTTTGATTGAAAGTTTGGAAAGCAAATTCGTACACACTTCGAAAAAGTACGCCAAACACACGCTACGTCTCGTGTTTCTATGGTATACGACGTCATTTCCGTGAGGAAAAGTGAGTCGCAGTTTTCAGAGGTAAATTTGAAAGCGTATTTTTTGGGCGGTTTTGGGCGGCTGGTCATGAGGGTTAATATTCATCATAGGTCAAATATTTACTTTACGAAAAATACAGTACTATCATTTGAACGTGACAGAAATGAGAGACGTGCTGCCATCTATGGGTGACTACGAGATTTAACCATAACCCAAATTTTCCTCAGACTTGCATTTAAGCCGAGGGGTGATTTTTTCATGATAGATTTTGACGAAAAACATCGACTTGTATTCGGGCAGATATGGTACATGTGTGTGACAGAAAGAATCAAGGAAGACTGATTGATAATTATAGTTTTTCTAAAAGAAATGTGGTCATAAAAGAATTACTTCAAGGTACAATAAGAAATTTTCAAAGGCGATAAAATAAAAGTATGTCAATTCCAAAAACAGTTTTATTTTAGAGAAATTTAAGCCCATTTTTAATGGGCATTTTGTCTAGTCAATCTATGGGTTTATCTTCTATGTGTGGGTGGGTAACAACTATGCAAGAGGCATCTAAATATCACAATCAAAATCTATTAAGATTCTATATCAAATATAGAATACATAGTTACATTTTGAAATACAGGTAGTCCCCGCTTAACACGAAATTCACTTTAGCACAATTTACCAATTGGGGAACCTGTTCACTTTACACGAAGAAGCTCCTGTTTTAACACAATCCATTACGTGAAAAAATTAAAAAAACATTGCCATTAATGGAACGTATATATTAATTTATATTTATTCATAAAATATTAGATAACTAGCAGAAGTGCCCGTTGAATTTCAACGGATTTAGTGAATCTAAAACTTCGACCGTGTAACATGTAAGAATTGCAAGAATAAGATAGTACACAGTTATAACCATCGAATAACACAAAAATGAAGAAAACCGATCTGCATTTACCTATTTAGATGAATGAAGGAAGAAAATCTTGCATTTTGAAAAATCGAAAATTACATGTAAACTCCCTCCCCCTCCCTCTCCTTCCCTTCTTCCCCTCCCTCCCCCTAGCTCCCTCCTTCCCCCTCTCTCCTTCTCCCTCCCTCCTCCTTGCTCCCTCCCCCTCATTCAGCTAAAATCCGAACAGAAATAAAAATGGAATGAGAATTAAATTTCACGAATTTACAAGTAGATGTAATAAACTAACAAATATATCATTTGATCAAAATATGATTATCGTATCAATTTTAGTAGACTGTTTAAAAAGCTATCGAAATCGATATTTAAAAATTAAAATTATTATTCATGTTTTACTAACCTGCTGTACATAATGAACAGTTTATTATGATGCAATTATGAGACTCTTAAATCGTTATCCTCATCAAATAATTCCTTACCATGAGTTATTCTAAACTATCCCAATACAAAAAACATTCGGTTGTCAAAATAAACAAAATTTGTTTCGTTAAAAAGGAAAGAGATAACAATACCGGTGGCCATGGTAGTCGTAATAAAAATGGCAATATTTAACATAAATTTGCATTTTTAATGATTAATAAAAGAAATTTCGAATTTCTAGCGGAAAAAGACGAACAGAATAAGAAACCTTATACATTTTTCTTTACTATAGTACAAATACGAAGTTCACAAGTCAATTATTTCTGATTTAATTTGGCAAAAAAACTTTCATTACCGCATGGGCAGGCATAGGCATCCCCGCATTACAAATGCAGGGTTTTCGTACGAAGCGTACTTTTTCTCGGCAAAAGGAAGAAAAGACCATCGATGAGCTCTAACCTGTGCTAGAAGGATACAGCTAGATACCGGAGAAGCTTCATGACAGACTATTTCGGCATACCCATAGCAGATGGCCCACAGAACAGCTTGACCTCACCCTAACCTTTTACTTGGTTTCTTATGGTATTTATGCATTCGCTTAGCATGAATTCACCTAACACGACACTTTTTAGAAACATATCTCTCGTGTTAAGCGGGGACTACCTGTAGTCAATAGACAAAAATATCATATGTCCATTGAATGAGAAAAACAGCTAAATCTAATAACAGAATGACTAAAATCAAACTGATGTCATATGCAAAATTCTGTTTGTACTAGTGTTGGGTGAATCGACTAATAGAAAAAATCGATTGATAGTCGAATCGACGACCAAAGAAATCGACTAATTAGTCGATTTATTAATCGGTTTTCAGTGCCACACATCTAACGACATTAGTCGGATAAGTTTAGCTGTTTTTCAGCGCTATCTGTACAGCCAACTAACGATATTAGTCGGTTAAGATTAGTCGTTTTCCAGCGCTATCTGTATGGCCAACTATATAATGATATTAGTCGGTTAAGATAGTCATTTTCCAGCGCTATCTGCATGTACAACTAACGATTTATTCGAATAAGATTAGTCGTTTTCCAGCGTTATCTGCACGGCCGTCTAACGATATTATTCAGTTGGTAGTACCAACTCATCTGAACAAGAACGTTATTCTAATTAATTCAGTCTGTTGTAGAACTTTGAAAGAAAAATACAAAAATGAATTGTAGTTAGGAGTATATAATTTAGTTTCCTAGTTATTTAATCTACTTTACATGGGTGAGGTTAAGGCTTTAAACCCCAATCTTCCATAAAAACTCATATAAAGATATATACATATAAACTTACAAAAACAAACAAAAGATACAACAATGAAACATAGTTACACACATAAAATTTGTAAATATATGATGTGAAAAAATAATTTCAAAAGAATGCAAAAAATACCTGAAATATGACAATACGAATTATACAAAGATATCAAAATTACTAGAACATCCTACAGTAATTGTAAGTAATTTTAAAAGCAACGAAAAATGCAAGACAAAATATTCTATACCAGTTTCTATGTGGGTGGGGATGCGAGGCACCAAAGTATCACTAATTTTCCTCTGTTCTGACTGAAACTCTCCTATTATGTTCCCTGATTGTCCTATGGCAGGGGTTCTCTAACTTTTTTGGCCATGGAAACCTTATATTCAAGTATTTTTTCCCTCGGAACCCCAAGAGATGGTAAGCCAAATCGCAATAAAATTAACTTTATAATACTCTAATAGTCATTTACATAGTTTATGTATCCTACATTATACAGTTTACAAGTGAGTTGGTAGTGGATGAAAACGACAGATAAAATTGAAAATTCGAATCAATTCGTTAGACGGCCGTGCAGATAGCACTGGAAAACGACTAAAAAATCCGACTAATCTTATTCGAATTATTCGTTATTGAATTCATTCGGATGTGAAACGACTAATTAAATCGACTAATTCTAAAAAATCGATTTAGTTGGTTTTTTGAAATAATCGATTTAGTCGATTATTATTAGTCGGTTTTGCCCATCACTAGTTTGTACCAACAAATATAAAACTATAAGTTCTAAATTTTACCCTTAAACTACAGGGAAACGAACAATTTTATGATCACTAAATAAGTTTTTATATCACAAGTAATTCTGATTTATTTAATATTTCCCTTTTAAATGCTGAAAATTAGAAAATAGTTTAGCTTGTAACCAGGTACAGGCAGTCCTCGACATCCATACATAATGCGTTCCTGAAAACGCGTACGGAAGTCGAATATACGGATGTCGAGCAATAGACTTCCATGTAATAATGGGGGTTCCGTTCCCAGAGAGCCAAAATATATTATAAAATCTCTAATTATGGTATAAATGTTTAGTTTTTTGAGCAGGGGCCTTTTAGACAAAATCATCGATTTTATAATATAGAGAGATAGGACAAACTGCAATAAAATATTTAAATAATTGCACAAATAAACACTGCTGTACAGACAAAGATGGCAATGCGGCAGAAACTGGTGGCTGGCAACCAGCACCACCCGAAATATTCGTTCGTCATTTCGCTGATGCACGAAAGTCTGAATTTGGCATACAAAAGGCAGTTCAGGGATGTCAATCTATGCTATCTTGGGTTCTTGTTCCTTTGTATTATCCTAAGGTTATCACACACATAGTGTAATTGATTATCTTTTTTACTATAATTTATCATTATTTGTTTTTTATTATTATTTTTTCTCAAGAAATTTTTATTACTGTAACAGTTACATTTATTCGTACTGTTTGTAACACAGTGCTTCTGTCCTTACCATTATCTAGTCATTGACTATAGTTATTATACATTGGTATTAAGTTCCCTTTTTCTTGTTTATTTATTTATTTATATTTTTGGTGAAATTATCTTTGTTTATGCCAGTGTCTTTTCTGGAAGAGGTGGAAGACCAGTTGTTGCTGAACCCCAATACCGTTTTACAGGCTATGAGTTGGATAATAAATTACTTTGTTTATTTATATTTTTGGTGAAATTATCTTTGTTTATGCCAGTGTCTTTTCTGGAAGAGGTGGAAGACCAGCTGTTGCTGAACCCCAATACCGTTTTACAGGCTATGAGTTGGATAATAAATTACTTTGTGATTAATGAAACTTATTCTGTGATTTGTGACTACAATGTGATTACCGGCTGTAAATAAATTATTATTATTATTAAAGTGCGAGTTGTATGAATGTCAAATGCAAGAAAGTCGAGGACCGCCTGTAGTGCACATGTGAAATCCCTCTTTTTTCATTAAAGCATTTTGCTATTTTCATAGTTTTTTGTAATATTGCCTAATCTTGGCCCCAAAGAGACTGATGATTGAAATGAAAGAAAAGTCGGTAAAATGGGCAAAAAAATTGATGAGTTTGGAGAAGAAAACTGAAGTTTTAGATAGGCTTGCGCATAATGAATCTGCTTCATCAGTTGGTAAATTACTTGGTGTGAACGAGTCTACAATAAGATCGATTAAGAAAAGTGAAGAAGCGATTAGAGCTAGTTTTGCAAGTGGTACTTCAATGAGTATAAAAGTGTCTTTTGTACCTAGGAATCCATATGTAGAGAGGACAGAGAAGGCTTTAAACCTGTGGATCGAGACCCAAACTCGCAAGAAAGTCCTGCTGAGTTCAATTGCCATTCATGAGAAAGCAACTGCACAATCATTATGTCTCAAATTGTTATATTTCCAGCATTTCGTACATATTCTTTAATTTTGTTCTTCTCTTTCACAATTGAACACACACTCAACCGGCTTAAGTTCAATGAGTGTCCGATTGAAGCTAAAGATTCGTCGCTTTCAGCATGCCTAATTATTTCTATCTTTGTCTCAATCGTGTTCAGTTTATGAGTCCTACGTTTCTTTTCACTTGTATTAGCACTTTCAGTTTTCCGTTTCTCACTCATGATTATAAAATAATAGGTGTAAAATGCACAAACAAAGAAACACTGCTCTACGTACAAATAAAGATGGTAACGTTGCCAAGACTGAATAATAATAATAATTTATTGATTATTAACTGACTTTACAGTGGTATTAATCTTGTCAAATTTCAGTACAATAAAAACATTACACACAAATCTTACATTACATATAATACGTATATAATTACAAAGCATACTTTAATTTGGTAATTTATTAAAAGTGTTGGCTTGGCTGACAGATTATGCGATAGCTCGAAATGTTTGTTCGTCAGCTGATGTATGAAAGTCCGAATTCGGAGTATGAAAGGTGGTTTAGGGGTGAGAATTTATAATGTATGAAAGAGCGAATTGTATAGATGTCAAATGTACAGATGTCGAGGACTGCCTGTACTCCATGCATTACAATTCACTTTAATTTATTCCAGCATGCATACATGTAGATAAGAATTAACAGGTAAAATTTAAACAATGGATAAATACATAATGAGATTTTCATCTAAACTTACCTCTCTATTCAAAGCACGTGCAATTGATTTACATATACTAGTTTTTCCAACTCCAGGTGGACCATGGAAGCAAAGAATTTTTCCTTGGGTTGTTCCTATAAGCTGACTAACAGCAATAAATTCTGGAAAAAAATCCATAATCACACAATAAGCAAATTTTAAAACAGAGACTGTCATTTTTATTAACTCAAAATTAAAAGGTTTTTTATTATATCCATTCAATAAAAACTAAAATGTTTTGAGACTCCTGCAATATTGAAACACTATTTTTACTAAGCACTTTTCTTGAGAGAAAAACAAATTATAATATCCACATCAGCAAAGATCACATTCCTGGCAATGCTGTATGGCACAAGTGATCATCCATACTTCAAAATTTTTTCTTGTAACAAATACTTCATTAATTATTTAAGTGTACATACATGCATACATATGTATGTAAGAGATCATAACTTGGAAGATATGAATTATACCAAAATTACTTCAATACATGTAAATCATTTTCTCTAAAATTTTAATTTGCAAAGGAGCCCTAGAGAAGATGTCTCACTTATACATGAAACATATAATGACAAATGCATTAAACACACATGGAATGTAAAGGGAAACTTTGCTTTTTTATCAAATATATGCTATTTTCCAGCATATAAAATTCAGATTTATATAGTAAAAACATGCAGTAAAATCATACTGCATCTTCAACAACAAATTCTGAAGGAATGTTGAGGTATTCCATTTATATCCACACATATAATAATTCATAAGATTGTTTTCAGTAAAGAGAGTGCTTTTTGCATGTGTACTCCTACATAATTTGTCCTTTAACACTAGAACGGCAGACCGCTGGGCTTTGCATTTTATCCCGATGTGTTCTTGTTTTTTCTCCGATCTCTTTCCCTTTTGCTGACTTTTATTATATTAATGTCAAGCACAATTCAGCTATTTTTTACACTGATCCCTGTAATACTTTTTTATTTACAAGCCAATCTACCTTTCCTGGCGGCAGCAGTCATTTTGACCGCTGCGCGTTTTTCCTCACCAGCCTTTAGATTATTACAGCAGATCTTCATTTGTCTCTCATTTTGTGTCATGGGCAGTTATGTTCGTCATATCTATATTGTATCTGACTTATTATCTGATTCCACACTAATGATGCTGACGAATAGGGTTGCCCAGAAGCGCTGACTGTTGTTACAATGTATGATGGTTTACTCTTTGACCCAAATGATATCCCTGCTAACACATCATTGTTGATTCCAACGTGCTTAGGTCTTAGTTCTTCTTTGACATTCAATGGTGAAGCATGTCATGCTCAGCTGTCTCACGTAAAGAAATTATAAGATATCTCCAGGACATACCCGTGGATGAATTTGAGGGAGAATCGGTGGAACTAGAAACTGAAGAAGAATGTCAAAAACTGATCGAAGACAGCAGTAGCGAGTGTGAAACATCCCTGGATAATGATGGCATCGATTTGTCCCCCGTACATTTGTGCAAGAAAGATCTTTTGGATATAGGTAAGATATAAATTCGTTTATTTATAGTTATCATTGACTAATTCCGTGATTTTGTTGTTCAACATTCGTGGATAAATGTAGCGTAGGATAGTGTAGATAGTAATTGTAATGTTGAATAATTTGAAATATGATTCACAGGTAGAAAGCGTTCATATACCAACGAAGACAAAGGACAGTGCGTCCGCAACTGACATGCAGAGAGTAAAAATGCTTCCGTCCATGGTGAATACTTTACTATGTCATCGGGTAATAAAACTAGAATTATTATCGAGAAACACAATTTTGTATATGAATCCTTTTATTACTCTAAAGGTCCAAAGAGCGTCAAGCCATCGACGCCAAGAGGAGGAAACAAAAACTTCAAAAGACGCCGGACGGTGATGGATACTACTGCTACCAGGGGCAAAAAAGATACCTCCACGTATGGACTTCTCTGAAGTTTTTATGCATGGCAGTGGTGACTCATCCTCCCATGTGACATGCAAGTTGGCTGCTTTAGCATGTCTATGAATATAGGGAAATTCAGAACCCTCTAAGGGAATACCATCAATATCTTTCATTACTATATCAGGCTTCGGATGTTTAGATACACATATTTTTCCCATAACATCATTTCTGTAAAATAACTCCTTTTAAAAATAGGTGATTCATTCTTTCTATAGTATTAACAAAAGAACATAAATAGTAGCATACCGATACATTTTGGAGTATTTATTTTGAATGACATCAGCAACTGTTGGACCAACTACTATTCTTGGATTTCTCTTGTTTCTTGGCTTTTGTGGTTTATTTTTCCAAGGTTTAATGTTTTCATTTGAAAAACTGATAGATATCAAAAGCAACATTATATCAAGTGCAAGTATATTTCAAAATTATGTGCAACAATAACTCATCAAAATGACGTATTATTACCCTAGGCAGAAGATATTTTTATACGGAAAACAAATTAAAAACTATTACATTTATTATAACCTTTGATTTAGTATCAAATTACACATTATTATCAAAGTTTCTGAACTCTTTACAATAATCTTTCTTGGAGGAAACATTCACTTTCCCAAATGACTATCATATTCCTATAATTTTTCATCTATTTAAAGAAATAAGCTTATCAGTGCTTGAAGATGCAATGGCTAGATTAAAAGATTTATAATTTCAAACCATCCTTCAGGTATTCTGTACAAAAATATGCGAAACCATTGTCAAGTAGATGAAAAGACCTTAAATTACCACTATTAAGTAACATTTAATGAAACCTATTTAAGATTGGTAGAATCCGGGGATTTTCAGATAATAAAAATTTAATAATACAATACATATTCATTAACATTAACTTACTCCTGTTTGTTTATAAAGTCTTCGAAATCCTGTGGATTTTTTATGCATTCAGTAGTACTCTCTATAGGTGTGTGGACAATTTTGTCTTCCCTTCTAGCTATTTGTGATATAATCATATTCATTGGAAGTCTTCCATTTACTTGGTACGCTGCAAAATTGACTGACGAACGCGAGGTATTCCTCAACGTCAATGGCATTGAGGCCAGTTCTTAATAATGGCTTATGACAGGTGTTACGATATAGTTAGGTTAGGTGGAGTACAAGGGATAGTGATGAGAAATATACAGCCAACTCCTATCCAAAAGGCATCCTCATCCTTCACGTGGTGTGCTCTGATGTAAGTAATGAGGCAATGGTGACCAACTAATGGCGGTATAACCATTACATATGAATAAATTACGGTTCCATTATATATGAATAAATTACGGTTCCCTAATCCATCCCTAGGAGAGCGAGCGAGAAGCGACCCCACCCGGTAGGGTCCACTGCCAGGATGCACCGAAAGGACTCAAGAAACCATCGGAACGTGGCATACAGCGCTCCTTATTCAGCAAGTAAACTATGCATCTCTACAGTGGAAATATCGAGGAGGGTGTGTGTAGAAAATGTTGTATATATGTATCAAGTACGTATATAATCCGAGTATGTCGTAAAAAGTGCATTGGAATGGATTTAAAATTAAAATACTGGCCTGAAAAAAGAAAGAAAATTATTAATGATGTAATTTGGACAACTTACATAAAACTAAAGTCATAAAACATTGATTGGAGGAGAAAAAAAATTCGGCGATGTCGAGGATCGAACCTGCGACAAAATTTTTACAGCCCGACACTTTATCACTAGGCTACCGCCATCTGTTGTCAGGGTATCGCTCGTCATGGCATTAGAGGAAGGCCACTTGTTTTTCAATTTTCAATTGCAAATATCTCAAAAATGCGGGCTCGTTAGACGCCTTTCCGAAAATACGTGTCTAATTATTTTTCGTTTTCTTTCATCCTGTGAAGTTTGGTCCTGATCCGCCACTTACACTTAGGTGCCTTCCCTTGTAAGTGCCCGTGTCCATTCATTCAATTCATGGCTAATAAGTCAGATAAATTTGGCATAAAATTTTGGCTGGCAGTGGATGTAAGATCTAAATATATGCTCAATGGATTTCCATACCTTGGAAAAGACAAAAATCGTACTCCTGGTGAGAGACTACCTGAAAACGTTGTCATGCATCTACTAGAACCATTCTTGGACAAAGGAAGAAATGTGACAACAGACAACTTCTGTACTTCCTTGAAGCTTGGAGAAAGGCTGAAAGCAAGAAATACGACTCTCCTTGGAACAGTACACAGAATAAGGAAAGAAATGCCTAATATTGCTAGAAACTCAAAGGATACTTTGTACAGTACCATGGTACTCCGATGTCATTTGGGAACGCTGACGATTTACCAAGGAAAGAGAAATAAAAATGTGCTGATATTTAGTACTATGCACCCAACTGTAAATGTAAATGAAACGAAAAAAAGAATACCAGAAACTGTCGAATACTATGTATGGATTGTAAGAATGGAGTTTAGCCGACATTCATTGGAAACCTCGTCTAAACCTCGGTATTTACTTGCAGGAACGAGTTTCTGTCTGAGCCATGGTCTAAGCCATGGCTTAACATCACTATTTGGACGCCATATTTAAGACTGGTATTCGAGGTAGTTTAGATGTCGTCTTTGTGTGAATTACAACTGAGTTCCTCGTAATGGATAATTTAGTCCTTCAAGTTGCTCATCTAGCACAATTATACCAATTGGAAGAGCTAATAGAAAATGGAAAGGAGAAGAAGAACACTGGGATCGATGTAATCCCTTCGAAATATACGACGAGAAGGATTTTAAAAGGCGGTTTAGGCTACATAAAGCAACGGCGCATGATTTGCTATTGCTAATAAGCAAAGAAATTCATTCACCGCCAGACGACCGAGGAAATCCATTGATCCCGATGCAGCAATTGTTCAATTGTTTTCTCAGCGTTGTCAGATGTTATCTAGCCTTAGACCACAGCCTTTCTGAGCTGAGACAAAACATCATTCTTGCAAGTGAAAGTTAGCCAACGGCTGGACTGGGTTTAGGTGGACCTCGGCTAAGCGTCGGCCATAGACACTGTTCTTGCAATCCACCCTATAACTCTACAAAGTATGACGCTGATGTTGTCGACCAGATGGCCTGATCTTATTCAACAAAGGTTTCCTCCCGTCGCTGGCCCATGCAAGTATTTTACAGTATTCTTGATCTGGCATTGATAAATTCATGGATTTTATTCAAAGAAGTGGCAGGGAATAAATTAGTCATAGGCAATTTATCCTCCAAGTTGCAGAAGACCTTCGGAAAGAATATGTGAATTCGTGTCAAGTGCGAAGTCCTATTAGCCAAGAAATCGCTGAAGATGTAAAACTTACAATAAGACGTCAGTGCCAAATATTAGTTTCTTGCAAAAGAAATAAAACTACAAATGTGTGTTTAATTTGCAAAAAGGTTGTTTGCGGAAAATGCACTGAGAAAATTGTAAAGAAGTGCATATGTAAAAATTGCATGAAGTAAATTAATTCTTTTTCAAAGGAGCAAAATAAGATCTCTTGTAATACATTTCATAAAATAAATGTTTAGAATATTAATTAAGTTGATGTGAATCAATGTGTAAATTTTCCCGCTTAAAAACTACAGAGAAATAACGAGCGGTCAAAATGACCGCCTCCGCCGTTCACGGGGCGTCGTCCGGTCCCACCGTTCTAGTGTTAACCCTTCAGCGATGGACTAGATTTAAATACCACTCTATGGTACGGCCGGCAGATATTTAATTGAAATGGCCAATTTTGATGTAGTTCAATATAAACATTTATAACTTTTACCTAATAATCAGATTTATGTGAAATTTTGCCAAGCACAAAAAATTCCAAACTTAGGATTAAGTCACACTTTTGACTGCCATTTAAGCGGATGCCTATTCCTTAAACTTTTTTATAATGACGAATAAATCTTTAACACACAGATATAAGTAAATAGTTTAAAATATTAACAATAAGAAAAATCACCGAGAACTCTCTTCTTCACATCCTCCATGCCGTAATGATCTTCTTCAAGAATCTCGGCTGCCAACTGCAAGTCTAAATTCTCCTCGCTAGAAACTCCCCAAGGAAGCGATGTCAACCAGTCCAAATAATTTCTTGTAACACTGCAATTTTAAAAACATATTATTGGAACATTTGTGACATCTGCCCAGTGAGTTTTTCAGTCCAACTACATTTGTTTGTATAAAAAAACTATCCTCTTACTTGAATTCCGATGAATGACTCTCTAATAGAGCCAACTTGTTCAATTCTTCATCTATGACTTCCATCACATTCTTTGGTACAACTTTGTTCTGTAAAATGAAATCTTTGTAAGAAACAAAGACTAAAGAGGGTTTTAACTGCTAGTGGTTAAAGATCAATTTGTATCATTCTATATACAAATGAAATAGGAAAAAAATATGGACAAGTGTAAGCTTTTATACAAAAATACTCTATTTTGACAAATATGCTAAAAATGCACACTTTTTATTATAAAGTGTGCTGTGATAACTAATTCAAATAATTAGGCCGGCAAACATTTTGATTAAATTCTAAAATTATACTCACAGAATAATTCGATAAAAGTTAACATTTCTTTTTTGTCAGCTGACCAAAATTTAGGCTAGTCAAGAACTAAAAATGTAAAAAAGTCATATAACGTACATAATTTATATTATGAGCTTGCTAGCACTGATTGGTCTTAGCTTACAGAATCTAGCCAACATTTTCCATAATAGGCATAAAGCATGTTCCATGGATAATGCAAAAATTGACATTTTCTTTAATTTAAATTATACCTGGAGTTTTTCTTTGAATTTATCCTCAATTGCATCTTTGTCATCTTTCTCCAAACCCAATTCCCTCTTTATAATCTTCAATTGCTCTTGTAGAATGTATTTCCTGTGCTGCTGCTTCACCTTCTCCTCAACTTCCTTGCCGATCTTTTGCTGCAACTTACTAAGTTCCAATTCTTTCTTTAACAGTGACAAAGAAAGCATGAGGCGTTTTGGGATCTATTAGAAAATATAAAAACAACAGATGTTAACAATATTAACAAAACAGATAACTGAAGATAGATACAGTATCAGAAAAAATTAGAAAATTTATATAAAGTTTTTTAAACATAGCAAAACAAAAGATGAAAGATATTTCTTTAATTCTGAGATTTTGGATTCAAGCCTTAATCTGAAAACCAATACAGGAGGTCCCTGACTTACGAACGCGCAACTTACAAATATCCAGTGCTTTTTTGTGACGGTACGCACCTGTACGGCGTACCGGCACCCTCTTTCAGAGCGATGTTGACCCACATCTAATTTCTGTGCATTTTCATTTTTTTAATTCTTTAAAACTTAGTAATAAACGGCTTCTATAAATGTTAAACATTTTGACTTTTATTATCAATTTGCTATTAAAAGTTCATCACAAATTCAACAGAGAAGGGGAAGAGGGTGCAGGAAGAGGTGGAGGGGGGATTTCCGGCACCTACTTTTTTTTTACAATAGAAGCACTGCAAATATCCATGCTTATGAACAAATTAATATTTTAATAAATCGGGAATACGAGCACCAACTTGTACATACAAATCAGTCTTTTCTATTGGGAATTACTTGTGACGGCATGGCGTGGTGTCAACCCTCCGCAGGAGTATTCTTCAACACAGTGGTCTGTTACATGTTCGTTCGACAGCCAATAGGATAACGAAAGACAAAACTAACATTTACAAGTTTTGTTTCCTACTATTATTCATAGCAAATAAATATTTCAGTTTTATTGTGGGTTAAATAGGCATTTGTGGAATGATTTTGGAACCTAATCAACATTTATAAAATATTGTCCATAATTTTGCATTCCGTACAACACACAAACTAACTTTTGGAATGAAACCTGTTCGTAACTCAGGGACCTCCTGTAGATACATATTGCCAATATCATGTTTTAATATGTCTTGTTTTAATGTGATAGATAACATAAAAAATGACAAATTTAAATATAAGTAGTAACATTACATCCATTTCTTCGAGAACTGCCTGAAGCTCTGCAGGTTCTGCTCCAGTAAGAGCTGCACCTAAATCTGAGAGGTATACTGGATTGTCCACGACTCTTTGCCCTTGATGGAGCATTTGTTGAAGAGATTCACGGTACAATGGATTAAGGCTTATGATGTCTCGTATTGTCTTGATAACTTCTTGAGTTAAGGCCTGAATATAAAGTTTAAAAAAGCAGTTAACGACATGAATAAAAACTTAGTAGAAAAAGTAAACAAAAATTACGGTTAATAAACCAGGTGCTATACTAATATAGATAAATCTCAAAATGAATAAATTCTAAATTTGCAAATTCAGTGCAGTTAATTCTTTGCATGAACTCCTGAACTAAAATGAGTAATAAAAAACATCACAAATATAAATAGATTACTTTTATTGATGAAAATATGTATTATCGCAAATATAATAGTAAACACTTCATATCATAGCTTTTGTAAATTAGGCAAAAACATGGCCCCTTCAGAACAAACCTTCACTTCCTCAGTTTGCCTGAACTTTTCATGAGTGACATTCTCCACTTCGACCATAAGAACGGTTGGTGGTGGACTGTCCTCTCCTTGAAGAATGGGCTCTAATGGAGCATCGGTGGACTCGGGGCTCTCAGCATTTTTCTTCTTTCTCCGCTTCCTTCGCCTTTTTTCATCGCTTTCTTCTACAAAGGTGGTAATGCTTGTCTTTAATAGAGGAAATTTCAAATCCATTTCTGAGAAGAAAACCCGCAACTATCTAAATGAAGAAATTGGGTTTAAAAAATATACATGGAATACATAAAGGTGCTAACTCACCTTCTGGAGCCTCTAAGTCATCAGTCAGTTGTCCAAGAATTCGTATGCGGCGATGAGCCATTGCAACAATTCTAAGTTTATCTCCTAAGTCTTGCATCTCGTGAATCTGAACGAAGGTACCAACAGAATATATGTCTGACAGTGTTTTCACTACATCATTATCATTCCTTGAAAGATAGATAATATAATTATCATAAACAAAAGAGAGAATGCATTATTATAGGAAGTTGTTGGAAAAATAAACATACTTACTCTTCGTCTTTTTTGAGAAAGACTCCTGCATAAGGCTGGTTTAATTTAACCTTCCTTCTTATAAGACCAATCAACTCTGGATTTGAAATCTGTCGCAAACAAAATTAAAACGAATAATACTACAGATTCTGTTAGATTAACTGGTATTAAACAGTTTAGGCCAACTAGACAGGGGTGTTACAAATTAATAATATCGGAGTTTCAACATGAACTAATGCAATTTATCTTTTAAACTAGGCATAGTCTGTAAATTAGAAGATACCAGTTTTCTACTGGGTTATTGTAACTAACCTCTATCATTTTTATAAATCTCGGAAACACTGGATTTCTGTTAACAGCGATTACCGGTACATTAGGCCATACTTCAGGAACAATAACGGTGGCAGGAAGGGTATGAGGAACCTGATCCTCAGCTTCTGCTGCTGAATCTGACGACCCATCACCTTCCGGATCACTTGAGCTCTGGGGCTTTTGTGAGCTATAAAATCTTACCGCTCGAAGCGCAGGCAAAGAATGCTGATGGAAATGCTTTGGTATTTCAATATTTCCATGTTTACACAATGTTCTTGAGTTAACTAAATATTTTTTAGAAGAACATACATTTTCGTAGAGCTTGGTATGATGTAACAACCGAACAAAGTTATGGTGACGGAAAGTGACGATAGCATCCCTAATTAACATTATATGCTTAATCATTTTCAAAACATTAAGTACCCCAACGTAACTGAGAAACGCAAATACTTTTCTGGGGAGATTATTAAATTACGATCAACTTTCTATGAAAAACTTCAAAAACACGATTCATTGCGCTCTTGTAGGTTCATTCCCTGCATTCCCTCTCTCAATCGTTTCACTTGGTTCATGGTCCGATTATTTAATAGTATACTGTTCCAACTTTCTCAATTGATTTATTTTATTTTAAGACGTAATAAAATTAAGGAAATAATCTAACTGTACATTTTCTCGATGTTTCTACATAAACGTATAATTCTGTAGAAGTTTATCAAAATTTCTATCGTAACTCATCTAACAAAACAAATGAGATGTTAAAACAAAAGACGAGTTCATTACCTGTCATTACCGGGTCTCTCAACATAGAGGGATGACGTGATAATTAAAATACATTTAATTAAAGCATTCAAATTTCAAATAAAACTTTGCAATTAGTTAAAGGGAAGAAGGTTAAGATTTAACATAAATTTTAACTTAAGATGTCATATGTTAGAATTAGATCGACTTCGTTAGAGAAAAAGTTAGATCTTACAGTCCCACCTATTAGGAGAGAACATTTAATGGAAGGATACCAAAGGAATAAATGTTTGATTGCTACAGCTGTGCGAAAAGAAACATCCTCGAATGATGTAGTTATATAATCAGTCATTCTAGTTATAGATGAAGTAGAGTACATTTAGTTTAGTATCTGTATGATTTTGTAGGAATGCATACCTCAAGCTACTGGCACAACAAAACGTTGGAATAATATATGTTATTCGGAAGATAGATTTGATAAAGTAAATGGAAGACTTCCAATGAATATGATTATATCACAAATAGCTAGAAGGGAAGACAAAATTGTCCACACACCTATAGAGAGTACTACTGAATGCATAAAAAATCCACAGGATTTCGAAGACTTTATAAACAAACAGGAGTAAGTTAATGTTAATGAATATGTATTGTATTATTAAATTTTTATTATCTGAAAATCCCCGGATTCTACCAATCTTAAATAGGTTTCATTAAATGTTACTTAATAGTGGTAATTTAAGGTCTTTTCATCTACTTGACAATGGTTTCGCATATTTTTGTACAGAATACCTGAAGGATGGTTTGAAATTATAAATCTTTTAATCTAGCCATTGCATCTTCAAGCACTGATAAGCTTATTTCTTTAAATAGATGAAAAATTATAGGAATATGATAGTCATTTGGGAAAGTGAATGTTTCCTCCAAGAAAGATTATTGTAAAGAGTTCAGAAACTTTGATAATAATGTGTAATTTGATACTAAATCAAAGGTTATAATAAATGTAATAGTTTTTAATTTGTTTTCCGTATAAAAATATCTTCTGCCTAGGGTAATAATACGTCATTTTGATGAGTTATTGTTGCACATAATTTTGAAATATACTTGCACTTGATATAATGTTGCTTTTGATATCTATCAGTTTTTCAAATGAAAACATTAAACCTTGGAAAAATAAACCACAAAAGCCAAGAAACAAGAGAAATCCAAGAATAGTAGTTGGTCCAACAGTTGCTGATGTCATTCAAAATAAATACTCCAAAATGTATCGGTATGCTACTATTTATGTTCTTTTGTTAATACTATAGAAAGAATGAATCACCTATTTTTAAAAGGAGTTATTTTACAGAAATGATGTTATGGGAAAAATATGTGTATCTAAACATCCGAAGCCTGATATAGTAATGAAAGATATTGATGGTATTCCCTTAGAGGGTTCTGAATTTCCCTATATTCATAGACATGCTAAAGCAGCCAACTTGCATGTCACATGGGAGGATGAGTCACCACTGCCATGCATAAAAACTTCAGAGATGTCCATTAATGCTAAATCAAAAACAATTCCAGAAAACATATCCTCCCTGTCTGAAATCCCCATTGATTCTAAAAATATAAATGGATTTTCTCCAGTAAACTACACTGTCTCTCGATTTAATGAATTATACAGTAATAATAAATTACCCGATGAAAGGTGTTCACTTCATAATATAAGTGAGCATTTACAAAATGTCAGTGACAAATTGGATTTTTGTCAAGAATCCTTTGGAAAAGTAATTAAAAGAGATGTAGAATCTCTTGAGGAAAAAAAGTATTCTTCAGAAAATTGCTTCCTTCAGCCAATATCCAATTTCGTGATTGAAAGTAGCCCAGAATCAAGAAGCCAATGGGACAAATACATATTTGAACAAACTACTCCTGTTAAGACAAATTTTATTGAAAGTGATCACTTGCCACTTTCATGCGACTTATTTGAACCTGGAAATTTTGGTGCAGAAAGTGACCCAAAGGAGTTGCAAGGAGGCAATTTTTTCAATCTTGAGTCCCCTGTTGACATATTGCAAGAAAAAGAAATTCCTCAAACTCCAACAATGAATCCTAATGAATTTAAACTTTTTTCTCAGCCTGAGAACTTTTTTTCACCAATTATAAGCCAGAAATTCAATTCAATATTTCCAAGTAAAAAGCAGGAAGTCTCAGTTAAGGTTGGTCTTAGATGTGAAAGTCTTGTAGATTGAGATATTCAATAAATTTACAAGATATGAAGATTAATACAAATATTGTTTTCCTCTTATATTAAAATTTAGGAAACTCAAAGAAAGTCCTATATAACTGACCCAGATGACTTACTTAAAACACCAACAAAATGACTGCTTGGATTATGCAAAGAAACATTGTAATCCATATGAAATTAATATTACTTTAAATTTATTTAATTTTAGGAAATGAAGTTATTGTGGAATGTCGTCAACTTTTAACCTTAAATTGTTATAGTACTGAGTAAATTCTACTCAACACAAATGTTAATGGAACATAATTTTTAAAACATTAAGCTACACTGAATTAATGTAATAAGCTCAGTTTTTATTCTTATTGAATTTCTAAAAGAATTTTATTATTGTATTATAGTCTATAATAAAATGCAAAATGTTTGTTATTGATATTTTTTTACTGATATAATTGAACTGAAAAAGAACAACCTTTAGAAGATCCATTATAATTTACTATATGAACATAAACGCAGGCTGAGGATCAGCTAAATTTCAATAAGAAAAATATTTATTATTTTATTAAACAATGTTACCACGACAAAAATTTCAACAAAGATCAACCATAAAACCAAATATAATTTAGTCAGCACATGATTTTCATGAAACACACATCATATTTCAATTAGACATTGAGAAACAAAAGTTATTCTCTAAAAAGTAATCAGACACAATATTTCAACATTGCTGTGTATGCTAGCCGTTGAAGTTAGATGTATATTGGACAGCAATCTCCATTTTCATCAGCAATTTGCCATTCTTTTTCTTGATAGGCCAATGAACAACCATTGTGATATTTCAAAATTACCTCATTACACTTAGGAAATTGAATGGTATTTTCTAACATAAGAAGCTATGCATGTTCATTTTGGGTGTGTAATAAAAAATCTGCTAAACTTTAAAGTTATTTATGTTATAGTAATACCCTGATTTACGTTGCCCCTATTTACGTTGATTCAAAGTTACATCGTTGATCATTTAGTACCTGTGTACAGATTTAAGTTGGTTTACTTCGAAGTTACGCCTTTATCTCAGATTTTTTGGAAAATGGGAAAAGGTCGGAAAATCTTCAGATTTTTCCATTTCCATCTTCTTGAACCTTTTAATGAATTACAATACTTAATTAATATAAATTTTAAAAATATTAAGACAATTATATGTACTCGTAAATTAGAGAAGAAAGTGTAAAGGTGGAATTTTAGATTTTGGTTTGGATTCATCGCTGGTGTGATTTTCTTTTTTAAAGTTGATAATTATACTTGTGTTAGATATTATTCCAGGCATTTCAATATCAATTATGTCTGATTTTGGTATATTATTAAGTGCAAATATAGCATCTTCTTCCTTTTTGAGCCGTATCTTGTTTAATTTTCAGTAGGGTGATTAATAGTTGTGTTTTATATTAAACTAGTTTTTAGAAGTGGTTACATTAAATTACATTTTAAAATTTCATAACTAAGGATAAGTTTATTAATCAACAAAACTAATAAAATAAATATGGCTGCGATACTGTTTCTTTATCAGGTCATTAATAAAGAACTTTTAATTAGTTTTACCAAACGAATCACTATGCATTCGTTGCTACCAACCCATAGGTTTGGCCAGGGCCAGTCTTAGGCAGTTGGCAGCCCTGGGAAAACTTATTTTTGGCGGCCCCATTTACCATTATTAAATGCACAATATTGTGAGAAACAGCTGCAAACTGATACAAACAAAATATTTTTATTTCAAAACAAAAAAAATCATTATAAGGTACAATATTTGTTTCCTCCACTACAAAAAATGTCACAGTCTCCAAATGGCATTTAACGGTATATAACACGTCATAGCCCTATTTAGGAAGTAGTTAACGTAAACATTCAGAGAAGAAATCCACTTATAAAAGAAGGGACCTCTGGACTATTACTTTTCCTTTGAACAATGAGAGATCGATAGATAAAACTTCCACTCAAAATGGTCCCCTGCACAGCCTGGCAGCCTTTTTCTTATAAACTGAAATACCTAACTGCAGGTCCTTAATCGAGTGAGGACCAGAGTTGTACTGGAAAATCTGAGGACCTCACAACAAATAATATGCCCCCCATACCTTTAGACATTTTTAGGGTTGAATTCCGTACCATAGCCAATACATTAGTAAACAATGCCCCCTCAACAAACACTATTGATATATTAAAAAGTAAAAAGTCCACTTGATTTGGAGATCAGGCCATGACAGGGCCTGCTAATCACGATGTACCTTTCCCAACCCATGTTGTAGGGGTTGCGGGATCCATCGAGATGCTACTGTGGAAGAACAATGGAACAAAGTCCTTTTCGAATTCCAAATTCTACATCTAAATTATCCATCTATTCATTCTCAAGATTTTAAAACAGAAAAATTAAATGTAAGAGCCAATGAAATATGCAACCATAGGATCATTTTTTACTGAGAGAAACTGAAAGATAGTTCAAGTATGTACAAAATATTTTCTGGAAGAACAATGGCATGGACGTCTAAAGCACAGGTCCCGATGGCATACTCTTTGATTATTTTAACCGGTTCAACCGCTAACTCCAAGCCCTGATTCGGTTAGAATATTTTTTTACTATCATTTGTACATCTGGTTTAGTACATTAGGTAAATTAGTACACTATGTATTGTGGTCTGCTTGTCACCTTATTTGTTCATGGCTAATAATGTGTATAATCTTTAGCTGAAAAAGTAAATAGATAATGTTTTGATATTGCTCAACATTATTAGCACACCATCACAAAGTGTACATTTTCTGAGAACGAGGTTTTTTCTAGTAGATGTTTAGGTTAATTATTATATTATTCTAATTAATTATATTATTAAGTAGATTGTTATTATTTAGATTATTATATTTGATGTATTAGATTAGATGGCATCATGTGCACATTCATGGGCCCAGTAGCACATTCCCGGTTGTAGGAGACTGGGGCCTGCGAAGCCCATCTCGTCCGAAGAAAGCTGTGTCCAGCACTGTGGGAGTCAATGAGAAATTATACCTTGATTTACCAATTTTCGATTTACAAAAGGTTTTTGAAGAACGTAACTCTTTCGTAAATCAGGGTCTACCTGTACATACCCGAAAAATATTGTTTAGATTTCATAAATGATATCTAATGATGGTTCTTGTTGAAAAATATATGAATATGCATGTCTTAAAGAAATTGATGAGGTGAGAGGAGAGGGGGCAGATGAAATCACTGCACGGGGTGGACATGATCTGTGGGCCATAGTTTGGGGGATTCCTGGTTATATTTTCTTTTTCATGGAGGTTCACAAATTTAAGACTTCTATGTTGAATTATAATGTAAAATAAATAAAGAGCTTACGGCTTTTATCAATTTGCTATAAAGATTGGATATTATCATCATTTTTAAAAAATGATCTAATTTCTTATGCAATTTTATTCATCTAGTAATGACTAGCATGCTGCTCTGAATAGTATTTTTTATTATGATATAAAAAGGTCTGAGCAATATATTTATTCTGCTTAATTTCAACAAATTCTTCAATTTTTAGTTCGCATTCTTTTTCATTTTATGGCAAGAAATATAAAGGTTGTAATAAAAACAATTTTCACAGACATTCTTTTATATTTAATACTGTAAATTTGGCACAACGACAATGACAAATAAAGAAGGATGATTTATAAAGGCTTTTTGGAGGGAACAATGTAATAACTTTCATTACATTTAAGGAAAAGTTATCAGTAAAAATTTTAACTAGCTTCATCCATATTCCTGTGTATAAATTGCTGAAAACAAAAAAGACACAAATACAAGGGTGCATTTGGTTTACAAATAACAAACAATTACTGTTATGAACAATTCATCATAGTTGTGATTATGTTGGCAATGTCTTATTTCCCAATGTAAACAATAACAAAATATTGTGAGAATTGTATGTTTTTACAAACTTGGTATGACATTTCATAGTTTTCACTAACATTTAAACTTTTCAATAAGACCGTTCAACACTAATTTATCCCCAACTCACAACACAATTCTAAAAAACTCCAATTAAGTAAGCACCAAAAATTTAATTTATTGTTAAATAACCCAAACAAAGAAAAACAGGGCAGGTTGAATATCACTACAGCATCAAAAAATTCATATTTCCTAATGAATTGCATATCTTTCATGTATAAAGACATTATGCTTTGACTAATAATAGGATGGAAATATAGCTTTAGAACTAAGAATAACATTTAGGATTCTATTAGTCACCCCTCCCACTATCAAGATTATTCTTAATAATTATATGATATAATTCGTTGCCATTCAGCTGCTATAATAATTATGTAACCAACATGATGGCCTGAAAGGTGAATAATAAGCAAGAAATTGTTTGTTTTCTTTGTTAAGTCCACTTTTGCTCATTAGATGCTAAATTGAGGCCTTATGATTCCAGCCTATGTTCATCACATTAATAGTCAAAGCACTTTATCCATTAACACTACTTTGTATGTAATAAATCATTAGTGAATTTTTGATACTAGTACTTATTCTTTTTATATATTTAATTTGGCAAAAAATGGAGTAATGAATTCTATAATATAATAACTAATTCTCAAAATTTAAAATTCAAATGAAATAAATGTGAATAAACTATTGATAAATTCATTTAAAGTAATCTAGTTATTCACATGAACACAAAACAGTGACTTTAAGTCGATCACACAGCACAGAGATCACAACCAATCACAATATCTATGTAAGGCTTATTGCCATGTGATAGGTTTGTATGTAATAACTTGAGTTTGTTTCTATGAGTGGTGAGTTATATCACTACAAATGATTTATATGTTGATTCCAAAATGTTTGATATCAGTAGATAAAAGTTAATGCTTACTTTTATCTCAAAGATAAAACTTTGAAGTCATGATTTAAAAGTAAAAAATGAAGTTTCCAGGTTGAAAATAATAGTAATAATGATAGTAGTAATAATGGATCACAGAAATGTTTGCAGTTAGTCTTCAGTAGAAAGAGTACATAATCACATTATAAGGTAAATTTCTTTTGCTTTCAGTTTAATAAACAGAAGTCATAGCTATTTTTTAATTTAACTTTTCAATATACGAAGAAAAATTGAGGTAATTAGGTTCTGCTTAATTCCTTTGTTTGAATCCAAAAGTTTTATACCCATTCTATATAACAACTAAGATGATGGCTTCCAGTCAAACAAATCTAAATCACTTGCCTTATTTGCAGAACTGATAAATGTTGCCCATAGGTTATTTAATTATGGCTAATCAAAGTATCATTCTTAAAATCATTCTTTATATAATATAATCAATTATTATAATGGAAACTCTTCCACTACATGATACCAAAGCCTCTAAAAAAGGAGGCACAAATACTTTCTCTGTATATGTATATATTTACAATATTTCACAGCTCTTCTTTGGCTTAAAAAACAGTAGTTTTTCTTATTCATCTAAATTTTATTTGATACACACCTTATGGCAGAAAAAAATCTTGCCATCAATCCAGGTAATAGATATTTCAAGGTATTATAGTCTAAAGTAGCTGCTCTATGACTGGATGCAAGAGACACATATGTTCAGCCCCTTTAATGGGCAGTCTGTTGATGGTATAATGGTGTATCATATCTGGTATACTACTGAATGGCTGACTGAACTGGCCCAGAATGAATCTTCCATTCTCTTTGTTCTGCTGTATCCTCATGTGCATAAAGCCACGTGCACTTCTGAAAAAGAAAAGAGAAATTTCTTAGCTTAACCTTTACAAACCGAGCATGTACATTTGGCACAAAAAAAGTATCCCTATACAGACGAATGTGTACAATCGTCCCAATTTTCTGATCTTTAGATGCCTCCAACACAATATACAGCATTAATCAAATTTCTCAAAAAATGAATGAAAAGTCAAATTAATTCTTGAAAAACTTTAATAACAATTGGATTTCTTAAAAAACGGCTCATACGAATTTCATCAAATTTCATATAGTTATTTAAGTTGATGTTTATAATGATTCTACATAGTTCATATTTTTCAAAAGATAACTAAATGACTCATTAAAATACGAGAAAGCTTGTACAATGTATATTGTAATGATTTTGTATTGAAGCACAACCTTGAAAACCTCCGATCAAAGGGAAATTATTACATAAATGATATGTAAAGCAACAGTAATGAAAAGGATAAGACACCAAAATCTTTTATAACGAACAAATAGTCTGAAATTTTTCTTGTTTTATCTTTTTAAGTCCGTCTATTTTGTAAAGCAAACAGATTTTATTTTTGAATTTTTTAAAACTTCTTACTTGTTAAACTTCATGACCCACTCATTAATTCTTTCTTTTGATACACATTTCTCACCATATGTTAATCCTTCAACATATTTCACTATATCTTTCTCCTGCATTAAAAAATATTAACATTTTATTATCTGCTGGCCTTGGTAGAGGGGTGGTTAGCATGTCTAGCTCCCAATGCTATGGTTGCAGATTCGAATCCTGCCGAGGGTATGGTTGTACATATTCGTCTTTGTTATTGTTATTACGCTCATTTCAAAGGATGTAAGTGCTGTTTATGAGCTTGGGAAAAATAAATAAATAAATCTAAGTCTTGTTGTAGTTTCCCAGAGTAGACACTTTGAATCATCAATATTTTAATTATCATTTGGGAAACCAAATGGCAATCGCACTTAGGTTTACCAGCTAAAGCAAGCTAACTTACTTTTGTAAAATATTTTAAGTTCAACTCAGATTTTATATTTACAGACAATTAGGTAATCACTTTTGCTGTCAAGTTAAGTTAATT
Source organism: Uropetala carovei (assembly GCA_036926305.1). Taxonomy (NCBI): domain Eukaryota; kingdom Metazoa; phylum Arthropoda; class Insecta; order Odonata; family Petaluridae; genus Uropetala; species Uropetala carovei. The sequence continues at coordinate 420,816 of JAXCHB010000243.1, read as the reverse complement.
CTAAAAGAGCATCAGCAGGAGCATGATTTTATTATGCCTGTAAATTTCTCTTAATCTGGCAGGATCATGATTCTATAAGGTCACCAAATCTCTTGTCATCCTGCAGCAGCATGATTCTATTAAGGCTGTTAAATAGAGTAAACTCCCCATTATTCGACACTCATGCAACCGGAATTCTCAAGCAACTGGCATCTCTTGCATCTGGATTTTTTTATTACTTCTAGATGCGAATGTTCCCTCTAAAATTGGTGCTTTCAGCAATTTTTTGTCTACATCTAATTCGAAATGCTATCTCTAAAATTTGCATTTTCGGCAGTCACAATATGCAATTGTGGATGTTTCTTGCACTCGGTGTTTATGTTAAATAAAATATTTCGCATGCCCTTTTTAAATGCCTCCTAAAACTTCAATATGCACAATAGGTGCTAAAAGAAAACGGGTTTTGCTAACCTTAACTCAGAAACTTGATATAATAAAACATAGAGAAGTTGAGAACTGCAATGTTTTAATGAAAGAGTTCAATGTCGGTTCTTCCACTATTTATGATATTAAGACAGAAATCACAGTGAATGAAATTCGTTATGCCATCTGAGACAACTAGAAGAGCTGAATATCGGCACACTCTTCATAAGCTGAAACTTGAGCAATTGGATATTGCTATTTATGAATGGTTTTCTATAAAGCGTTCTGAGAAAGCACCTATTTATGAGCCAATGTTGATTGAAAAGGCCCAAGATTTTTATAAACAAATGGAGATTAGTGAACCTTGTGCATTTTCAGATGGATGGCTAACACGTTTTAAGATTAGGCATAGGATCAGATGTCTAGATATTTTGGGTGATAAGAAATCGGCCGACCAAGGAGCTGCCGACAAATTTTGTGACTTTCTTGAAACATTAGTTAAGGAAATGGCCTAACCCCTGATCAAATTTATAATGCTAACGAAACCGGTTTATTTTGGTGATGTTTACCACATTCAACTCTGGATAGTTTAAGTGAGGCTCACACTGAAGGTTTTACAGAAAATAAAGACCGCTTAACTGTTTTACCTGTGTATTAATTTGCCTCAAGAATTTCTGCTAATGCATTGTGTTGGGTGTGGATAATTTCTCTCCTCTTCTTGGACAAGGAAACAATATTTTTTGTCATAAAATTCTAAAGGTTGGACAAAGTTAACCCTTACCTCGCGTTGTTATTAGAACAAAAGAGAAGCTAGTAGCGATAGCCATATGAGAAACTCTGTTGGATGTAATGTAGTTATTAAATATTTAAATATTCCAATTAAAAGAGTTGAATACTTGTATATTTGAGTTTCATTACTTCCTTGAATGTCAAGGAATTATTTAAGAACAACTGTAAGTAGAATACCTAGTCTATACGTTAGCAATTCCAAGGTGAATTAATCAATTCTGCATCTTTTCCTTATTTTGGTATCCAAATGCTTTATTGAGGCCTATCCAATAAAACTCTCAAGCAACTGGAATATTCACATAACCGGAAAACCCAATTCCCTGAGGATTCCGGATAACTGGGAGTTTTCTGTACCTTGTTATTGGGCTATCAAAAATTTATCTCATAAAGTATATCTTTGATTATGCAATGTCACATACTTGTTCACAAGCAATCAAAGTTAATCACAAAAGTACTTGTTATAGAACAATTATGATCTTTAAATACACTTTAAGTTGATTTGCTTACTTCAGAGACAGGGAGTAGTCTTGACGAGTTGACTCACTGTTTCTAACAAGATAGCTGCCTTCCTTTGTAAGTCTCAGGACGCTTTCTGCTTCAACCCTTGTTATAGCTCCATGATACCACCTATATCATTAGAAAATGATTATAAATATATGTTTGAATCTAAGCATATGCCATTATGTAGAATTTATAGAAAATAATTTAGATAGTTCATTTTAACATTCAAACTAGAATTACAGTAGAACCTCATAAACCCGGCATTCGAAAACCCAGCATTCTCAAAAACTTAGCACTTTTTTGTACGTTATATGTAAAAAAATCCTAATACTCTAGAAATTACTTTAAATGATGTTCACTTATCTATTTCCATTATTTCATTTACCTCATTAGAACATGTTTAGATTTGTGGTGATAGCAATTGTTTTTCGTTAATGTAATTAGTACTTTTGCTAAATTTTATTTTGACATGGCTTCAAAAAAAAGAAGACATCCATAAGTGGTGTTACGAAACATAAACAGAAAAATCTCACGATTGAAAAAAGTGGAATTACTAAGAAAACTTGAAAAAGGTACTTCAGTGAAGAGACTTTGCAAAGAATATGGCATTAATAGTTCCACTGTGTATGACTTAAAGAAGAAAAAAACGGAAATATTGAAATTTTATGCAGAGAGTGATACACCTAAAGCTATGTGAAGCTGTAAAACAGTACACGTCCTGGGTAAATATTGTTGTTAAGGTATTGTTTTGAGTGGTTTCGTCAGCGAAGAAGTGAAAGTGTACCTATTTCAGGCCTAATGCAGCAAGCGAAAATTTTTCACAATAGCAAAAAGAGTGGTAGAAGATGACATTGAAAACTGGGTTGATATCGACAATGATGCGCCTGCCGTACTTCAGCTGATGTGAAATAGTGGACATGGTTTTGAAATCTGAGCATGAAAAAGATGAAGAAAATGAAAGTGATGATGATCAAGAGATAGTTAAGGGCAAACCTTCAAAAGATCGCTGTATACGGTTGGTCACAGATATAATATCTCCTTTAGAACAACGCTCTTGCATTGATTTTCAAGAGATTACGTGTTTGTATCGAATACAAGATAAACCTATGAAGGAAAAATCAAAATGCATGAAGCAAGCTAGTTTGCCTGATCCGTTTAAAAAAAAATTCTCAGAATAATGTATGATGAAAATGTTGTAAATGCGTATTAGATATATACGTTTTATTTTACGTTCTTATTTACTTTTTAATGGTTCTTATATAATTCCTCGTTTTATTGCATGTATAAGCAATAGTCTTTATTGATAATGGGTTCTCTTTTAATTGTTATTAATCATTTGAATTATATAATCAGTTACCAAAAATGTACATTACTTAAGTATTTTTTATAAATTTTCAAAAACCCGGCAAATGCTAGGCCCTGAGATTGCCAGGTTTATGAGTTTGTACTGTAATTATAAATATTTCAAGCAATCCACAGAATTAATTTTTCATGAGCAATCAATACAAGGACACAAAAGGGATTATCATTAAGTGCTATGTTTAATACTACCTATATACATATTTTTTTGAGATTAAAATCATTCTTTCACTATGTTTACAATATATAAAACCTCCCCTATCCCTTCCCCCTATTAGTCCAAATTAGTGAAAAGTCTGAATTATAGAACATAATTGTGTATTTTCAAGTCATAGTTCACAAAACAAGCAAAATTTTCACACTCCAGTAATATATGTTAATAATAATTATGAAGGTTATTCACATAACAAATTTGATTTCTTATCATGAAAAACTGTTACATTACCTCACTGTTTCTAATAGAAAATGTGTTACTATATTGCTCAAATAAAATTGAATACAAAGAATTCAAATCAAATAGAGCACAAAGAATATGATTTTTAAAAAAATAAACTTTAATTAAAGTGTTAAACGTTAATAACTACAAATTTAATCAGATAGATGGTCCCTCAATCAATGAAGATGCATAGAGAGAGAGAGCAAAAGAAGACCCTAATTGCTGCAGCAGTAGAACAATGTGAAAATGAGTGCATTTTTAAAGACTCATGATATATGTTTGACCACATGAGCTGTCAAATGTGTTAAAGTTGTACATGAAAACCAATTGCATTTCATACCCTTGTCTCTCCAATGGTATTGTCACATCAACTGGCTCTCCTGTTGCAGACAGGGCTGAACAGCCAAGTTCAAGACTAAGGCCTGGCCTCTTTTTTCTTGGATGAGCGGACGGCAGAGAGGGCCCTGGAGTGGGGCCACAGAGGTTTAATGTCAGCTTGGGTCTCACAATTGACATTTGAGGTTGTGGAATGGCCCCAGGTAAGGGACCGAGTAACAATGGTTGTCCTGCAACAAATGGGAGATGCATTATGATTTTTCAATGATATTAAAAAATAATAGTTTTCAATACTTTTAGCTGAAGATATATTTTATATACAAAAATTGAAAATCCTTGTCACATAATTTAGTCAAATTTTAAAAACTGATTCGATACATTTCTTTCTTCAAGTAACAACAATGCAATTATTGTTGTATTAAGTCTGTTATTCAGGAAAAAAATTTTGTTTTCATTTCATTATCATTCATTTTACAAGTCTCTGTTTTGAAAAGCTACAAGTTCCATTAGATTCTGATAGTTTTATATCACATAAGAAATGTACAAAGAGAAGTTCCAAAAATGCCGTAGAATAATAAGCTAATAATGGAATAAAATTTTTTCATGACAGTTTTTGCAACTTCACTTAATAGTACCGTAACTTTCCGTATATAATACGCATTTTTTTCACAAAAAAATCTACGAAAAGTTAGGGTGCGTATTATACATGGCAAAAAATATATTGATATTTTTGGACACCTTTTTAATAATAAATCATACTTGCCATTGCATTACCATAGCATAACTTGAAAATATTTTTAACCAAAAATAATAATAATCGTTTAATTATTTAGAGCTGTAATCATTATTAAAGCCTCTGAAATCTTTATTACTGTCCTCAAATAGTCCGTCGGCAATCTCGTGTTCTCTCTTATTGTCTTGCATATATGGTGTCGCAGCAAACGTTGTCTTCATCCTCGCTATCCACCTCGGCGAAATCATTATCCCATATTATGTCTTCAGAACCATCCATGATGTTTATGAGGCAATACTTTTAAAAGTCACGTTTATATAAATAAATATAAATGTACAAATAGGGAACCTCTTGCTGACTGAAGTTGATCACACTAAATTTTTTGGTCTAGAAATAGATAATAAACTGACCTGGAAACATCATGTAGACATGTTTTGTAAAAAATTAAGGTCAGCCATATTCTTGTTGAAGAGATTGGCAGAGTATTGTGATCTTGAGATAATAATGACTGCATATCATGGAATATTTGAGTGTAGTCAGCTATTGTATATCATGGAATATTTGAGTGTAGTCAGCTATTGTATTGTTGTTTGGGAAAACTCTTCTCTGTGTAATTTGTAAAGGGTATTTACATTGCAAAAAAGGGTTACTCGAATAATTACTAAAATTAAAGAAACAGAATCATGTAGAAAATGCATTAAGCAACTAAGGGTTATGACTCCCCTCTATATGTATAATACAATCTTACATGAATATAAACAAAATGTACTTAAGGTAAAAAGTGGAGATGTGCATGGTTACAATACCAGAAACTAGGATCTTTTAAATATGTAACCAGGGCCATCGATACGGTTTAGTAAAGGGGGGGTTTTTTAATGAAAAAAAAATATTTTTTAAATTTTTAATATTTTAGTACATTCCTATGTTATGACATTAAATTTTATTTAAATGAAAAAAAACCTTTTTTAAAAGAAATTACAAGTTGTTTTTTTCTATTTTTTAAAGCAAATTTGGATGTAATATCATCTACATTCAAGAGCACACTGTGATGCACACTCATCAGTGCCAAACCTGTTAAACGTTCATCTCCCGTTGAATTCCTAAGCCAGGTTTTAAGACGTCTTAAAGACGAAAAACATTTTTCGGGGGTTGCCGTAGAACAGGGCAAGGTAGCAAGAATCTTTAATAGTCTTTTTATACTAGGAAAAAGCATATTATCGCAAACTGTGAACGCCTCTGTCGCCGTTTTTGGCACGTCATCTTCTGACAGCAAATTCCATTTACACTGCCATATTTCAAATTCTGCTTTAAGTCTTCCAAAGTCTTCACCATAAATTTCACAAGTTTGTTGGAATATTTCTGGCTTTGCATTTTTACATTTATTAGGAAGCAGTAGCTGCAGTTTAGCTATTAGTTTATTATGTGCTGAGAAACGATCCTTTAATTCAGTTAAAAAGTGATCAAGGAAAGGTATAAATAAATTACATCGGTAATAATCATTAGCATCGCTTGACGGGGCATTTTCACGTTTTGATTGTCTTCCAACTACTCTAGGTTTGATCATTTCACTTGCAACGTTGTGCAACATACTTTCTGCTGACAGATATATTTCATTGAACGAGTCTTCACTGTTCCTACAAATTTATTCTCGAGAAACGAGAATCTGAAATAACAACAATTTCTCAAGAATTCTCGAGCACAATCTGTATGGGGGGGGTTTGAACCCCTTAAACCCCCTCCTCCCTGTATGTAATATTGTAGATTTGCTGGAAAAATGCTGTTTAATAAGTTTCCAAAGCAAACGAGAACATTGGTCAACAATACAAAAAAGTTCCAGAGATCTTAGAGAATTCTTTACAGGGTTTGTATATTATTCCATTTAAGAGTACCTATATGGAAAAAAGTAAATTGTGATTATGGTATGATGGTTGTGATGTGATTTTGGTGATGTAATTGACTGTGGTGTGGTTTTGTAATGGCCTGATTGACTATGTCTTTGAGGAGTGTATGGAGGGAGGAGGGTTGTAAATAATTGTTATATGACGGCTTGTGATGTAGTTTTAGTTACGTTACTGATTGTGATGTGACTTGTGATGGTCCGACTGACGATGCCCATACTATTGTAATAACTGTCCATGGTAAATAAATAATAATAATTATTATTATATCGTAAACTCTTTCGCAGATATCTTGCTTGTTGGCAAGGCGAGAACTATCTTGATACTGCTAATAACCAAGTGAAAAATTATGCATAGAGATCTTTTTACAAAAAATGAGGTGTGTATTATACATGGTGATAAGACAATTTTCAGTTCTTTCGTGAAATCATGGGTGCGTATTACACTGGGTGAGCATTATAATCGGAAAATTACGGTAATTCTGAATTAGAAGACTATATTTTAAATTCAAGAATAGGAGAAATGATAAATTATTATTTTGTTATTAATGTTATATTCAATAGAAAAAACCCTTTTTTAAATGGGTTATTTTGTCATTCAATTAGTAAATTTACTTCCAACTGGTGAAAATTAAAAAAACTGGTGAGTCATACACTCAATATTAAATGTTTAATTGCATAAAATCTATAAAGACAACGATTACAAGAACACTTTGTAAGATATTATGAAATCTATAGTCAACAGGAAGAACAAATTATGTCAGACATGAAAGGATTTACAATCAGAGTACTTAATGGTTGACAAAAAGTCATATCACATTATAATGGTAAATATTTTTTTATTTTGTAGTTATTAATTAATGTTTTTTTAAATATGGCAAGGCCGTATTTATATAGAAAAGTTAAAAAATTACTAAATGATCACGCAATAACATACTATCAAAGTTTGCTGTTTCATCAGAGTCACCTCAAGTCCATGAACATCATATGTAGACAGTAGACATTAGCTGAAATGTGGTAAATGTTGCATACAGACAGAATAAGAAAATATTTTTCAGTAAGAATCTTGCACATAATTTATTTCCAACTTGTGTAAAAGCTTAACCATTTTCTAAAGTTATTAAATTGATAATGGCTACTATTCATACAAGTTAAACATGAATTGAGGTTTACATATAGTTTATACAATTTTATGCAAATGAAAACCTTAAGTAAAATGTATATGCCATAATTTAAAGATGAAAGCACACCTTGGAAATTACTTCCTTCAGTCAGTATGTGTTTTAAAAAGAGTCAGAGGTGCATACAAATATTGGAACCAGTTTTTCCAAATAAAAATGGAACGAAAGTGTCTACTATCTAATTTTAAATCAAAATGGAAGGCAGACGAGTAAAAGAAGGCAGTGAAACCACCATTGAGCCATTTCTGACGAGATCAACACTCACCACTATTTCGCGGATGAACATCGAGTTCGAGCACACTCTGACTCGAAGATGCCTGAGAAACACCGCTAGATGCATCTGGCTCCAATCCGTCGGCAGATTGCTGTTGTCGAAGCCTTCTTCTCAACTTGGGCATGTCGAAGGGAAGGGCCCGCAGGTCGTCCGGCCTCGAGTTGCTAGCCACAGAGGTCGAACTGCTCCCAGAGGCATCCGCCGCCAGCCTCCTCCTCAGTTTGGGCATGTCGAACGGGAGGCCCCTGAGTTCCTCGTGCCCTAGGACGGCCACCCCTCCTCTTCCCCCCTCGCCCCCGCTTCCGACCGACCCCACCTGACCGATGCACTGACCCTGAGACGATGATTCGATAGATATTCCGCTGTCCGAGCCCTGCACTTCAGCTTCGCCCGATGAGGACGTCGCGGCTGCCGCTGCGGCTGCGGCCGCCGCCTGCACCAGGGCGCGGTTCAAGAGGTTTTTGTTTTGCAGCACGAGCACCCGTCGCTTCAGCTTGGGCGCCACTTCCCACGGGGTGGGCGCCAGGAGGGTCTGGAGCGAACCAGGGACGTCGGCTCGGGGCGGAGATAGAGACAGGTTGGAGGGTATGGCGGGGGCGGCATCGGTCGGAGCGTCAGAGGTGGTGCCGTTGTCCACGGCGGCCGGAGAGGAGAGCCGCTCTTCCGGAGACGCCCCTTGGGAGTTGTTGTTGCGGTTGTTATCCGAGGTCTCCGAAGCGGGTTCCTGGGACTTATCTGAAATGGGCGAGAGGATGTGCAGCTGCGGGTGACCGGTCGGATGGCCCACTCCACCCATCTGAGGCATCATCTGCGAAGACCCGTGATGCTGGTGGTGATGGTGATGGTGGTGGTGAAGGTGGTGCAGATGAAGGCGGTGGAGGTCGAGAAGTCTCGTGGAGCCGGAATCGGAACTGTGAGAGCTCAGAGAACTGCTCCTTCTGCTCCCGGAGCTGCTAGTGCTGCGGTTGCCTTCGCTGGTACTGCTTCGGAGGGACTCGAGGCTCGACATTGCGCTGCTGCTGGTGGCCATGCTCTCCGTGCTCGAGTACTTGGGGCGAGCTCCGCCGCCCGTCGCCGTCAGAGCCGGCCTGCACGGCTGCCTCGAGGGCCGGTTCATCACCACGGCCCCTCTACCCGCCCCGTCCTCCCCCACTTCCGCCTGCACCTCTATTCTCTCGTCCTCGTCGTCCTCTTCCTCCATCTCCTCCTCGTCTCCTGGCCTGCCCTTGAACTCCAGGATGGGTCCGTCTGCCCCGTGGCGCCCTCGGCGCGACTTCACCGGTAGACGCGAGTCCTTGGTGCGCGCGGGGCTGGGCGCACACCCGGTCGCCCCTCCACCCGCCGGGAGGTCAGGGGCGCTGCGGATGCTGTTCATCTGCAGGCCTCTGTTGTGGAACTTGGCGGGCAGCGGCGCCGTGGATGGAGGCGAAGGGGCATATCCCCTGAGGGGGGGCGGGGACGGGGCGGGGCCGGACCCCAGAGGTCCCTTCACGGACGGAGGTGTCTGGAAGGAGGGAGACCTCTCTCCTATCTTCGCCTCTCCCGTCCCTCTTGAAGATGCGCCGCGGTCTTCGGCTCGTCTCTGGTCCTGCCCGGGGCAGGAAAGCGGGGCGGGAGGGTGCTGTTGCTCGCCCCTCGTAAGCGTGAGCTTCCTTCCCTCCTTAGGAGGCGTAGAGGTCGCCTCATTGACCTGTAAGGACCGCGAGGGCCTCGGCGAGACCGCCGCGGCGGCCCTCGCGAAGGCCGCAGGCAGCATTCGCAGCACGGGGTGGTTGGAGACCCTGTCGACCTCATCGAGGTCATCTTGAGAGCGGCGGACTTTGCAGTCGAATGCCGTCTCGTAGAGGTGCCTCTGTCTGCCGCTCATCTCGTCCTCCTCGTCGTCTAGCAGTTGCAAGGGGGCGCCCCCAGCAGGGTCGCAACATTCGCCTTCCGCCGCCCCATCCTCCTCCGCCTCTTCCTCCTCCTCTTCCTCGCCCCTCACGCACCTCCCGCTCCGGCAGGAGCACGCCCTCAGCCCCCTCGCCACGCCCTTCGCCCCGCCCGGCGTGGTGGAGGAGCGTGGGGCTGCGGTGGCGACCGCGGCCGGCGTGGCGAAGATCAGGTCCCAGTCCCGGAGGAGGCAGGCGGCCAGGAAGGCGGGGGCCGGCCCGCCCCCTCCGTAAACACCCGCACTCCCCTCCGCGCCCCTATTGTCTCCGCTCGCCTCGGCGACGACGACGCCCCCGGAAGCAGCTCCCTCCACGTCCGCCGCGGAGGACCCCACGGCACCGGGAGATTCACTCAGGAGGCGCAGCAGGAGAGCGTCCTCGACCTCTGACCTCCCAGTCGCCGTCCCCGCCGCGGGCTCATCTGCCGCCTCCGATTCGCCCTCGGCTCCGTCTTCCTCCTCTGCGGACGAACCCACTTCGACGCCACCGGAAGGGGGAGCCGATGGCCCGCCGTCCGCCCCTCTCTGCCCCCCCTTAACGCCCTCCGCGACCTCTCGACCCGAGTTTAGAACGCAAATCTGGCGGCAATCTCTATGGCGGTGCTTGTGGTGGTGATGATGGTGGTGATGATGCTTGTGGGGATGATGCACGTGGTGGTGATGCCTGTGGTGGTAGTGATGATGGTGATGGTGCTTCTGCGGTCTTTTGACGTCCGTATCCCGGCGGCACTCCTCCTCCTCCTTCCCCCTCTTCTTCCCGCTTTCTTTTCCCTCCCAACCTGCCTCCTTGCCCTCCTCCTCTTCCCTCCCCTCCTCTTCCGCCCCCCTGAAGAGGTCGGCGTAGTAATAAGGCGAAGGGTGTCTCCTTTGGGGAGGGTTCGGCTGCAGAAGTTGTCCACTGGCGCCCTCTTCGCCCTCCGCTGCCTCTTCAACCTCTCCGCTGATGGAGTCGTCGTCGCCAATGACTTGGATGAGCGCGGGAGGCGCGTGTTGGCGGTCACCTTCGCCCACGGCCTCGTAAACTCCCTCGTTGGCTGCAACTCTTGCCGCCCAAGCGGCCGCTAATGAAGCTGCTCCCAAGGCAAGAAGGAAAAGACGCTTTTAAGAGCAATTAAAACTCAAATTGGACGAAAAACCTTATAATAAATGGGATTTGTTAAACATTTGTTAAAACTTAATTTATAAGGAACGTATATAAAACTAGGTCCTTCGAAGGAAGCTGCGAGATTTGACATCAGCGTTCTCGGTGGTAATAAAGAGATCTTGAAACGAGTGGGAATGTTCATCACCAGAAAATTCACCGCCGGAAAATTCATCGCCAAGGGAAATTCATTGCCCTGTATGGATTATTTTGTTAACATATTGTGCATGAGATGGAAATTCACAGCTGATATTTTATAATTTCAAAGTTTTCACTCATATCATTAATCAGAAGACAGAAAATAACTATAGTAGAGTGATTCCCAAACTTTTGAGCTCCACTACAGCAACCCTCCAGGTCCTGCAGACCACCTCATTTCTGATACAAACGTACTTAATATAACCACATCAATGAAAAGGGGTTAATTTGACCGCAGAGAGGCGAAATCTGGAAATATGAAGGAGTAGAAACATCTTTAAGCTAAATAGGTACATTAGTAAAGTATTGAATACCTGCGATAGTGTAAGAATTGATTAACTTTTCCCAAAAAAAATTCAACTAAATATGTGGTTCATTCCAAAAAATTACATTTTGGAAACCTTCGCGGACTACCAACGAAACCTCCGCGGACCACAAATGGTCCGCGGACCATAGTCTGGGAATCACTGATATAGTATATTCATACAAACATCCTGTGCGGGTATTTTTAAACGATATGGTAGCCATTTCAAAGATTTTTGTATCAAAACGCGCATAGTTTCCCTTTTCCTATGGGACCGCCCATGGAGCCTACATAGAGGAGATCCCACTTCAGCTCCAAAGGGGGCGTATTTTGTTGCCAATTTAGTCGCAGCGTATTAGTTCCAGCTTGGCGGCGCAGGTGTTCTTAGGTTTGCTACAAATTGGGTAGTTTACACGTGGTCTTACGGGTAATCGTTGTATCTATTTCGTTTGTGTGAAATTTTCTCCATCTGCGGTGGAATATTTTATTACAAAATGATGCGAGATTCAAAGTGTTGCTTTGTGCCTGGCTGTTCGACAGGTTATAGCAAAACAGTACGAGTGAACAAGATTTTGGGAGTGAAGAACACAAGTGTTTTCAAGGCAAGGGTAAGTACACATTAGTCAGTAAATATAAATTTATTTAATGTAGAAAGGATATTAATTGAATTGATATTGTCATATTGAAATCGTTTGCTTTCAGGATGAAGCTCAGCTTCAGAAATGGAGGAGGATTATACCCCGCAAAGATCAAGTTTTCAGCGCAACGGACGTTGTCTGTGGGCTGCACTTTGCCGAGGAGGATATCATCAGGTATTACGAAACTATGATGCCTGATGGAAGCATCGAGAGAATAGAAAGAGGAAGGCTCCTTTTAAGACCTGATGCGTTCCCAACAATATTTCCTAATTTACCGAAATATTTTGGGAAGGTGCCAAAAAAGCGGAAGCCTCCATTGGATAGAAATCGTGGAGAAGCTTTGACTCCAGGATTTGATAGGCCTCCCAGCCCAGATATTGGAAGCATAAGTGGAATAGATAACTTAGCGCTTTTGGCTGAGGTTGCTGCAGAAATTAATCCTGTGATACCCGAGATGTTTACGGAAGAGGTCTTCGATGCAACTTCCTTGAGGGAAACGTTCAAGAGTGTCCATTTACCTAGTCTAAACTGGACTTCAGCTCTCGTTGGGAGCAATGTGGTTTTTCTGTCATTAGGGAGCAACTTTATGGCTGAAAAAACACTAGTTGTGTTTATGTTTATGTGTTATGTTTATGTGAAATTGGTATTCAAAGTGGTTTTTGTTCAAGTGCTTTGTTTTTATTTGTAATTATCCTTCTCTCTTTTCAGGTTGCTTCCTCAGTAGATTTGTATGTATACTGAATGTACTGCAAGTCCCTCAAGTTATGTAATGTATGTATGTTTATGTGAAATTGGTATTCAAAGTGGTTTTTGTTCAAGTGCTTTGTTTTTATTTGTAATTATCCTTCTCTCGTTTCAGGTTGCTTCCTCAGTAGATTTGTATGTATACTGAATGTACTGCAAGTCCCTCAAGTTATGTAATTTATATATATATATATGTTTATAGAAATAGAAATTTATGTGAAATTGGTTTTTTAATGTATACAGTGGCAGACACAGAGAATGCAAGAGCCTAAGGCGAATGTTATTTACAAGGCCAACAGCTTACGTCTGACCATGTGTGCCATCAGGTGTTCTGCTCATAGCCCTAGGTGCTTGCCTAGGTCGCCTAACCCTGTAACTGACCCTAAATGTACGTATATATATTTGTTATTAGTTTGTATTATAGTTTTTGTTCTTGTGATTTGGTATATTTTGTAATTATCTTTCTGTCTTTCCAGGTGTGCTTCCTCAGTTGAACTTGGATTTTCAATATTTATCTGAATGCCTTTAGCCAGCAAAGGCATAAATAGAATAGATAACATTAGTCTGGAGGAGGCTTGAATGCACGGCATTTCTGCTAAGTTTTTTAAATGTATATGTATCTACTTTAATTGCATTAATTTATATTATATGCGCTTAGTTTTCACTATAGTTTTTAATGTTCTGAATAGATATTTTTAGTAATCATCTTTCTTTCTTTTCAGGAGCTGGGCAAATGGGATATTGTTCAACTTTATTTGCACTTATTTATTTTATGTTATTGTTCATCATTGAATTGGTTTTTTAAGTAATTCTCTTCCTTTATTTTCAGGTGCTGGTTAATTGTGTATCTTAGTTTGGTTAGCTACCTTCTATTTTCCTTCGCAGGTTTTTTAACCCCCCTTCCTTTGTGGGTTTTTCCTGCAACTGTGGGTTTTTCTAGAGAATCCTTAAGGTTCTATAGCTTTTTCCCACACACAATCTTTATTAAATAAACTGTTTTAATACAAACATAAAATGCCATTGTGTTCTTATTTCATATTCCCGTTTTACTTTTACTATAAAATATCTCATTGGATTACCAAAACAAATATGACGTTCCTATTTAATGTGACAATATAACTGCATAGCATTTCCAAATGTCAAATTTCTGACAAAATACCTTATGGACATGTTACGAAATTTAAATAATCGTCAGCTTAAGAAAAAAATGCATCAATATATTACATGACGGTGTAATACTTATTTCGTCTCGAATGTTTGCCTGTATTTTGTAATAATATTGTCATTTCGTATTATAATAAAATACTGAATGTCGCATATATTTACCATAAGTAAAATTAGATATACTGATTATATTTTTGGATATTGCTATGTACACGTCGAACCGAAGTAAAAGGCACTCGTTTTCCAGATACCATGGATATTGAAAAAGTCCAAATTTTACCTCCACCTATCTATCCTCTATACAGTGAATTCCATAGTCGACCAAAGTCACAATAAATTTATCGAATATGGATTAAGCGAAATACTGAACATCAGAACAACCATTCCGTCCTGTAATTATACCCTAAACGAGGTTTTTTCAGGCGGAATTCCAATCAATTGATCCGCTACGTAATTCATGTAACATACTCGGTACTTCGTAAAAACAAATAGTTTATATTCATAGATTGATTTACAAACCTAAATTACCAATGCCATCTTACGTAACAAACTATTATCGCAAATAGAAACACGAAAATTACATTGTATCATATCTACGCCCCACAAATTCAGCAAACCTACCGCTCGCAGCGCTGCGTGTGGCGACTTTGGCAACTAAAACTTGAGCGACCAAACTGGCAACAGTTACGGACCCGGAGTGGAGTCTCCTCTATGTAGGCTCCATGGGACCGCCATTTGGAATGCGCTTGCCGATTCGCATGGCGGGTGATGTAAGCGGACAGGTGTCTTCAGATGGGGATCTTGTGAACCCTCGTGGGGCGACGCGAAGGAGCGTGGGGCTGCTTCGTCGCAAGGGGAGATCTTCAAAAGGGGAGGCGGCGTTATGGAGGAGAAGAGCACGCTGGTTTCCAGTGGAACACTCCTTGGAGTGGCACGATGGGAAATACGGGTATAGTATAGGCAGCTTCCGCTCCCTGCGCCCCACTCCCTTCTCTGCCATTCTCTTTTCAACCACCTCAGGAGGCTGAGGGGCTGCCTGTCCCGCTTTGTATCCCTTGGTTTAACGTCGATAAAGGCGATCGCTGGCAAAGGTGATGACTCCGTTCACTCGAGCGCAAACACAGAAGTCTCATTTCGCACGACTCGCTCCACAGGTGATTATGCAGATTCGAAAATTCTTAAGCGAATCATTCGGGAGAATATATACGGCCAAAATATTTGAATTTCGCAAATTTGAAAATCCTCTGACTAGAAGAAAAAGTAAAAACGTTTTAAGAGACTAGCGTGTGTGTATTTCAGGTAACATCTGCATGCTCAAAAGCGAAGAATCCCGTTTTGTATGCAACGTCAAACTAATTGTAATATAAAATCACTTTATGCTGCTATGAAATAGCGCCTGTCTAACGATGAATTCGACTGTAGGTTTTCATTATTTTTACTTTCTCCATATACGTAGTATAGAGAAAGTATTATTTTCATGAAAAAAATCGACTACGAGATTTCAACGGAAATACACGTTTTGAGGTTCCTAGAACACGTTTAGACTATTTTCGGAATGATGTGTATGTATGTGATTGTGGGGGCTCTAACTTTAAAAGTAATTGCCATATCGTTACCAAATTTCAAATATAACACTTTGGTATGAGCATGAAGAGCTGAGTAGTTTTTAGACAATACCGGTTAACCGAAAGTTGAGGTTTATTCGAAACCAGATTCGGTTTTGGCGAAATATCTCCGTTAAAACATCATTATTGTATATACAATTCGATAGAAAGGTTATAGAGAATGTAATTTTCTACAGCTTTTATTTGAAACAGTATTCCATAGCAGTTATTGTTAAGGAATTATTTATAAATAATCGGTTTTTCGGTTTCCGTCAAATATATCCATAAAAACGTCGTTATTGGTAATCTTCGTGAGGACCAAAGTTGTAGAGAATAATATTTCTTCCAAGTTTGTTTGAAACAAATTTTTGTATAACCATCCACTTCGGAGATATTACATTTTTCGTAATTTTCAGTATACAGCGCCAACACCATGTAGCGATGAATTCTGTAAACATATTCAAAATATACGTAATTTACGAAAATTAGGACGACTGTATTCTTTTACGATACGAAATAATAATTTTGTCTCATAATGCTATTCATAATAATTTAAATATCTATACCTCAAATATGGAGAAAGTCATGTGTTGGCCACATCAGATTTTTTCATAAAAGTAACATGTAACTTGTTATTAAGTTCATTGAAATTAATTAGAAGGAGGGAAAATGATATAAACATTACCTGAATAGAGATGAAGTGATTAAAAAGTGTTTAAAGGAAAATCGGAAAGAAAAAGAGAAAGGAAAAGGTTTCAGCTGATAGACGACTTGAAAGGGAGAGAGTTATCAAGACATGAAGAAGACAGCGGAAGATAGGAGTACAATATGGAGAACGAGGTTTAATCATGAATAATCACGGACCTGTCTACGAACAGATTACCTCTGATGATGGCGATTGTAACTAATAATAAATGATTCTATATTAATTATGTACAAATCTAAAATTTCATTAATAGCGGAAATATCCGATTTGCTCTTTATACGAAATCTAGAGTCTGAGGTATAATAATAAACGAAAGACATTTAAGTGGAGACCTACTATTATAAAATTATATCACAAATATCATAGAAAAAAATTAATACTTCATCAACGCCGTCCTCGTAATTTTCAGTTATATGAAAGTGACAAGAAAGACTAGAAACATATGACCTAACTTTAATGTTCCTTTTTAATATCATCATGAGAGAGTTTCACCCTTTATAAATCGAGGAGTTCCCTTCACAAATGATTAGCACGAGACTATATTTTTATTTTCCTTCCGCATCCAAAGATTGCTTCTTCAATTCAAATTAAACTTTTCCTCTCCTCGAAGATTGGATCAGGAGGAGGAGAGAGAGAGAGAGAGAGAGAGAGAGGGAGAGAGAGAGAGATTGGGTGAGAATGAGAGGGGGTGAGGGAGAGAGAGAGAGGGAAGGATGGAATGGAGAAAATAAAAGGTCCGGAAAACATTACTCCATCATCAGAGCGCGACCACCGTCGTGTAGAAACTCGATGCATGGAGGTGGATAGGGAGTGGTGGATCCATTCATTCTCCTTAACCTCCTTCTCTCCTTTTTCATAAAAACGAATTCACAAAAAAATTCCCGTCCACTTATGTCCTCTCCGTTTTTCCTACCCAATAATTTCACCCGGAGCGAGCGACTTCCCCCTCTCCCCTCCTCCCCCCGTTCTCCCTCTCTACCCCTCCTCCCCCCGTTCTCCCTCTCTACCCCTCCCCCTCTCCCCTCCTCCCCCTCTCCCCTCCTCCTCCATCTAGCCTCTCAAATTATGAGAGGCATTGGGTATGCAAGAACTAACCACAAAGAAAGAAAGGAGAGGGCAGGAAGGCGCCACGTAAAAATAATGATAAAAAGGCAAGCCTCGAAATAAAAAAAAGTTAAAAAAAGGCACGCTCCTGTGCGTAAGTAGGGCTCTTCTGGTTTGATTGAATGGAAGAGGAATTGGTGCGGACTTTTTCTAATCGGGAGTGGAATGGGGTGGGTGAAGAATCTGAATGGGAGAGATCGAGAAAAATGGAGAGAGAAAAATCAAGAAGGGGTGAGAGAAAGGGGGTAGAAAGTCCATTGGAATTATTTCAGAATTTCGAAGCTAACATAAATGCTTACTTTTTTCATAAGCTTTTATTATAAACGATAACAACGAGATTAAGTAAAACAATAACGATTTTTGAAGTTTACAATTAGATAAAAAAAACGTATTTAATCAAAAGAGCGAGGCTCTGAACACCATAAATCATAAAAAGACGCTGGAGACATTCGTAAGTGGGAGACAAGCGTCCGTATATATTTTCCGCTTTAAAAATGTTGCATCGCGGCTCGCAGCAAAAGGAAATTTTATTTTTCCCAAAGAGATAAGGTAACTCTTGGTAAGCGATTCTGAGAATTTAATAATCTGTGAGAATTCCATTGGTAAGCGGATTCCGCAAGTATTAGGATGAATTCGGAATCAGCCGCATGCCAAAGAGATGTTATTCGGGGAATGTACACGTCGCGAATGAACTTATTTCTCTATCGAATACCTCGGTTTCTCCATACCCAGATATACTGGATTTGACAGATGGATTAAAATCGATTAGAGTTCGCATTGGAAACATTATCGACTCTCTTTACGACAGAATTGAAATTCTGAGGTGAATGTGAAATTTCTTTTTGAAGCCAAGCCTGATAATTCTGTTTCTAACTCACAAAACTAATACTCTTTGTTTGAAATCTTTTATTTAATTAGCCAACTTTGATGTATGTATTCATTTGTCATACCTTTTTTAAAACTGGATTATTTCTTCTAATAAAGACTGATACTAGTATTTAAATTCTATCGTGTCGTATGACGAAAGGTTAAATGCAAGAAGGTATTCCACAGTCTCGTATAAACCCGAATAAAGTCGTCTGTCAGTCTGCCTGCCTCTCTTTCTTCCGCTCTCATCACCTATCTTTTTATAAAATCTTTTACATGCGTTCGTCCGATATTTATTTATATATATATTTTGGGGTAGACCATTTTTTGTTCCCTCATAACTTTTGAACGAATGATCGGATCGTAAAGAATGTTACATTAATTTAAAGCTTATGGCTTTCAGATGGTTTTAGCCCATAAACAATTTCGTATCGAATCTAAAAGTTAAACTGTGAATGTTCAAATTTTCCAAAAGTCTATTTGGTTACGGTGGCTCTGCCGGTGAGTTTGGGGACGTTTTAGTAGCAAGAAATTGAACTACTACATAGTCACAGTATTCTTTGTTCCTACGTTAAAAATGACAGCGGGATATACGGATTTCAAAGTGAGTTGTCATTTTCACCAATATATGGCGAAAGAAGTTATAATGCTTAATTGTACGATAATTTTAGCTTATTTCTATTATGTCAATTTATACCTCAATAATGTTCACTATTGGTTTTAAAATTTGGAACTTATTCATAAAACAATTAACAACCCGTAATCAGTAGATGGTTCCTTTGGGAAAGTATTTTTACTCCTCACGCTGCGGTAGATGGCGTCTGGGTAGAAAAGTATCTTCGAAATTTCAAAACTTGCGTAATGGAGTGTCACGGCGTAGTGGCGAGCGCGTTGGCCTGCTACGCTGAGCTATTGAAAAACTGCGAAAGTTGCATTTTTTCAATCGATCTTGCGGTCCCGTTTTTGCTTGTTTAGAGGAGAGCACGGAAATCAACGCTTCATCCTTCGGAAGGGACATAAAACCATTGGTCCTCCTTGGCGCTTTTCGAAAAGAGTAGACTAATGCCTGTACCGAGTTTCTCTTCTTATTAGCTTTTTGATTTAAACTGACGAGCCTACTAGCGTTAGAGTCGTATGAAGTCACAAAGTTCCACAAATCACGAACTTTGACATCGATCATTGTAAGAAAGCGATTGAGATAAATTATTTATGTTCGTTTTTTTTCATTGAATGTTATTCATTTTCGCACTTAAAAGATGAAAACAAGTAAGAATTAAAAAAATTGAAAAATAAAATCTTTTTGCTTAAAAAAATAGGCGGCTTTAAAAGAATAAAACAAGAAAATTTTCAGATTATTTGTTCTTTATAAAAGATTTTGGTGTCATGTACTTGTCATTACTATAACTTTACATATCATTTACGTAATAATTTCATTTCATAAGCTGGAGTAAATGTATTTTGAATATAAAGTTAATAGCAAAACATTTTTTAAATGAGGCTCAACCTTAAAAACCTCCTATCAATGCGAAATTATTACGTAAATGATATGTAAAGCAACAGTAATGAAAAGAATATGACACCAAAATCTTTTAAAACGAACAAATGATCTGAAAATTTTCTTGTTTTATTCCTTTAAGGCCGCCTATTTTATAAAACAAAAAGATTTTATTTTTGATTTTTTTACAAATTCATACTTGTTTGCTGCCTTCTTCCGAGCCGCAACCTTCGTGACGTATTGTAAACCCAATTGGTTGCTATGAGAGACGATAGAGGAGCATTCTGAGACACGCAGAGAGGGTGCAGGTGGGAGAGAAAGAGGTTTAGATAGAGAGGGGTGCGTCGCCCACTCCCGTCCGCCCCCCGCTGGCTGCGTGGGTGCTCTCCGCAACCCCTTCTTATCTACTCCATGCCTGGAAGCGCAGCTATTTCAATTAGGGTGTCGAGGTTAGGCCGGAGAGGGAAGGAAGGGGGAGGAAGGGGTGCTATAAGGGGAGATGAAGGCAGGGCTGCGATGCTTCCTTTGTAGAGACCCGTGGCAATCGAATTAGAGGACGCGAAGGTCCCTCAAAGATACATAGTTTGATGAAACAACTTAAAGGACTCAAAAAAATACATTGCTAAAAATTATGAAGACTGAGGCAGCTTAAAAAGGCAAAAATAAGCGGATATTATTGGCCCAAATAGAAAAAAGAAAATTGCTACTGATTCGAGGAAAAAAGAATAAAAGTAGTTGCTTAGCATGTACAGTGTGGGACGCTGTATCCGGCATGCTTGGGACCTGAGGGTTGCCGGATAGGGGGTTTTTCCGGAATTCGGATAGCCAGGCATAAAATGTAGAAACAAATGCACAACCTTTCTTTTGAGTCTTTAAACCCACTGGGTGCTGATTCCTCTGGTGCAACAACAGTTTTTCTAGGAATATACCTCCAATATAAAGAAGTCTCGTCAGCATTATACACCTCCTCCGCAGTAAAAATGTGAGCACGAGAATACAGGCCTTCACCATCGACTGGTTATAAAACACATCAGTGGCGCCACCAACAAACATAAATAACTTGGCGCACATTTTAAATATTACACTTTGTCGGTTTTCGGAACGTTCCGGATATTGGGTAGCCGGATACAGGGTCCTACACTGTATATGGATATTTTTCTAAACTTTTAAACTATACATCTGATCGGCATTTTGTTGCAAAATTTTATCCCTCAGGGCTGTCATAACATAAAGGTGTCAATTAATATCTGAATGAGAACTTCTTAACTACTGGCGCCTTGCTATGAGATATTTCTGTTTATGTTCCTCTCGACTAACAACAAGATGGTACTCACGAATATCGGCTCATATCGCGACACAGCCTCCCACTCTTCTCCCTCGTATCCTTCCCCTACGACTCATCCTTCCTCCCCTCCTCTGCAAGTAGCACCCTCCCTCCCCCGTCTCTTCCCTCCCCATCCTTCGCCTCCCCCTCCTTCGCCTACCCCTCCTCTCGAGTAGCACTCCCGCCTTCTCCCATAATCATCGTGGCCACTTTAGTGGCCGATGGTTTTTGACTCGATTGGTGATTTCGGAGCGTGGGACAACGAAAAAAGGTGTAGAGAAGGAGGCTGAGGCTGGGGAGGGGAAGGGGGGGTAGGAGGGAGACTGGGTGGGGAGGTAGGGGAGAGGCTGAGGCTGGGGAGGGGAGGGGAGGTAGGACGGAGATTGGGTGGGGAGGTAGGGGGGAGGATGAGGCTGGAGAGGGGAGGGGAGGTAGGACGGAGACTGGGTGGGGAGGTAGGGGGGAGGCTGGGGAGGGGAGGGGTGGTAGGAGGGAGACTTGGTGGGGAGGTAGGGGGGAGGATGAGGCTGGGGAGGGGAGGGGAGGTAGGAGGGAGACTTGGTGGGGAGGTAGGGGGGAGGATGAGGCTGGAGAGGGGAGGGGAGGTAGGAGGGAGACTTGGTGGGGAGGTAGGGGGGAGGATGAGGCTGGGGAGGGGAGGGGAGGTAGGAGGGAGACTGGGTGGGGAGGTAGGGGGGAGGCTGAGGCTGGGGAGGGGAGGGGAGGTAGGAGGGAGACTTGGTGGGGAGGTAGGAGGGAGACTTGGTGGGGAGGTAGGGGGGAGGATGAGGCTGGGGAGGGGAGGGGAGGTAGGAGGGAGACTTGGTGGGGAGGTAGGGGGGAGGATGAGGCTAGGGAGGGGAGGGGTGGTAGGAGGGAGACTTGGTGGGGAGGTAGGGGGGAGGATGAGGCTGGGGAGGGGAGGGGAGGTAGGAGGGAGACTTGGTGGGGAGGTAGGGGGGAGGCTGAGGCTGGGGAGGGGAGGGGTGGTAGGAGGGAGACTTGGTGGGGAGGTAGGGGGGAGGATGAGGCTGGGGAGGGGAGGGGAGGTAGGAGGGAGACTTGGTGGGGAGGTAGGGGGGAGGATGAGGCTGGAGAGGGGAGGGGAGGTAGGAGGGAGACTTGGTGGGGAGGTAGGGGGGAGGATGAGGCTGGAGAGGGGAGGGGAGGTAGGAGGGAGACTTGGTGGGGAGGTAGGGGGGAGGCTGAGGCTGGGGAGGGGAGGGGAGGTAGGAGGGAGACTTGGTGGGGAGGTAGGGGGGAGGATGAGGCTGGAGAGGGGAGGGGAGGTAGGAGGGAGACTTGGTGGGGAGGTAGGGGGGAGGATGAGGCTGGGGAGGGGAGGGGAGGTAGGAGGGAGACTTGGTGGGGAGGTAGGGGGGAGGCTGAGGCTGGGGAGGGGAGGGGAGGTAGGAGGGAGACTTGGTGGGGAGGTAGGGGGGAGGATGAGGCTGGAGAGGGGAGGGGAGGTAGGAGGGAGACTTGGTGGGGAGGTAGGGGGGAGGCTGAGGCTGGGGAGGGGAGGGGAGGTAGGAGGGAGACTGGGTGGGGAGGTAGGGGGGAGGCACAAACACAATGATCAATCTTTTTTCTTTATCTAGCGAACTATTTCAATGGCCACAAATGATTCTCACACAACGATTGGAGGTCCGCGAAGGTACCTTTTCTTAACTCTCTTTAATAACATTCTCAAACAGATTGAGTATAGAAAACAAAAGTATGAACCCTGGAGGAGAAGGGGTTGTGAGCGTGAAGGATCGAAGACAAAATTATTCCTTAGAATTATTTTGTTACGCGAAAATGAAATGAGTACCATTGTATGGAAAACACTCAGTTATGGAAACAAAATAACCTGGATCGCTAATAAAAACAGATGACGGGAGGGATCGAAGAAAATGCAGCTGGAAAGAAAGAACACTTGAGATAAAGGCAGAAGGAAAGGAAATACATAATGGGAAAAGAGATCTGGTTCCCTTGGGGACGCCCCACTGGGATGGAGAGACAGAGAAAAGGAAAAGTTGGAGAATTAAAGGGGGGTGGGTGGAATGGGAAAGACGTTTGAGATAGAGTAAAGGTAGAAGGAAGGGGTGGCCATCGCGAAAACAAGTGAAAGGGAAAGAAAGGTAATGCGAATGTGTATGTGTGCGGGAGACAGAGAGAGAGAGAGGAGATGCGAACGAGCAAGTAATGCAAGGAATGAGCGATGAGGAAGGATGGAGAAAGAAACAAGGTCTGCGGGAAAGGTGAAGAGAGAGAGAGAATAAAAGGGTGTATTAGGAAGAGAAAGAAAGAAAGGAGAGAGAGAGAGAGGGGAGAAGGGAGTACGAAAGTGAATGTGAATGTAAGGTAGGGTGACCAGACGCTGTTGGTAGGTAACAACCGGGACGAAACAAGTTTTGAAAGGGAAAAACCGGGACATTTTCTGAAAAAACCGGGACAATGGTTTTTTTCTTGAATATTCTAAAAATCAAATCAATATATTTAAAAAAGAATATATAAACTATAATTTATTGAAATAACAATAAAATTACATATTTCGTGATTAATTAAGCAGTATTACAATAAAACGTATTAGGTGAAAATGGTGTTTTCAATCATATTTTAAAGTACTTCTGCCTGCCTTGATCAAATTTTCATCATTTTTAATCGTGTCATAAAAACTTTTAGGTCATATTAAAGTTGAATTTACACATCATTATGGAATTTATGATTTTTATATCCAAGCGGTTTCGTTCATCAGACGATTGAATGTCTATTTGTGAAAATATTCTTTCCACACTTCCATTTTGTGCCGGAATGGCAAACAGAAAGTTACATAGTTTCTCCATTTCTGAACTCTGTTCTAGAAATTCAAATTATGAAAAAAAAAATATGACCACCGGCCGTAGCAAGATCTATTAAGCCACTCATAATTCCTTTCTTTCGTCTCTTTTGAAATCAAAATTTTAAGCAATGAAAATTGATTAAATAATTAACTTTCGTCGACTTGAAAGCCCATGTCAATAACATTTTTACACATTTTGCGCTTCTTCCCAAACTGGGGAACTTTTTAATAGCATCAATTTGAGTAAGGGTTCAACCTATTTTTTTTTAGATAGACACAGGTTGTTATGTACATGTCAAATATTTCCTCTTTAAATGATTGTATCTCATCCTTCTGAATATTATTATAAGATAAAACTCTGAGGGCACTCAAAGGGACAAATGTTTCGTTAATGCGTAATATAAGCATGCCAATCGTTTCAAGCACGTAATTCATTACCTCTATTACGCAATTTTCCGAACATTCAATTTTTAGAATTTGTTTATTAAGTAAACCAAGAATATTAAGCATTGCATGGAAGTATGATTCATTTACTGGTGATTCAAAAAATTTCACAATACATTTTGGGAACTTATCTTCTGAAAATAAATATGCTTTCAGTGCTTCGAACATTTTCAATACTCTATCAACCGCATTGTATAAACTTAATCAGCGAATTTTTGAATGGGTCAATAACTTTTCATACTTCAAATATAATAGAGAACAAACATTTTTCAGTCGCTAGGTACGTAGTGCATAAGCTGAAAAGTATGACAGTATATTTACCACGACCATTTCTACATCACAAGATAATCTCTCAGCTCCCGATTCAATAGCGTTATGCAAAATATGCGCCGAACATCCAACGTCTAGTAAATTGAGATTAATTTTCTCGCGTAATTTATAAAAGACATTGTTTTTGCCTTTTCTCAACAGTTTGGCACGACATTCTATTTAAGATAAATGGAGTAAGTAAATTGTTGCGAAGTCCATTCGTGAATATAAAAGCTTCAATAAATTCTCTTGAGCAATTTCAGCAATATTTCGGGGCTTGTAGGTCAGAAATAGGGTTAAATAAATTAATTATAGATGCTCGAGAACTGGCAAATTTTTTTATCTTGTGTTGGATCAAACAATTGCTTCGATAAAGGAGAGGTTTCAGCGACTCAAAAACCACAGTGAATATTTTAGTTTCTTATATAATTTGAGTGAACTGAAAATCATGGATAAGAAAATTCGTATTTTGTTAGAATCAGCTGTTAGTGAAATACCATGAGTCTTTCCAGCACTTAAATGCAAATGCTTTTTATAAAATAGTATTTGGAATATCGAGTTTGGTTTTCAAAATAATTTCGTATAAACGGAAATAACAAAAAACTACTGCATATACCATCATTATTACAAGAAAAAAACCGGGACATTGATGCGTCCCGAAAAAAAAATCGGGACACCGGGACAAAATTCTGAAAACCGGGACAAATCCGGGGAAACGCCTTGTCACCCTAATGTAAGGGATATGTGCTCACACTCTCAGTCACTTTATCGAAATTTTAAGTCCAAACTCAGAATAAAAGGAAAACTCTCAAATTTCACCCGAAATGCGATGCTTTATGTTTTTAATGTATTAAAACAATGCGACTTTGAAAGATGAACAGCACATGTATCTTGGAAGATATAGGCAGCAGAGAAATGGGCCACAGTCAGGAGATTTCTTTTTCATCAAGTCTACCATTAGGGACTCGCGGCATCTATAGAAAACATTGTGAACATATCTGAAGAATCTACATTTCAATGGGTTTATGTAGCAGATCCGGGGCCATTTTTCGGAATGCTACTTGCCCTTGCGTTCGACCCTCATTGGTGAGGATTAGCGTCCCTCACTCGGACCTGAGTCCCGGACCCTAGCTTGGTGTAGTCTACCCTCACAGCGAGTGGTGAAATTACCGATCTACTACTGCAAAATTGTAATGCTTTTTGCAAATACGAAAACTGAAAGTTACGTCATTGCATTGCGGTGAAAATGCTGATTATTGGCGTTTTTTAAACGAAATTCTAAGATACGTATCAACGGGGTTAGGAAAAGAACGAGGTAGAGGGTGGGGGAGGAAGGAAACTGAAGGGAGAGTGAGAGGTACCAACCCAAGCGCTTCGACGTGCCTTAAGCTTTTTAGGAGAGAAATTTGAAATCGACATTGCCTTTCCGAATTAAAACACGTACAGCGACTCTGTCCTCTCAGCTATCCCTTTCAAATAGTCTACAGAGACGATAAAATATTAAACATAAAGCAACGACAATGAAAATATGATTGTTTTCTTTGTCATTGGTCTATGTTTCATGATTTTCTCGGGATTTCAAATATTCTTCTTTGGAAGAAATAAGAGCAGGATGTGCTAAACGTTTTTGTTGCGCTTTTCTAAGATGATAAAGTAGACCTTCAGGAGATGTGAAATGAAAAAAGTCTCATATGCGCAAAACACCAGACATAACTCAAGTGATTCAATAAAGGCACAGATATACACTGAAAATATTAATGTTATCTAACTTAATTGATGAAGTTGATTCATTTTCATTGATTCAATTGCAAAACTAGAAGAAGAATCTGTGGGCAATGTCATTACTTGTTCATGCACCTGCTCAGATTCACATTTTTCTTTCTCATACGAAGTATCGAGAAAGTATTGTTATCGCGAAAAAATTCGACCTCGAGATATTTACGGAAATATACGTTTTAGGTGTCGCTAAATCCGAAAAAGTGGTTTTCGCAATGCCGTCTGTCTGCTGTTACAGGCTCTGGAGCCTAGACGGTAAAGCGAAAATGAATGAAATTTCGTACTTAGCAATTCATCATACTGAGCAGAGTATACATAGAAATGGTTGACATTGCTCAGTAATTAAGAGTAGTTTATTCTACGCATTTTTAACAACAATCCGATTTTCTCAAAAACGACTATAGAGATTTTGATCAAATTTCGTACAGTTACTTGAGTTTACGTCTTCAATAATAATGTATAGTTCATATTCCTCAAAAAATGAATATAAGGCTAGTTTATTCTATGCAAATTTAACAACAATTCGATTTTCTCAAAAACGGCTTTAACGATTTTGATCAAATTTCGTACAGTTACTTGAGTATACGTCTTCAATAATACTACGTATTTCATTTATCCCAACGAACGAATATAAGCCTAGTTTATTCTAGGCAACTTTATCAATAATTCGATTTTCTCAAAAACTGTTATAACGATTCTGATCAAATTTAGTACAGTTACTTGAGTATACATCTACAACAATACTACGTATTTCGTTCTTCCCAACGAATGAATATAAGGCTAGTTTATTCTTGGGCAACTTTAACAAAAATTGGATTTTCTAAAAACAGTCTCATACGATTTTCATTTTCTAAAGATAACTAAACGACGCATTAGTACGTATATGAGAAAGTTTGTACAATGTATGTTGTACCGATTTTTTAATCTTATAAATTGTCCTCTGAGACACACCACACAGCTTGCTCGTCCTACTAACAGCAGATGACAGGATTTCATTAGACCCATTGAGGCAACTACTAAGAATATTGTTTGTTTTTCCGAGCTCACCTTGCTTTCTTTTCCTCGTTAAGACGTCCATTTTCTCACAAAAACCACAATATCAATATGAAAATACTTTAGGGATAATCAACGTGTGATGTACATACACAATATTTTTAAAAAGGGGACACTATAAACATAAACCTGCAAACACAACGTATCTCTACATTTGAACCGTATTACACACTTCGGTTTGATAACTTTTTGAAGAATTGTTAAAACAACTAATTTTCAATACATAATAAAACTGTCAAAATTTGTAAGTACTTTCCCGCAAACTTATGAGCAGACAAAACGACGAAAGCACAAGATAGTCCAACTGCTGAGTCGTAACTGAGGGATCGCAATAAAACTTTCGCATTGTTCACCCTCCCCTTGGCGACCCAACCCCACATCTGGGTGCATCAAAAATAACTTCAAACATTTACCTACAACTTTCTCGCTTAGACCATGAAAGTATCTTTATAAATAAAAAAGTTTCTCACAAACTTTTTCAAGTCAGGCTGAAACACGCAAAAGGAACTTTTATAATTAAATGCAGAAAACAAATATTTAAAATAAATTTATTAAACTTTCAGTAGAACCATTACGATCCTTAAACATTCCTGAACCTAATGCAAAAAAACTGCATTACATTATTTTAAAACAGAACGTATAAATCATCGACTGAAAAATGTCCATTTCAAGTCAAATATTGTTTATCGCATTTTGTATACAATATAATTTTTAGTTTTCTTTTAAAAGTATATCATCAGATTCTGCGTTAAAAATAGCGCAATTAGAAATTTTGAATTTTTATTTTAATGCAAATTTAAATATTTAGTGAGATTTGGCAATCCCCGTGTCGTAGAGGAGGAGGGGGCGATTGGATTTTTAAGTCTGCAGGAGAGGGGAGAAACGATGCCGTTTGAAACCGTACTGAAACTTTAAGGTGGAACGCTCTATAGAAGAAAACCAGAAATTTCTGTGACATGCCAACACTTTCTTGAAAGATTTATAGCACAGAGCCTAGTATTATTATTCTACTAAAGTAATTCCCGGATGAAATGTTTTGCGATACATTGGAGTCGAAAAGTTCCAACTACACTCACTCAGTTTATCGTAAAAAACATGATCTCTCATCCTTACCACTGTCTCTCTCCCTCCCCCTCTCTGCCCTACCTTACTCTCCCTCCCTCTCTCTCTCTCTCTCTCTCTCTCTCTCTCTCTCTCTCTCTCTCTCTCTCTCTCTCTCTCTTTCCCTCCTTATACGTTTAATATCCTCTCCAAATTCTTTCTCTCGACATATTCTCTCCTCACCCTTCCGAAGTAAGCCGTCATCTTTAGCTCAACAATGGTGGTCTTCCATTGTTAAAGGAAGGATACAATAAGAGGGGAAGCGTAAAGGCGCAGAAGAGACTCCAGCGGTCGGGGAAGACGACCTTTTCCCTTGAATTCAGGCCGTCAAAGGTTCAGAGGGTGCAACTAATCACCGAAAAATTTCAAGGCGTTAAATATACGGAATATTTCTCGCTTTAGGCGTTCTAGTGGTAAAGAATCGTTTGGGAGGCTTTCTCAGGATACTTCCTTGTACAGATTTAAGGAAAAAAGTGGCCCAAATTAAGAAAATGGTGGCCCCTTTCTTCAATGCAATACGTTTGGTATGCACTGAAAGGTCAATTGAGCATCGTCGTTAGAATTAGAGAACACAGAAAGGCGCAAGATGAGGAAGAATAATTGTCTCGTACGCACTCAACCACGTCAGTGATGCAGTTATATATATATATATATATATATATATATATATGTATTGGATTTTGAAAGACTAAATTTCAAACATCCGAACATAATAAACGGGTTCGAATTTTCTGGCATTAAACAAGGGATAATCAACAAAAAAAATAGCTTTCGCCGGAATCTGTTCTGAAGGAGAATAAGGAAATGGAAATGATGGAATCGCGTCTTTAAATGTGTTTACAATAGTCGAGAAGGGGGAAGAAATTAAAGAGAGGTGGAGGGAGGGGAGAGGGGGAGGGGAGAGGGGGAGGGGAGAGGGGGAGGGGAGAGGGGGAGGGGAGAGGGGGAGGGAAGAGGGGAAGGAAAGAGGGGGAGGGGAGAGGGGGAGGGGAGAGGGAGGAAAGGAGAGGTGTGTATATGGCGTCAACAAAGGGCTGTCGTTTTGAGGAGGCTCCCGCAACCAGACATCCAATCTCTTTTGTCCCAATTATTTGGTGAGACGGAGCGGAAGGTCAACAGATCCTAACGCAGATTCATCGAGGGAGTATGCTGCGAGATAGTTATGGAAGGAAGAGAGACAGAGGGAGAGATAGAAGGAGAGAGAGAGAAAGAGGGAGGGAGGGGGGCAAAGCGATCGGCAATCGGCAGATCCGCAATAATCCGTCGGACGAAACAAATTAGCGTCAAGTGGGGATTCGGAAGAGGTCCGCCAGGTGGGGGGAGTGGCGCGGTAAGGTGGAGTCCAAGCGCCAAGTCACGCGCGCATCGAGTTAGTCCCGCAGTGCAAATAGCGCGTGAGGGGGAGGTTGGAGGTAATTTGGGAGGCAGGAGATCCGGTTCATTTGCGGGAGGGAGGAAGAAATACGGATCGGAGTGGTGTTGTGTTGACACGGGAGAGAGATTGGCTCGGAAAGGAAGGATCCCATCAAAGGGATGTGAAGTTGTTTCGCTGCGGGATACGAACGCCGCGGCCAATATGGGTCGACTTAAAACGGAAAGTCACGGAATCAAGTAATCTTCGGTCCATCGCGTAGATATTTTCTGGTCACATTCGGCAGAATTTCTCTAGGAAAATTCCTATTTCGGAACACAATTTCCTAAAATTTCGAATAATTTTTATTTAAGCAAATTTTTATTCCTTTTATTCATTGATCGCAGCTCCAAAAAGAGGGGAGCGATTTAATATTTATATTTTGAAATGAACGTCGAAATAAAGTTGATTATTTGCATAAAAAACTTTAATTCCGTACAACTTCTTCATAAAAACATAAGAGAATACATTTTCTCACTTTTACACGAATAATATTTCGAGACAAGAAGAGAAGTCTTAAAAAAGAAAATTTCGCACAAGGTGTTGATTAAAGCCCAAATGAGCGATCTCAACAAAGAGGATAAATTAAAAGTTGAATTCGCGTGGAATAAAAGAAAAAAGAAGTTCAAAAGAGAGTCGCAGCAGAATGAACTGAAAGGTGCTAATTAAGAGAGCAAGAAACAGTGAGAGAGAGAGGGAATTGAATTGTGAGAGGCCATAGGATGTCGGTGGCGGGGCGGGGGGCGGGGGGCGTGGCAGGGAAGAGGGGACGGTGACGGGCACTATGGGCATGTTGAGAGATTAGATAGGAGTTTAGATGTGTGTGTGAGAGAGAGAGGGGAGGGGGAGAGGGGGGGAGGGGGGAGGAACTACTAGGAGGAAGAGAATTTTAAAAATGGAAATGTCTTTTCAAAGTGTCAGCGAGAGTATAAGGTCGTTAGTTTGATTAGCGAAATTGAACTAAAAACCAACAACAGTTTGGTATAGTCGGCGTTAAAATCAATATTTCGCGGTGATAAGAATGATGAGATATTTGCTCTTTTGGAAAGTAGAGACGGGATCATTTGCTGCAAGACAAACGAGTATGGCTGGAGTGATATTAGGGAAGAAATTCTCTTTTAAAAAATTCTATGAAAGGAAAGCGCCTTCACTTTCAATTGGAAAACAAATAGTAGCATTTCGTAGTCCTTTTTACTTTCTCATACGAAGTATAGAGAAAGTATTGTTTTCGCGAAAAAATCCGACCTCGAGATTTTTACGGAAATATACGTTTTAGTGGTTTTCGCAATGCCGTCTGTCTGTCTGTTACAGGTTCTGGAGCCTAGACGGTACAGCGAAAATGAATGAAATCTCGTACTTAGCATTTCATCATACTGAGCAGAGTATACATAGAAATGGTTGACATTGATCAATAATTAAGAGTAGTTTATTCTACGCATTTTTAACAACAATCCGATTTTCTCGAAAACGGCTCTAACGATTTTGATCAAATTTCGAAGAGTTACTTGAGTTCATATCTTCAATAATGCCGTATAGTTCATATCTCTCAAAAAATGATTATAAGGTAGTTTATTCTAGGAAATTTTAACAATAATTCCATTTTCTCAGAAACGGCTGTAACGATTTTGATCAAATTTCGTACAATTACTTGAGTATACATCTACAATAACAGCACGTATTTCATTTTTTTTATGAATGAATATAAGACTAGTTTATTCTTGGACAACTTTAACAAAAATTGGATTTTCTAAAAACAGGCTTACACGATTTTCATTTTCTAAAGATAACTAAAGGACGCAATAGTACCCATATATGAGAAAGTTTATACAATGTATTTTGTACCGATTTTTTCTCGGAAAATTAGCCATCCACCCACGAAAAAAATCTGTACAACATACATTGTACAAACTTTCTCATATATGGGTACTAATGCGTCGTTTAGTTATCTTTAGAAAATGAAAATCGTATAAGCCTGTTCTTAGAAAATCCAATTTTTGTTAAAGTTGCCCAAGAATAAACTAGCCTTATATTCATTCATTGAGAAAAATAAAATATGTAGTATTATTGTAGATGTATACTCAAGTAACTGTACGAAATTTGATCAAAATCGTTATAGCCGTTTTTGAGAAAATCGGATTGTTGTTAAAGTTGCCTTGAATAAACTAGCCTTATATTCATTTTTTGAGAAATATGAACTATACAGTATTATTGAAGACTTAACTCAAGCAACTGTACGAAATTTGATTAAAATCGTTAGAGACGTTTTCGAGAAAATCGGATTGTTGTTAAAGTTGCCTTGAATAAACTAGCCTTATAATCATTTTTTGAGAAATATGAACTATACAGTATTATTGAAGACTTAACTCAAGTAACTGTACGAAAGTTGATTAAAATCGTTAGAGACGTTTTCGAGAAAATCGGATTGTTGTTAAAAATGCGTAGAATAAACTACTCTTAATTATTGATCAATGTCAACCATTTCTATGTATACTCTGCAGAGTATGATAAAATGCCTATGTACGAGATTTCATTCATTTTCCTTCTACCGTTTAGGCTCCAGAGCCAGTAACAGACAGACAGACGGCATTGCGAAAACCACTTTTTCGGAATCAGCGACACCTAAAACGTGTATTTCCGTAAAAATCTCGTGGTCGAATTTTTTCGCGAAAATGATACTTTCTCGATACTTCGTACGAGAAAGTAAAATTGGATTTTCTAAAAACAGGCTCATACGATTTTTCATTTTCTAAAGATAACTAAACGACGCATTAGTACCTATATATGAGAAAGTTTGTACAATGTAAATTGTACCGATTTTTAAATATATGTTAGCGAATATCGCGTTTTTCAGTTGCATCGCCTTCCAGTGTTATTCGTTGGCGATCGAAAAAGATAAAATTTCTATATAAAATATTGCATATATATATATATTATTTCTAAACTGATTATATCGATGAAAAGTTGTAAATATATCAAGGTTGGAACAATTTAGATATGAAAATCCAGAGGGAACAACTGATTGAGTATTTTTCACCGCAGTGTTTGCATTCTATCATCAAGAATTAAGCCAACCACACTACGAGGCCATTCTATCTTCTTTCAAATAACTATCTTCAGCTGTTCGGAAAAAATCCCTCGCCGGAAGGAGGCACAAAAGGGAAGCCTCCCTTTCTCGAATCTCCGACAATAACAGGTCCGATCCCCACGCTACGGCCATCTTTATATAAAAATTTATATTTGTCATTCAACTTTTTTCGCCAGGGCAAATGCGGATGGGGGTTTTTGGACAATCGGGCTCCCATTCGCGTCATTGTGAGAGGTGATTCATTTATAGAGTGGACGTGGTTCACTGAGAAGAAGGTTTTGTGTTGGAAATCTGGGATTTTCGTTCAACTTTCATCAAAGCGGGTTATAGGAGAGCAAGCGTTATAGTAGAGTTTGGAGGATATATAGAGATAAGGAGGAAGAGGGTGCAAGAGGCAGGGATAGGGCGTTGGATGAGAAAGGAGGGGAGGTAAGAAATGGAGAGAAGGAAGGGGGAGGGAGGAGAAAGGCATCGGAAGAGGACGGGGGGAGGGGTCCGAAAGGGACTGAAAAGATGATTAATTACATCCCTAAAGAGAAGAGAAAAATGAAGTCTTAAAAACTCGCCATTCTCCATTTGTGTCATCAATACGACGATGACAAATGAGAAGCGAAATTTCACAGAATTCGTATGATTCTTCATTACGACTCATTAAAATTCCACTTCTCAGGTTTTTAATGTAGTAAGAGATTCTGGCTTTAAAGGGAATCAGTTACGTGACTCTGAAAAGGAAAGTTATCATCACTTACCAGGTTTCTTTAAAATTAGAATGATTTAATGTGACCAAAAATATACATAAATGGTAACAATACGTAAAATCGCAGTTGTAGGGAACTTAGTTGAGAGCGATTCGTCAAACTTAAGAGAATCATAGGTGCTGCCGCCGAATGACGAGCTAATTGGCAACCTTAAGTTCCTGCGAATGCGTTTGTCTAATAAATGTATCACGGCGGAATGGAAGTTCGTGAGTTAAGTTAGTGATTATAGCGAATGTTTTGAGAGCTTTGAGAGCATAAAATAGAAGTAGAATTACTGTGAAATTATTTGCACAAATATTCAGAAAATGTGCCATGTTATTTAGAAATTAAATGAAACGACAAGTACAGATATCAAATACACCCAGACCTCGCTTTGCGTCGTTTTCGAAGTTGCGTCGTTAAACAATTAAAACCTAAATTTTGCTTTGAGTCATAAAATTCTGCTTTTGCATTTAACAATAATTCGATTTTCTCAAAAACGACTCTAAAGATTTTGATCAAATTTCGTACACTTACTTGAGTTTACGTCTTCAATAATAATGTATAGTTCATATTCCTCAAAAAATGAATATAAGTCTAGTTCATTCTACGCATTTTTAACAACAATCCGATTTTCTCGAAAACGGCTATAACGATTTTGATCAAGTTTCGTACACTTACTTGACTATACATCTACAATAATACTGTATAGTTCATATTTCTCAAAAAATGAATATAAGGCTAGTTTATTCTTGGGCAACTTTAACAAAAATTGGATTTTTTAAAAACAGGCTCATACGATTTTCATTTTCTAAAGATTACTAAACGATGCATTAGTACGTATATAATAAAGTTTGTACAATGTATGTTGTACCGATTTTTTTTTAAGCAGTGACCGACTGCTAAGGAAACTTCACTCTTGCAAATGCTTAATCGAATATTAGCGAGGAAAAAGGCAAAACGAGCGAAAATTCCTGCGCAGGCATGCTTTTTATGCCTTTCCTGAACGGCAGCTTTCTGAAGAATATTATACACTCAAAAGTTAATGGCGCTCACTGCGACTTAAAAATTATTTCTGGACAAACATGAGTACAATTTTAAATAGTAACTACGGAGCTTACATAATAATGAGGGAAATGTGAAACGTCTGAACAGGAAATTGGTGCGTGAGAGTTGGAGAGGGAAGGAAGAGATCTTTCGAAGCAAATAGGACAGTAGCAAACGGAGCGGAAAAGAAAGAATTAAATGAAAACTTTTGGAAAGTAGTATACGGAGAGAAAGTGAATAGAATAGGAGAGAGAAGATGAAGTGGGGAAGAGAGGAATGAAGAAAAGGAGAGGGCGATAGAGAAGGGGGGAGGGAGAGAGAGAGTGAACGACTGATGCAGTCTCAGGAGACACCCAATGAGAGTCTTTTCTGGAAAGAAAAAAGGTTTTCACGAAAAGCCTTTTGAGGGAAGTTATCCATCAAAGCAGCAAAGGCAGTGGTTGGAGGAAAGGGGATAAAGAAGAATAAATGATAAGAAACTGCGCCTTCCATGAGGGATAAACTAATCGTCCCAAAGTAGCAGATGAAGGAGAGGAGGAGAAGGGCAGTGGAGAAACAAGGAGGGAAATTCATCAGTGGCACCCTCATATATGGGTACTAATGCGTCGTGCAGTTATCTTTAGAAAATGAAAATCGTATAAGCCTGTTTTTATGAAATAAAAATTTTTGTTAAAGTTGCCCAAGAATAAACTAGCCTTATTTTCGTTCATTGAGAAAAATGAAGTATGTAATATTATTGAAGACGTAAACTCAAGTAGCTGTACGAAATTTGATCAAAATCGTTATAGCCGTTTTCGAGAAAATCGAATTGTTGTTAAAGTTGCCTAGTATAAAAATCAACTGTAGAAGTATTAAGGGAAGGGAATGAGGAAAGGAAGTTATTAAAAGAAATGGAAAGAAGGAAAGTAAAATTTGTTGGCTATGTTATAAGGCATAATGAATTGATTTCAAACATTTTTAAAGGCAAGATTTTAGGAAAGAAAAGTAGACGAAGACAGAGGAAAACTTATTTAGAGGACATCAAGGTGATAATGGGATGTGATGGATATGAAAAGCTGAATAGAACAGTAGAAGAG
Source organism: Uropetala carovei (assembly GCA_036926305.1). NCBI lineage: Eukaryota > Metazoa > Arthropoda > Insecta > Odonata > Petaluridae > Uropetala > Uropetala carovei. Next base: position 384,826 of record JAXCHB010000243.1, on the reverse strand, counting down.
AGAAGCGAATGGTTGCGTCGACAAGACTTAGCCTTTAGGATATGAATGAATGAATGAGAATAAACTAGCCTTATATTCATTTTTTGAGAAATATGTACTATACAGTATTATTGAAGACTTAACTCAAGTAACTGTACGAAATTTGATCAAAATCGTTAGAGCCGTTTTAGAGAAAATCGGATTGTTGTTAAAAATGCGTAGAATAAACTACTCTTAATTACTGAGCAATGTCAACCATTTTTATGTATACTCTGCATAGTATGATAAAATGCCTAAGTACGAGACTTCATTCATTTTCGCTCTACCGTCTAGGCTCCAGAACCAGTAACAGACAAACGGACGGCATTGTGAAAACCACTTTTTCGGAATCAGCGACACCTAAAACGTATATTTCCGTAAAAATCTCGAGGTCGAATTTTTTCGCGATAACAATACTTTCTCGACACTTCGGATGAGAAAGTAAAAATCGGTACAACAGACATTGTACAAACTTTCTCATATAATAATGCGTCGTTTAGTTATCTTTAGAAAATGAAAATCATATCAGTCGGTTTTTAGAAAATCAAATTATTTTTAAAGTCGCCTAGAATAAACTAGCCTTATACACTAGGGCCCCGATTTGCATCGACTCGATTTGAGTTGTTTCGCAGTTGCGTTGTTCAGATATTAATGGCAATAATCTGTTTTGCATCGTTGACACAGTTGCGTTGTTTTCAACTCGGGTTTCCCCACTCACCGCGTTTGCCGTACCAAAACAGAAGATCGTATTGCCCCCAAAAAGTTATGAGCAAGTGATTCAGAAGAATTTGACTTTGGGAGGGACTTGGCGTAAAAAAATAATCGCTTTCATAATTCAGCAAGCGTTGAAAGTGGATAAATAAATGCTTCACGACGAAATAACGCAGGTACAATGAGTGTCAGAAATGTTCGCGACTCTGCATTAGACTAGAATGGGATCTTCAGGAACTAATCTCATCATATAATTCATTTGCATTTCACAATTGCCTCAAATCGAGATATGTAACCGGGACTTGACAAGAAGCGACGTAAAAAGAGCAAAGTTATACTTTCGCCACGAAGAGAATTGGAATTCAAAACAAGAAAGGGGGAATGGAGTAGGCCTACATCGACGAGGTAATTGGTTCTCATGATAAAGAGCCGAGCAATCTAGATTTGCAGAAAGCCTTTGAAGATGACAACTCTGCAGAAATACCCGAGAAATGAATTTTGACAAAAATACTTTCCAAAGCCTTACAGGTGATGGAGATCTTTGCTGAAGATGGACCAGACGAGGGATAGAGCCCAAGAGTGGCGAGGAAAGTGGCAGATGGTGTAAATTGCTGTAAAACAATTTATAAGGAGAAAATGAAAACGGCTGTTCAGCAAATTTGGATAGCTTCGTTTTTGCAAGTTCTTGGCAGGTGTTTGAGTCAGAACTTGAGTCGCTGTCACCATAAAACAATCTTTAGTTTTGTACTTTTAACCTCGAATAAATTATGTATGTGTTTAACTGAATATCATGTTGTATATCTACATCACTTCTATTATTTGCTGTGATGGTATTTTCATATTTAAATGTGATTTTAGATACGGAAAATTGGAATTTTGTTTATTTATAGGTTTTATTATGGCAAAATGCATTTCGAATTTCCATCGTTTCACTTTGTGTTGTGTTTTCACTTTCTCATACGAAGTATCGAGAAAGTGCATATTGTTTTCGCCAAAAAATTCGACCTCAAAATTTTTACGGAAATACACGTTTTAAGATGTCGCTGAATCCGAAAAAGTGGTTTTCGCAATGCCGCCTGTCTGTCTGTCCGTCTGTCTGTATGTCTGTCTGTCTGTTACTGGCGCTGGAGCCTAGACGGCATAGCGAAAATGAATTAAATCTCGTACTTAGGCATTTTATCATACTGAGCAGAATATACGTAGAAATGGTTGACATTGCTCAGTAATTAAGAGTAGTTTATTCTACGCATTTTTAACAACAATCCGATTTTCTCAAAAACGGCTATAACGATTTTGATCAAATTTCCTGCAGTTACTTGAGTTTACGCCTTCACTGATACGGTATCGTTCATATTTTTCAAAAAATGAATATAAGGCTAGTTTATTCTAGGCAACTTAAACAATAATTCGATTTTCTCACAAACGGCTCTAACGAATTTCATAAAATTTCGTACAGTTACTTGAGTTTACGTCTTCAAAAATACTGTATGGTTCATATTTCTCAAAAAATGAATATAAGGCTAGTTTATTCTAGGCAACTTTAACAATAATTCGATTTTCTCAAAAACGGCTTTAACGTTTTTGATCAAATTTCGTAAAGTTACTTATGTATACATCTACAATAATACTACGTATTTCATTTTTCTCAATGAATGAATATAAGGCTAGTTTATTCTTGGGCAACTTTAACAAAAATTGGATTTTCTAAGAACAGGCTCACACGATTTTCATTTTCTAAAGATAACTAAACGACGCATTAGTACCCATATATGAGAAAGTTTGTACAATGTATGTTGTCCGATTTTTCTTTGAGGAATTCATAACATGCCCCTTCAGTAGCGGTGTAATTTTTATCTTTACCTATACTAATGCGAAGTTATACTTTCTTGTGCATTGTGTTCAAAAGGAAATATGTTTGTCTTGTGTAAGTATCTGTAATTAGCTGTTGAAACTTGGAAACGTTAATGACTAGTAGAATAAATAATGAAAAAATCATGATTTTATTCTTTAGATATGATGACAAATAAACTGCGATTATTACTGTTGGATAGGGAGGGATGCCGCGAAATTCTGAAAAGTCATTTTAAGGGTGCCGCGACTCTAAAAAGGTTGGGAAACACTGCACTATACAGTAAAACTCGTTTATAACGATCACGCCTAAAACGAAATCTCGGCTATAACGAAGAAATGCCTCGGTCCCTTGGACTTCTCCATAAGGGCATCGGTTAAATTTCTCGGATATAACGAACACGCATTTTACGAATTCTCGGCTGTAACGAACAAATGTTTGGTCCCGTGGCAAAAAATGTCCCATATATAACGAATTTTGGCGAGCGATGAGATAAGCAATGAATAGTTTCCGCCCGTTTACCGCGCACTTGTTCGTAGAGTTCCCCTTCCTCCATCTACCCCTTCTATACGAATTTCCACGCTCCCTTTCTTTTCAAAATAGATAGTAAAACGTGAAATTTTTATGTAAATTAATGACCATAATAATAATATTAATTGGCCATTTAAAAAATCGTATGTAATAGCAATCGAACATTTTACATTCCGCGAAGTTGATAAGCATCTCTTTGCATAAGTAAGTACGGCATTGACTTTACTGCAAATACAGTAAAGTCTGTGTTATCCGGCTATCTTGTGGATTGTGGATAGCCGATTAGGAGAAATATCCGGTTAGGGGAGCGTTTTTCGATTTTGACATCGCAAATTTAGCAATAACCAAACAAAATTGGGCTTAGGTACACTATCGTACTCCCCAAACATAACTATGCATGGAGTTTGCATTTTCCATTTTAATTCTTCCACACGTAGTCGCATCTAGATACCATTTACCCATTCTTATTTCATACGTTGCTATGCTTACATGCAAAACAAAAGACTCTTGAAAAGTTTAGGGCGTCCGGGAAGTTTGGGGAGTACGACAGTAAACCTGTTCCCAAAATTGAATTTATTGGATTACATCTTTATTATTTATCTTTATTTACTCTATTAGAAAAGGACGAAATTATTTAATTCTTCTGAACATTTCTGTGAAAACCAGTCATATAATATTTTATCGAGTTCCTCTATTTTTGGCATATGAAGCGTATGATGTTCATTAATTGATTTACTCGTCTCAGAAGATGACACAAATTTCATTAATGTAGCCTTATGAGCCTTGATATCGTAGAGCGTGGAAGATCCGATGTTGAATTCTTTTGCTATGGCTGCTCTACTTTCTCCTTTTTCCATTCGTTTGATCATCTCCAGCTTTTGTGTTAGCGTTAAAACGACTTTTTCTCTCCTGTCCCTCGCTTTTAGGTATTTATTTTGATGACATATTCAATGGATGGGTATTTTTTAAATAATAAAAAGCGATAAAACTGGAAATTGGAAAAGTACACCAAAACATCTAGACAATGCAAATGGCTTACGTAAACAATAACGCCATGCTTACTCGTGGTCCCAGAAGTATACGGAGTAAATATGTAATATACATCTTATATTTTAAGAAATTTTAAAGTGAAAGTTGTGGTATTACACAAATACAATTCACACAAAAATTCATAGAAAAAGAAATACAAAATGAATTGTATTTGTGTAATTGCCGGTATCTAAGGGTGGCCGGTTCTAAATAGCCGGATAGCACAGCTTTTACTGTATGTGTCTACGTGTTATATGGGACCATGTTTCTCGTATATAACGAATTCACGCTTATATCGAAGCAATGAGTCGGTCCCCTCAAATGTGTAATAAACGAGTTTTACTGTAGTTTAGTTGGTTCAGTTATTTATAGTAAATTTTAAATTCAAAACTATAGTGTTTAAAGTACAATTAAGTCCTCCGAATGCGAAACCCATCTTCACAAAATTTACAGGACACAAAAAACGGTTTTATCATATGCCTGTTGATTATTTTGAAATGATCAACTGCATACGCTACAGAGGCACAGATGGCACTGGCAAACCTGCCCGAAAGGGGTTTTTCAAGAATGAGTTACATTAAAAATAAATATATAACCACCATGACAGAAGAGAGATTAATTTATTTAACCATATTATCAACTGAAAGTGATATAACAGAATCGCTAACATGTGATAACGTAATTAGAGACTATGCCACTGTAAACTGCTGGAGATTAATTAAAGCGTAGTGATTTTTTATATGTATGTATCAGAGCTGCAAACCACTTCAAAATTTGGGAGTGGTTCGGTTCGCGGTTCGTTCTAAAATTTTGGAAGTGGTTCGGTTCAGACGGGAATTTTGACAAGTGGTTCGGTTCGGTTTGCGTTTCGGTTCAACTAAATTAATCATTTGAAATACTATCCAGAAATAATTTATCCAATATAAACATGACACATTCAGTATCAATCTGTAAGTAAATCAATCAGCAGTCATTATTATTTTAAATGAAAGAATAATTTATTTAAATGAAGGAAAAATTTATATTTTAAATATATTACAATCCCGTCATCATCTTCATTTATTTATATTTTAAAAAATGGTATTTTTGATCCTAACATGATATTTTTGTGGATAACAATAGTATCAGAGAGGAAAGAGATAGGCACTCTTTCCTTTGAAGCAAACCCGCTGGTTTTTCCAATGGAAATTCCTGGTCTTTTCGTTGGTCCGTACTTTGTGGATTGAGATCTAACCGAAACCGAACCACTTTTGCTAAAAATTACGGTTCGGTTTTCGGTTCATTGAAAATTTAATCAGTGGTTTTGCTTCCGTCTTCTTCATAAATCTCGTTAATTTGTTCATACATCTCCTCAATTTCTTCTTCTTCATGAGTGAACGTTGGCATATATACCTGGATTATCAATATGTCTACTGGGGCTGCTTTTAGCTTTATTACCATCAACCTATCGTTCGTTGCAGTTATTTTTGTCACGCTCTTCATCATATCTTTCCTAAGTACCAGAGCTACTCCCCTGGCCCCACTATTTCCTCCAGAGTAAACTACCGTGAATTCTTCCGAGTCGAACTGTCCTTCTCCTTCCCATCTAGCTTCGCTCAGCCCTATGATATCAATCCTATTTCTTCTCATTTCTTCTTTCAGGTTCTCTAGCTTTCCTGCCTTCCTCACGGTTTTTACATTCCAAGTACCTAAGCGTAAGTTACCTTCGACAAATGTTTTCCTCAAGGCAGTCCCCGCCCGGAGATCCGATTGGGGGACTATTTTACCTCCGGAATGTTTTACCTCGAGAGAACTAATATAGTCCAACCATATAATCATTACTAGGGAATTTTAATGTGGTAGTTTCCCTCTTGCTTTCCACATCGCAGTACTGTAGCCGTTCAAATCGTCCCGATCACGCCTGCAGCTCTATTGGATATAGACCCAGCCAACATAATTTGTTTTCGGCTCTATACCATACCGACAGTACTGCTGCCTACTGTCAGGAACCGATGATGGTTTTTTTGTGAAAAACCTCCATTCGCGGGGTTCGAACCCCGGAACTTTGTAACGGAAAGCCGACACACACACGCACGCACGCGCACACGCACAGATATATACAGGGTCGTGCCCAGACATTTTGCCGCCTGAGGCGAGATATAATATGGCGCCCCCTTAATTTTTTTACTGAGTAATTTTATTATATGTTAGTCGAAAACGATAGGAAATAATAAAAATCTATTTATTCAAATCCATAATCACTTATATTTATGAAAAATCTCAACTATACATAGTTTAATTTTCATAGCATTTGAATTAGAATCTATTTAAAAAATTTCTTTGGGACCAATGAAAAAATTATTTTCTTCGTGATCTAATTGCTTATGCTTATGCCGTACTCTTAGTCTTTCTTCTGTAACAAACACTGGATCAATTCTTAGTTCTTCCGCGATTTTTTCTGCTGCTACTATTATGTCGTTGAATCCTGTCGTGCGATACTCTTAAAAAAGTCAATAGTTTGATCAATGGCTTTAATACATTCTGAAAGGTCAAGTTTAGGGCTTTTAATAATTTTGAGACAATGTTTGTTTTAAAAAGTAGCCTTTCTTTTGTGATATTCAACACCAGATAATTTTTAATGGTCAACCATCGTCCGCTTTAAAAACTGTAAAATAGTAAGGTATGGCCTCTTAACTTTTTATAAGAGTAATATTGAAAATATACTAACACTAACAATTATTTATAGTATTAATTGATATTTGTACAACAAAATACATTTACTCCGTATTTTTGTGGACTGTCTTAATTAAAAGGGAAGCGATAATTTTAAAGTTGTACAACTAATATATCTTTCAATCTACTATTTTAAAAAATAAAATAACATAAAATATTAACACGCAAAGGTTTCCAAATAGCCCATAATCAAGAAATGCGAAACTCGAGAAGAATAAATCTATTTAATTGAAATGCAATTTAGCTCATAAAATAACGCAAGTTGAGAGGACTCAGATGATCTGTTCGATTTATAAACGTAAAAAATCGGTTAAACATACATTGTACAAACTTTCTCATATATGGGTACTAATGCGTCGTTTAGTTATCTTTAGAAAATGACAATCGTATGAGCCTGTTTTTAGAAAATCCAATTTTTGTTAAAGTTGCCCAAGAATAAACTAGCCTTATATTCATTCGTTGGGAAAAATGAAATACGTAGTATTATTGTAGATGTATACTCAAGGAACTACGAAATTTGATCAAAATCATTCGAGCCGTTTTTGAGAAAATCGAATTATTGTTAAAGTTGCCTTGAATAAACTAGCCTTATATTCATTTTTTGACAAATATGAACTATACAGCATTTTTGAAGACGTTAACTCAAGTAACTGTACGAAATTTGATCAAAATCGTTATAGCCGTTTTTGAGAAAATCGAATTGTTGTTAAAGTTGCCTTGAATAAACTAGCCTTATATTCATTTTTTGACAAATATGAACTATACAGTATTTTTGAAGACGTAAACTCAAGTAACTGTACGAAATTTTATGAAATTCGTTAGAGCCGTTTGTGAGAAAATCGAATTATTGTTTAAGTTGCCTAGAATAAACTAGCCTTATATTCATTTTTTGAAAAATATGAACGATACCGTATCAGTGAAGGCGTAAACTCAAGTAACTGCAGGAAATTTGATCAAAATCGTTATAGCCGTTTTCGAGAAAATCGGATTGTTGTTAAAAAAGCGTAGAATAAACTACTCTTAATTATTGAGCAATGTCAGGCATTTCTACGTATACTCTGCTCAGTATGATAAAATGCCTAAGTACGAGATGGCACCAGAGCCAGTAACAGACAGACAGACGGACAGACAGACAGACGGACAGACAGACAGACGGCATTGCGAAAACCACTTTTTCGGATTCAGCGACACCTAAAAATCTCGAGGTCGAATTTTTTCACGATAACAATACTTTCTCGATACTTCGTATGAGAAAGTAAAAACATGATGTTAGTCAGTTGAGCATTAAAAATTACAAATAAATCAAGCAGAATTGATTTATTTGTCAGTTTTGTCGTGATTTTACCGAAAATAAAATTAATAAATATGGATTTAAAGTATACATGATTTTACTGCAAAAATAAATGAAAATGGTTTTCCTACGTCTCTCAATAAGTATTTATTATAATATGAAATACTGACACCTTTATAAACCCTGTCCTTTCCTACCTTTGCTGTGGTGTAAACGTTCCAGCGGTGGAAGAAGAAATAAATCCCTTCCCTCCAGCGATGAGAAAATTCCTCACACTCAAATATACACGGCACTTTCTCACAGAATGACCATTACACTACACAGGGAGGTGAAAAATTACCGCCAATATCTGGGAGGTGGGGAAAGATGCCTTTCTTTTGGTTCTTTTACACCGTCAAATGTAGACAGATACGTTTTTTTGAAAGACATTTATTGTGAGTAGGCCAGTGCGTGCCCCTGTTGCACTTTGGCGGTTTCGTGGAGGGCATTCCGAGTTCCTCCTCTATGCTGATACCTTTTATGGTCATAAGAAAGGCATTTTTCCCATTTCCCCCACCTCCCAGCACTTCATTATTGATTATTTAGAAGTCCAAAGTGACGTCGTCGTGACGTCTTCTGATATTGGCGGGAAATTTTCTAACGATTTGCTCAGTATACTTTGAGCTGTGAAAGTGTTCCGACGTGACGAAGGAAGTTAACGCGATCTCCTTTCGAAGAGAAGGCCATGCAGTCTCTAAAGATATGTAAGTATTTTATGAACGTTTGGCACATTTATTCGCCGAATTAAGGCAATATATAATCTTAAATAAATGTTCTTTTTGTAAAATTATAATATAATTTTTAAATTCTCGCGAGAATCAAAGCAGTTTCATGGTGTCTACGGAGAATTATTGCAATATAAGCTACGTGAATGGTTTTCCTAGCCTTAAATCTATTTAAGACGCATCTACTATCGTGTTTAGATAGTACCAGTGAATTGTTTTCTCTTGCCATTACAGGTGATACAGAATTGTGATTCCCACCAATTTCTTCATTTTCCAATATCAAACCTTTACCCTTTATTTCATTCGTCAACCCCAAAGTGCTTTTCATTTACCCCCTTTTGCACGTCCCTGTGTAGTGTAATGGTCATTCTGTGAGGAAGTGCCGTGTATATTTGAGTGTGAGGAATTTTTCTCATCGCTGGAGGAAAGGGATTTATTTCTTCTTCCACCGCTGGAACGTTTACACCACAGCAAAGGTAGGAAAGTTCGTACCTCTCATCTAATATAAGGAATAAAATCCTCCGTATCTCCCTTTAATTTCAGGCCTGGTTGACTGGCGTTTTGGTCATCGCAGGCAAAGGTATCCGATTGATACGAAAATTAGTGTGCCCAGAATTTTCAATTTCGATATGACGTAATTATAAACGGGTTGAGTGAGGGCAAGCCTTTCGTTAAATATGGACGAATGGGTTTTATTATAGCAAGTAAAAGACGATTCGCCAACTATATCCCCGCACCGAATTAAATGAATTCAACTCACAATCAGTTTCGTGCGGCGATATTTTATTTGGGGTAAGCTGGTTGACAGACAGTTTACCTCTTAACTGCGTCGACCGCTTATACTCGTCAACCTGTGTTTTCAGTGGATGCTCGTGAACTGCTTTTAAGCTTCGTAGTGTATTTCTTTTGCTCTCAGCTGGTTACTCTAACAGGTTACAAAGGTTAAACTTACATATTACATATTAACATCTATTGGTGTCCGAGTTGTATTATCTGATGTATGCTTGAACTTTTTCCTACAAAAATATAAGGTAATCTCCGTGATCATGTTGGTTTTGCACAGAGATATCGCTTTTACGAGTATTAGTCTTTCTTCTAAACGCGGAAATCTTTGGTTAATATTGACATTTTAATTGGCAAAAAAATAAACCTCTAATGAGTGTTGACTGCAGCAAAGGGATGGGTCGAGTCAAACTTGCAGACCAGTGCCAGGAAGACACTAAAAATATTACGTGAAAATGTTTCACCAATTATTGGATATAACAATTTTATTGCAAATGTAATATACAAAAAACATGAGTAATTGAGTCACCTAAATTTTAAGCTAGTGAATGCCAGGAGAGAAAAATACAGTGAAAGTAAACCAAAAGCAAAGAGGGCAAGACAACCATCTATAGAAACACCATTACGACCTACTGTACGTCTAATCAGTCGCATTCAGAAGAAGGTGTGTGGTTTGCCTCTCAAAAAAAAAGAAATAAATAAATAGAAAAGAAGCAAGTTATTTGTGCAAACAATGTGAGGTACCTTTATATGTTGTACCATGTTTGGAAAACTATAATACAAAACATTTTTTAAAATTTTGAACTTCTTCTGGCTAAAATTATTGTATAATAATCATCATCTCGCGTTTCCCTTCTGATGTTCTTAAATACTTCCCCCCCTCTTATCCAAATATTTCTTTCGTGTTTTGAGTTATTCAAAAAAGAACAAGTTAGGAAAGTGTACAGCGTATGGAGTATTAGAAAGAAATGATATACCTGTACGTAGCAAAATAGCGTTTTAAAGTTCTTTTCTTCATCATAAATAGACCATTTTCTTCCTATTTAATAATACTGCATGCACACGTAAGGAAACCAAAAGTATTTTGTGAGATTGTTTATTTTAGCAACAATGATGAAATTTTCTTAGTTCAACTCGAATTAAGACTTTCTTGTATGATTTTGTTAATAACGGCTACTCCTACGATAATAATGTATAGGAAAAGAAATACTCCTCTTTACTAGTTCTGCAAGTTTTATTCGAAAAATATTTTGATATGAGCAATACTTTACGAGATATGATGGAAAGTTCATTTTTGTCACCAGTAAAGTGGTACCCCTGATTGTCTTACGCCATTAATTTTTGCGATTTTCTTATCAACTTTGATTTTAAGCCCTTAATATGAAATTTCATGAAAATCCGAACATGCGGGCGGACGGGCACGTTGTTTACGGTCAAAGGACTGCAGAAAAGAAGTAAATATATGTATTATGGGAACATTCTAGCAAACTGAATACTTACGCTCTTGTCCCCTTCCACGCCTCTCCTCTTTCCACCGAGAAACAGGACAAGAAAGAACGCATTCCGTCTGCTTCATCCTCGAAGCCTTGAGAAGCGTACCGTATGGACAATATAGTGACTATATTTCGCCAGCTTGTTTATCCTCTCTTCTTGCAGTTTAACCCGCTATTCTCTCCAGCGCATGCTCGCAATGAATGCGTCAAGATAAAAACTTGCCTCTTCTCTCGTCGCCTTCCTATTCTCTCTTTTTCTCGCACTTCACCAATGGCGATGAAGCACTCCCAATTTCTACTTTCTCATACGAAGTATCGAGAAAGTACTATTGTTATCGCGAAAAAAATCGACCTCGAGATTATTACGGAAATACACGTTTTAGGTGTCACTGAACCCGAAAAAGTGGTTTTCGCAATGCCGTCTGTCTGTCTGTCTGTTACTGGCTCTGGAGCCTAGACGGTAGAACAAAAATGAATTAAATCTCGTACTTAGGCATTTTATCATACTGAGCAGAGTATACGTAGAAATGGTTGACATTGCTCCATAATTAAGAGTAGTTTATTCTACGCATTTTTAACAACAATCCGATTTTCTCAAAAACGGCTCTAACGATTTTGATCAAATTTCGTACAGTTACTTGAGTTTACGTCTTCAGGACGGACCGACCGACGATAATAGCCGCTCACGCTGTAAGCGAAACGCGCCTAAAGATGAGTCGTACCAGCAAAATGATGGGTATATCGTACGATAGAAAGGAAATGAATCTAAATTACCACCTATGAAGGATAACCAAAGCCCATGTCACAACAAAGTAACACTTAGCAGTATATAATTAAATTAAGAAAAATTGTGGATTGTGTTATATTCTAACTTCGTTTTCAGCTTCAGAAGCTGCAATTATTTAAATTTCATTTGGTTGCAGTATACATTTTACTTATAAAAGCCATGAATTGTATTACAAGCATTACACCTCAAAAAAGCCAAAAATTTATTTTATAAAGAATTTTTCATTTTACGCTTTTTAGTGAGCAAAACATTTCTATTTCAAATTACTACTTTTGAGAAAAATCGTCTAACTCACTGCATTGAAATAGTATACGACATCTTATACGTTAACAACCTAGAGAATCCTTGCTTACGTTGTCAAATACGAAGATTTATTTCGTGAACAACAATTAAAAATCCATTTTCCTCTTCCTAGCTCTTATATGATCGGTGAAATACCGACTTAAAAAATCGGTACAACATACATTGTACAAACTTTCTCATATATGGGTACTAATGCGTCGTTTAGTTATCTTTAGAAAATGACAATCGTATGAGCCTGTTTTTAGAAAATCCAATTTTTGTTAAAGTTGCCCAAGAATAAACTAGCCTTATATTCATTCGTTGGGAAAAATGAAATACGTAGTATTATTGAACACGTATACTCAAGTAACTGTACGAAATTTGATCGAAATTGTTAGAGCCGTTTTTGAGAAAATCGAATTGTTGTTAAAGTTGCCCAAGAATAAACTAGCCTTATATTCAATTTTTGAGAAATATGAACTATACAGTATTATTGAGGATGTAAACGTAAGTAACTGTACGAAATTTGATCAAAATCGTTAAAGCCGTTTTTGAGAATATCGAATTATTGTTAAAAATGCGTAGAATAAACTACTCTTAATTATGGAGCAATGTCAACCATTTCTATGTATACTCTACTCAGTATGATAAAATGCATAAGTACGAGATTTCATTCATTTTCGCTCTACCGTCTAGGCTCCAGAGCCAGTAACAGACAGACAGACGGCATTGCGAAAACCACTTTTTCGGATTCAGCGACACCTAAAACGTATATTTCCGTAAAAATCTCGAGGTCGAATTTTTTCGCGATAACAATACTTTCTCTATACTTCGTATGAGAAAGTAAAAATTATTCGGAGAGAACATTTGCCACAAAAAGTATGCGAGAGCACATATTATATAAAATATAAGATAAAAATGAGAAAGTCCAGCAATTTTTTTAATAACTTTTATATTAACCTCACTCGATATATATATATATATATGTATGTATATATATAGGTGTGTATGTATGTATATATATATATATATAGGTATATATAGCGGTTTGTAACCACTGTGGCAAGATACAAAATTGAGGCACTTCCAGATCCGCTAGAAACTAGAAATTTGGTAGGATTATAGGTTTTTGGTCACAGCCACTGCCATCTTTACTTTACAAGCCATGAAGTTAGATTTGGCAACACCGCACTAGCTAGAGTTAGTGGTCCTATGTTCCGATGCATGATAATTGCTCCCTTCGTGGTAAACTGAACTTTTCGCTGCCGTTAATATTATCATTTAACCTTTTCAAAGGATTCAATATCAGTAAAAGGAATATATTATAATAATTAGTTCATTAATATATAAGAAATCAATTGAAAGCAGACAATGGGATACATTTCTACAATACATCTGAAGGAATAAAATACTTATATTTCATAAACACATTAACACTGATTAGATTTTAGTAAATATTTATAATTTTACAAGATTTTAAAACAACATAAATATATGATATAACTTTACATTGTCAGATTTACATATACTAGATAAAGTGAATATACTTTGACATATCTTTAAATTTTTTACATCTAAGGATTGTTTAATTCTTGTATTGTAACATTGTTCTGCCTGCTGAATTTTTCTCTCATTTACTTCCCATCCAATTCTTCCTCAACTGTGCCAAAAACCTCCCCAACAGAGCAGGCTTTGCTGTTTTTCTTTGAGCAAATAGGAATTTTCCAGGATCCAGTTGCCTTAAACTTAACCTTAGCAATAAGTATCTCAGTCAATGAAATTAAAAAAGATCTAAGGTACTCTACAACAAAAATCAGAATAATTAATATGCAAGATTCAAATGGTGGTTAATGTGGCCTCCGATTTCCATTGTGTCACTCTTGCCCCAATGAGATGAAAGAAAATTTTCAACCTCGTAACATAAAATATATACTAGAATTAATTGTCAACTTATAGTAACAAACATAAATAAACGTAAAACATAAATAAAAATAAACAAAAAATAGCAGGATGAACACTCATTAAGTTATGTCATGAATTAATAGGAGAGTAGAACTAATATATTTCATCATATGTATGTAGGATATTATAATAAAAACACCATAATAAAGAACATATAACAGATTTTATTGACAGTATAGTGGCACAAGCTTATCATTTAAAGGTTTCTAACTTCCTTTTCTTACTTACAACAGTATGACAATATTCGTTTCTGTATTTTGTATAATTATTTAATAAAATATTTGCAAACATAGAATTCATTCTCTTGAAAATATCTCTCACATTCATTCCACATACACAGTCCATTTCTGAAGCACTGAAAAAATTGTTTGCCTCTAAACTTAGTTTTGTCATTGTCATTAACACTTGTCTCTGATTAGAGCCTGCTAAAAAATTTTTTCAAATTCATCATCGTTAACAATAAACACAAAAACTGCATACATATGAAAAAGTACATATCTAACATAATTACTTGGTACACACAAACCTCCCCTTTGAAAATTATCAAAATATACATTTCCTATTTCCTTCCCCTTTGATTCTTGTATTAAACCAATGCATAAGCTACAGTTCAACTCCTTCAACAAACAATGTGACACATAGCCACTAACATAAATGTGACTGGATTGATCAATTTCACAATTCTCTAAATAATCAGTACTTAAGATACTATGAAATTCACTCAATCCCACCGAGTTGGTTACTTCATTTTCACTTCTTTTGTCATCTGTAATTTCTTTGAGAGACAGCAGGTTTTTTGCCATTAAACTGAAAATTTTTCTCGTTCTCATTCTCTTCTCCAATTCAATTACTTGCCTATAAGATACATTATAGTTACATCCTGCCAAACGTCGATATTGACCAAAACGTTGTTCCAGATAATCTGTCTGAAATTTTCCAAATAAAACATACTCTACCTGGAAATCAGCTAGTGCCCTTTCAGTTGATTTAATTAAAACATAGGTGCATCTTTCCAAAGCAGTGAATGTATCAGCTGACAACCGTTTTATTTTTCAGAGACAAAACTTTCCAATGTTTTACCCATTCTAAAAATTTTAGCAGAAATGTGTATTTTGGATCACTTAAATCTGAAATTTCACCTGACCAGTCATTGCGTTTTATTATGCCCTTTAAAATGCATTTTGAGTTAATAATATCCCACCATTTTCGGATAATTTCTAAAAACTTGACGGTTTCACTATAGTACATGTTTCCTCTCTAAATTGGAAGGATATAATGATTTATTATTTAACTTGTAACTTTTTTGATCAATGAGTTCTGTTCATCCTTATGAAATTCTCTCAAATGTTCAAAACATGCTGTCCTTTCTACCTCACTGTCAAAATCTGGAAATATAATACTTTTTTGGTGATCTTTTTTATTTAACCAGTTGTTTCTTATGTTTTTAAAAACATGAACAGTATCATAAGTCAAATAAATTTGAATGTTTTCAAAAATGGGGTTTTGGAAAGATTCTTTTTTGGAGAGAAATGTAAACATACTTTGGTTTGTTCGATTATTATCTGTTACTATGGTAATAACTTTGAAATTGGCCTTTTGCACAAAATGAATCACTTCCAATGTTACATTCTTCAGTTCACTGCCAGTAATGCCTCTGACTGGGAATAATCGAACAATTTCTTTGAATGACCCAAAAGGTGAAATTATCATAAAACTGACAACTGTTTTAGCCAGGTGAGCGTTACTATTCCCTGCACTACCAACAATAGTTTGAGATTTGAAACTTAAACTGGTATGAATATACATTTCATCAATTAACAAATTGACAAACAGTTCTCTATCACTTAAATGTTTTGAAACATGTTTCAGATAATGGTTTGCGTTAATTCCTTCCTTGTCTGGTGTTATGTTGCACGAAGATGAAATTTGCTGTAAATATCTTTTAGTAGGCAAAAGTAAATATTCTCCAATGATGCTATAACAAGGTGGTGACTGAGAAAAGACCATAAACGAAAATAAAATAGTTGTAGGAGAATATCTGTGCCTTTTTGCAAGTAATAAACTAACTTGGTCAGTCAGAATCTCTAAGTTTTTTTTAAAATGAACAATCTTCACTCTGTGCAATTGTTCTACACTTTTCTAAATAAATTTTACACTTTTGCAACAAATATTCTATTGATTCTGTCATACAATTACTGTCATCTACATTTCTATATCTAATTAAAAGATTCTCAATTTGAGACCACTTACCAATTTTTGAATTTTGGGGCAATGGACCCAACCCAAATCATGTGTGGGAATTTCTATCCCACTGAAATTCACCTGTACTGTTAAGTTGTGAGAAACATTTACACTACACACGATCTTAAGGATATCATCACTGTCACTATCCATTTCATTAATGTCATTATTCAAAATGTAAAACCAAACACAGTCTTTTCTCATTTTATGGTTCCACTGCTTTACAATGTCCATTTTAGTTTGGAAATTTTGTACAAAATCTTCATAGTCTAGTATATCGTCAGACTCTAAAAATTGTTCTATTTTTCTAGCATTTAAATCAAGCGATGCACTTCTTCTTGACTTGGGATCCTTTCTAATTCTTCTTTATAGAAAGATACAATGGCAAACCATCGAACACGGTTGGAATAGCATCCTTTTTCAATTTTGGACGTCTAAGTAGAAGTTGCTGCACTTCACCATTCTCTTTTTTATATATCTGATGCCTTAACACATCATCTTCTCTAAAATGTTTTACACAGACGACAGAGGTTGACGATGGTTCCCAATCTTTTCTTGGGATAACACGAAGCCACTGTTTTTTTAAACCTTCATCTTTCGGAAAAGAGAACGTTGTTATTGTAGGTCCTCCACCTTTTGAAGTACTATCGTAATTAGAATTACACTTAGGTATGCAACACCTTCTTGGCATCTAAAAGAGACATAAGAAATTAATAGTTATTCGTGAAATTATACAGCTCAATTTTCGTATTTTTATCGGAACCATTTCAATTACGCTAACATTTCACATACTTACCGTTATTGTCTATGATTTAACTCGTTCACTGCTGTCTTAAAGATAGTATTAACGTAATAATATCTGAAAAAACTACAATATTTATAAATGTTTATGTTACACCACATCCTCCGCTCGCACTTCGACGCTAACACGTTTGTCTGGTGTTTCTGAGTAAGACCACCTACAGCGTTGCCAAATTTCGTACTTCATGGCTTGTAAAGATGTCACAGCCGAAGGAAAAAATCCGAAATTTTCGAAATTCCCACTCTGAGGGGCTATTTTGGCCCTTTTTTGCCCCATATTTGGCCCACAAGAAAACATGTAAATTGGTGTAGAGGTTTTTATATTTGCACTTTGAAATTATTTCCCTTCAAGATACGAACTCGAGACTTAAACTATCGGATAGGATATAAATTGTAGTATCTTATTTTTGAAGACAGAATTTCAACCCGAGTAGAATTAGCTTAAATTTATAGTTTTTATCGGAAAAAGTGGTAAATTTTCTGGGTCCAACAATCAGCTCCCTAGGCAACAGGTTTAATGCTTTCGTATGGGTAAGCTTTTAATGGGAATCAGAGTCTTATATTTCTCCTTTAAAACCTTACTAGCGTAATGCCCACTGAAATATCAACGGGAGTAAAGATTCGATCGTATAATAAATGTTAAAATATAAACGTTATTTATAAAAATTTATTTTTATACCCATTACTTGTTAATAACTTTTATATTAACCTCACTCGATATATATAAATACTACGGAAGAGGAAAGGTAAGTAAGGATATTTAGGGCAACTAGGTGTTGAAGGAAACCCAGTGAACACTTACCGGAAGTAGAGCCGCTGGGGTGTTGGAGAGACACATTTGTAGAGGTTAGAGCAGTGGTTTTCAACCTTTTTTGAGTCACCGCCCACTTTTACCATATGTTGTCCTTTGAAATAAGTTCACCGCCCACCCAGTGGCGTAGTGAGGGTTTCTGGCGCCCGGGGCAAAGAATAATTTTGCGCCCCCAGTAGCAAAGCGATTTACGGAGGTATGGTAACCCTAATACTAGTGGGATTGACGTTAGATGAGATTACCGAATGCGGTCTCAGTGGTAATAACAGTGTTTAAAAATTTATGATTTTATATATTTGATAAAATTAACCTTAAACGTTTCGCTGCTTCTGTGAGAGACTCCGACCACCCTCCTGGGCCTTTCGATTTTACCGCAGCATGTATACATTGTCGCTAGTATAGTATGATATGGTACTATAGTTAACGACAAACGAACTGTAATAGTTGTACATAAAATAGTTGTACAGAATATGTATGCGTATCATTAAGCTTTTTTATAGAATTTTATTTGTCAGTGTAAAAATTAGAATAGCATTTGGTGAGTTATTGAACGCCCACCAAAAATCCACAAACGCCCAATGGTGGGCGCTATTGCCCACCTTGAAGACCACTGGGTTAGAGCTTTCGGGATGATCCCTTCGTCAGCACAAGAGAGACACAACTGTCTCTCTCTTGTGCTGACGAAGGGATCATCCCGAAAGCTCTAACCTCTACAAATGTGTCTCTCCAACACCCCAGCGGCTCTACTTCCGGTAAGTGTTCACTGGGTTTCCTTCAACACCTAGTTGCCCAAAATATCCTTACTTACCTTTCCTCTTCCTTAGTATTTATATATATATATATACAGTCAAGATTGCTGCGTATGTTTCGTCGACTGGCAGAAGGCCTTTGATAGAGTAAATTGGTATATATACGTATATATAGGTATATATAGCGGTTTGTAACCACTGTGGCAAGATACAAAATTGAGGCACTTCCAGATGTGCTAGAAACTTGAAATTTGGTAGGATTATAGGTTTTTGGTCACAGTCGAAGGAAAAAATCCGAAACTTTCGAAATTCTCACTCTGAGGGGTTATTTTGGCCACTTTTTGCCCCATTTTTGGCCCATAAGAAAACATGTAAATTGGTGTAGAGGTTTTTATATTTGCGCTTTAAAATTATTTCCCGTCAATATACGAACTCGAGACTTAAACTATCGGATAGGATATAAATTGTCGTATCTTATTTTTGAAGACAGAATTTCAATCCGAGTAGAATTAGCGTAAATTTATAGTTTTTATCGGAAAAAGTGGTAATTTTTCTGGGTCCAACAATCAGCTCCCTAGGCAACAGGTTTAATGCTTTCATATGGGTAAGCTTTTAATGGGAATCAGAGTCTTATATTTCTCCTTTAAAACCTTACTAACGTAATGCCCACTGAAATATCAACGGGAGTAAAGATTCGATCGTTCAACCTATTGATGGAGATCAAATTGGCAGCAGAAACATTAATTGTATTGAAAGTCATTTCCCTCTCTCACCCTCCCTCCCTTTGTCCACTCCCTCCCTCCCTCTCTCTCTCTCTCTAGTATTAAAAGCAATCAAAGCACGTTTATGCCCATAATGATTGTGGAATAGTATCGATTACTTACCTTTGATATTACTCGTGTTGCGCTTCGTTGATTTGTATACGACAAGAAATGTCTTCAGCCTTGATATCCAGATTAATTGAATATAACATCTCCTCCACCATTAAAAGGTAACTTATGCAGGTAATTTCACCAAATTTGCACTAACGAGTATATTAAATGGTAAAATATAAAAGTTATTCATAAAAATTTATTTTTTACCCATTACTTGTTTATTATTTAAATAAAGCAAAAAGAAGATTTCACCAACAAAAAAGAAGCGTTGAGTGAAAGAAAAATACTCTATCGTTTTCAAATACTAGTGCACAAATATGGAGTTTTTAAGTGATAAAAACTACGAATTGTTTTCATGCATGCTTTTTTAATTTCTCATATACGAAGTATATTGAGAAAGTATTGTTATAGCGAAAAAATTCGACCTCGATATTTTTACAGAAATATACGTTTTAGGTGTTGCTTAATCCGAAAAAGTGGTTTTCGCAATGCCGTCTGTCTGTCTATCTGTCTGTTACTGGCTCTGGAGCCTAGACGGTAATGCGGAAATGAATGGAATCTCGTACTTAAGCATTTTATCATACTGAGGAGAGACTGTGATGAAATGGTTGACATTGATCAGTAATTAATTATTCTACGCATTTTTAAGAACAATTTGATTTTATCAAAAACAGCTCTAACGATTTTGATAAAATTTCGTACTTGAGTTACTTGAGTATACGTCCGGAATAATACTACATATTTCATTTTTCTCAATGAATGAATATAAGGCTAGTTTATTCTGGGAAACTTTAACAAAAATTGAATTTTCTAAAAACCGGCTGATACGATTTTCATTTTCTAAAAATAACTAAACGACGCATTAATATATGATAATGTTTGTACAATGTATGTTGTACCGAGTTTTTACTTTCTCATATACCAGTATATTGAGCAAATATTGTTATCGCGAAAAAATTCGACCTCGAATTTTTACGGAAATATACATTTTACGTGTCACTGAATCCGAAAAAGTGGTTTTTGCAATGCCATCTGTCTGTCTGTTACTGGCTCGAGAGCCTAAACGGTAGAGCGAAAATCAATGAAATCTCGTACTTTTATCATATTGATCAGAAGCAGGGGCGCGCCTACCCGGGGTGCAGTGGGTGCAATGCACCCGGGCGCCAACTTGCCGAGGCGCTTCTCGTCAAAGTATTTGTATCTATATATTATTGGAATTCGACTTGGGAATGTTTTCTCCTTTGTCCGAGTAAAAGGGAAAGTTAGAGATTCTAAAATGATACAAAGTCTTCCAGGCAAAATTTTTCCGATCCCTTGCGATACGCGGTCGCATGACTCATTGTCAGTGTCGCTAGAACACGCATCAGTGGCGACCGAAAATGGGTTCACCGTAGGAGTCGCCAAGTGGTGAGGGCGCTACTCTGCTAATTTCTATCCAGACCCTAGCGAGGAGCTCCAGCTGAGGCAGCAATCCTGTCGTAAAGTACCATCGAACTTTACCACAAATCTTTTCGCTGGAAGAATACCAGGTGCCTACCCTTTTTCTCCCACCTACCAAGTCTTGGAAATCCGAAATCTGTTTTGAATCGGCTTGGTATAGCTTTGCAAAAACTAGCTTTCCTTACTCCTTCACGATCTCCCACCTACGTTAACGTTCATATTCGTTTCTAAATAGTACGAAATTCAAATACTGAAACAATTTCTCCAAATAATGAGAGAATTATTGACATCTACTTCTTCATTGGATTTTAAAATATCTTAAAATGAAAATACGAAGTTGGGACTTTGACGTAGGAATGCATAAATAATTGAAGTTTTGTTTTCTTACTGTCAGAATAAATATCGAATCTAATTTGGCTTGTAAATGAACAGAAATATAGGAATTTTTGAATGATCATGAAGTAACGGGACAAAGTATTCAATTATAATCATATGTGCAGCTAGTTTTATAATTTTCCTTCAAGCAGATATTAAAATGTTTATGTTTATAATTACGCAACTAACTTGTTCAATCATTTCGTTATGAGATACATCGACAGAAATGCATTAGCTTATTTCCACACACTATCGATGAGAAAAGCCGTGTATGATGATACCACGAAATTTCGCTAGTAGGGGGGCGTCACAGAGATATCTTGCACCCGGGCGCGAAACACCATCAGAAGCTATGAAGAAATGGTTGGCATTGCTTAATAATTAAGGGAAGTTTATTCTACGTATTTTTAACAACAATTTGATTTTATCAAAAACGGCTCTAAAGATTTTGTTCATATTTCGTACAGTTACTTGAGTCTTCAATAATACTACATAGTTCATATTTTTCAAAAATTGAATATAAGGCTAGTTTATTCTAGGCAACTTTAACAATAATTGGATTTTCTCAAAAACGGCTCTAAAAATTTTGTTCATATTTCGTACAGTTACTTGAGTCTTCAATAATACTACATAGTTCATATTTTTCAAAAATTGAATATAAGGCTAGTTTATTCTAGGCAACTTTAACAATAATTGGATTTTCTCAAAAGCGGCTCTAACGATTTTGAACAAATTTCATAACGTTACTTGAGTATAGGTCTGCAATAATACTACACATTTCATTTTTCTCAATGAATGTATATAAGGCTAGTTTATTCTTGGGCAACTTTAACAAAAATTGGATTTTCTAAAAACCGGCTCGTACGACGCATTATTATATGAGAAAGTTTGTACAATGTATGTTGTACCGATTTTTACTTTCTCATACGAAGTATCGAGAAAGTATTGTTTCCGCGAAAAAATTCGACCTCGAGATTTTTAGGGAAATACACGTTTTAGGTGTCGCTGAATCCGAAAAAGTGCTTTTCGCAATGCCATCTGTCTGTCTGTTACTGGCGCTGGAGCCTAGACGGTAGAGCGAAAATGAATGAAATCTCGTACTTAGGCACTTTATCATACTGAGCAGAGTATACAAAGAAATGGCTGACATTGATCAATAATTAAGAGTTGTTTATTCTACGCATTTTTAACAACAATCCGATTTTCTCGAAAACGGCTCTAACGATTTTGAGCAAATTTCGCATAGTCACTTGAGTTTACGTCTTCAATAATACTGTATAGTTCGTATTTCTCAAAAAATGAATATAAGGCTAGTTTATGCTAGGCAACTTTAACAACAATTCGATTTTCTCAAAAACGGCTCGAATGATTTTGATCAAATTTCGTACAGTTCCTTGAGTATACATCTACAATAATACTACGTATTTCATTTTTCCCAACGAATGAATATAAGGCTAGTTTATTCTTGGGCAACTTTAACAAAAATTGGATTGTCTAAAAACAGGCTCATACGATTTTCATTTTCTAAAGATAACTTCACGACGCATTAGTACGTATATGAGAAAGTTTGTACAATGTATGTTGTACCGATTTTTTAAGAACGTAGCCCCGACGCAAACCGAGGTCTTAGTTTATTCATTTTTTGAGAAATATGAACTATACAGTAATATTGCAGACGTAGACTCAAGTAACTGTACGAAATTTTATCAAAATCGTTATAGCCGTTTTAGAGAAAATCTAACTGTTGTTAAAAATGCGTAGAATAAACTACTCTTAATTTTTGAACAATGCCAACAATTTCTTCGTGTACTCAGCTCTGTATGATAAAATGCCTAAGCACGAGATTTTATTCATTTTCGCTCTACCGTTTAGGTTCCGGAGCCAGTAACTGACAGACAGACGGCATTGCATAAACCACTTTTTCGGATTCAGCGATACCTAAAACGTATATTTCCAGCAAAATCTCGAGGTCGAATTTTTTCGCGATAACAATACTTTCTCAATATACTTTGTATATGAGAAATAGGGTTGCCAACATCCGGCTTTCGGTCCGGAGATCTCCGGGTCTTCGCCATAATCTCCGGACTCCGGGTGAGTAGCACAAATCTCAGGTTCAATTTCGATTTTATGACTTTTTAGCGTTTTTTATAAACTATTCGAATTAGAATAGTTTGCACTTTAATTTCCATTGTACTTTGTTGTATACAAAAACAAATGACGATTAGAATTTCGTTAATTAGCGATATTTAAAAAATAAACAACGATTTTAAAGCATATTATGTCCTAATATCTTGAGTGTATTTAAGAATATTGAATATATTTATCATTACATTTATTTCCTCTTGGATTTCTTCCCAAGTATCCAGGTTTCAAGCAAACTCCGGTTCATGAATATCTTTAAGTAGGCAACCCGTAACAACATCTCCGGTTCGTGAACATTTAAAAGTTGACAACCCTAACGAGAAAGTAAAAACTGCAATCGCGGAGAAAGCATGAGGTTGAAACATGAAAGGAAACGTCCAATGGGGTGCGAATGAAATTAATTTTAAAGAGAAACGCTTTAATCTGGTCTTAACCCCTCAACGCCGAGCGACGTTAATGGGAGGAAGAGAAGAGGCAGGAGGGAAGGAGAAAGTCGGAGGGCAAGAGGTTTATAAAGGGGTGTGGCCGAATAGTATACGGAGTACGAAAAGTGAGACACACGGGGTCCATTTGCATATATGTATTCCAGGAGAACAAAGGATTTTCTTGAATCGACTCTCCTCTCCTCCTCATAGGAGTCCTCGCCGCCCGCTCACTTTTTCATCCCTTCCACTCTATACCACTCTCTCTCTCTCTCTCCGTTCTGAAACCTCCCTTTCTATGCTCTTCCCTCTACACACATATATATATATAGCGAAGAAATTCGCCGGGAGTAATGTGGCGGCGGTCAAATGTAGAAGCAGATATACACGTTTTGAAGACGCCGAGTTAAATGGGACCATGATTTCATTATTTCGTGTGTGTGTGTGTGGCTCTGCGAAAGCCTCTTTATGTGTTCAGTTAGGAGAGAAACGCTTTGGTTTTTGGGATTAATTGAAAGCGTGCGTGAATGTATTTAAATTCAAGCGTTTCTTTGGTTTTCTAATTTTATTTTACAAAAACTGTTTACAATGTACCCACATCATATTATCTAAATGAAGGATTTATTTACATCAAACAAAATATATCCAATATTTAAAAAATATTTCAAAGGTCCGTTGACGTCTATAGAATCTACAAATATAAACTGATCGGCTTTATGTTAAAATTTTACGTATATCAAAAGGAAAAGACTAAGATATGCTTTAAAAACTTAAAAAATAACTATACAGTCATAATTATATTCTGGAAAGAATTTAAATGTGTTTTATCATGGGAAAGAATCACAAAAATAAGTAAAATTAAATGAAACCGTGTATGTCGAACAGCATCTATGGAAATATATAAATGATTGAAGGATACAGAGATTTTCTAAAGTTTATTGTGGTTACGATAACCAAATTCAATTCTACGTAAAATTAGTTCTATTAGTTTACGATTGAAAATTTCTCACTTTTATGAAAGCCAAAAAACTAATAATGATTCCTTGGGAAATAATAATAAGCACTGCAAAAAAGGATGTTTTTATTTACATTGATCTCTATGGAAATCTTTTGTAAATAAGATCGGCGTCGTTTGGCGTGAATCTATTGTATCAAATCGAACAGAAATCAATAAGTGATTTACGACAGATGCGAACGGAAGGACACGACATTGGCTCACTTTAGTCAATAAGAACTTATAATAAGCCATAAGAAATGGGATTTCATTAAAGAAAGATTTAAAAGATTTCGCCATATTTCAAGGACGCTAAATAGTTTCCATAAAAAAACGCGGTCTAATGAATGATAAAATATTCAAAGGAAATATTTTTGCTGCAAAAGAGTTGTCTTCGGGAAGAACAATTGAAGAGAGATTAGAAATAGACATAAAACAATAAACGGCTCTCTAATTTGCTCATATTTCTAATTAATAATCGGAGAAATTTGAAAATATTCTCATGGGACTGCGAGAATATTAGGACACGTGGAACAGTGAGATATATGTATAATATAGAGAGAGAGAGATAGGGGAAGAGAGATGGAGAAGGAGGGAGATAGAGGGAGATAGAGGAAGATAGATGAAGAGAGATGAAGAGGGAGGGAGAGAGAGATTGGGGAAGAGGAGAGGGAAGGGGATTGAGAGAGAGAGAAAGGGAGGTGTTCTGAGGTAGTGGAGCTCCGGTGTCCATCTGCCAGCAGCGAGATCCCATCGGCCCCAAAAAACCCTGGGTTTGCCACCCGTGGGAATCGGAGGAATGCGCAAGAGCGGGAGGGAAGGGAGAATTTCCATGGAATTCTTGAGAGAGAGAGAGAGTGGGGGAGGGGAGGGGGGAAAGCGAGAGAATGTGTGTGTGGGTCGGTTTCTCGATTCCATTTGCACCCCGAAATGGCTTCCGGGTTCCAAAACGGACCCTTTCCTGGTGTCATCCGGGCAGATGCAGCGAGCAGGGGTTCCTCTCGACGGCTTTGGAGTTGGATTGGAAATAGTGTGGGCGAAAAGCGAGCTGAGGAAGAGTGGGAGGGGGGTTTTAAAAGTAGTGGACATGATGGGAGAGGGGGAGTTAGAGAGAGAGAGATGGTGTAGTCCGAAATCCCGTTACTCCCTCTCTCTCTCTTTGTTTCTCGAGGCAAGATGACCAGCTCTCAGTGGAATTCAAGGGGAAGTGAAGTGGGCGGTGGGAATGGGAGACGCTGCAAAGGGAAATGGGATAAAGGAAGGGATGAAAGGGAGTGGGAGAAAGGAGTGGTCGAGTGGGAGACGGGGTCAGCCATTCCTCGCTTTTCTATTTTAATTCTGAAAACGTGGCGCGCTAGAAAATTCTGAGTGTGTTATGAATGCCTGAGGGAGCGGAGGTCAGTGGGATCAGAAAGGAATGCGATCATGTCTGGCCATTTAATGACGTTTGCCTCTTATGATTTAATATGGAACGCCATCCTTGGTCACTGGATACGTCGATCGGATTATTTTTCATGTCAATCACACGCGGAGCATCGGCAGTCAGAATGAAGAACTCTACCGAAAGAGTCAGGATTAGATAGTGCGTTTATAAGACCGGAAGTATGACGTCGATCGAGATGAGAATGCAGACATTTCTCTAGCATCCTGCGCTAAAGGTCTTCGCTCGAATCCTATCACCGACTCGTGCGATATTTGCTATTCCTTATTGGCGTGAACGTCAGAATAACAAATAATGATTATATTTTAAGCACAAGTGACGCAATGCAGGTATGGTCCACCAGCTGAATTAGTGAGTGTTTCATTATAACTAACAATAAGACTCGCATCGATTCAATTTTATAAAATCATAGTCATAATTCGACACTGAAAGCAAACATTAAGGGAAGACGTAGGATTGGATTTCGTCTTCACGAACGCATTTGGATTATCTATGGAATTCGACTTTGAATCCTACTCCTTTTTGGCACGACATATTGAATATAAATTTGGAAGAAATCACTCGAAAACCTTCTTTAGATGTAGCCTGTCATTGTCTCCATTTATTTTTTGCATTCATTTTGATATTCGATGTCACACGTGAGAATTTGGTACTTCCACAACGGGCTTAAATGAGTTTTAGCGAGTCGCATAACTCATCCGCCAAAATTTTAAGCTCAAATAGACAATTCGAATTGTAGTTTACCTTTGATCGAAATAATCAGATAAAAACTTCACGTTTTATCGTATATACCCCTAATTTACAATCGATAGGAAAGGGAGATAATTAAAAGGACAAATGGAAAGATTTGGTTGGCACATAGGCAGAAGTTTTTGTCTATATTTTGGGACTGCTGTAGTTTTATAGCCAGATAACCGAAATCACAGAGGAATTTCCTCGAAATAATATTACTGAAACATTACTCGTCAATCACTTCGCGATTAAATTCTGGACGACCCCTCAAACAACATGTCCAAATCTTCCCTCAAATATCGCGCGAACATATAAAAAGGACCGATCGAAACGCCATACGATGAAGAAGTCTTCCCTCTCCCCCTTCCATCCCTCCTTTTTCCTTCTCCCCTCTACGCGTCTTAATGCCCCAGAGCTAGAGACTTCCCCAACGGAAGAGAGAACGCACCGTGCTCCCAACAAGCACTCCCTCCCCCCTCAAGAATACAGAAGCCCCTCCCCCCCTTCTCCCCCCCCCCCCCCCAGGGATTCGAGAACTCCACGCATTCTGCTCTCAGACCTATTTTTCTTTCGACCCCCAAACTATCAGTGAGCCCTTGCATCGTTCCCTCTTCACGTATTTGCATAGAGACGAGTTGTGCTATGGTTTATTGGCCGACCGGAGGAGGGTGGCTGGAAGCCGAGATGGAAGGGAGAATGGGGTGGGAGAAGAGGCAAAGGGGAGGGGAGGGAGAGGCGGGGGGGGAGGGGGAGGCAGGGTGGGGAGACACACGAACGGGAATGGAACGCGGGAAAGAAGAATGAATCGGGACGGCAATGGAATGGAGAAATGCGTCTGGAAAGGTAGTATAAAGAGCACGGGAAGGGAGTATTGGATGGCACGGGAACTGGAATATGGATATTTGGAGGAGGAGGAGGGATGTGGTGAAATGAGTGAGTGTGGCACTACGGAGGCGATGGAAATGATTCGCCTTAATGGAGATCGTTTAAGCAAACGACGGGTCCGATATTGAAATCAGAGCCCTGCGTGCGGGCCATTTGAGAAGATGCCGGTGTTCAGGGGGAGGGAAGAGGAAGGGGCTAGGTAGGGGTCGGATGAAGGGGGGAGGAGGGGTTAAGGGGATGAAGGGGGGGAGGGTTAAGGGGTGGGATGAAGGGGGGAGGGGTTAAGGGGTGGGATGAAGGGGGGGAGGGGTTAAGGGGATGAAGGGGATGAAGGGGGGGAGGGGTTAAGGGGGTGAAGGGGGGGAGGGGTTAAGGGGATGAAGGGGGGGAGGGGTTACGGGGATGAAGGGGGGGGGAGGGGTTAAGGGGATGAAAGGGGGAGGGGTTAAGGGGTGGGATGAAGGGGGGGAGGGGTGAAGGGGTGAAGGGGGGAGGGGTTAAGGGGTGGGATGAAGGGGAGGAGGGGTTAAGGGGCGGAGGAGGGTGAGAAGGAGGTGGATGTAAACGAATCTCACGAGGGAGCGTGGGATTGAATGGAATGCATCGAGGTGCGTCGGTCAGGTGAATTGCACCAGGGATTTTTATTGGGTTACACTAAATATACGATTTGTGTCAATACTGAATGCTTCCTTTCTTGTCTTTTGTAAAGATTGACTAAAGTATTTTAAGTGAGTTTGTTTAGTTTTAAATTCCGTGTTTCACTTGTAAAAATGCATCTGACAAAACAATTTTCCTACAATTTATGGTCTTTTCCTCCATAATTTTAATGGTACGAACAATTTAACGCACCTGTAGACACTTTGAATCACTAAATACGAAATAATTAATATTATCGTTTAAACTCTGGAAGAACAGCAATAGGTGATATAGGAATCGAATATTAATTTCTTTAATACGTTGTAATATTTATTTATTTTAAAAAGATTAAATACCCCCCGAGATATCGGAAAAATGGAAGAATTTCGCCGTATTTTCGCACGTCAAGTCTCGGGAATAAAAGGTGATTAGGAAGAGAAAAGCTAGAAGGAAGAGAAAGAGAATGAGAGAGAGGAAGGAGAGAGCGATAGGAAAGGAGAGGGAGATAGGGAATAAGGACATAGGGAGGGAGGGAGAGGGAGAGAGGAATATGGAGGGGAGATAGTTAGGCGAATGATGGAATGGTTGGAGAGAAGAAGGCGTTCCAGACAGTGCGTGCAATAAGGCTCTCTCTGAGGGAGGGAGAGAGGGAGGGTGGGAGGGAGAGAGGGAGAGAGGGAGGAGGGAGTAGAGGAGAAGAGGGCGGAGTGAGGGGAGCGTTGAAGAAGGCGGGTTTTGGTCAAAGATGGGGTAAGCGTGAGGAGAATGCGTGGGGAGATGCAGAATGGCTTCAGCAAGGGGTGAATGCGTAATGCGAGGTGGAGAGGCATGCGGAGAGAGGGAGGTGGAGAGGAGAGGGAGGTGGAGAGGAGAGGGAGGTGGAGAGGAGAGGGAGGTGGAGAGGAGAGGGAGGTGGAGAGGAGAGGGAGGTGGTGAGGAGAGGGAGGTGGAGAGGAGAGGGAGGTGGTGAGGAGAGGGAGGTGGTGAGGAGAGGGAGGTGGTGAGGAGAGGGAGGTGGAGAGGAGAGGGAGGTGGAGAGGGAATTTGGATGATGAGAGGTATGCACTCTCCCAAGGGAAGAAAGTATCAATTAAGTTAAACGTTTATTTCTCACTGCGCCCCTTTGCGCTTCAGGCCTACGCTATAAAAATAATACCTTTTATGGAAAAGACGTTTATTATGATCGAAAAATTTCGGCAAGAAGAAGAGAGAAGTGAATCTGAAAAGTGAAAGTTTTACAGAGTTGTAGAGAGTGAGAGAATGGAAGATGATATCTAGCCAAAAGAAGGAGCATAAAAAGTACGATATACATATACCCATATTCCTTGAAATCGCGAGCATTCATTTGACAACAGAGTGAGAAAATGGTTTCCTAAAAGAACTGTTATATCCGAAACTCCTCTCTGGTAGATATTAAATGTAATTTGTGTCATCTCTCGTCGCAATTAATAAATAATATTTCGCGTGCTAAGTTTAGTTTTCTCCGAAGTCACAATAGCTTTTAATTGCATAACTCATTCACTGCGAGCAATGCATCAGCTTTCCTCCATTTATTTTGCAGATTCGTAACAGAATGTGAGCCGAAAACATTTACGATTTCGACAGTTATATTTAGTAATAATGCCGAATCGGCCATTTCGCGATCATCATAAACACCTTGAACTCTAAAATCGTTGCAGAGACGCTTTCGAAATCAATACAACCTTCAAGACTACCGAAATAAGGTTTATTTAAAATGTATTATTTATTAATATTGGATTAACAGTGCGAATAAAAAAATCCATATCTTCGCGGAAATCTCAGTGTGCCTACTGCCATTTGAATCGCTATTCAAGACTGAGCTTTTCAATCAGAGTTTCAGGGACTCAAATATTTTACGGATTTTTAATTAAAGGTTATATTTACGAATTAGTACTAAAGTTTGGTAGGTTTACGTTTTACCATGAAAATCGAAAAAACTCGTGACATTATTTAGACTATAAAGAGCTGGTTTGGAAATTAAGCGAGGAAAGTAGAATTACCCGAGACGTAACGAAATTTCTATAAAATTACGACATTTTATCGAGTTACCGATAAGTTTATCGGATGCTCCCAATTTTTTGTTCCCCACAACTCATTTGACAGTATTCTGTTGGAATGATTGTCAGTTTGGCTTTTGACAGCTCCTTCGAGATGCTGAATCCACGCGGTCTCGTCTGCGTGCCATAGGAAACTCTATCCATCTATTCTCTCGTCGATAAAAGCGTTTTCGGCATCATCCCACTATAACACCGGCGAAACAGAATTCCCCCCACCTCTTCCAATCGGTCAATTGATAACATTCCGTCCGAATTTCTCCCTCCGCAACACACACTCAACGCATATTTAGCGTCGCACGAACACATACACGCGTGCTGCTCGGCCTAAATCAAATCTTTTGCGCTCTTCCCATCTACCCAACGCCACTCCCTCCCAACTCCTTCCTTTCCTCCCTCCTCTCTCTCTATCCCAAATCCTCTCTCGCGTCCGCCTAACGGACTGGAATGAGAACAGATGAGTGGGGGAGGGGGTGCGATTAATGCAAATTGGAGGAAACGCTTCTCTCGGGATGAGTTCGGCGATCGAGTGAATGAGGGAGGAGTGGGGGGGGGGAGGGAGAGAAGGGGGAGGAGGAAGGGAGAAAGAGGGAGCGAGTGGCGAAATAGTCAATGTTTTGCGAAGTGCTCACCGTTGAAGATTAATATCTCAAAGGGATCATGGCTCCAATTGAGGGCAACACTGGCACTCGGATGGATCGTACTCTCGCATATTTCGAGCTAATTTTTGCGATTATTTGCGATGGCCCATTATTTTTTGGTGGGTGTTGAAATTAAAGAGTTGTCAAGGGAAATATGATGGCCTTCAGGATCAATTAAATAATAGGAGATCTCATTTCTCTGTCTCTATTCCTCACACTTAAAGATAAGGACGTCTTTGAGACACCAATCAACGCTTTTGTATTATATTTGAATAGCCATTTTTCGAGAAATCACGTGGAAAAATGGTGACACGAGTTCATTGTATTCTGGCAAGCTGATATGCACACAACCTACAAAATATGTAAAGTGAAAACAATTATTTTACAGTCACTACAGAGTTTGATGAATTTTTTCCTAGGGTTGAAATAATGAGTCGTTATAATAGAAGACTCGAGTTTTTGCCATTAAAATTACACTGTTATCTGGTTTAAAGCCAACGTATCTGAAATTCACACTGATAAAGGGATGATAGTAAATGAAATATTCATCATAAAACAAAAAGAATTCGGCACAATGATTTGATGCCCCAATTTTTCTGAAAGCCGAAGATTAACATATTGGCTGTTGACAAGAAAGTCAATAAAAGTAGATAAAACTGACCGAATCATAGATAAGATATAATATTATTCTTTCTCATACGAATTATCTGAACAATTTTTGATGCAATATTATTTAACAATAGAGGCCTTTGGTAACATTCCATCTTAGTTAATTCAATGCAAACATGCATAGTATATTTTAGTCAGTCTATTGAAGAGTCGTTCAATTAAAAGTGAGTCATTATGGCTGGAATCAATTCGAATTCCAATCCCACTTTCATACTTTAACTCACTAAGCGTTATCGAAATTAAACAAACTAACCCATAGATGAACTCTTATTAACCCGATTTTAATAAAAGAACAATTTTGTATAGTGAAAGCATTTACTTTCCTCATCATAGATGGCTTTGCAATTCCGTCTCTCGATTGAATAACTTTGGGAAAAATGAGCATCCAAGATGACCCTGAGGGAAATAAGAAGTATGTACAACAAAAAATTGGAATGACGCGTCGCATAGTCATGGAAGTGGCAAAAGCCATCGATGAGGCCTCGTGTTAGGCATCCCCGCGAGGCAAGCGGTGAGAGAGAGGTAATCTAATTAGAGGGCAAACACTTAATTAGGAGTGCGCGAAGGGGAGCAATCAAAATAAACAGGGAAGGATTGGAGGAGAGGGAGAGAGAGAGAGAGGAAAAGAAAGCATAGAAAAATAGAAAGAGAGAAAGAAAGGAGTGGAAAAGAGAGACAGGGAACGAAGAGGTGTTGGGGAGGGAGAGATGAGTGAAGGAAGGGGGGGAGGGGGAGATATGAGCGAGAGGTAGAAGAGAGGATGGTGAAGACGGATGGGGAGGAGTCTTTAGAGGGAGGGAAGAGAATTTCGTTTGCTCGTCGCTTGGAAACATGCGCTGCCTTCGCTCTTCAACTGTTTCCATGGTTTCCCGCCCTCCCTTCCTTCCCCGAACCTCGCCGGCGTCGCCCCTTGGGTCCCTCCTCCATCGTGGCCCCACCGACTGACTAACGGGAGCCCTTCCGTCCTTCTGGGAAGGCTTCTTCCGACGTTGAGAAGCCAATGGTCTCGCTGTCACTGGCGTCCGTGTCAATTTCGATTCCAAACCAATGAAATGTCCAACTCAAACGGATTTATGGAAAACTTCACTTCTGGAATAGCTCTAAGTTATTTATCTTCGTTGTAATAAAATTTTGGATTTATTTATGATATATTTCTCGTCGTAGTATCTTTTATAAATACACCAATAAAACTATTTCGGCCTAGCTCTATACATATTTTTCATATTTCTTAAATCGCGACGTTTTCTAACGAAATCGATTCTTCTCACATTCGATTCCAAATTTTTAATTAAATTTTAGAAAAAAGCATTATACAGGCTAACTATTATATATTATAGCGATTTTGAGCATATTATTCGCAGTCTAGAAGAAGATGTCGTGATCGGTACAGAGAGTTGGCTCACGGACGAGACTGCAAGTCAGGAGGTATTCCCTCAAGACTATCGAATTTTTAGAAAAGATCGTAGCATCCGGAAGGGAGGTGGAGTATTTATGGCAGTCAGCAAGGCACAAGAAAGTTTTCCACTACGGAATAACGACGTCGAAGTTGAAAGTGTTTGGTGTGGAGTTAGAGGAAGCGATTATACAATAGCAAATACGTGCGCATTTTATAGGCCTCCCAATTCAAGTTTAGAAATTATTCATAATCTAGAGAAACAAGTAGCAACGCTAATATCGAAAAATAAAGAGAGGGCCATTATAATTGGAGGAGACTTCAATCTACCTTCAACTGACTGGAATCATAATTGCTTTGATCTCGGTGGTAGAGAGCGTGAATTACTCGTGTCAGCTTGTAAGATGCCTCACGAGATCGAAAAATATATTAGACCTACTCGTAACGAACCACCCTGAGCGTATGAACAAGCTATCCATAGAAGAAGGAATAAGCGATCATAATGCCGTGTACGTAGAATTTAAGCTAAAAGTGGAGAAACAGGTTAAGGCAAGAAGGCGCGTATATACGTTCGCCAATGGCAATTATTCTAACTTTAGGTCTTTTTTACAGATGCAATTCCCTAATTTCTGCAAGGCATCAATCGACGCTAGTACAGAGAAATACTGGTGCATGTTCAGGGATATGATGCGAGAGTGTACGGATAAATTAATTCAACATAAACTTAAACGTGATGGTGCGGAACCAAGATGGTAGAACCAGAAAGTTAGATGCGCTCTTAGACGACAAAGAAAACTTCACGCTTGCTTAAATAGTAATTCTTCTAAAGTCAGGAGGAACATAGGTCAATGATACGGCATCAATATAGGAAAGCGCGGTCTAAGGCTTGAGTAACAATCCGAGAAGCTTTTAATGACTACAAAAGAAATGTTCTGCATAATAATTTGATAGAAAATATGAAAGCATTTTGGTCGTACGCCAGGGATATTCATGGTAGAGGCCCCACCAGAGCGTCTCTGAGAACGGAGACAGGTGATGTAGTTCACGATAGCGCAGAAAAAGCGAATTTGTTAATGAACACTTTCAGAATGCGTTTACTTTGGAGAGCAACGAATTTGAGGAACCAGCTTTGAATGATGAAGGTAATTCGATGGAAGATTTGATATTCTCCGAAACAGGTATCGC
Source organism: Uropetala carovei (assembly GCA_036926305.1). NCBI lineage: Eukaryota > Metazoa > Arthropoda > Insecta > Odonata > Petaluridae > Uropetala > Uropetala carovei. Next base: position 350,107 of record JAXCHB010000243.1, on the reverse strand, counting down.
GCACCAGCTAGAGTCGATTAAGCAAAATAAGTCTCCCGGGCCGGAGGGCATACCCGCGCGTGTGTTGAAAGAGCTAGCCTCGGTAATCGCACCTTACTTGAAAATAATATTCGAAAAATCCGTTGCACATGGTACCGTTCCAAAAGACTGGAAGCTAGCATACGTAACGCCCATCCACAAAGGCGGTGATAAAGAGAACCCCGAAAATTACAGACCGATTTCTTTGACGTCATTATCGTGTAAGATTCTAGAACATATAATCGTTAGCTCTGTTCTGCGTTATTTAGATGGTCGTTCTTCGCTAAACATAAACCAACACGGGTTTCGGAAAGGTAGGTCATGCGAAACGCAGCTCGCCCTGTTCGTAAACGATTTGTTGCAATGCGGAGAGAAAAACAATCAGGTTGATGCCATTTTCATTGATTTTAAAAAAGCGTTTGACAAAGAACCCCATAATAAATTAATAGGAAAACTAGGAAAGTACGGCATAAACCCTAATATCTTGAGTTGGGTAAAAGACTTCCTCTCCAACAGAAAACAGATAGTAGTTATTGATGGGAAATCTTCATACCCAATAAAAGTCGCATCAGGTGTTCCACAGGGAAGTGTCATAGGCCCACTACTATTCCTGATATATATAAACGATATCTGCTCGGTAATTCGCTTCAAAATAAGACTTTTCGCAGATGACACCGTTTTATATAAGGAGATAAAGAGCCAGGATTACCAAAAATCACTCCAGGAAAATTTGAACGCCCTCTCAGCATGGTGTCAAGATTGGCAAATCGAAATTAATCACGGCCAATGTTCCCTTTTGAGTTTCTGGAAGGGCAAAAACAATTAATTAGACTCGGAGTACAGAATTGATAGATCGAATATCCAATCTGCGGAATGTGAAATATTTAGGAATCACCATTTGTCGTGATCTATCGTGGAATATGCATATTCGAAGGGTCGTAGGCGCAGCCAATACGAAATAGGGCTTCGTAGGCAGAATAGTAAGAAGTAGCACAGAACAGGAGCGAGAAACGTGTTATTTATCATTGGTCAGATCTCAGGTCGAATACGCTTCCAGCATATGGGATCCGTACGAAGAGGGACAGATACTTGAGTTAGAAAGAATCCAACGCAGAGCAGCCAGATTCGTTAAGCAAAAATATGAGCAAAAATGAAGCGTCACATCACTCTTGAATGAGCTGAATTGGATATCGCTAGAGGACCGCTTAATTGGCGCTAGGTTAAGGCTTCTGGAGAAATTTAGTTAGGAAGTTCTCTTAGAGGAGGTCTCAGGAATATTATAGGCACCTACTTACATGGGTAGGCACGATATCAAGAGGATAAAATACGAGAGATCGACTGTAGGACAGAGCGATATCAGGTTTCGTTTTTCCCAAGGACCATACGGGATCATAACAGGAGAGTGATTCCCGCTAGAGAAGTTATTATGTAGGCCTTGGCGCTCTGCACCCCCTGCCACCCACCAATGTGGTGACTTGCAGGGTATTATGTATTGCCTATAAGATTCTTAAAATGAGTTGTCAATCTTCTTGACGTGCCGTTATCATGACTTTGTATGTGTCTATGAATCGATATCTGTGTGTGTATTCAATTTTTTGCTCTACAAATCCAAACTATATATATACCTATATATATATATATATATATATACCTATATATATACACCTATATATATATATATATATATATATATATATATATATATATATATATACACACACATATATATACACATACACACACACGCACGCACACACAAAAGGCTAAGAATATCGAATAGCATTTCAATCGGATGAGAGGGTATACCACCAGCTAAAGGCATATAAAGAAAACTTATAAAAACGATTTCTCGTTTATTTGATTTTCTCCCTCACGTCTAAAGTCATATATATCCTTGGGTCACTCATATCCACGAGAAATTCAATACCGTTTATTTCCTACGCCTCTCAAAACTCCGAAATGAAGGCCAAAGTATTGTTGACGCCCGCGCCGGTCGGACATCTCCCAGGCGACGCCAGCGCCTCTCTTGGACACGCTACGATCCTCAAAAAGAGTGTGTCCTAACCTTAATGAAATTTCACACTTCTTTTTTTGCATTCCTCCTTGGCAGGACCAAAGGGAGGATAGAGAGGGGGAGTGTGGGTGAGGAGATGGAGGGGGAGAGAGTAGGAGATGGAGGGGGAGTGTGGGTGAGGAGATGGAGGGGGAGGGAGAAGCAGAGCGAGGGGAGTGAAGATGGACCTCTGGGAGTTGTCGGGGAGAAGGTTTCGAGAAGGACAGTGTTTGGAATGCCCTTAAAGGGGGCTTTGCATATTGGTGGGTCAGTCCTAGGTAGGATAACGTGAGGAGAAAACCTTTCATGTTATATTTGGATCCCATTTTGAGGATGTATACGTGGCAAAAAGGAGTGCAGTGGAATACGATTTCCTTTCAAAGATTTGTGTATATTCGTTGAAGGATATAAACTAGATTGAAGCTCACAAAAAGCACAAGGGCGCAAAAAGACGAAGGGTGAAACTTTATTTTGCTAAAACGAATATAGTACAGGCAAGGAATTAAAACGATACAACATGAGCGCTAAATATGCGAGTTCACTCTACTGCCCTTTCTAATATCTAATACCAATAGCATCTCTGTTGCCTCGTCCTTTTCTGAAGACCCCCATTCACACACGGATCGGTCCGGGCGAGCAGTCCGCGTGCGTGTGTGTGTGAGGTTCGTGATCCGTCAGAAGTTCGAACGATCTCCGACACGAGCCAGACGAATTGTCGGCCCCGGACATGCTCGGAGGACACTCGTTCAGCGTACAATGTGATTAATTTTTATGTAAATCTTCATTTTATTGTAGTTACACACAGTGCGGTAATTAGGGCGGGGCATCTGTCCCGGGCGCAACTAAGAAGGGGCGCAAAAAATCCAAATACATAGTAACTAGAGAAAATAATTTCTTAAGGGGGGAGAAGGCGCATATTTAGTAGTTTTCCTCGGGCGTTAAAAAATCTAGTTACGGGGCTGGTTACGCATACTTATTATGGGAAACATTTGTTGTTAAATTCTTTACGTAATGTATTCCACAAATATGTAATAAAGTTTAAATAAATAAAGAAGTTAACAAAACTTACTCTGGGAAGGTCTCATTTTCTTTAAAGCAGTCTGTGAAACATTTACACCGCTTGTATGTTTCACGGAAGGAGGCTGGAAACTCACTGTTAACTGGAAAACAATGACTCGTACCATTTTTACAATTGCATGTTTCATTCGAATGGATTCAGTTTAGAATAGTAATAGCATAACTATCTTAGATTACTTCTTCACATTTAACGATCAGAAAATGTACCGCAGCTTGCCACCCGCTCGATCTGGTCAGACCAAGTATGCGTGTGGGCGACGACGGGCATGATCGCCGACATGTCCACGGACAAGTCTGCGGACCGATCCGTGGGTGAATGGGTGCGTTAAAGCCGAATTGAACTTCACATAGCATTTCTTCGGCCCTTTTCTACAGTCTTTTATTAAGAATCCCTTGATGAACTTCGAAGTGTGTGACAGTAGACAGTCCTTACATTGCATTATCTTTGGCTTCTTCTTTAGAGGGATCATTATTAGTTATAGGATATTCTAAAAAAAAATATAAGCGACATGAAATGAACCAATTTTCCGTAGGTCCGTGGCGAATGGTGAAGGAGTTGGACAACGCTGCTGTAAATAATAAGGTTATTGAAATTCATATAAAAACTTTCGGTATAGATAGTTTTTGTTTATTCAAGAAACATCACGAAGTCTCCAAAATGGCGTTTGATGAGTAATATTTCCTTAACTCTACTCTATTCCTCCCATTGAACAATCAAGCTCCTCTCTATACTTGTTTCTCTTCCCATCTATAGTTACATTTTATTCTAGTCCTCCGACACACACATCTTACTCCCTGCACTAAATGTTCCTGTGATATACGCCTTCCAACCTGCATCAGTTTGGCATTGCAACTATAATGAGAAAGTATTGTTATCGCAAAAAAATTCGACCTCGAGATTTTGACGGAAACATACGTTTTAGGTGTAGCTGAGACCGAGAAAGTGGTTTTCGCAATGCCGTCTGTCTCTAAGGCCTAAACGGTAGAGCAAAAATAAATGAAATCCCGTACCTAGGCATTTTATCATACTGAGCAGAGTATATGAAGAAATATGACATTGCTCAATAATTAAGAGGAGTTTAGTATACGCATTTTTAGAACCATATGATTTTCTCAAAACGGCTCTAACGATTTTGATCAAATTTCGTACAGTTACTTGAGTTTACGTCTTCAATAATACCAAATAGTTCATATTTCTCAAAAAATGAATATAAGGCTAGTTTATTCTTGGCCAACTTTAACAAAAATTGGATTTTCTAAAAACCGGCTGATAAGACTTTCATTTTCTAAAGATAACTAAACGACACATTAGTATATGAGAAAGTTTGTACAATGTATGTTGTACCGATTTTTTTTATTGCCTCTACACTCTCGACGAAAAGTAAAACATCATTCGAAAAAGTCCATTACATATGTGTTAAGACATTTTATTTATTCGCGTATTTAAGAATTTCATCCATTAAGCATCAGAGGAACGCAATTGCTGAATTCTATTGCTGACTTATCAATCATAATTTATTCCATAAAATTCATATTTAAAAATCCATAACTCAAAAAATGTGAGTCAAACAAAAAATCAGCAAAACACGTGTAGTCGTTATCTCCGAATCTTTACAATACGGCAAAGTTAAGTTCCTAAATCGGTGTTTATGTCCGATACATTCTCTTGTGAGTAGCAGGACACGAGTAAGCTATTCTTCCTAATGTATTTATGCAATTAAAAAGTAGTAATTCTGAATGAGTGACAAGACTCATATTCGCCATTTAGCATGTATTTAAATATAACCTCACCTGTAAAAAATCGGTACAACATACATTGTACAAACTTTCTCATATACTAATGCGTCGTTCAGTTATCTTTAGCAAATGAAAATCGTATTAGCCTGTTTTTATAAAATCCAATTTTTGTTAAAGTTGCCCAAGAATAAACTAACCTTATATTCATTCATTGAGAAAAATGAAATATGTAATATTATTGTAGATGTATACTCAAGTAACTGTACGAATTATGATCAAAAACGTTAGAGCCGTTTTGAGAAAATCGAATTGTTGTTAAAGTTGCCTAGAATAAACTAGCCTTATATTCATTTTTTGAGAAATATGAACTATACAGTATTATTGAAGACTTAACTCAAGTAACTGTACGAAATTTGATCAAAATCGTTAGAGCCATTTTTGAGAAAATCGGATTGTTTTAAAAATGCGTAGAATAAACTACTCTTAATTATTGATCAATGTCAACCATTTCTATGTATACTCTGCTCAGTATGATGAAGTGCCTAAGTACGAGGTTTCATTAATTTTCGCTCTACCATCTAGGCTCTAGAGCCAGTAACAGACAGACAGACGGCATTGCGAAAACCACTTTTTCGGATTCAGCGACACCTAAAACGTATATTTCCGTAAAAATCTCGAGGTTGAATTTTTTCACGAAAACAATACTTTCTCGATACTTCGTATGAGAAATTAAAAAAATAAATTTGACGGGTTTCTATGATATATATATATATATGTTAATAAACAACACCGACAAAGTTTGAGGCTTGATAGAGGGTGACAAACTAAACATTTTTGGCAGGGCAACCTATGTCCGGAAACGTCGCGTTTAGCCGCTACAAAGGGGAAAAGTTGTACGAAAAGCGCCAGTGAGCTACATAGGCAGCTTTCGACCTCCTTTTCCTGAGAGATTGGCCGCGTAACGTGCTTCCGCACGAAGAATTAGTGCATCAATAGCGGGTTGTACTTTTGACCTTGCTGTGCCGCCTTAGTTGTGTTTTGGAATCGACTGTCGCAGATACACGTCAGGGGGTTTGTTCCCTCGTGGTATTATCATTGAAGTTCGGTTCTTCATTTCAGTGTTTGTTCAGTGTTGATATCAGAATAATATTTGTAATTTCTCCTATCTTTCACGTAAGGAAAACATAAGGCTTAACGCAACCCTGGTGGCCGAGAGATTGCCTAACTCAAAGGCGCTTCTGATACAACTTTGTCGCTTTGTAGCGGCGAAACGCGATGTTTCCGGACATGGGTTGCCCCTTCAAAAATGCTTTGTTTGTCACCCTCTATCAACCCTCAAACGTTGTCGGTGTTGTTTATTAACACCCGGTATATATATATATATATATATATATATATATATATATATATATTCCGTAAATATTTTTATAGTGATTGTCTCAAAAAATTTATATAGAATAAAATAATATATGGGGTATTTCTTTCGCTATTGATATGAATTATTTACTTTGATATTTTACGAATTGGATTAATGATTCGAATGCTTTTTTAACCATCTTATTTAACCTCTCGCATCCTGTTTAGATGAAACACTGTTGGCCAAATTTTCTTTTTTCTTTTTTTATTATTGCTTTACGAGTTTGGAGACGAAATTGAAATTCTGTTTAAGCAGAGTTTGTAAGAGAATTAACTACAAGTTTATTGCGTTTAGAGTATTAGACTGATACGCGTCAAGAAATGCTCTGAAATGCATTTCTTTATTGAAGTGATTATCTCTTCGCAAGGCTTTATTTATAACAAAAATAAATATAGTTTTATTGAAAAAATTCTTTTTTATACTTCCTTTCCACAAAACTTTAAAGGAGATTATTTATTTAAATTCTCTTTTCAACTCCGTTTTCTTTCTGACATCATCCATCAAAAATATAATATAAGTATATCAATTACAAGATTACTAATGGGAGAATAATAATGCCGAGTCTAATTACCGCTAACCAAGAAAAAATTCGAAGTCGACGAGAAATTCATATTCACTCCGAACGCGAGAAATAATTCCATAACCAATCACTGTCAATTGAAAAATGTGATTTATAACAAAACAAGTGCACGTCCAATTCACGAATTAATGAGATTATTTACAGCGTCTCGCCATTTCGTTCTAAGAGGTCAGACATTTCTTTCGAGGATGTGTGACGTCAGAGGAGGCGTCTCTCGTGGCGGAAAGAGGGCGACCAAGTTGAGAGAGAGAGAGAAGAGTTTGAAAAACTTCTCTCCCCCAATGATCTCCAAAGTCCGAAAGTTTTCCATCAAAGGGGAAAGATGACATCTCACAAAATATTCCCCTTCGCTTCTCCAATCCCTTCTTCTCCTTCCTCTCCTCCCACCCCCCTCTTTCTCTCCCATTCCAACCCGTTCCCCTCAACACCACCCTTCGCTTCTCTCACGCTCTCCCCCTCCTCCCATCATTCTCCTACATTCTCTCTCCCCCGCACATCTTCCTAACCCTTAATACTCTTCGCCTCAATTCCGGTCCATTCCCTCTTTACTCACTTCCTACCCACCTTTATTCCCCTCTCCTCTATTCCTCCTCTATCCGGCTCCATCAAAACACCCTCACCCTTCCATTCTCTCTCTCTCCCTCTCTTCTTATAACCCCGATGTCTCTCTCCCCTTGGCTTCTTCCCCTTTTGTTGCCCTTAAAGGACTCACAAGGAAAAAGGGAATCTTTCCCAAAATAAGCCTTCGCTAATGAAGCCCAATCAAATTCTCCCCAACGGATATCCTTCCTTCCTCTCCTCACGCCAACCAACGGACGAGGACAATAATTATATATATATATAGGGCCGTAGTGACCACTTTTGGGGCCCTGGGCAGAGGATTTTTTTGTCGCCCCAAGATAATCTAATAAAATGACGTGGCTATTTATAAAGGGGTATTTAAATAAAATACACAATTGTTTCTTTACAGATTTATTTTTTGTGCTTTATTTGCAGCAAAAATATTGATTATGTCATTGGAGTCTATATTTTTAGCATTGTCATATTCAATAAATAAGATGGCTAGACCAGAAAGTCTCTCTTGATTCATTGATGACCGTAGGTCATTTTTGGTCAATTTCAGTTTACTAAAAGAATGCCAAGAAATTCTCAGCAAAATTTTCACATTGAGAATGGAACTTAAATACAATATTCATGAAGAAATTCCAATATTTCTTTCTGTGTAATTTTTACATTTTTTATCGAAGGCAGGTGGTGTTTCAAACGGAACTTCTTCGATTGACTCGCGTTCATCCACATTGATTTTGTACATAAATGCAGCATTTTTACAGGAATTTATCATTTCATCTACAGTCGTATTATTCAATATAAAGCACAACTTAAAAATTTAAAATCATTAACAATATCGTATAAAGATGCCTTTGAAGAGAATTTGTTGCCTAATGCACTGCATCGTAAATAGTATTTTGTTGTTTCAGGTATTGAGGGTGCTACAGTTTCCATCATGTCATAAAATTCCTTTTCTTCCTCTTATTTTTGGGATTCCTTTTTCATCGCAAAATGTCTTTGCCTCTTTTATGTATCTTCCAGTAGTGACTTTGAACTTTTTGTGTCTGGTACCAAATTGTGGATCAATCCACAATTACATCGGCACCCTGAACAGATTTAGTGAGGCGGTTGATCTTCTAACAAGAAAAATATAAACTGCACGTCGATCTGTTTTAGCAAACCTTCAATATCTGTGCATTCATGTTCATTCTTTAATTTTATTAACACCCTATAAACTTGCTTCAATTGGAACGTCAATTAATTCACTGCATTGGCTCTTGATGAACATCGTGTTGTGCCATGTTTTTTCATCGTCAACTTAAGGACCTCTATGAGTGCAACCCATGTGGAACCAGCGAAATAAATTAATAAATTTACCGGTTACACTATTAGGAGTATTTTTATACGATTGAGCTATTATGCTTTGTACATCTAGTGCATAAAGTCCCAATTTTTAGATTATTTCTGACGCGATTCCATCTCCCTTTTAGTTTATCATATAGGAAGTATTTTGAGAAAGTACTGTAATCGCGAAAAAAATTCGCTCTTGAGATTTTGATGGAAATATACGTTTTAGGTGTACCAGAGTCCGAAAAAGTGGTTTTCGCAATGCCGCATGTCTGTCTGTGGGTCTGTCTCTGTCTGCCTGTTCGCGACTCTAGAGCCTAAACGGTAAAGTGAAAATGAATATAATCTCGTACTTAAGCATTTTATCATACAGAATAGAAGCCATGAAGAAATGGTTGAAATTTCTCAATAATTAAGGCAATTTTAACAAAAATTTGATTTTCTCAAAAATGCCTCCAACGATTTTGATCAAATTTCGTATAGATATTTGAGATTACAATAATACTACACATTTCATATTTCTCAACAAATGAATATAAGGCTAGCTTATTCGAGGCAACTTTAACAACAATTTGATTTTAACAAAAACGGCTACTACGATTTTCATCAAATTTCGTACAGTTACTTGAGTTGATGTCTGCAATAATACTACATAGTTCATATTTCTCAAAAATTAATATAAGGATCGTTTATTCTTCGGCAACTATAATAACAACTGGATTTTCTAGAAACAAGCTCATATGATTTTTATTAAATTTCGTATAGGTATTTAAGTTGATATTTATAATGACTCTACATAGTTCATATTTTTCAATAGATAACTAAACGACGCATTAACATATGAGAAAATTTGTAAAATGCATATTGTACCGATTTTTTCGATTTGATAGCAATAAAATCAATAAAGTCCTCCTCAATAATTACTTTTTATCGACGACTTGGATGAAAATTCTGCACGACGACGTACACATTTTTGGGGAGGAGGATAAATAAAATAAATCACATTCAGAGCGTAAAGAGTAGAAGCAGCCAATTAATATTGCACACATTAACCTATGACTTGGTACAGTCATGGTCCTTCAGCTGAACCTCAGGTTGGCCGTTGCGAAGAGATCGAAACTGTAAACACATTTTGTCAATTGTATAGTAAGACTTCCATTTGGCGCCCGCTTAAGAAACTGCGCCCTGGGCACCTGCCCCGGTTACCCGCCCTCACTACGGCTCTGTGTGTGTGTGTATATATATATATATATATATACATACATGTATGTATATACAAACCGAAGGCTTCAATATAACCATCCAAGACCAAGTAATAATAAAAATCGGTACAACATACATTGTACAATCTTTCTCATATACTAATGCGTCGTTTAGTTATCTTTAGAAAATGAAAATCGTATGAGTCCGTTTTTAAAAAATCGGTACAACATACATTGTACAAACTTTCTCATATACTAATGCGTCGTTTAGTTATCTTCAGAAAATGAAAATCGTATGAGCCTGCTTTTAGAAAATCCAATTTTTGTTAAAGTTGCCCAAGAATAAACTAGCCTTATATTCATTCGTTGGGAAAAATGAAATAAGTAGTATTATTGAACACGTATACTCAAGTAACTGTACGAAATTTGATCAAAATCGTTGGAGCCGTTTCTGAGAAAATGGAATTATTGTTAAAGTTGCCTAGAATAAACTAGCCTTATATTCATTTTTTGAGAAATATGAACTATACAGTATTATTGAGGATGTAAACTTAAGTAACTGTACGAAATTTGATCAAAATCGTTAGAGCCGTTTCTGAGAAAATCGAATTATTGCTAAAGTTGCCTAGAATAAACTAGCCTTATATTCCTTTTTGAGAAATATGAATTATGCCGTATCATTGAAGACGTAAACTCAAGTAACTGTGTGAAATTTGATCAAAATCGTTAGAACCGTTTTCGAGAAAATCGGATTGTTGTTAAAAATGAGTAGAATAAACTACTCTTAATTATTGATCAATGTCAACCATTTCTATGTATACTCTGCTCAGTATGATAAAATGCCTACGTACGAGATTTCATTCATTTTCGTTCTTCCGTCTAGGCTCCAGGGCCAGTAACAGACAGACAGACAGACGGCATTGCGAAAACCACTTTCTCGAATTCAGCGGCACGTAAAACGTGTTTTTCCGTAAAAATCTCGTGGTCGAATTTTTACGCGAAAACAATACTTTCTCGATACTTCGTATGAGAAAGTAAAAAGAGAGTGGATACAATTGATAATATTAGTAGGGGGAGAAAGTGGAATTCTGTCGAATTCCCACTCAACTATCCCCCCCCGCCGAAGACGCCCTTCAAAACCAGGAAATTTAATTGCCCTCGCTGCCAACCTTCCTTCCTGGAAACCCTAACTCCCTCGTCAACTCATACCCTCGTGTTCATTGGACTGGTCCAGGAGATCTGAGGTACAGTAAGAGGGGGAGGGGATGTCGAGGGGGCGGGGGGCAGGGGATAATGAAGAAGGAGGTATTTTCTATCTCCCTCCCCTCATCTGCCTACGCCGGGGTTGCCTTAGTAACGCCCTTCGCTCCACCTACGTCTTTAGAGTTCCATTTACGATGCGCGGCATCACCACCGCCGGCAGCGCCTCTACTCGGAGCTTCCGAGAATTATTCTCGTCTAATGGACGTCAGGTAGAAAGCAGTACAAAGGGACAAAGAAGCGTAAGTGCACCAATGTGTGCGACCAAAAAAATAGAGGGAGAGGACGACGCGTTTGGATTGCTCCGTGAGCGAACTGAAGCGACGAGACGCAAGTGCTGCAGAGATCAATCGAGAGAGGATCGATCTTGAGGCTCGATATAGAAGAGGAGGGGGAGAGCGCAGATTGGGGGCATGGCGGACGACCTTCACTTCATCCTCTTTGTTTGGAATTTAACTTAAGACGGATGGCAGGGGTCAAAATGACAAAAAAATATGTTACTTTACTCCAACTATGTAGTACAAAATAACTGAAAAAAGATTCATTCTTCAATATCTATAAAATATTTTTTTACTGTTTATTTAAATTGCAGTCTTGTGAGCACTCAGCGTATCTATCTTAAGTGTGCTACGAGCAATTTTAGTACTCATATCACTACTTTTACTACGAAATAGTCCATTTGGAAAAATAATTGACAATGATGGAGCATTAAAAACTTGATTATTAAACCACTTGACATTTTGACCACCATGCGATTTACATTTAAGCATGGCATCACTGAATTCCACAGGGCCACGCGAGAAAAATGAAACGCGCAGAGATTTTTCTTAGAGAACCTCATGTACACGAAATATGTGGATAAAATGAATTTTGAAACGATGAATTTCTAATGCGGTTTTTGAATTTTCTTATTTCCATAAATGCTGTAGATATCTGTGAAGATGACATATGTGATCTGGAAAAAGAGATGATTTAATTCTCGAAACGTTATCTTTTTTATTACTACTTGCTACCGACGCAAGGGGGCGGAAAGAATTGAAGAGATAATTACAAAAGACGCTTTTTTCTTGTTTTAGGATTATGATTTGGTAATCATAAGGTTACGTCTTTTGTTGAGGTTAAAGGCATCGTAGACTATAAATCCCCTTTAAACGTATTATATCAGTGCTATGTAACAGTATGCTTCCCGTTTAAAAGTGCTATAGCTGGTTTATTTTATTTATAGTTAAAAATCAGAAATCATTCCTCTTTTTCGGATTGAAAACAATTTTCGCTCTCATCTGACACGGATTTGAAATATGTTTACAAAAAATATAAACCTCAGTCTTTCATATATACATATAACTGTTCATGTCCTGCGCTTAAATCTTAAATTTAACTTTTTTAAAAATGTAAATTTATTCATTCCAATTTCATTTGGGAAGTAGAAATGACACCGAAGGGTTGGAAAAGGAACTCTCAGCCCTCAGGTACACCGCTTTATCACGAAGATATGGCTACTCTACCTTACAGGATTCGAAAGATATTATCCCAACAGTCAATCAGACAGACAAACCGAATATGTAAGCAATTTTTTTATAAAAAAAGCTCTAAAAAGGCTGCTGACGATTGTAGACAAAAGTAATGACGTATATTTAATAAGCGAAATAATGGGATTTTCACATAATCGCAAATCATTTATACATCGTTCCATCGCTGTGAGCAAACTCCGCCATTACTGTTTTACAACCGAAGAATCTAAATAAAGTTTATTAAAGATTATTTAATTGTTACTCGACGCTTTCAGAGTTTTAGGCCGGCAGAATGGAAATGAAAATAACGCATTATATGCGGAGATAGAAACAGCCATAATAGAATTTTAATGGAAGGAATCATATTTGTCGAAGAACGTCACTTCGTTTTGCGACTCCAGGTCTAAAAAATAGCAACCGTTCCTCATTTAATTATCACCCGTTCGCACCCTTCTTTGCCGTCGCCATGGCAACGAAATCGCACCCAATTACAGGGGAACAGCATTTGATAGGCAGCTTCCCTCGATTCACGCGCACGGGGAATTCCGGAAGAAAAAGTTCGATCGCGAACCGACGGCGACGCGTCGATTTGTTTAGATTATAGCGTATGGAAAGGAGAGAGTGGAGTGAGGGAGGAAAAAGGAGAGAGAGAGAGATGAAACAAAATAAAAAGCTCTGCGCAAACAGAGGCACGCACGACTCTGGGATATTCGGCTTTCGAGGAAATAAATTTCCCGTTCGTTCGAAGCGACGAAACGTTATTCGCCTTTCGTTTGTTTAGCGGCTTCGGAATTAATTTACGAGGAACGGGGAAAAGGTAAAAGTCTTTTAGGTTTTATAAAGATATACTTGATTAGGGAAGACGGGGAAACCGATATCGAATCTATTTCCACATATATATATATATATTCCGAGCGAATTGCGCTCATATCGATTACGTTTGTAAACTAAAACTGCCTCTCTATGGAAGAAGAAGCCCTAGTCAGCGGTAGAGAGAGACAGAGAGGGGAGAGAGAGGGGAGGGTTGGAAGAGAGGGGGGAAGGAGGGAAGAGAGGGAGGAGGGAGAGGAGAGAGGGGGGAGGGAGGGGAGAGAGGGGGGGGAGGGGGGGGGAGTGAAGAGAGGGGAGAGGGAGTGAAGAGAGGGGGGAGGGAGGGAAGAGAGGGAGGAGGGAGAGGAGAGAGGGACGAGGGAGGGAAGAGATGGGGGAGGGAGGGGAGGGAGGGGGAGGGAGTGAAGAGAGGGGGGAGAGAGGGGGAGGGAGTGAAGAGAGGGGGGAGGGAGTGAAGAGAGGGGGGAGGGAGGGAAGAGAGGGGGGAGGGAGGGATGTTAGGGGAGAGGGAGGGAAGAGAGGGGGAGGGAGGAGAGAGAGGGGGAGGGAGGGAAGAGAGGGGGGAGGGAGGGATGTTAGGGGGGAGGAGGGCGAGATGAAAGGGAGTAGGGGAGGAGATGAAAGCGCCCCAACAAAAAGGGCTGCGTTGCCCCTTAGACATATTAAGTTAATTAAGAAGCAAAGGTTTGTTCGATATTGCGCGCGCGCATAAATAATTCCCCCTTATCTCTTTTTGAGAGGAGAAATGTAAAACAAAACACAAAACCACAGCAAGCGATACTTGCGTGCCCCTCAAAAAATATTACTTTAGATAATATTTTTCAGAATATATGAAGAAATGCATAATTTTTGCCAAGGATATCAAAAGCAAAATACTACGATCATTCATCACATAGAAATTATATTCTGAACGAATTAAATGACATTATCAATCTAACCTAAGGTTTTCCCTCGAGAGAGAGAGAGAGAGAAACGAAGAATGAAAGCGATACGAGGGTTTTTTGCACTACGTTCAATGAGTCAGAGCGTTCGTTGGAAGAAATGGAATCATTTCCATCAAGGATTCGTCGGAGCGGTAGGTCTTTTGATATCCGAGTGGTTTAAATAGAAACGTCTCCAATAAAAGTATTATAATTTTTAATTGGAAAAATCTGATGTGGCCAACACATTACTTTCTCCATATTTGGGGTATAGATATTTAAATTATTATGAATAGCATTATTTCGTATCCTAAAAGAATACAGTCGCGCTTACTGCCGTAAATTACGTATATTTTGAATATGTTTACAGAATTCACCGCTACGTGGTGGTGGCGCTGTATACCGGAAATTAAGAAAAAGCTCAATATCTCCGAAGTGGATGGTTCTACGAAAATTTGGTTCAAACAAAACTTGGAAGAAATATTATTCTCTACAAATTTGGTCCTCGCGAAGATTACCAATAACGACGTTTTTATGGATATATTTGACGGAAACCGAAAAAACCGATTATTTTATATAATAATTGCCGTCGTCCGTTGGTTGGTTGGTCGGTCACGCTATGCAAACGCTAATAACTCGAGAAATAATAATGATAGAAACTCGAAATTTGGTAGGGATGCTTGATTAACACTTATCCAGAGAATGACATATTTAAATCGCGAAAAAATTCCTTGGTTCGTCTCCAAGAGAGGCATTTCCATTTCCCATTACTTAACATGTAAAACGCGATTTTTCGACGTGCAGGCTTTTTTAATCATTTGGAAATTAAAATTAGAAGAAATTAACAGACGACCTTCGGATTTGAACCATTTTGAAGAAAAATTTATAGTTTCTTATTCCGTTCGTCGTGTTTCGCCCACAGTTCGAAATATTCCATGTTAAACGTTTAATCTGCATATTTTGTGGAAATCTCGCGATTTTAACGTGATTTTGCTATGTCGACCATTATCATTGTTACACCTCAAATTACTATTATTGTATACATCCTTCTGGGAATAAGCGTGCCTTGAGTGCTTCAATACGAGGGAGAGGAAGGAAGGGGAAAGAATGGCGTGTTTTGTGGAAAATAAGTATATTAACGTAAATATAAAAAAAATTAAAGTATAAACAGTGTCATTTTAGAAAAATTGGAAATAAAAAGCATTCTTAAATTAAATTCTTTGTAAACCATACGTGCTTACGAATTTATATTGTTATTTCTCGAATTAATTTCGTAAAAATGGCCGAAGTTTGGAAACGAATACAAATTAAAATTAAAAGGACATTTAAAACTGTTAACAGGCAGTTTTCGAAGTAACAACACTGGATCTTTTAATGAATTGATTTGTTTTTATAAAAGGAATTTTGGTGCTTATTTAATATAGAGTAAGTTCTAAGGCTTATAATCCATTTAAATCTAATAACAGTGGCTATTATAGTTTAAAGAAAGAACTTTATTTATTCACTTTACAGAATTAATTAATTTTAGGCTAGCATTGCCTATTATAAAAGGAGTTAGTTTGGAATTTACATTATGTAAAGTGGAAGTTGTACTGAATTGACTCTAGTATATTTCAAAGCAAAAATCAATTTAAAACTATTGAAAGTTGTTGTTTTCAGAATGAATTCTACGTTAACATTGCATATTATAAAAGGATTTTATTTGGAATAAGAAGTTTGTTATGTAGTTATTTAAACTGAATTGAATCAAGTTCTCTTCTAAGTTTGAACTCCATTTATAACTGGTGAAAGTGGTTGTTTCGGGAAATGAGAAGGCAAGAGTGCTGAGCAGACGATAAACGATATTGAGGTACATTATATTCCAAAATCTATTTAAAGTATTATCAGAGGTAATTGAAAATTGAACCAATTTTTTGGAACCGGAATTCTGCTTATTTAATGAAATTGAAATCCTAATGTTATAATCAATTTAAAACTAATAACAATGGCTATTTTAGTAGAAAGAAAGGTACCATTTTATTCGCAAGGAATTTCTTTGAGATTTTAGTTAATTAATTAAAACAGACTTATAATATGTATAGAAATATTCGATGGTTAAAACAGTGCACAATTTTGTTCTTGCGTTTTTTACATATTGCATTGACGAAAATTTAGATTCATTAAACCCGTTGAAATTCAACGGGCACTTATGTTAGTTGTGTTATAATGTTCAACACTAGTTTGCTAATGTACCATTACATTTCTTGTATGTATAATGACGATTGGCAAGATAATGTGATATTTAGAAGATAAAATAAGTGGTTTTTAATGTGATTTTTTAAATAATTATTGTTAGTATATTATGTATTGTGAGTTTTTGTATACTGTTTAAATGGGCAATTGCGGGCACTTATGCTAGTTTATAAATAATTCCTAAACAATAACTGCTATGGAAAATTGTTTCAAATGAAAGTTGTAGGAAATTACAATCTCTATAACATTTGTACAGAATTGTATATACAATAATGATGTTTTAACGGAGAAGTATCGCAAAAACCGAATCGGGTTTCGAATAAACCTCGACTTCCGGTTAACCGTTATTGTCCAAAGACTAACCAATTCTTTGTGCTCATGCTAAAGTGTTATATATAACGTTTGGTAACGATATGGCAAGTATTTTTGAGTTAGAGCGCCCACAATCACTTACACACACACACGCACGCACGCATACACACAGACATCATTCCGAATATAGTATAAACGTGTTCTATGGACCTCAAAACGTGTATTTCCGTCGAAATCTCGAAATCGATATTTTTCGTGATCTCAATACTTTCCCATTGCTACGTATGAAGAAAGTAAAAAGGATAATTACAGGGGCATATCCTTTCGCTATCGTGGTGAAAAAAGAGAGCGAGAGAGAGAGAGAATACAGGATAGAGGAAGAATTTTAATTTAATCATTTAGTCATACCTACCCTTCACTTTTGACGGGCATTTCCATTAGTTGTTTCATAAATGACTAACCATTACTCCTAGCTATATATCTTATGTGTCCGACGTGCATTTTCTGCAGAGGAAGAAATAATTAAAGCCAACGTAATATCTTTCGCACTTAATAATCAGAGAAGGGCTCTGAAGGACATTAGCCAAATGGAGTTCTTTTGCCAAGTTCGCATGCCACTTAGGCCGAAAGAAAAACTCGTTATCTGGCAATCAATGGCTTATTGGCGGACTTAATTTTCGATGAGAAGGAGTGGATAATCTTGTAAGCGATACTAGAGAGAGGTTTGTGAAGTGGAGAGGGAAAATTTCGATGGAAAAGTCGGAGAATAATTTAAGTGGCAAAGTTTGAGAAAAACTTTCGGAGAGCCTTTCTAAAGAAATCGATTAGAAAACATTACTTCTCGATACTCTTATCGCCAAACCGCTAATCGGTCGAAATCTTTAAGGGAAAACACTCTCTCCAACTTCGACATTCACTCAAAGCCGAAAACTTCCATTCCTCCATTCAAGCGCACCCCCTATAAGCGCATTTCATTCCGTCCTACGTTATCCACGCCACCACGCCCCGCCACCACGACTCGACACCACGCCCCGCCCCGCCACCGCGACTCGACACCACTCCATTTCGCCCGTCACTCCCACAATCCCTCATGCTAGCCGACGGATGTGGCTGCCATAAAAACGTTTGTTTATAAAGACTAACAGAAGAGATTTTTTTCTGTTAAGTAACACACAGGTTTGTTTTAATTTCCGAAGCAGGTTTTTATTTTCAAATTGTGCTTATTCCTTTCAGACTACCAAACTGAAGGCAGCCTTAATTCAACTACTGGTAAATACTGTCCCGGAATATAAAAAATCTGATGTGGCCAACACATGACTTTCTCCATATTTGGGGTATTCATTCATGGTTTTCAATCCTAAGATTGGTTTGACATGACTAGGGAATAAACACATATGATGTGGTGGTTTCCCGTTGCCCTCCACATCAAACACACACACATGAGTGATGAAATATGAATTATGAGTACGGACACAAGCATCCATGACCTTGGCGGGATTCGAACCCGCGACCTCAGTGATGATAGGCCCTTCCACCACCGGGGCCGGCATTTGGGGTATCAGTTCTTTTTGCCCATACCAAAGTGTTATATATGAAATTTGGTAACGATGTAGCAAGTACTTTTTGAGTTAGGGCGCCCAAAATCACTCACACCCACACACGCACGCACGAACGCACACACAGACATCATTCCGAAAATAGTCTAAACGTGTTCTAGGGACCTCAAAACGTGTATTTCCGTTGAAATCTCGTAGTCGATTTTTTTCGTGATCACAATACTTTCCCATTACAACGTATGGAGAAAGTAAAAATGATTGTTAAACAGTAAAAGAGCAGGGGGGGGGAGAGTGGGAGGTAAAGGGAAGGAGGGGAGGAGGAAGGAGAGAGGGGGAGAGAGGGAAAAGAGGGTGTTTGAACCAATGGGATTGGAAGGTGGCTGTGAATTCGGAAAGGAGTGGTGCGCGAAAGAGACTTTCGCTCTTCATTTTTTTCTCATTTCCTCTTTCGTAAGAATCCAAAGAAAATTTTCGCTTCTGAATGAATTTTTGTGATCTTAAAAGGCGTATGAAATTAAAATGAGGAATTTTTAGTGTGAGCGATGGAAACTTCGAATCGATTGGTCGTTTTTCGCAATGGTTTTTTGCATTCGCTCGCTTCGATGAAATCTTCGTTTACCGCGCTAATCTGTGCCTTCAAGTTAAACTTATATTTTATCCGAAGCGATTTGGCCAACAAATTAAGAATAAAGAAGTTTGTAAAACTCATTTTAGGTTTATTTAACCAATAATTATTATCATCTGAAAGTGAGAGTATAAGAAAAATATCTATTTTAAGAACAAATGCTTCATTTATCCTCAATTTAATATTTTCGAATTTTCTGACGAATGAGATATTTTTCGTAACATGAGACGATGTAGTATGGAAAAATGCGACCGATTTTCATCAAAAGAAAATTGGGATCTTTAAGAGAATATTATTTTATCGTAACGCTGTTCGATAGCTAAAATTTGATTCCACTGAAGGAGGACGAAATATTCTCTTCTTAAATTTTCCGCCGCTTTTCGCTGTACAAATATCTCTGTTACCTAGCAATCGTTATTTTATTCTCTCTGTCGAGGTTAATTAATCAATCGCTAGGAAATACCAGGGAATAACTAAATCTTATTTTTTATTAAAAATCGGGAAGGTTTCCAGAAACTGAGTTTATCTAGATGGTGTGGTCCTTTGGTGGAGAGGAAGGGGCGAAGGAATGGGAGGCGATTGAACGGAATAACGACGAAGCGAATTGGCGGAGATAACAGGCATGCTATTTTTAGTGTTGTATCGATGATTTAACTGTAAAATTTTAATAAAGACGGAATGAGCAAATTTCAGTGAATGTAAATTAGGAGTTCCCAAATCTTGTGAAACCACGGAACCCTTATGTTGAAATAGTTTTTCATCCAGAACTGTAAGTGGCGATATGCCAAATCGCGATACAATTAACTTCATACTCAATGTAATTTTTTTACGGTATACAGTTTACAACGAAGCCCATGTTTCCTGCTGTAAATAAGAGAAGGAAGAACGTATATCACGTAACCCCATTTAGCTTCTGCGGAATCCTTGGGCTCCGCGGAACACAGTTTGGGAAACCATGATGTAAGGCATAAGATGCATAGAAAAATCAAGCGATCGTATTACACAGCTTGAAGGAATTTTTAAAAATGTATCGATGAAATAATTATTCGTGAAATAAACATGTGGAATTATGACGTAAACGTGCACGGATCGTGACACGTATCTTGGGCGTTAAGGATTTAATCCGAGCCCTATTCAAGAGCGCACTGGGAGTGCACGCGTGATAAACGGCGCTTCGAGGAGGGGGGAGGGGGAGTAGGAGGGTGAAGCGTGGTGAGCGATAAAGTGTGAACGCCGCAGAGGCAGCGAAGGGAGCCAACGGGAGGAAGTGGTACTAGGATGACAAGTGAGGAGCGCTCCCCGCTGTCTTCACAAGGCTATGAAGCAAAGTGCTGCCTTTCCCCAGGGGTCGATAGATAAGGCGTTATGGAGCGAAGGGGAATGGTAAACCCCTCCCCTTATTGCCTACACTTTTATACTCGGAGGATTTCGGATGGGCGATTCTTTCTTTTTTATGCGACTACTCCATACTTTTCGCGTTTCGCTTTTATTTTACGATTCCATTCCTGCCTCGGAAGGAGGCCTGCGTTTGAAAGCTCTCCACCAAGAGGGAAAACATTTATGTACCTGTATTTTCGACGGTGAGGCGTTTTTATTTTTCGCGTTGGTTCCCATGGAGATTTAACATAACCTACGGGTCGATATATGATTCGTTTTCATCAAGCGATAAATGAAACAGAACCATTTCAAATTGTACGTTGATGACGTCACGATGGCACACGCTTGCATTAACACGAAGAAAACGTATCTCGAATTTCATTGGCATTGCGATCGAATGGGGACAAAAAAAGAAGCGTAACGTGCGAAATCCATGGCACATTCATTCGATGAATTGGGGAAAATAACTTGAGATGTTCATTTGTCTTTTATGGCCAACGACAAAATGAATGCAAAACCAATAATTGTAATCACTCCTCAAACAGTAAAACGTCTTTTCAGAGATATTTCACCCACAAAATGAATACGGGAGTTGTTATTAGGGACATACTTACTACTTTGAAATCCAGCGGAAACAGTGAGGCAATCTCTAATATTTTATTTGTTAGAAGTACATACTACATACAAAAGGGTTATTTAGCCAATTTTTAGGTCGGATATTACATCTTCCATTGAAAGGAAATGTGAAAAATTGAATTCAGTGAGGATGACATTTTAACAAAGGAAGAATTATTTCGAAACATTTTAATACTTTTCCTTTATATGGAGTTTGCGCAGTACCGTAGCACTGCCTCACAAGAATGTCACGGATTGAGAGGCTGACATTATACGGTTTCTTATAAATCTTTTTATTTTGATTCGAATGAATGACGACGCCCTACGTAATGCCCACCAAAAATGCCATCAATACTTTTCCGTTCCTCTTAAGTCTGGATTACACTTATTCGAACTTCTTCTCACGTTTGCTGTTTTAATCTGGGCGGAAATTACTTTCTTTCGAAATATTCCCTGAGACGCTTCATTGCCCTTTTTCATTTCGGGTCTCTCTCATCGCATTCATCCCCTCCCACCATCCTCCCCCTCCTTTCCTTTCCTCCCCCTCCCACCATCCTCCCCCTCCTTTCCTTTCCTCCCCCTCCCGCCATCCTCTCCCCTCACGCGCCCCTCCCCGTGCACTTCTCCTACCCACCCTTCCCGATTCCCCCCAATTTCCCTCCGTAACCACCATGGCGACAATTATGAATCCGTTTTCTTATTTTCCTCGCAGCTTATAATTACTCATTCACTTGCGTTCATAGAATCAGAAGTGAATAATCATAGCTTTTCAACTTAAAATGTTTTCAAACTATGCTTGCTTGAGGATTTTCACTTCAATCACGAATTCACTCAATACATTTACCTCAGATCCTGTCACTTTAACACTGGTCATTTCCGTAAAATTCCGCTAAATGCGAACAATAAAAATAATCAATTTAAAAAGCTCTCGCTGAGATTAACTCACAGCACAGCCCCGGAAGATAACAGAGCGCTCAATATAGACGATGGAAGTGGAGCTAACATTTAGCAGTGTGGACAACATATTTGTCAGAAAAGTTTTCCGCAGAGTGAGTTGTGGTATGGCGTAGAGGGCGATTTGTCTGAGGCCATCCCTCCATTCTGCCTCTAGCAAGGCGTACCTCAAGACGAGGAGGAAGCAAGGACTTAGGAGGAGTGGAAAAGGGGGAAGGAGTGATAATAGGGGATCTCTTAAAAAGTTTTCGGCAATCCTTTTTGGGGAGAAAGAAAGAGCAGCGTGGAAGCAAGGGGAAAAGGAAGGGAACGGAGCGCATGGCAAGAGAGAGTATTGGAGCCCGAAAAGGAGATTGAGGAAGTGAGAGAGAGAGGGAGGAGAGAGGGAGGAGAGAGGGAAGGGGCGTGGGCCATGTCGGATAAGAAAACGAGGCCACCTATTTTTCTGTTCCCAAAATATCTAAGGAGGCGCCAGGAATCGATTCCTGCACCGTAGAAGGGCGTGCTGGAGTGCCATCGAGGCTGCAAGTTATTACGAGCACGCCCTCTGGAAGCACCGAGGAGAAACACGGCCGTCTCTTTTTAAAGTCCTTCTCAGCTGTGAAACAAATGAGTATTTTAAATATGCTTTTTCAGCTTGGATATACATAGTTGTGTAGAGTTAATATTTATTAAACCAATTTGGTAATTAAACAAAAATTTAACAGCGTAAACACATGTATCTCGTACGAGCAATTACTGACGTTTTCATCGCCTCCTCTTTTCAAGGCTCTTTTACATCATTATCCAACAATACGACGCAAGCTTAGCTTAGCAGCGAGTGCTATTGCGGCGCCGTTTTAGCAAACGAACAGCTCTAATCGAACTCGGGAAAAAGTTTCTCTCATGTCTAGCGATTGCTTATGTGCATGTATGTACAATGTACGTTGTACATACGCTACCATAGCGGTCAACCCCAAAATGCATTATGAAAATAGGGAGCACATTTTACGCGCATATCAATGAATTCAGTGTTATTATTTTTTAAATAGTTAAACCACCTCTCTCCCAATACTTGCGCAACGCTGTAATTGGCGGAATCATTCCATCTTTACCGGAAATCTTTCCTCTATACACTAAATCGTCGTCCGCAAAACGCATCATCGTAAAAAGTATCTTACTGATCGGCAATCGTCACGATAATCTAGAGCCACTGATGCGAACGAATGACTCGGTTCATGGTGATAAAACCAGGGAGTGAAAATCTGAGAAGATGCTTCCTGAAGCATCGATTCCATCAATTTATTATTACAGGCAGTTCCCGACTTAAGACTTAAGTGCGTTCAAGAAAATCGCATCGTAAGTCGAATATCAATTTCCAATAGACTTACACGCCATATATTGAGATACGTTCCAGGACCTTGGAAAAAATATATACCAAGCTGTATTTAAGCTATAAATTAATAGTTTAGAACCAATTTAATGTTATGTATTGTATAATGAACATTTTCTAAACTTTAAGCAATCAATAAATTAATACCCACAATGCGGACGAGTCGTATCGTCAAACTGAATATCGGCCGAAATTACGCGCAAGAAAGTAGACTCGAATAGCGCATCGGATGTCGAATATCTTATATATATCTGGGGTACGATATCGTATGTCGATTTCGAGGTACATATCAATGTATTAATGTCGTAAGTCCGGGTTTATCGTAAGTCGTAACATCGCAAGTCGGGAATTTATATTTAAATGTACAATGCAGTCAGGATTACAAAATTGTTTTAATCGATAGCCCCAGTTAAAAAGAACCAATTTGGAATTTTAATCCAACCAATTTTTCTATTTAATTATTATAAATACCACACGATGAGCAGTGCGATAACACGTATTTTTAAATCTAGTCGCCTCGTAACCTCCAAAAATGGCTCTCGAATGTCCAAATATTTCTCTCGTGAGAGAGAGAGAGAGAGAATGGATCGTCGCGTTTATTCCGTGGATCGAATTCCACAAAAAACCTCTACACCGACTTGCGGAAAAGGAAAAAATCTGATGTGGCCAACACATGACTTTCTCCATATTTGGGGTATGGATATTTAAATTATTATGAATAGCATTATAAGGCAAAATTATTATTTCCTATCGTAAAAGAATACCGTCCTCCTTATTTCCGTAAATTTGGTATATTTTGAATATGTTTACAGAATTCACCGCTACATGGTGGTGGCGCTTTATACTGGAAATTAAGAAAAAGATAAATATTTCCGAAATGGACTGTTCTACGAAAATTTGTTTCAAACAAAACTTGGAAGAAATACAACTTTGGTCCTTACGAAGATGACCAATTACGACCTTTTTAAGGAGATATTTGACGGAAACCGAAAAAACCGATTATTTATAAATAATTCCTAAACAATAACTGCTATGGAAAATTGTTTCAAATAGAAGTTGTAGGAAATTACATTCTCTATAATCTTTGTATGGAATTGTATATACAATAATGATGTTTTAACGGAGAAATATCACAAAAACCGAATCGGGTTTCGAATAAACCTCTACTTCCGGTTAACCGTTATTGTCCAAAAACTAATCAGTTATTTGCGCTCATGCTAAAGTGTTATATATGAAGTTTAGTAACAACATGGAAAGTACTTTTTGAGTTAGAGTGCCCACAATCACACACGCACGCACACACAGACATTCCGAAAATAGTCTAAACATGTTTTAGGGACCTCAAAACGTGTATTTCCGTTGAAATCTCGAAGTCGAGTTTTTTCGTGATCACAATACTTTCCCATTACTACGTATGGAGAAAGTAAAAAGGAGACTTCGCTCACCCGCTAGCTCGTCAACTTCCGGGCAGTCGAATGCGGTTACGGCTTCTTCCGCTAGGTGCGCCTCGCTCTCTTCGTCCGGGGTCGAGTTGGGCGGCAAAGAGGGCGGTGGGGGTGCGACTGGATAAGGCTGAGAGTAGTCTCTGTCCGGACTGGTGTAGAGCTTTCCTCCGCTCGGCTCCTCCCCGGGCCGGAGATACGCCTTCGAATCCCGGGGGTCACAGTATGTCTCGATCACCTCAACCTATTATAGAACAGAGAGATTTATACTCATGTGTATTACAGGGGTCCGAAACGTTTTCAATGTGGCGAGCACCAAGTTACATTTTAGAGCACCCAGCGAACACCGCTATACCTTTGTTAAAGTTAGAATTATCATTAATAAAATCAAATGAACGTCAAAGTCCTTTCGTTCGTTTAGAAAGATAACAGGCGAGCAAATGGTACTAAGAAAGGCGTTTTTTAGCATTGCAGAAGTATACGGAAAGACTTAAAGAGCACCGCGGTGCTCGCGAGCACCAGGTTGCGGACCCCTGATGTAGTAGATGTAACAGACGGCGGAAGTAAAAAGAGGGATAGATTAAAGGCATCCAAAGGAATAATATAAGACGTGTTAGCTATCAGTTAACAAAAGAGGGATTGTAAGACGGAATTAATATTTGACTCAATTGGATTGGTTAGCTTATGGGATGAATGATATGAGATAACCTCTGACATTAGGACTGTGTTCATCTTACCTTTTGAATTGAAGCAATGTCCGCTAGCAAAATAACGTCTATTTATTTACAGAAAACAAATAATGAACTATTATTACTAACACATTATAATGTAATATAAATAATATAATATAAATAACATAATATAAATATATTCTATAAATAACCATTGATATAATGATTATATCAATGGTTATTTCTAGAATATATTTATATTCGTAAACTCTTTCTATCAACCGATTTATCCAAGATTTACCAATTGATCTAAAAATCCAGTATTTTTGAAAATTGACAGCAAAAATAAAAAAAACTGCTGCTGAGGATGAAATTAATGCGAAAAATAGCCAAATATTCTTTTGTTTAAAAATTGACAATACAATAATATAGTTTTTATCTTGGATATAGCTACTTTTCTTTCTCTTTCAATATTTATTAACTCGTACATAATCAACTATAAAAATAAGATTTTTCTCCTGTAGTTCGGAATCGTAAATTGCTGTATAAAATTTTGTATGAAAACTGTTAGTTTTAATTTTGCATAAGCTATTTCAGAATATCGATTCGCTTCCTATTATAATAGTATTTGCAATTTTTATGGATTTCAATCATTTTTACTTGTTTCACTATTCATGAAGATAAATTTTATATTTTATCTAATTAATTCACCTCTCCATATATATATATATATATATCTGTTATCAATGGTGTGCATTTAAAAAAATGAAGGTATTCATAATTTCGGAGTATCTTCAAGACATACTTGTATATTCCGGATATCGAGAATATCATATCGTTATTTTGATTGACTTTTTTTAAACATAATCTTTTTAATTCCAGTTAATATGCGCATTCACGCCTACAATTTTCACAAACGCATTTACAAGCTATTTTTCATAATAGCAGTAAAACGTCGTCGTCCTCTGTAAAAATGCGCCTTCCAGCTCTTCGGAGCCCCTCACTCGCCCAAAGATTGGCGGGATTAGTAGTGGAAAAATGAGATTTCTCGTTTAATAGACCCTCGGAACATTTTCCACGACATCATCAAAACACCCTCCAAGATGGCGCCCTCTTACGCAGAATATTAACTTCTCGACAAATTGGTAACTTCTCCTCGAGTACACGGGAAGAGAGGCGATGTTTCGAAAGAGGAATTTAAGAGTGAAAATATTTGGTTTTCGAGAGGAAAAGAGGTTCACCAAATACTCATAGAAATATTGTCATTGGACGATAAATAAGTTACATACGATATTGTAGCGGTAATGGGTGGCATTACAACAATAAGCGGATTTGTTCTTTAAAATCTTTCGACAGTCGTTTGCAGATATATTCCGATTTTCGAGCATCCGATTTCGAAACTTTTGATCTTACTAACGAGAATTTTTGCAACACGGATTTTATTCGCGACTTCAAAAACTCGATCTTACGAACGTTGGCTCTATTTCAGAAACCCCACAAAACACAACCTTTTGAACGTAAAATAGACAAGAATGTTTATTTCAGAAATGTATGTACTTAACGTATAGTATCTATACATAACAAGGTTTTTATAAGTGAGAACGACGTCTCTCTTTTCAGTCTCGTTTTGCGGTGAAGTGTATTATTTCACTCGGTTAAAACGTTCTTCTGAATTATTAACCCACAAAAACACACGGTTCCTAAACTCTCTTCGCTGATCATGGAAAATAACACCACGACTACCAAATAGCTAAGCTACCCAGTGCCGTAACTATAGGGTAAGGCGGAGAAAGATGGAATTTGCCATAGGCCCTTGCAAAAGGCGCCAAACGTTCCCGAAAACAGTGCGAAAAGTGCATTTTCCCTTAAATAAGTATTATTTTAATACTCAAACTTTAATTTATATATATAATAAAAACGCTATTATTCTTTATTAAAACTCAGAAAAAATGATAACCAAAGTGTTTCCTAAAATTTGGCCATAGGCTCCACATCGCCTAGGTACGTCTCTGAAGCTACCTATTACCAAAATCTAAATCTCGAAAGATTTTCAAAATTTTGTTGCCGTTTCCATTTGAATGTATCTGAATAAATACTCTGCAAGCTTCTGCAATTTGTGTGTTGCTTGGGACAAAAATTAGTTTATTTTGTGTACTACAAAATCACTCCCGATTCATGAAATTTCCATTTATGAACTTATTTTCAGAAATGCATTGAATTTGGAGATAAGTAAGAAATACATAGCCAGCTTTGTTATCAAAGTGCTCTTTGATGGTGGCTATTGTTATAAACAAAACTTCACGTACCATTGAAGGAAAAGGCCATTTCTCTTCACACCCTGCCTCATACGAGTCTGCGCATGCGCAAATTAAAATCCGTTGACCGCCTCTTTTTTGCTACCGAGGATGGCCTGGGCAGAACGTGATATATGCCACGATGGGCGTGTTTTACGTCGCTTTATTATGAAGAGGCTATAAAGCACGCTCACCAAAGCCACCTAATAAACCTCAGCCGTAATGTGCTGTAATTTCTCAAACGAAAACGAAAGATTTTTCGTCTTCTCCGCTGAAATTCTTCGCCAACGTAACTTTTAACTTCGGGAGTAATATTTGGGCAGTAACATTTTAAACCCTTCTCCTCCGTTAAGCAGAACGGCATTTCTCGCTCGTTACGTAATAAAAATCAAAAGGCGTGATACGAGCCTAATTCACGCGATTTATAAGCCGCGCGTGGATGACTTAGTCCCAATAACGTTCTTTTCAAATTGCATTTTATGTCCTTATAACAGAATAGTTTTAAGGTTAGGTACAGAAAAAAAGACGCGTCCATAAAAATCACAATTGAGAATATCTCTCAAAAACTGTAATCCCGACACGCGTGATTCTTTTATAGAAAAAGACACTGTTTTTTGTGTGTTCATAACGATCTTAATGAAAAATTAGGAATTACTGTTGATATTCATTTTGGTGCCACGTAGAAGAAAACCATAATGATCGTCCCAAAAAGTAAAAGGACCAAGTTTTCTTATTGCTTTTCATTCCGTTTGTGAGTTCATTTTCGGTGGGGAGGAAAGGTTCTTCACGTAGGGCGTGGAATACAGTTCACTGGATCTTAAAATACTGCCGAAGAATCATCGCAACAAGAAAACGCACGTGGGTAGCGATAAAAGCGATTCTCTGGGTTCGCCTTTTAGTATATGCTTCGCGTCGCTCGTTCTCATCGGATGCGACAACTAATGGCGATTTAATTGCTTCGTCCGCGGTGTTCGGAGGAAAATTTTAATGATGCGAGTTGACATTGGGTCCTAAAGGCATTCTGAGGGAAGAAGGCCAACCTGACATTAGCCCAAGGATGAAAGAGAGAAAATAACTGCGTGTGTGTGTGAGTGTGAGAGAGAGAGAGAGAGAGTTATGACACGCTAGTTAACTTATAGAAGCTATCGAAGCCGACATATTGTCCGAAAATGACATTTTCGTACTTGTAAATTAAATTTTAGCACTTTTTTGGCCGCCATTTGAAAACCTTCTCCACGACAAACTTCTTATCCTCTTTCGTGGAAAATTCAAATAATTGCGTCTTTATGCGTAACAATATTGATGGCAGAGTCACATGGGAGATATAAAATATGTACAACTTTCAATACAATCCCGTCCCAAAAACTCTTAAGAGGTTGCTATTCGTGGGTGTCAAGATTAGATACGAGCGTAAATATCTTATTATTTATCGTAGAATTACGTTTAAAAGACGCTCTTAATTTGCGCATTCACCCATTTTGATGCTCGAGTCACTATCTCAGTATGTTAACAAAACAAAATAGTTTAATTTAAAATGTTTAAATTCGATTGCAAAAGACGTGGTCTTTGCTGCGAGGGGACAGGGGAGATCAGATTTGGGCCTGAACTTCGAATTCATAATCCGAGTTAACGACGGACGTGAGATCTCTAGAGATTTGAAGATGGCCCCAGCTGTGCGCCACGAGCCTAATCTATCTTCCTAGTTGAGGATTTAGTCAACATTGACCCGAAGAAAATGACTCTTCTCTTGGATCTGGTATAGTTAATCACGACAGACACACACAAAATCCGACTTTTGAGGCAAATAATGTAATACGAGAACCACGGCTGCCAATGAAGTAGAATTTATTGAAGTCCAAAGAAGAAAGAAAGTTGAGTGAGATAGGGTATAACCGGGATGCACGGTACTTCGAAAAAATGTCATTACGATGGGAGCTATTGGTTTGTAAGGCGTGGAAATAATCGTCTGTTTTTATCGCATACACAGAAAAATATACATTTCAGAATTTTGGCATTGTGGAGCAAGACAGTGAAAGGGAAAAATGCCGGAATTGCAATAACATAGGCCAAAAATGCTCGAAAAACCAAAACCTCTGAAAAATAGCGGTTCGAGAGAAAATGAGTTTCGAAATTCCTTTCAAATCAACTTCGGTTAGAATTTGTAACGAACGATATCGATTGAATTACGCGGATTTCAGGATGCGAAGGAAAGTCAAACGAGTGAATGCGGAGGAGGGGGAAGAAGGGGAATGTAGGGAAAGAATGGGTTGGGGGAGGAAGGGAAATAAGGGGCGAGAGGGGTGGTGGGGAAATTAGGGAGAGGGGGTAGGCGGAGGAGGGGGAAGAAGGGGAATGTAGGGAAAGAATGGGTTGGGGGAGGAAGGGAAATAAGGGGCGAGAGGGGGGAAATAAGGGGCGAGAGGGGAGGCGGAGGAGGGGGGGAAGAAGGGGGATGTAGGGAAAGAATGGGTTGGGGGAGGAAGGGAAATAAGGGGCGAGAGGGGGGAAATAAGGGGCGAGAGGGGAGGCGGAGGAGGGGGAAGAAGGGGAATGTAGGGAAAGAATGGGTTGGGGGAGGAAGGGAAATAAGGGGCGAGAGGGGAGGTGGGGAAATTAGGGAGAGGGGGTAGGCGGAGGAGGGGGGGAAGAAGGGGAATGTAGGGAAAGAATGGGTTGGGGGAGGAAGGGAAATAAGGGGCGAGAGGGGAGGTGGGGAAATTAGGGAGAGGGGGTAGGCGGAGGAGGGGGGAAGAAGGGGAATGTAGGGAAAGAATGGGTTGGGGGAGGAAGGGAAATAAGGGGCGAGAGGGGTGGTGGGGAAATTAGGGAGAGGGGGTAGGCGGAGGAGGGGGAAGAAGGGGAATGTAGGGAAAGAATGGGTTGGGGGAGGAAGGGAAATAAGGGGCGAGAGGGGGGAAATAAGGGGCGAGAGGGGAGGCGGAGGAGGGGGGGAAGAAGGGGGATGTAGGGAAAGAATGGGTTGGGGGAGGAAGGGAAATAAGGGGCGAGAGGGGGGAAATAAGGGGCGAGAGGGGAGGCGGAGGAGGGGGAAGAAGGGGAATGTAGGGAAAGAATGGGTTGGGGGAGGAAGGGAAATAAGGGGCGAGAGGGGAGGTGGGGAAATTAGGGAGAGGGGGTAGGCGGAGGAGGGGGGGAAGAAGGGGAATGTAGGGAAAGAATGGGTTGGGGGAGGAAGGGAAATAAGGGGCGAGAGGGGAGGTGGGGAAATTAGGGAGAGGGGGTAGGCGGAGGAGGGGGGAAGAAGGGGAATGTAGGGAAAGAATGGGTTGGGGGAGGAAGGGAAATAAGGGGCGAGAGGGGAGGTGGGGAAATTAGGGAGAGGGGGTAGGCGGAGGAGGGGGGGAAGAAGGGGGATGTAGGGAATGAATGGGGGTTGGGGGAGGAAGGGAAATAAGGGGCGAGAGGGGGGAAATAAGGGGCGAGAGGGGTGGTGGGGAAATTAGGGAGAGGGGGTAGGCGGAGGAGGGGGGGAAGAAGGGGGATGTAGGGAAAGAATGGGGGTGGGGGGAGGAAGGGAAATAAGGGGCGAGAGGGGGGAAATAAGGGGCGAGAGGGGAGGCAGAGGAGGGTGTTTAGTATTTTACGCAGTCTGTTTATTCGATTGCAAAGTGTAGCGGGTGGAAAATATCTTTTTGTTAGAATTTCATGTTTTGCCACGGACTTTTAATTGATATTGAGCAAGAAGTCGTCCAACTGGTGCTGCAAAAGCTTCTAAACCAGTGGTTCTCAGGAGAAAATTTTCCGTGGCCTCAGATGCGGCCACCCCAACTTCCCGGTGACCGCAGTCGTTCAGGTTTCTACAGTTTTACTATAAAGAGGCCTGAAAATTATTTTTTAAATTGAAATCAATAGTCCTGCGTATTAGATACTTAATTTTACTTCATAAGCTTAACAAAAATAACAAATAAATTATACGGTATTTGTGAAAAACTCTGATTCTTGAAATCTTTCTTCCAACTCATTAAACAATGTTTCAAGATACTTTATTATTTTACTAGCGACCTATGGGCACCATGTGTCCAGCTTTATAATACACTCTCAATCTAGCGTTTAGACAACATAAAAATCAGATTAAAAATAGTTAAATAAATATTTAATTTTAAAAAAATCATCAAATTACATCTGTAATAACAATGTTTTTCATTTTGTATTCTTTGCTGGACAGTATTCTTAGGCGATCCTGTCGTCGTACTCTTGATAAACCGACGTAAAGTTGCCCATTGGCAAATATTTCATTTTTGAGCAACAGTCCTACATAGTCAAAAGTTTGCTCCTGACTCTTATTTATTGTCATTGCAAACGACAGTGTTATAGGAAATAATTGTCTTCGTTTCATTTCGAATTTTAATTCGCATTCTGTCATTGTAACGTCAATTTTTGGTAGCAACACTGAATTTCGTTTGTTACCACCAGTCGAAATTTTACATTCAATTGTGTTTTTTCCCAACTTTTTAACTATTAGGCGGGTTCCATTACAAAGTCCACTTTTTACATTGATATTTCTTAGTGGCATTACCACAGCTCCAACTCTTAATCTTAATTTATGCGGTGGCATTCCTTGTGGTGTGAGTGAATTTAAAAACTCAACCGGAAAATTTGCCTTTTCTTCTTCATTACAATTATGTATCTAACTCGTCCGCACTTGTA
This sequence comes from Uropetala carovei, assembly GCA_036926305.1. NCBI lineage: Eukaryota > Metazoa > Arthropoda > Insecta > Odonata > Petaluridae > Uropetala > Uropetala carovei. Next base: position 317,487 of record JAXCHB010000243.1, on the reverse strand, counting down.
TATTTCATTGTTTATTTCTAAGCAATCAGCATGTGTAGGTGCTAATATAACTTTTCCGTATAGTTCTTCTTCTTTACTTTTTTCTATTTTCTTTCCGAATATTTTATCTATTAAATTATCACTGTATTTCATAAAACAAAAAACTCCTTAACCGTACAAGGTGAACATCTAGAGACACAACAACCAGTAAAAGGGGTGGGGGGGAGGCAAAGAAAGAGAAAACACCGAAAAAAAGAAAAAATAGCGGTGAGGAAACAAAATATATATATCTACTTCCAGGTTTGCGGGGTTTTAATCCTCGCCAGGGACCCAAAGTCACTCGCTCATTCACTCACTCACTCACACAAGAACTAATCCTCAGGTGGAAAGGATAAAAGGGAAGGGTTTACGTGGCGTTAACCTGCGCCAGTGAACCTATTCTCACTGTTGTGTTAGGTTTATGGATCTGTACGATGACGACAGGGACCTACTCAGCAACCACACAAGGTCACACAAAGGGGAAAGGAAAAATAGGGAGGAAGGGGTTGATGGGAAGTTTACTGGAAGTTACTCCTCGCCAGTGATCCAGTATCGCGCACGATGTCTGTAGGTTTATGTCTCTTCTGACAGCGACAGGGACCTGTCAGACAAAACACTCACTCTCACACGCACTCAAGAAAACAAACGCAACTCTCTAGATATCCGGTAGAACTAAGCTACGCTTACATACCAAAGAAAAGACTATTGAAAAGTTTAGGGCTTCCGGGAAGTTTGGGGAGTACGACAATGAACCTGTTCCCAAAATTGAATTTATTCTTATTTAACTTTATTTACTCTATTAGAAAAGGACGAAATTATTTAATTCTACTGAACGTTTCTATGAAAACTAGTCATCTATATATCTATACATATCTATAAAGAAAAGTGTTTGAAGAGGAAGATATAATTTTAACCGGAATAAAGAGTTAAGTGATGTAGTCAGGTTTTTATATCGATTTGATGGAACATTCTAATTTTTAAAATATTTTCTTTCTTCATTTTCTTTATTTTAATAACATAGGTATCAGTGCAGCTTATTTTTCATTTGAATTTTAAAATTACTTAGAAACGTGGTACGAATTTGAGACTTAGATGGTTCTATGCAGGAAAGAACAAAGTTTATTTTTATTGAAGACGGAATTCGAATCCTGATGGAATTAGCGTAAAAATGCGTTTAGAATATGAAAAATACGTGATTTTATCAGTTATATGACAATACCAATTATAAGCTACCATGACAATCCCTATTGTCCCCGAAGTTGAGAGTTCAATGCATTTATATGGGAAAATTTTAATGTAAAATCGTTTTTCAATTAGTGTGTGCGATTTTGCTTTGTTTACGTGGCAACTACATATTTGCTGATTTGGTACTACTGGATTATCCCGGACCCCTTTTGAAAAAGAATTTTTTGACATATTTCATTACATTTTAATTAATTTATTCATTTTAAACAACTCTCAACATTACATAAAAGATAATGACTTGGTTGACATTGTTATAATGCATTGTTATAATTTGCCAAATAATGAAGAAGATGCGGTAGCTTTCCTAACCCATGACTGATTGGCCGGTCTCGACATTTACAAACCCGATCACCGGACAACGGGGAGGGATGCTTTGGTTCCGGGCGAGGCGAAGAACGCGGTAGCGCCCGGAGACGATTACCTATTAAAACAAAGCGAGCCGAAGGCTCGTCAATGTATCCTTTCAATGTTATATCCTCTTGACTGTTGCGCCGCAAATTGAGAGGATATAACATTGAAAGGATGTATTGACGAGACTTCGGCTCGTTTTGTTTTAATGAGTAGTCGTCTCCGGGCGCTACAGAGCCCTGCGCCTCGCCCGGAACCAAAGTATCCCTCCCCGTTGTCCGGTGATTGGGTTTGTAAATGTCGAGACCGGCCAATCAGTTTCTGTTTATGGTGTCCGGGATAACCCAGTAGTACCGTTGATTTTAATTGAAATATTACTAATAAAGTTTTTAATGATATTTTCGTGTGGCGTAGCGTTCTCCAAAGCAAGCTTTTAAAAAAAAAAACTACGTAAGTAACAAAAATAATTAGACGTAGATTTTCCGCAAATTTTGATCGGATAAATCGTTTCATTGTTTCCACTGGTTTCCACAGTATTGTTGATATAGACAATTTTCTCGTAACAGAACTCATGGACGAGAGAATCGAGCTAGTACATAATCGGAGGATAATGTTCAATCTATGATTCTTAAACGTTCCCTATTTACTTTTTTATCTTTCGTTAAATTAATGAATTTTGTCTGTTCCTTTGTACATCCATTTTCTATTGAATATTGTGTTCTTGCTGGTTTTACTTACAGTTTTCGTTTTGAAGATATCCTCACGAAACTTCGCATAGGTATATAATTTTCCCCTGCGGGTAACATAGGCTATATGGATGGCGATAATAAATATGGAGGGATCGAAAGCTTAACTCAATAATTATTTTCCCATAAATTTACGCGTAATTTTCGATTTTTCACACTGCAAGATTTTCTTCCTTCATTCATCTAAATATCTTCATTCATTCATTCATTTTTGCTTTATTCAACGGTTAAAACTGTGTACTATCTTATTCTTGCGATGTTTACACGTTACACGGTCGAAGTTTTAGGTTCACTAAATCCGTTGAAATTCAACGGGCACTTCCGCTAGTACAAATATAAATATCTATATACATATATCTACATATACGCAAGTAAACGTTTATCATTACATTTGATAGAACAAACAAGAAAAAATCACGTTCAAGAAATTCAGGTTATTATTCACGCTACAAAATATTTTAACACAGAGGCGAGTATCAGAAAGAATAGGTAACTATGTTTTAATTGAAATTCCGTGCTTCCGTGAGTGGGAGGAGAGAAGAGAAGGGAGAAAGAGGGAGATAATGGGACGCAGGGGAGAGGAGAAAGAGAGAGGAGTTCTCCAAAGGGTTTTGTTGTGTGGAAAGTATAGCTTGGCTGTGTGGAAGTGTAGTATAAGGGCTGAGAGATTTTAGGGGCGTCTCCAAGAGTGAACAAGTTAACAGAGCGAAGAAGGAAAGGGTTGAAAGAATGCAGAATCATCGAAAAACAGACGTGGTTATTACACGCGCACGCATTCACACAACAAACACACGTCCTTTTCAGAGGAGCCTTTGACAGCACACAAGCGAAAACATTTAACTTTTTTCTGTGACGACAGCCTCGAAACAACATTACGTTTCGTGTTTCGTATGTCATCGCGTCTTACAAGAGACACATTAAAGTCTTTTATCGAGGCTATAGTGGCAGAATCCTTGAGGTGAACTCACAGTGAAAATTAGTCCGAAGAATACGCATTTTAGAGTTATCGTGAATTCTTGCGAATCCCGTTTAGAGCGCCAAAGCAATTACTTTAACACTCGCGGGAGGTTTGTGACGAAAGGGACCGCCGTGGCGGCAAAACTAAAAAGACGAATGTCTGTCACCATTATTCGCGTGATGAAAGGAAGAGGGAGAGGGAGGGAGGGTGCGGAAGTGCGTTACCAATTAAAAGGAACCCGCAATTCGAAAAGAGATTGTTCGGGCGTTAAAAAAGGCAGTAGAGCGGATCATCTTAATTATGTCTGAGAAACGTGGATAAGGAACGGTCGAATTGTGGAGCATTTAAGACAAAGAAGCAGAGGAAATGCGAATGCAAGGAGAGAATGAATGCGAGGGAAAGGAGGAGTTGAAGGGAAGCTATCCAATCACTCTTCGAGTCTAGACCGTTGGAGGCGAAAGCGGTTTGAGGACACCTCAAGGTGAAGTCGGATTGTCGTTTGTCTTATATAAGCCTCTCAACTCCTATTCAATTTTACCCTTTTCTCCCCAGTGGTGGATTTTAGGGGGGTCGTACTTGGCGCGCGCCAGGGGCCCCCCGAAAAAATGTTCTCCTATATAATCTCAGAAATTTTGAATATCCCATTTTGAAAGTCGAGAAGGGAATTTTATTTTTTTGCACTTCGATGCTTAATTTATCAAAACGGGGAGTCAAATAAAGTGGTAGGCGTTAGGCGAGGGTTCACTATATGTTCAAAATGCAGGGCCCCTAATTTAGCGCCAGGGGCCTGAGAAGGTCTAAATCCGCCACTGTTCCTCCCTTAGAAAAAGGCCCACGTTTAAAGTGGCCAAGCGAATTCTCATTATGACAACGCATCGCTTTCCTCGATCGAGGCGAATGCATTGGAAAAATTAAGACGAAATGTGAGGTAATCGAGAGAGATTAGCCTGTGGCAATGCTATGTGCGATGACATTAACGCAAAAGATGAGAAATAATTGTTCCGATTAGTCCTTCACCAAGATCAAACGGCGCATAGAATATCAAATTCGGATGTCTCATCTGAAAAATCTTGTAAAAGTCGCTTCAAATTGATCTCACGATTATAAATACGATTAAAATATTAGGGTTACGACGCCCATGCACAAAATAAATGTCTTTGCTTACATTAACTAACGAAATAGATTGTTAAGGTAGGGCTAGACTATGCGTGTATTCGTAATTCGCCATTCGTGATTCGCGATTCGTGTGAAATGCGTGAATAGGGTGCAGGGAAAATTCGTTGAATTCGTGTTCGTGATTCGTCATTCGCGCAGTTTCTCCAGCGGAGCGGTTTTTTGAAGAATTCAAAGGACGCGAACCACCATGAATTCGTGTTGTTTCGTGTATAGCGCTAAACTATGCGTCATAGATTCGTGCATGTTCGTGTATCTCCATGGTTCACGCTGGGCCGTTGGTTGAGTTATCTGCCGTAATGGAGTCCGAGTGGTCAGATAATCGCGTCCTTGAACTTATTGAAGACATAAGAGAATATCCGTGTTTATCTTAAACGTGATGGTGCGGAACCAAGATGGTACAACCAGAAAGTTAGATGCGCTCTTAGACGGTAAACAAAACTTCACGCTCGCTTAAATACCAATTCTTCAAAAGTCACAGAGGAACAGAGGTCAACGATACGGCATCAATACAGAGAGGCGCGGTCAAGAGCTAGAGTAACAATGCGAGAAGCATTTAATGATTACAAAAAGAAAGTTCTGCATAGTAATTTGAAAGAAAATCCGAAAGCATTTTGGTCGTACGTTAGAGAGGTTCATGGTAGAGGCCCCACCATAACGTCATTGAGAACGGAGGCAGGTGATGTAGTAAACGATAACGCGGTAAAAGCGAACTTGTTAAATGAACACTTTCAGAAAGCGTTTACTTCAGTGAGCAACGAATTTGAGGAACCATCTTTGAATGATGAGGGAAATTCGATGGAAGATTTGATATTCTCTGAAACAGGTATCGCGCACCAGCTAGAGTCGATTAAGCAATAGAAGTCTCCCGGGCCGGAGGGCATACCCGCGCGTGTGTTGAAAGAGCTAGCCTCGGTAATCGCACCTTACTTGAAAATAATATTCGAAAAATCCGTTGCACATGGTACCGTTACAAAAGACTGGAAACTAGCATACGTAACGCCCATCCACAAAGGCGGTGATAAAGAGAACCCCGAAAATTATAGACCGATTTCCTTGACGTCATTATCGTGTAAGATTCTAGAACATATAATCGTTAGCTCTGTTCTGCGTTATTTAGATGGTCGTTCTTCGCTAAGCAAAAACCAACACGGGTTTCGGAAAGGTAGGTCATGCGAAACGCAGCTCGCCCTGTTCGTAAACGATTTGTTGCAATGCGGAGAGAAAAACACTCGGGTTGATGCGGTTTTCATTGATTTTAAAAAAGCGTTTGATAAAGTACCCCATAATAAATTAATAGGAAAACTAGGAAAGTACGGCATAAACCCAAATATCGTGAGTTGGGTAAAAGACTTTCTCTCTCACAGAAAACAGATGGGAAATCTTCATACCCGGGAAAAGTCGCATCAGGTGTTCCACAGCGAAGTGTCATAGGCCCATTACTATTCCTGATATATATATATATATATATATATATATATATATATATATATACACACACACATATATATATATATATATACACGATATCTGCTCGGTAGTTCGCTGCAAAATCAGACTTTTCGCAGATGACACCGTTTTATATAAGGAGATAATGGGCCAGGATGACCAAAAATCGCTCCAAGAAGATTTAAACGCCCTTTTTCAGCATGGTGTCAAGATTGGAAAATATAAGTTAATCACAGAAAATGTTCCCTGTTGAGTTTCTGGAAGAGTAAGAACAATGAATTAGACTCGGAGTACAGAATTGATAGATTGAGTATCCAATCTGCAGAGTACGTTAAATATTTAGGAGTCACCATTTTTCGAGATATATCGTGGAATATGCTTATTCGAAGGATCGTAGGCGGAACTAATAAGAAATTGGGCTTCGTAGGCAGAATAGTAAGAAGTAGCACAGAACAGGTGCGAGAAACGTGTTATTTATCATTGGTCAGATCTCAGGTCGAATACGCTTCCAGCATATGGGATTCGTACGAAGAGGGACAGATACTGGAGTTAGAAAGAATCCAACGCAGAGCAGCCAGATTCGTAATAAAAAAATGTGAGCAAAAATTAAGCGTCTCATCACTCTTGAAGGAGTTGAATTGGATATCGCTAGAGGACCGCAGAATTAGCGCTAAGTTAAGGCTTCTGGAGAAATTTAGGTCGGAAGTTCTCTTTACGGTGGCGGACGAATTGATCTTCGCCTAACAATAAGTGAAACCGACATGCATATACTGGTGAGGGAAGAAGTGTGCGTGTAAGAGGTAAGGGATCAGTTAAAGAAGAGTATAATAAATGTTCGTTTCTAGATAAATCAAATCATTGCTCCTTCTAAGAACCTTTTAACACATCATGCAGGGTAACAATTTTCATGGAGAATTACAACAGGTCCTGTTGTTATTAGTTTAAGGAGGGCTTTCCTCGGGGCTGCTCAATTATGTTTAAGGTATTCGGAATCCCCGACGTATTAACTCCTTAAGTTATGGCGAGGGAAGTCAGTCTTGGAGTTTATTATTGCTGACGGGAACATGGGTCTTACACAAAACATTGCTCAAGAGATATTTAATTCGCATAAAATACGCGTTTTTTTGATCGCATAAATTTTAATGCCTAATAATTTTGTTATGGATAGAAAATAAGAATTAATTATTTATATAATAAATAGTCTGTTTTCGTATTCAGATTCCGAGTGTTAGTGTGACAGGTAAGTTATTAAAATAAACTAATGAATAAAAAAGACAGAATTGTGTCAACGCAACTCGTAGAAAGAAATAATATTGTGAAATAAGCAAATGTCAAAGGGTCCGCGCTAATTTCTTCTTTCTTCCGGCTCGTTCTCCTTAATGCCCGAAAATCATAAGATTAAGTCATGTAGAGAGTGGGGAGAGGTACTCTCCAATCAAATGGCTTTACGTGGCGGGTAGAATGAGGGGGAGGGGTGATTGGGAGAGAGGGGGTTATTGAGGAAGGGGGATTAAAGTGGGGGGGGGGAGGGTTTGGGGGAGGGGGAGGGAATTGGGGGAGGACGAAGAGGAAGCAAAAAATTGCTAAGATTAGTGTTTGGGTGGCATTAACGAAGCGGGAAGATTTTAGCGTCGGAGAAAGAGAGAGAGAATGGAAGGGATTTAGCTGTGAGCCCCTGACAGGATAGAGATTGGCTTTTAGGGTAGAGAGCGAGCGAAGTTAGAGAGAGAGAGAGAGAGATAGAGATGGAGAGAGGGAGAAAGAGGGCAGAGAGATATATATAGAGAGAGATGGAGGGGTCAAAGCGGTCGAGGAAAAGGGTGCTATGGCGTGGAAGAATGTCACGGAACTCTCAGACTTTTTCTTAAAAGTTTTTAAGTAAGGTTAAGAGCTCCCTTAAACCGCCCATTCTAAAAAAAATATAAAAAGAGTGGATGAGTGAATCAGTCGTGCCATTTCCTCCCCTCCGAAAATTCTCGAGTGCCTAAATTGGCCATCAATCAATTGCTCTCGAAGAGACATCTGTCGGGGGGAAAATATGACTGTCGGCGACAAAGGTCGTTCCTTCCATATTAAGTAGTCTTCTTACAAAACTAATTTTAATTTCTTCCCATCTCTTTTATATTCTGAGTGATGTCTTTTAATCCCTTTTATAAATGATTTCTTATTAGCTTCGGAAAGGTTTTGACAGGTGAATGTTAAAAAAAAGTACATTACATACGTTTCGAAGGGGAAGATGGCTACGAAAAATTCGCAGGATTTGAATTTACTTATCCATGAAACGCTACGTTTCGTGCTTTTTGCATTGATATGAGCATTGGAATTTAAATTGCTCATTAGATGAAGCATGCAAACACATTAACAAGTTATTATACTTTTGGATAAATTTTATAATATAATGAGGAGACAACAGAAATCCTCTTCTGATTGTGAGATTCATTCCGATAATTTATTCTCCTATTTTTACTTTCTCCATACGTAGTATGGGAAAGTATTGTGATCATGAAAAAAATCGACTTTGAGATTTCAACGGAAATACACGTTTTGAGGTCCCTAGAACACGTTTAGACTATTTTCGGAATGATATCTGTGCCTGTGTGTATGTGATTGTGGGCACTCTAACTCAAAAAATACTTGCCATATCGTTACTAAACATCATATATAACACTACAGAATGAGCACAAATAACCGATTAGTTTTTGGACAATAACGGTTAACCGGAAGTCGAGGTTTATTCGAAACCCGATTCGGTTTTTGCGATATTTCTCCGTTAAAACATTATTGTATATACAATTCCATAAAAAGATTATAGAGAATGTAATTTCCTATAACTTCTATTTGAAACAATTTTCCATAGCAGTTATTGTTTAGGAGTTATTTATAAATAATCGGCTTTTTCGGTTTCCGTCAAATATCTCCTTAAAAACGTCGTAATTGGTCATCTTCGTAAGGACCAAAGTTGTAGAGAATAATATTTCTTCCAAGTTTTGTTTGAAACAAATTTTCGTAGAACAGTCCATTTCGGAAATATTTATCTTTTTCTTAATTTCCAGTATAAAGCGCCACCACCATGTAGCGGTAAATTCTGTAAACATATTCAAAATATACCAAATTTACGGCAATACGGACGACTGTATTCTTTTACGATACGAAATAACAATTTTGCCTTATAATGCCATTCATAATAATTTAAATATCTATACTCCAAATATGGAGAAAGTCATGTGTTGGCCACATCAGATTTTTTATTTTCTCCTCTAACTGCAATATATGGATTTATATGTTTTTATATAATACATTTATTAAAGAGGATTGGATCGGACGTTACCTGAGGTGAGACTCTATAATTAATGTTGTCGTCACGCCGCCTGACTCCATTATCACTCTCTATAACTCGCCAAAGTCATTCAAATTTGTTTTATGTATAAAAATGAAATCTGCTCACACTGATTCGAGTAACGGTTGTCTTCTGAAGTTTTTTTATTAGGCATAGCGTTTCGTTGGTGAAGTACTACATCTGTGCTTCTGCTATGGATGCAAAGTGAATGATTCAAATGGACTCTTTTATTACTAAGTTTATTGCAATTGCAGAAATTATTTTCGCCGATGAATACCTAGACTAGTGCTTCTCGAACATTTTGTAGGCTCGGGACTCCCAAAGATAAAGAGAATTTCGCTATACTTTCGAACAAAATTGTACTTCTATACATATGAGTATGTTGTTACTACATCATAAATAATTTATTAAAGAAAATATTATCGCTCTAATGACCTATCGAGAGTTCTTAATCTCTGATTTTTTAGTTCGCCACACCTCTAAGAATCAGCAGGTAACTAGCCGCGGCTCACAGTATGGAACACATTGATTTAGTGATCATTTTCGGAATCCAGAAAGCGATACCATGTAAACTATCATCTACATCACTAGTGGAATACAGAGAAAATTGTTCTCCTCTTCCATCGTGTTCCAATATATATATATATATATATAAACTTACGGAAGAGGAAAGGTAAATGAGGATATTTAGGTTAACTAGGTGTTGAAGGAAACCACGACATTGTAATTCTCCCCGCGGACAAAGGGACGACCACGGTAGTAATGGACCGCTCCCATTACAACGACGAAGCCCTCCGCCAACTATCCGACCAAACCTTCTACCTCCCTCTCCCCTCCAACCCCACCGACAGCCACTCCTCTGAAATAGCCACATATCTGCGATCCGTGGGAAACCAAGAAGGCCTTCCCGATCCCACCATCTCGCTTATGATTCCCAGCAACAAACCCCGCACCCCAACCTTCTACCTTCTCCCAAAAATCCGCAAACCTTATAGACGAACTCACAAACAGTCGCTTTCCTTCAAGTGTCTATCAACGACTGCTTTTAACTTCTTACAGGACCTACTATAAAGGCGACGTCAAGGCAAGCGTTTATTTAGATTATCAATGAAGAGAAAATAACAATAACGCTTTTCTTTCGTCTATTTGAAGGTTTATTTGGCCTTAAATGAATCGGAGGCAACAATGAAAGTCTCCTTGGCAACGCCCGGAATGAGTAGGAAAAATCTGAAAAATTTCGAAAAAGGATTCGTATTTCTGAAATATTCGACCGCGTAACGTGTAAACATTGCAAAAATAAGATAGTATAAAGCTTTACCCGTCGAATAATGCAAAATAGAAGAAAATCGGTCCATATTTACGTATTTTAATGCATGAAGGAAAAAAACCTTGCACTCTGAAAAATCGAAAATCCCGTGTACACTTATGGGAAAATATAATTGCTTCCAGGATTCGAACCCGGGACACTTTAGCAAAATAAAGTATTTTTCCAGGGACCTAATAGCCAGTAGAAACAAAACGCGGTTTACCGCATATCTTTACGACGAACGGTTCTCGAGAAATACGCCGATATAATTCGCGAGGCTTCATACGCACTGACGGACGCAGTTTCACTACGCGCATAATATATAGGATGATGATGGGATTGTAATATAAATTTCTAAAATATAAATTTTTCCTTTCTTTAAATAAATTCTTCTTTCATTTAAAATAATGAATGCTGATTGATTTACTTACAGATTGATAATGAATGTGTAATGTATATATTGGATAAATTATTTCAAATGATTTATTTAGTTGAAACGAACCGAACCACTTGACAAAATTCCCGTCTGAACCGAACGATGAACCGAACCACTTCCAAAAATTTAGAACCGAACCACATCCAAATTTTGAAGTGGTTTGCAGCTCTGATATATATATATATATATATATATATATATATATACACACATTGCCGTAGTGAGGGAGGGGCAACCGGGGTACGTGCCCAGGGCGCAGCTTCGTAAGGGGGCGCCAAATAAAATTCTTATTATACACTTGATGAAATGTTGTTACAGTTCTGTTTTTTCGATCTCTTCGAAACTTATAACGGCAAACTTTAGGTTCAGCTGAAGGGCCATGACTGTACCAAGTCATAGGTGAACGTGTTCAAACTTAATTTGCGGCTTTTAGGCTGCCTCTACACTTTCCGCTCTGAATGTAATTTCTTTTATTTATCCTCGTCCCCAAAAATGTGTGCGCCCTATCGCATTGCATTAGATGAGCAGAATTTTCGCCCAAGTTGTCGATAAAAAAGTAATTATTGAGGAGGCCTTTATTGATTTTACTGCTGTCATATCGAAAAAGAGGAACAAAATCACGTCAGAAATAATCCAAAAGTTGCTCCTTATATGATCGGTAAATTAAACGTTTGCAAACATAACCCTCTTGCACGTTTCATACCACGTACAGAGCATTCGCTTAATTTAGCTTGTTATCATTCCACTGAAAAAACTAACCGTCAAATTAGGGAATTTTTTGCAAAGGTAAAGAAACTATTCCTTTATTTCGCTGGTTCTACATCGAGATGGATTGTACTAACAGAGGTCCTAAAGGTGACGTTAGAAAAACATGGCACAATACGATGGTCATCAAGAGAGAATTCTGTGAATTCATTGGGGTTACAATTGAAGGAAGTTTATACGGTGGTAACAAAATTAAAGAATGAACATAAATGCAGAGATGTTGAAAGTTTGCTAAAATAGATATTTATATTTTTCTTGTTATTTTGGGATGATTGTCTCCAAAAGATCAACCACCTCATTAAATCTCTTCATGGTGCCGATGTCAGTGTGAATAGAGCCGATGACATGATCTGCGATTTGGTACCAGACATAAAAAGTTCAACGTCAAGACTGGAAGAGTATCTGGAAGAGGCAAAGAAATTTTGCGATGAAAAGGAATAACTGATGTGCTCTCGAAAATAAGAAAAGGAAAAAGGAAATTGCATGATACGATGGAAACTGAAGCCCTCTAAATACCTGAAACAACAGAAAATTTTAAGTTGTGCTTTATATAGTACCGATAACCGAAGATAAAATGATTAATTCCTTTGAAAATGCTGCTAGTAGGTAATAAAAACAATGTGGATGAACGCGAGTTAATCGAAGAAGTTTGCAGTTTGAAACACCACACGCCTTCGAAAAAAGCGTAAAAATTAGGCAGAAAGAAATATTGGAATTTATTCCTAATGCGGAAAATCTTTTGATAATTTTCGTGATATTCGTCACATCAATTTCAACTGGAGAGCGTTCTTTTAGTAAATTGAAATTGATCAAAAATTACATACGGTCATCAATGAACTAAGAAAGACTTTCTGGTCTAGCCATCCTATCTATTGAACAAACTGTTAAAAATATAGATTTCAATGACATAATTAATGTTTGCCGCAAGTAAAGCCTGAAAAATAACTCTTAAAAGAAATAATTGTGTATTTCAGTTAAATACCCCTTTAAAAATATGAACTTATTATTTTATTAGATCATTTTGGGGCGCCAAAAAATCCTCTGCCCAGGGCGCCAAAAGTGGTGACTACGGTCCTGTATGTGTGTGTGTTTTACATAACTATTATGCATCGAGAGACTCCTAGTTAATATTTTAACTCTAAAATGTTCTGAGATCTCTTCTAATTAAGAGTTTGTGAACAGGCATTTCCGAAACACTGCTCCAAATGAAGATTTCTCTAACATCTCCTTCCATTTCACTCCACCTTTTCCTATCTCACCCTATTGCTCCCTATCTCTTTTCTCTCTCTTACGATTTTTTGCAGCCATTAATGGTCCTTCCTTGCCAAACTTTCCTCCCTTCTGTATCATTAGGTCCCTTCGCCCCCGTCGGCATCTCCTCGGAGGAGAAGGGGCCTGCTCTAAGGGTCCTATCAAATGCCCATGAATCACTTTCCACTTCGGCTGTCTCCATCTGCTCATTTTCCCTCTTTGCTTCGACCTGGACAGATGAACATGCAGCTCTGGGCTGCGAGTGGGGAGCGGATCAATTTGAAGAATTGAAAGACTGCCGTTTTTAAGTTTACAACACATTTCATCTTAAAAAGGACGACAGAAAGTTAACGGAATTGATCTGTTACGAGAATTTAAGCGCAAGAGAAAATTTTCTTCCTTTATATAAATGGGATGCAAAATGTTTCATTCGTATCACCTCATATCTTCGTTAATATACAAGTACTTTTACATCGAAGAGAATAGATTTGCAGCAGCATAAAATCTTTAACGAACAAATTTCTGCGGTGCAATATCAATAATTAACATACCTACATAATAATTCAATAGCAGACGATTCTTGACTATACTATTTAACTTTAGTTCGATAGGAAATCTTCTCTTTCGAATTAGTTGTTAAATAAGAAAGTTTCCAAGTTTTCACAACGGAGCGTTCGTTAAAAAAATTAAGAAGCCGCTACCGTTGACCGACATTCCATTCAATTGTTTCTTTTTTCACCTCAAGAGTCAAACCGCATTCTCGATAATTTGGGCTTCCGTCCCCAGATGGCATTCTCTCCGCCCCTCCGTTAGCATTCACCTTTGCCCAATTCACTCGGTCTCGTAATTGGAGGGAATAAAAAAAAAAGAATAGAGAAATGAAGCGAGGAAGGTGAAGGAGGTCGTGGGGCTTCGACGCTCTCTCGTTCGACCGCGGAAAAGCTTCGTTTCCGACAGTCTACTTTTATTTCCGCCCCTCGCCACTGCGCGCGCCCCAGTTAACCCCAACTAAAAGGGTCTTACCGAGGATTCCGTTTCATTTCTCGGCGCAACGAGTAATGATGAGAATCTAGGTAAAGACAAGTTTAAGAAAAATATGAAAATAAAAAGAAGATAGACACGCGTCATTAAATGAAATATTTCACTTATCTTTGCTTTTTTAAAAATAAGTTACCAAATTTTAACTAAAGTATTATCAGAATTTCCTTATCGATTTAATTGTATATATCTTTCCTCGAATCAGAGTTCGAATTCGCATTTGCCGCAGTTTCAATCCATCATATCAGAGTTTCATCGATAAGTATATCTATCGTTTGCCAATATATCTAATATACGTATAACAGCGTCTTTTTGGAGTAATTCTCACCGCTGCGCCATTTCGCCGTCATTTTACTCTTAATTACTGCGGATTTTTCTGGAACAGACGTCACCTCCCGAACGTAAGTGGCATTCGTCCCATGGTTTTTTTTTGAAAAGGTGACTATTCTATGCGATGACACAGTTTCGGATCATCGAGAGGACAAAGACGAGTTTATTAATCGTGCATCCAAAGAGAGAAAAAATCTGACGTCTCCAGAGGGAAAAAACAAGAGCTCAAAATGCCGCATCCAGAAATACGCGGTCAAAAATCGTGGCGAGTAATTAGTAGCGGAATGTTGTCCAATTAAGCGGAGCCAAATCGGGACATTTGTTAGCCTGCCATTAGCGTCATATTCGCCAATTAGTTAGAGGAGAGACTCACCCTGTCTCCATTTGGGCTCGGCGTCGTCCAATTGGCCAAGCCAGCTCCGATGCTGTGAGGCCTCTTGTTCACAAAGTCCACTGGGATGGAATAGTCATCGCACAAGGATATCTAGAAAAGAGAAAATAAGAATAATTTAATGAAAAGTTTAAAATTTTAGAGGGGGGATTTACCAACAAGATGCAGCCAATTGGAGGAATCCTCCAGGCGGAAAACGTTCGACGCAGCCGTTCCATTTCATGATTAAAAATAAAGAGATGACATTTCTCGCTTGGCACTTGTGCTTAAAATGGATGCCCAAAAACTTGCAATAACAGTCGAGTGAAGGAATATTTAACAGATTGTCGAAATTATACAAGGATCGCCGTAGATAAATATAGATAATATATGGGAAATGAAAAATGTGATAGTTTGGAAGAAAGCATGAAAGTGGAGGGAGGGTCATAATGAGGGAGGATGGGGGAGGGTCATAAAGAGGGAGGATGGGGGAGGGTCATAAAGAGGGAGGATGGGGGAGGGAATAAGGGAATTGTAGCACGGTGAGTGAGAAACAGTTTTTCCCGTAAAAAGCCAAGAAAGTCGTTCGTTTCCTTTTAATTGGGATTTGGGTGCTCTCTGTTGAAAACGATACATTGATTAAGTTTATAAAATGTTATAAAAGAGAAAAATTCGTGTGCCGTCGCTTTTCAATTTATTTTAAAAGCAAAGTTCGGTTAACTCTCTGTAGGTTACTGGTACAATAGTGTACCATTTTTAAAATTTTAACTTTCTTTGGTTAGTAATATAATATGATATTTAGCATTTATAAATGAAAATAAAGTGATTTTCAGTCCTTGACTTCTTGTCCTATAAAGGGTTAAGAAAAAGATTTTTGTTCGCTCGAAGTTAAATTAGTCATAAAAAAAGTACGTTTAAACGTCTTCGTCGTGTTTAATTACGTTTCATACGATTCCCTTTTACATCGTGCTTCGGTTTTTTTCAGAGAGCACTCGGTGACCGGAATTATTCTTTTGTCTAAAAATAGATCTAGTTTTGTCAAGCATTGGAAATTTGTTTTAAAGCTGTAAACATGCATTCAGTGAAATAAGCATAATTATATTATTAGAAATAGCCTTCATTAATAACATTTTACATTTAAGAAATCACTAATAAGGATCTTTTACGCAACAGATATCGACAAGTAAAGATAATTCCAAAAAATAGAATTTGAAGCACACATGTGGGACTACGTGCTCCTGCAGAGTCGTCTATTTACCTTTCCCAATCCTATCTCTCTTTCCTCTGTCTTTCTTTCACTTTCCTTCTCCCAATAATATCCCGTTCCACCTTCCTCTCCCTCTCTTTTAACCTTCTCTCTCTTTCTCGGACTTCGCGTATTCCGGAAATTAAAACTGAGCTGTTGGGGACGGCGTTTCCCTCGGCCGCCGCCGCACGCCGCCACACGTCACTCCTTCCGTGACACTTCCATTATGAAGTGGACGCAAAGTGTCCTTCTCGCCACCCCACCTCTCCCCCCTTCCTTCCTTCCTTCCTTCCTACCTCCGTGGGCGACGTTACGGCAAGTTCACGCAATAATGCAGGTCAGAGTTTGTCCTTCTAGGAAAATATACCGATATTTGGCCTTCCCGTGTGTTAACGAAGTGTTGGATTTAAGCGACGCAAGCAATCCAGCCTTCTGGCAAATACGATTCGGATTTAGGCTCTCAATAAATCAATCCACTTTCTTTCTATTATTCAAACGACACAATTTTCAAAAAGATCACGGGGGCTGTTTTTAGATTAGATTAGATTTAGATTAGATAAATTCTCTATTTTCGGTTGCGCAAACAAATCTCTTTCGCCTAAGCAAAAGATATTTTCGCAACCAAAACTTTCTCGGAGCAATTTTTCGAAATGAAGAGATTAAAATTACTTGAGATTTCGAGTAATTCCACTGACTTTTTAAACGCACGAGACGCGACTCTTCTGCATTTCAGTGTTTCGTGCAGATGAATCATCTTTCCCTTTCGTTCTGTCAAAACGAGGTTTACGTTTCCGAAAGTGGATGGAATAATCACCTCTTAAAAAAAAGGATTCGTATCCGTAATCTGACAGCTTTCTTTTAAGCCTAAATAAAATGTCGAGTATCCAGAATTATGCTAACTAAGCGTTCTCACCAGAAAACGTCTTATCCGACGAAGGTGACGTATTCATGGCGTGTTTAGAGGGGCAGTGCGAGCGAAGGAGAGAACGAAGCCTCTCTGATCGAGATTAGCAGTGTGCGTTGGTTGGATAAGCGGTTGGGTCACGAGAGAGAGAGAGGGGGGGGGGAGAGAGAGGGGGGGGGGGGAGAGAGAGAGGGGGGGGGAGAGAGAGAGGGAGAGAGAGAGAGAGGTGGTGCGTGCATCATCCTTGCGAAGGCGTGAAAGTGAAGCGATGCACGCTGGCACGAAGCAAAATCCAGAGCATCTCTCTCGTGGCGGCCAAGTATAAAAGCACGCGTGGAAACTATTATTCTGTCGCCAAAGCGAATACGTCACAATATGGATTTCTAGGTGCAAAAATCTCAAGATTAGAATTAAAACAACTGGAAAAAGAAGCCACGGCACAAGTCTTCGTTATAGTGTTTCAAAAGATTAAGAAAGACTACCATTGCCTATGAAGTTAGATGACATTCGAGCAGTGGCTGATCGACGGGGGAGATGGGTATCCTTGGATAACCCCTTTAAACTCGACTGGATGCTTTCTTAAATTCATTCCGCGCAGAATTCCTCATTTGAACGCCGCAGATTAGGTTTGTATAGCAAGGGAAGGAAAGGTTCTGATAGGAGCAGTGGCGGATACAAGGGGGGGTTAAAGGTGGTAATTACCCCCCCGCCCCTAAGAATCATAAGACGTTTGACAAATTATGAGAATTGTCGAATTTTTTCTCTGGAAGCTCTTCCAAACTTTGCGAAATAATTGAAGCGGTTCATAATATTAATTAATAATTTTCTACCACACTTATATAATAAAAGATACAAAGATGAAGTTTCCCGCCGCTGGATAGGAGTAGGGATTTTCAAAATATGGGGCTGTTGGCAGGGGCGGATCGATAGGTGAAGGGACGATCGCCCCCCTTGAGAAGTTTCTGGATCCACCCCTGCATTCAGGGTTAAATGTAAGAAGGGACTATATAGTTTCAATTTCGCCCTAATAAAGTCGTTTGTCTGTCTGTCTGCATTCGAGTCGAATACTAAATTTAGAGGGAAGTTGCGAGTGTAACTATAGCAGCGCATTTGTAAACAAGCGAAACGCCATTTGTTTGGAATCAAACCGCAATGGGCACGCATCCCATGCATGGATTTACCTAATTTTTCTCTTGGAAATGTAAAACACAAATTTCAAACTTCGGTCTCTTATTTAGGTAAAGGAAATTAACGCAATAGAATCCCATTTTATAGACTCGTTAATTTGGAATGAATCTATCGAAGACTGTGATAATAGGCGACGTGTGCACCTGAAGAGCCGTTTTGCTACCGCCAACCATATCCGTAAAAACAAACCAACTCAGCTGCAAATTTAAGCTCACAATAAAACGAATACCGAATCGACCAATTCTCCTGTTTCGCATTCACACGACTGGGTTTTTTTTTCATCGCCATAAATATTTCCATTTCAAAAGAGCTTTACGTTGCTTTAATATATTATGCATTTCTAGGATAGCAGAAACATATCCACTTTTGATCAGAGGACGTAAAACACTCGACCGCTGCGCCGCGGGCGACAGAATCTGAAAGCGCCTTCTTCCTTCCGGCGGCCGTTGCCATCAATTACGGAGCGTGGACGCGTCAGCGCGCGGGCGGGCGCCAGGGAAATAACAAAAGAGAGAGAACGTGCGCGGTGACTCGGGTCACGGGTCTTTCGGTCATGCAGAATACGGAGGGGTTGTCCAAAAATAATAAGCCGATTTAATAAAACTGTGTTCTATTCGGGAAAATTACTCGCGTTTTTAAATAGAGAAGCATTAGGAAATGTAAAATGGCTGAGTCCGCAGATTTAATATAAAATTTAAGTTAGCGCTGACATAAATCTACATGAAAATGCGCTGCTTCGAACGCAAATAAGGGCGTGAGCAAAGTAATAATAATAATTGTTATTATTTGGGATTTAATAAACCAAGAAATAAATAAACTGAGGAATTTGTGAGTCGAAAAGTTGACCAAACTCCACAGTTCAATTGAGACATATTGAATTAGATTTCGGTTAAAATGGCATTTATTAGTTAGCAGAGTGTATTCAACAAATAAGAAAAATAAATACAAAATAATACGAAACGTGTTTTTGAATCATGATGGTACATTTCTCTTTATTTGTAATATTATCCATAAAAAGGATTGCGATGATCATTTCAATTTCATTTGATTAACCTTAAGGATAATTTAACGAGCTGATTTAAACAAGAGAGTGTTAAGTAGGTAGTGGTAAAAGAGAATTTCGCAAATGAATATTTTCAGCGTCTCGTGCTTCTTTACATTATAAGCGCTGTCGCAGTTGGAAAACAACGAGAAAACATACCGCTTGGAAAACGATTATGAAAATGCGACACGTCTGCTTTGTTAAGGGCCATATTTAAAGAGACGCTGGGAAATGAAATAAACGTTTAAATCACTTTTTTTGCTGGAGAGTGCTGACGACACGAATTAACCCAGATAAGCGTGTCGCCTTTTTCGCTTCGTTGCGTGGGAGTCGACCAGTTATCTCGATCATCGAAAAAACATCGTTGTCGTAAAGCGACGCCAAACAGGAAAAAGAACAAACAACGGAACGTGACGGTGGCGCCGTCTGTTATGGAATCCGTGCAAACTCAACACGGCGTCCGCTTGTCTCTTATCTTTGCCTGCGGATCGCTTTCCGGTAAGATTATTAGTCGTGTATCTTTTGCAAGCGTGCGGCCTTCTGCCAAAAGAGAGCGGAAGGCACGCGGGTGTTGGTCCAAGTGGCGAATGCCGTCTGCTGTCCATTCGATGGATCGATGCGCCGAGCGACTCTCGCAAAGAGCAGGCGACAATCGAACGAGTCAATATCGTTAATGTTCCCGCGCCCACGCAGGGATTTGCATGAGGGAGGAGGAGATGGAGAGGAGGGGCTTAGGGGTGCGGAATATGTGCGCTGCACCTTGTCGAGTCATGGAAAAATGAGTATCGATCACATCCAATATGAGGGATATAATATAAGGGATTCCACCATAGGTGTCACTCTATGCTTCTATTACTTCACAACAGTGGCGTATCCAGGAAGGGATTTTTGGGGTCATAACCCCCCCTCCTCCCTTCAAAAATTTCCTCCACGCTCGCGAATCACTAAAAAAAAGTATCATGGGGTTTAGCTACAAATCCCCTCCCTCTCTCGAGTTTGGGGTCAAACCCCCTTTCCCCTGACGAATACCTGGATACGCCACTGCTTCACAATGCCCGATTGCATTTAAAATATTATAAGATGAATTTTGTCGTAAAAAACGTAAATATGAGTAAAGGAACCCAGAAAATATTCTTCATAGTAACCGAAGTTCAAAATCGTGATGAAGTACGGGCGATAAGCCAACCGTCGACACGGTTGATTCGACCGTGACCAATTCATTCACGTGGTGCCATCGAGGGAATGGGGACGAAATCTCGAGTTACGCGGGAAAGGGAAAAAATTGTTACCAGAATTTCCGCCGCAGCGAAGCCTTTGATGTTTTCACGGGCCAAAGGCAAAGAGATGCTAATGGCTTTTTAATTTTCGTAAAAAGGTCAACGGGCTTCGCAAAAGGGGAAGTTAAGGAAGTGGACGTAAACGCAGGAGATCGATTTCTATTGTAAAGTGATCCTCGCTCGAGAAATATTGGGGGCGCAAAACGTGCGAAATGTCCGTCAACCACGAATTATTACATACTATTCATCCTTCTTTTGTTTCATCTCACGTTGTTCGTGGTGTTTTACAGCCTCTATTTATCTCTCGACTCGTCGCTTTCAGTGCCACCTGCACGCCATTTCGTGGAACTCTGTCAAATTGTTTAACAAAGTGTACTTATCGCCGAATCGCAAATATCGCTTTTTTTTAGCAACCTCATGTGTTGATATTCCCCTATTTACTAAAAATATAAATCAGAAAGCTGAAATGCATTACAAGCGTTAAAAGTTATCAATTGCGATAAATAACTGATATCATCCATATGACCAAATTCGCATCATTGTTAAGTTACAATCTGAGGCAGGTAAATGAATTTGTGGGGCAAAGAAATAGAATTGCTTGGACAAGGGAAAAGTCTCACAAGACTAAAATATTCATTATGAAAACATAGCCCCTTAGTCGTAGCGAGAGACGGAAAGGGGATAGAAGGAGTGAAGGAGGGAGGGAGAGGGAGTGGGAGGGAGGGAGAGGGAGGGAGAGGGAGGGAGTGGGAAGAAGCTCAGATGTGACATGGCGGAGCGCAGATAAAAATAAGCGAGGTGGATGCATTTTCGAGGGAACGGAGGCGGAAGGAACGGCGAATCCGCAAAAGTAGGAGTCAGCGAGTATTACGGATTTGTTCGAGGCCGGAGAAACGGAAAGGGGAAATAGGGGAGGTGGAGGGAGGGGGGGGAGGTGGAGGGAGGAGGAGGGAGGTAGAGGGAGGGGGGAACACCGCTTATTTAACCGGTGCGGGACGTGAGGATGAATGCGGAGATGTTATTGACGGGGCTTAAAGAGTGGGAGGAAGAGGAGAGGAGAGGAGGGAGAGGAAGAGAAAAAAGTGTGGGCCACCATTAGTCCTTTCAGTGTTATAACGGAGCGAATCATTCGCGGTTGAAAGAGTTTGGTTCGCGTTGCTCGGATTCGTCTCCGTGTGGACCTCGGGAATCGCCGTTTCCAAGGAGACGGGTAAACAAGCAGCGAAACTGCACCCGAATTCGCGCACTTAACGTAAGCATATGAAATGTGAGACGAGTTACTCAGGGCAATAACAGATTGTGTTCATCGAGTCTATGACGGCACTTTTCGAGTTATGTCTGAGGAAAGCGCCGCGCGAACACAATTTCTTGATTCGAATTAACTAATCGATGGCTAAAAGAGATAAATAGTGACGTTAAAACCTCTAATGGTGATTAAGTCCCACGTTAATCGAATTAAAATAGGTATTAACGCGAATAATCGGAAAATGGCGAATCTCTATTAATCGCAACATGAAAAAGGTAAAATGTTATTGAAAAGCGTTTAATTTACAATATTACTAATTCGATCACTTTTTAAACGTATACTCCTAACAAACTACAGGAACGAGATTTTGAATTGAAGTAACTTGAAACATTTAAAAATAAAATCAGCTAAGAATGCGAGCATTTAAATGGGTTATTTATTGTGAGTGCAGTAAAGAGATTTGGAAAACAGCTTAAGCTGGAATTGAAAGTGAAAAGCTCATACGTCATAAGGATATGTAAATTAAAATAGAAAAAGCAACTGCAGAATGAGGTTAAATCCTCTCTCTGAATGAGAAGTAAAGAGGACCCCGCAGAGATTTATTCGCGACTGTTGATTGTCTCCCGAGGTTTTTAAAGCTATTCTCCTAAAGGTCCTCAGTCAGGTCTTTTTAGGCAATGGTTATCATTTGTTTCATTATGAACACTATCACATTTTCGATAGCAGTCATGGTCAAGAACAGAAGTTTATTACTTTAAATGAAAAACATTCTCCACTATCCTCCATCTCAAAAAGAAAACATATATTAATTCTCTCGTGCCATAAGCGTTCTTACATTTACACATGGGCGTTCATGTCGTACGCGTCAAATATTCTCTTCATCAATGCTTTAACGTACAGTTTTGTTTAGTTTAGAACACAAGCTGTCTACTCTGTATTTTAGAGCAAAGAGTAAAAATAACAGATCATTTCTGAAAGTGTAAAATGTTGGCCACCTGTATGGTGGAGCTAAAAGTTTTATCGCACGAGTAGCTTGGCTTTAAATTCCGTTAAATGCGTCGCCTGCTCTTTGTTTTCAATAACAGAATTTTGCGATTCAAGTCGACAGGATACGAACGATAAAGAAACATTCTTATCTTAACAACATCATGATAGCTCTGTGATTTACATTTACACGAATACACCGAAAAATGCCAGAAGCGTTTGGCAGGGAGTATCGCTGCACCAAATGAACTAATGCCTCTGTTGGTCTGTCTTATCGCGTCTGGGAAAAAAGAGTATTATTACTACTATTTCTCGGTTCTATCGACTATTTCGACGCCTTTTCACGTACGCTATGATCTAACACTACGCTTCTCACTAACGCCGATGGGTACAACTATGCCGCGTACATCTTCAACGAATTCGGAGCTTTTAAACTTCTCAAATAGTTCCCTTTTGTACTCAATTCTTCTACTCTTTAACGTCTGCATTTTAAGATCACTTAAAATCTCTGATACACTCACATCTTACCGATATTCTCCCTTTACAAATAATACTGATAAAAACTAAACAAATAGTACAATAATGTGCTTTGGAGTTTGTTATTTTCTAGAATGTTTGATCAGAAAATTGCGTAACACAAGAGGAAAAACACAACTGCATTTAACTTTCATGCCTAACAGTATTAAGAAGACACGACAGAAAATGCTCACGTGCTTTGCTTCAGGATTGACTATCAAAAATTCGTTGATCGGGGAAGTATCCCGAAATAATAATTCAGTGTCACTATTTATCTAGATAGAAATCTTGAAAAGCATTTACTAATCGTATAATGGGCGAGAAGGAATGTATTGAGAAAATATCCATTTCTATAATTTGGAAAAAACAAAACGCTTAAGAGAACCACCAACTACGAGCTAATATTTATTTTCTCTGTTTCAAGTGCTATTGGAGTTACTGTGATCTCTCTTTGGCGCATACGTGTGCACGCGTGAGAGCGTGCGTGCTTTGACGCGTGTGAGCACGCAGCCTTCGTACTACTGTTTACACCAGGGTTTTACACAAAGTCTATTATTTAAACTTAAAAACTACAAAAATAAAACATTCACTCATTTCCAGTCGCGCAAATTAGAAGGCATGCGGCGAACAAAACATTTCTCTTATATTTTATGACCGTGTCGCTGCTAGATGAAAGATGTTTTTAAAATCATTAAGAGAAAAACTTTAACGTGAATTGCAGAAATCCAATTTGCGCGATCCATCGCGTCATTCCCTTTAAAGGCCAATCGATCGAACGATTCGAAAATTGCGGAGAACACGACCGCCTTCCCTCTCTCTCTCTCTCTCGGGACCGGACGCGTGTAGCGGCGAATGCATTCGCGTGGATGAGTGCGCCGTGGATGACATCCATCGAGGCCGTCTGCCGATTTATTCGTCGCCGTGTCTCACGCATCGTCTCTATTTCTCTTTCGACATCCCTCCCACTCCACCTCTCTCCCAACCTCTGCCATCAGAGCGATTGCAACAGCATCAAAAAGCAACAATGACGTCGTTCTCTGTTTGGAAATTTCCGACTTTCAGACTCGCGACAAGTCGATTTCCAATCGAATGAGAGTGAGAACGTATTGCCTTAAACGATAATCCTTTGGAAAAAGCCGTTTGAGATATATAGAGTGGGGGGGGGGGGGAGAGAGAGAGAGAGAGAGAGACAGAGAGAGAGAGGGAGAGAGAGACAGAAAAGGGAATTGGCGATGCAGCGTGTTCTCTATACGAAAACGGTACTATCAATAGTGAGAAGAGAGGATTTCCAAAAGACCCATCTCTCTCTCTCTCTGCGAAGGTGCGTTTCGCGTCATAATATCCGAGAAAGAGAGAAAGACAGAGGGAGAGAGAAAAGTATAGAGAGAGAGAGAGAGAGGGAAAGAGAGAGAGAGAGAAGAGGGTTCGTTCATGAGCTGGGAGTAGGATCGTTAAAGCGTCATCGTGGTGAAAATTTAGTATCGGTGGCATCGGTTCCAAGTCCGTAAGTGGCGCTCTGGTTGAGTGGCTCAGTGTGAGCCCACCTGGTGTATGTTCGTAAAGGATGAGTTGTAGTTGCCATGGCAATAGGAGGGAAAGTGAAGTGAGGGGGAAGGGAAGATCGTGGAAGAGATTCGGGATGTCATGTGACTTGAAATCATGAATACGGAAACGAGTTGAGAGAGAAAAAGAGAGAGAGAGAGAGCGAAAAGGAGAGAGAGAGAGAGGGATGGGGAGGGGTGTGTGTGAGGCGGATATGGAATTAGCGATTGGAGGAAATACATTTTGTAAAGATATAGTATTGCGGTGTAGATGAGGATTTATTGAGATACTCCAGCAGAGGATTTGTGAATTGGGTTGATTTAAAAAGTCTCACTTTTCTCTGTCATTTCAATAATAGCATCAAAGTATTTAGAAACAGAAAAATATTAAATCGGTATTCATCTGTTAATTTAATATTAAAATTTCAATTTAGATTTTTAAATAGGAAATGATACATATACCATATACGAAATATTACACACAGACATGTCGAATTTAGTTTTGGCTCCTCGTTTTCTCTCAACAAAGACAATTTTTTTATGATTTCGAAAGCCACTTAAAATACAACTTTGCAATAGGGATTGATGGCATTTAGTCCAGGAAGCATAAACGTGCATCATTCTTCATCGACATAAGTTCATAAACATAATAAAGTTCATTTTTTTACATTTTACATCGCAAATGAGCTCCAGCTGGTTTGTCTTTGATTTGAAATAATATTAAAAAGATATTACCGAATAGCTTTTCAAATGCTCTCTGACAAACTTGGATGAAAAAAAGAGTGAAACTAAAGATCCAATTTTAAGAATTTCTCTCTCTCTCTCTCAAATTCTCCAATGAAATCCTCTTTCATCTCCTTCTCGCCTTGTCCGAGGGTTTGACAACTCATTTCTTCACCGAAAAAAGACGGCGACACTTGTTCAGTGCATTTGAAAAGGCCCCTCCCTCCCCCTCTCTCTCTCGTCATACACTACACATCACACTTACACCATCCCTCGCATACGATTCTCCAAATCCTAACGTGATTGAAATCATTGCATTCCACCATATAAACTGCTTGTCTATACTCTATTTTAGTTCATTTAATTAACACAGGATCGATTAAATAACTTTTTCCTTTAAATTGGTAAGATTCACGTTTTTCTGTACTGAGAAATTTAGAATTCCGATCACCATTTTCCTTAAGGGGTATTCTCGTAGGGCGCCTCTTTACATCGTCTTTATTTCACTCCTTTTGTCGTGTAATCAAATTCTAAAGTCTGATCTTCGAGTTTAAATGTAAAGCAGCTTTCAAAAATTATAATTCCATTCTTCTATTTAAACTACTGGAATTAAAATGATTATTTCAATGCCGTTGTTAGCTTGCCAACTTCTACGGACCAAATGTCTTGAAGACGCTTACGAGTCTTCTTTTTCGGACGAGAGGATAAAAAAAACAAGCTGTCAAGGAATGTCCAAATGAACGGAACATCCTTATTTATCTTCAGCCTTACCCCCGTAAAAGAGTTATGGAAGAGCGTAGAGAAACATTTTATCGGAATGTACAAAGAGAACGTCACGTCGTTCGAAACTGGAGAAGACAATAAAATTGGATATTGCGATCAAATGAAGACGAGTAAGTAGATCCGATGGAAGCTATATAGGAAGGAAGGAAGAGAGGAGATTGCGTCATGAGGATGAGGGGAGGGAGAGAGGGGGAGAGGGAGGGAGGGGAGAATATACGAGGGAAAGAAGAGTAGTAGGCGGAAATGGAATGTGCAACAATGGGAGGCAACGGAAAGCAGGAAAGATTCCATTCGGAGGTCAAGTTGTGGAAAAGAGGATTTTGAGGGGAACGAAATTTGATCGGATAAAACATAAGCAAGATAGTGACATTGTCTTCTTATATGGCATTCCCCGGTTTGCCAGCGGCCTTCCGCTATTTCAAGAAGTCTGCATTTTTTGTTGCGACGCCAATAAACTGGTATCGAGTGGAGTCATTAGCCGATTCAGATTTGTCTTCTCGAAGGCACGACACAAATGCGAAACGATTTTAATTCGGAAGAAGAAAGTAAAAGAGAAACCTCGACGTTTTCCCTTTCGTCACCTGTTTTGGAGATGCGTAGAATTCCGAAATAATTGCCGAACGATATTTCAGAAATATGGAATCCATCACTTGAGGAGAAGATTAGAAAAGGATAATAGTATATTTAAAGAATAGTTGAAATTTTTTTAAAATCAAGCATTTTCGATGCTCTTCGTTAGTTTGCACGTTGATATACATATACATACATACCTACATATATATATATATATATATCATCATCATCAGCTTTTCAATCCATTGAGGGATGAAGGCCTCCATCAGACTTTTCCAGTTTTCCCTGTTAACTGCCTCTCTTCCCCAAGTTTGCCAAAAGAACTATCTTTCGGTCTTCTTTTAGGTCTCTTGATGTTTCTTGGGATCCATTCAATGACACTGGTCGTCCAACGATGGTCATTTCCTCTAGCAATATGGCCCGCCCACTGACATTTTAGCACCTTCGCTCTTCTAATCACGTCATAGACTCCCGTTTTCTTTCTTACCCAGTCGTTCCTCTTGCGGTCTCTTAGGGTGATCCCTAACACGCATATCTCCATGCCCCTCTGTGTTATTTGCAGGCGCTGTATCATTCTGGCATTCATGGTCCATGTTTCACAACCATATGTCAGAACAGGCAGAACACATTGGTCATATTGTCTCCTTTTTAGGAAGACTGGGATATCTGATTTGAAGATGTTCGCGTTCTTGCCAAAAGCACTCCATGCCATCTTCATTCTCCGGCTGATTTCTCCAAGAAGCAAATCATCAGTAGTGATGAGTTGACCCAATTAAATATAGCTGGTTACTTCTCCGAGTTCTGCCCCGTTGATATGTATCTTCTCAGAATTTGTGAAGGAGCTGTACATAACCATTGTTTTATTAAGATTCATCTAAAGTCCAGATTCTCGGCTAGCTTGCTCAAGCTCTTCAACTCTTCTACGGAGCTCTTCTGGACTTCCTGCGAACAGTATGATGTCATCTGCAAAGCGAAAGTGACAAATTTCCATTAATCTGTATGCCTTTTCTTCCCAGTCTAGCATTTTGAATACTTGCTCTAGAGCTGCTGTAAATAACTTAGGGGACATAGTATCTTCTTGTCTCACATCCTTTTCGGATTTACAGGCACTCGTTTCTTCATGCGGCTGGACAGATGTTGTCGCATTTTCGTAGATATTCTTGATCAAGGCTGTGTACGTTTCTTCTACTCCTTGGTTCTTTAGTGCATGTAACACCGACGAAGTTCGGACAGAGTCGAATACTTTCTCGTAGTCGATGAAGCACATACATAGAGGTAATTCATACTCGTTAGTCGGACTGATTATCTCTCTCACGACTTGGATGTGGCCCATCGTGTCATACCCGCTGCAAAATCCAGCTTTCTCTCTGGGTTGGGCAGAATCAATATGGTTCTGAAGGGGCATAGTGAGTATTTTGGTAAATATTCTCTAGACTGTTGGGAGTAGGCTGATAGGTCTGTAGCTATTCAAGTCTTCTTTGGAACCTTTCTTGTGCAGAAGGATAATACATGCGTGGTTCCATGTTTCTGGTAACTCTTTCTTCTTCAGACACGAAGTAAAAATCTTAGCGAGAATTGTTTCCGTATGATTACCCATTGCTTTGAATACTTCCGCTGTGATACTATCCACTCCAGATGCTTTTCCATTCTTCATGCTTCTGATTGCGTGGCTCACTTCTTCCGGAAGGATATCTGGGACCTCTTCGGTGGGTATGTTTCCATCATCATTTACTTCACCATTTCCTAGAGGATCCTCATACAGCTTGGTGTAAAATTCTTGTACCCGTTTCAGGATTAGTTTCCTACTATGGGTTATGGAGCCGTCTTCTAGCATCAAGGCCACCAGCTGTCTCCTTCCGATCGAGAGATGTTGCTTCATTTTCTTGTAGCTTCTATTGTTTTCTACATTTTTCTCGATTAGCTCATAGTTATATTTCTTCACATCTTCCTTGATGCACTTCCT
This sequence comes from Uropetala carovei, assembly GCA_036926305.1. Classification (NCBI taxonomy): domain Eukaryota; kingdom Metazoa; phylum Arthropoda; class Insecta; order Odonata; family Petaluridae; genus Uropetala; species Uropetala carovei. The sequence continues at coordinate 288,731 of JAXCHB010000243.1, read as the reverse complement.
TATAGTTTTGTTTATTTCTGCAAAATGGATAATTTGTTTGGGATCATTAGTAATTTTCATTTTCCTTCTTTTTTCCATCAGCAGTCTTGTTTTTTCGGTCAACTTTTTCTCTGGCTTGTTTTAACTGTTCCGCCTATTTCTTCAGCGGTTTCCTTGAGTATCTCTATAAATTGGGATTCAACTTCTTGGTCTTCCAGTGCACTGAATCGATTTTTCAGTTGGAGCTGAAATTCTTCTTTTCGTTCTTTTAGCACCTGCGTGTTGATAATAGACTTAGGTTCTTTAAAAACTTCCGTCTTTCTAACTTTGAGTTGAATTTTATTCTGCATCTTACCAAGCGATGGTCGCTTCCAGTTTTAAACTGGTTGAGGACGGAACAGTCTTAAGCCAATTGCTTCTTATTGACTAGTATGTAGTCAATTTCGTTTTTGGTACCATTGGATCCTTTCCAGGTCCATTTACTATTGGGACTCTTTTTGAGGAAAATGTTCATTATATATATACAGCAAAGTCTACAAGTCGTTCCCCTCGTTCGTGAAGTGGAGTGGAGGGGGTTGTTGAAAGATTCCAAAGAGGTAATGGCCTTGTTCATCTTCGCGACTAGGGACGTGGAAGAGAAGTCAAAGGAAAGTATAATGATCACAATCGTTCGCGATTTTGTATTCAGCCGATATCAAGGTATGGAGATATTTGAATGTTTTCAACCTATGCGACGTTTTAAATTGACTTTGACGTTAAATTAGATATAGTACCAAACTTACTGATATCTAAAAGTCCTCTTAATGAAAATAGTGAAAAAAATGTCGCTTCTAACCTTAGCCAGCCGAGTTAGACTGGTAGGCAATGTGCCTGCCTTATAACTCAAAGGCCGTGGATTCGAATCTCGCTTCCGGTATGGATGCTGTGATTATTCTTGAGGTTTTTCCCCCACCTGAAGAGAAGCCTTTGGCTTTGCGAGGATGGTATCATTAAAAAAATTGCGACCCGATTTACAGTATTGCTATTTGAATGATGAAAATCATTGTTTCCTAACCTGTATTCCGCAGGCATTTAAGAGATGGTCCACGTCTACTGATCAGTTGTCTTTAAACTAAAATTAAAAATAGTTCCTGAACATTTAAGGATGGTGGCCCACGTAATATCAGTTATTATTGAAAGTGGTCCGTTGCACCGGAAAGTAAATGATTTTAATCACGGCTTCTAATCTTTCATTCACAGATTACCTAAAGAGGCGAGGACAGCAAATAAGTCGCAGTTGAAACCTTTTAGGGATTTCCATATAACAACCATTTTAGATCGCGGGTTCAGTCCCTTCTAATCATTCACTTCATTATTACAATCACCAAGACTGACCACCCACAGGTTGAGCGCCCATTGTTTACATTGTGAGCTCATCACTAAGGCCAGTTCCGCAAATCTTCTAAGCCGGAAAGTTCTGCGATTTCAATAGAAGTATCGTACTGCTAACCGAATTTTCATTAAAGGATGTTAAATGTTGCATTACGCTTAAAAGTAATTCTTAACGATTAAGTGAAAAATGACCTCGATGTTAGAGTGCTGCGCGCGTTGCATCGTTTACAGAATACGAACATTGCTCAAATCAGATTCGCTTCAGATTTTTTCTCCCAATATTTCTAAATGTGTACATGCCTTCTTTCCCGTTTAATTTATCTCTCTGACGTAGCAAATCATTTTATCGTTTCTCTCTCTCTCACTCGCTCGCTCTTTCCTTCCCTAGCCCTCTCTCCCCCCTACCTCTCTTCCTCCTCCTCCCCTCCTCCTCCCCCTCTCCCGACTTTTCCTTCAACATTTCCCATCTCCCCGTCCTACCTCTCTTCCTCCCCCCCCTCCTCCTCCCCCTCTCCCGACTTTTCCTTCAACATTTCCCATCTCTCCCCCTACCTCTCTTCCTCCTCCCCCCCCTCTCCCGACTTTTCCTTCAACATTTTCAACATCTCCCCGTCCTACTCTAGCGACGTAACCTTGTTACCCGACTGAGTCCGCAGATTACACTGCATCCTCTCCCTTTCGCAAACTCGATTCATTGGCCAGTTATCCTTCGTTCGATTCCCAGGAGAGGCAGCGGCGCACTCTTGGAAAGCCGGATTGAGCAGAACGAACAGTTTATTTTATAATAATAATAGTATTGAAATATAAGCGAATGTCAATAACCGTCTTTAAAGCGAGAGAATGGAATTGAAGCGCATAGTCTTGATAAAATGAAGTCATTCTAAACGTTTAAGAGAGTTTGAAATCGAGAGTATATCTACAGTTAAAGTAGTGAAATTTCCCTTACTGAACAACAATATATGTCTGCCATTACACGACGCTTTCAAATCCTTAATGCCTAAAACCGATGCAAGTTAAGCTTATATAATAGGTATAGGGACTCTCCGTTCGGCATTAATTATTCATTAAGGAGAGCCCCTCTCTCTCGACCCCTTGGCTTGCTTGGCATTCCATAGCATGTAGGGGAAGGGAGGAGAGAGCATTTAGAATCAAGGACTTTTAACTGGCGAAATCCTTTTAAATATAAATCCTTTCGAATCCCTCTTCTCTCTGAGAGGAATTCCACTTTTTTCTCTTTATATATATATATCCATCCCCTCTTTTTCGTAAGAGTGGAAATTTAGCACATAAGGACTCTAGGATGTCAGAATCTCCAGCAACACTTCTCTGGGCCACTTTTATTTCTTCCTTCCTTTGTTTTCCTCCTCCTTATATCTCATTTCTTTTCTTCGCTCCAATTCCTCCCAAACTCTCGCTTTCAGCTCCTCTCTCGAAAAGCAATATAAAATTCTAAAGGCTCGCCTAATAACGGCGCCTTCATTTTTCACGGGTGCCGAATTCGCTAGAATGAATTTAATTAGGTTTCGATGGATTTTTCTAATCCAATCCACCGATATTCATCCTCTCTCCGGTCTCTATTCTTTCGCAGAACTGGCTTAATTAAGCTACTCATTCTACGACCGCCCTCACAAGGACCACGGAAAAATCCGATTTGCGTAATAATAATTATGTCTGGTACAAGGAGACCAAACTTGACCGATGAGTACACACACACTTGAAACGTCCAAAATATTGCCCTCCCTCTATCTATTGAGAGGCGAAAGGTGAGGCGGAGAAGAATAACGAGAAGCGTAACGGAAATGAGAGAATACATATGGAAAGCTTTAAAAAGAGGGAAAAACATCTGATGTGGCCAACACGTGACTTTCTCCATATTTGGGGTATAGTTATTTAAATTATGATGAATAGCATTATATGGCAAAATTATTATTTCCTACCATAAAAGAATACAGTCGTCCTTACTGCCGTAAATTAGGTATATGTTGAATATGTTTACAGAATTAACCGCTACATGGTGCTGGCGCTGTATACTGGAAATTAAGAAAAAGCAAAATATCTCCGAAAAGGATGGTTCTACGAAAATTTGTTCCAAACAAAACTTGGAAGAAATATTATTCTCTACAACTTTGTTCCTCACGAAGATGACCAATTACGACGTTCTTAAGGAGATATTTGACGAAAACCGAAAAAAGATTATTTTTTATAAATAATTCCTAAACAATAACCGTTATGTAAAATTGTTTCAAATGAAAGTTGTCTCTATAACTTTAGTATAGAATTGTATATAAAATAATGATGTTTTAACGGAGAAATATCGCAAAAACCGAATCGGGTTTCGAATAAACCTCGGCTTTCGTTTAACCGTTATTGTCCAAAAACAAATCAGTTCTTTGTGCTGATGCTAAAGTGTTATATATGAAGTTTGGTAACGATATGGCAAGTACTTTTTGAGTTAGAGCGCCCACAAACACATACACACGCACACATCCACACACACGTACACACGTACGCACGCACGCACACACAGACATCATTCCGAAAATAGTCTAAACGTGTTCTAGGTACCTCAAACCGTATTTTCCGTTGAAATCTCGAGGTTGATTTTTTTCATGATCACAGTACTTTCCCATTACTACGTATGGAGAAAGTAAAAAGGGTTTTTTTTTGGAAAGGAAGGCGATGGAGATATGAAGACAGGTCGTTTGTTATGTCTTCGGAAGTATGATTTGGATGTTGAAACTTCAAGTGAAGAGTATGGATGTGGAAAATGAAAGGGTATTGGAATTTAGAGGGAATTTGAAAGAGGAAGGATAAATCTTTAGAGAAATTGTCAAGAGAAACAAAAACCGATGGATTTAGAAGGCTGAAATGCTCAGTTATATTATTTTACTAAGAAAATAACACAATCTGTTGACAATTAATTGTTATGGTTTAACTAGCATAATTGCCCGTCAATATGACGGGATATCTTTACTTAACTTTAAAATAGTTGCCTCCCTCCCCCTCTCTCTCCTCCTCCCCCGCTCTCTCTCTTAAATGTAAGAAGGGATTATGTAGTCTCAATTTCACCTTCAATAAAGTCATTTGTCTGTCTGTCTCCCTCTCTCTCTCTCTCCCTCACTTCTTCACCTCACTCCCCCTCCCTCTCTCCACCCCTTCCCCCTCATTCCATCTCTCCTCCTCCCTCCATCCCCCTCCCTTCCACCCTCTTCTTCCCTTCTCCCCCTCCCACCTATCTCCCCCCTTCCCTCCCTCTCTCTCTCCACCTCCCTCTCTCCACCTCCCTCTCTCCCCCTCCGTTACCATCCCTCTCTTTCCCTCCCTCTCTCGTATTAAAAGAATTCAAAGCACGCTTACACCCATAAGGTTTGATATAACTATAGGATTTTGAGGTCTAACAATGTAATTGCTAGAAAAGTCAACATTCCGTTAAAATGGAAATATTTCCACAAAATCTGTGAATTAAACGTATAACATGAGCGATTTGGAATTGTATGCGGAAAAAGATGAACAGAATAAGAAACTTTGTAATTTTTTCTTCAAAATGGTTCAGATCCGAAGATCGTAGGTTAGTTCCTTCTAATTTTAATTTCCAAATCAATAAAAACCTGCACGCCAAAAAATGGATTTTTACATGTTACCTTACGGAAAATGAAAATGTCTTCCTTGGAGTCGAACCCAGGACTTCTTTGAAGATTTATTTTCGTCATTACCTTAAAATATGTTGATTAAGCATTCTTGTCAAATTTCAATCTTCTACCTATTCGGGAAGTTTGTTAAAACGCTCTATATCGGCCATCGTGAAAGCGTGACCAACCAACAGACCGGGGCTATTATAGTATTAAATAATTATTCTATTTGTACGATAACATTCGAAGTTAGAAATACTCGATATCTTGAGAAAAAAGTTAAATATTTTAAAATGACATCAGTGTGAATTCAGTGAAAATCAAATTACGAGAGCACAACGAATGAAAATTTAACTTGGAATTTAATTTGAAGAGGGATTATATGATTGTCGTCAATTAATTGCCACAAAAAGTTTTCTCGAGAAATACGAAATAGTGAAATCGCGCGTAGTTACAGGGAAGTAATAAGAAAGGAAGAGATTGAGACCGCGGGTCCCTCTTCCGAGGTGCGGAAGCAAAACGTGTCTAATTGCGTCCTCCTCGCGGAGGGCCTCCGCTACCGATCGAACGATCGTATATTAAGCCGAAGCCTTTAGCGAACGAAACGTGGGTCACCGAACCTCTCTCTCTCTCTTCCTCTCTCTCTCATCTGCCTCTCCCCTTTCGCATTTTCATCGTTCAACTGTCATGTTTCCTCCCCCTTCCCGCACATCCCGTCGCTCGACATTCTCCCCCTAGGCGTCCAATCCCGGAACTAACACTCCCTCAGTACACACATCTCGCTCTCTCTCTTTCTCCTTCTCTAACACACACACACACAAGCGGCTTCCACTCATTCCAATCCATATATCGCTCTAGAATGCGAACATTTTTCTCATTTCGGAGGAATATTCCGAATACCGCAGACGTACACAACACTCGCAGGCACCATCATCTCCATGCTACTCCCCTCCTTTTCCACTTTTCAATATACATACGTATATACACATACTTGCTGAAGAGGGAAGGTAAATGAGGATATTTAGGGCAACTAGGTGTTGAAGGTAACCCACTGAGCACTTACCGGAAGGAGAGCCGCTCGGGTGTCGGAAAGAAAGACACACACACACACACATAATAAGGGCACCTAGGTGCGTCGACGAAGGGATCATCCCGAAAGCTCCATCATCTACGTATATGCTCACTGTGTTTTCTTCAACATCCAGTTGCCCACAATATCTTGATTTACCGTTCCTCTTCCACAAGTATTTATATATAGAATGTAATTTGTGGGACCTTGTGACTTCAAACGGCTCCAGCGCTAGTAGGCTTCTCGGTGTGAATCACAAAGCAAGGGAGGAGAGAAACCAGGTGCCGGAATTAGCCTACTCTGAACGAGAAGCACAAATGGGACCAATGACTTTACGTCCCTTCCGAAGGACGGAGCGCTGATTCGCGTGCTCTCTTCTAAACACGCAAAAAATCTAAAAATTCACATTTTAAAATGAAATTAGTAATAAGTTCAATTTCATTTTATGAGACTCAATAAATAAAGGTCGAGTTTAGAATTACATACGTGCCGAAAAAATAATCGCGTTTCACGAGATAATAATCCTTATCACCAAATAAAGACACGTAAATGCACCAAGGTAAAGATAATCGTAATATGTATTGTTGACACAAGCAACATTTAATCGTAACTTTGTTTTGCATTTCATAATGTGTCGCGCAAAATAATGCTCCCAAGTAGGAAATACCACAATCCTACGAAAACACACATACGCACGAATACAGACACACGCGCACACAGTGCCTGTTTTCCTTAGTTTCCAACGAAAAACAAAAAAGGATCGGCGGCGTGCAATCGAGGTCTGGCACAAAGGACCAAAAGAAGGCGAAAGGACGGCATACGAGAAATGAAGAAGGGGCTGAATTAAAGAGATATTGGACGGCTTGAGAAGAGAGGTGAGGAGAGAGAGAGGAAAGAGGGAGAGAGAGAGAGAGGAAAGAGGGCGAGAGAGGTGAGGAGAGAGAGAGGTGAGGAGAGAGAGAGGGAGGAAGGAGGAGGTAAAGAGGGGAAAGAGGGAGAGAAAGGGGAAATCGTAAGGCTGAATGGGAAGGATGGTAGAGATATATATATATAGAGAGAGAGAGAGAGAGAGAGAGAGAGAGAGAGAGAGGGAGAGGGAGAGAGAGGGGGGGGGGGGGAGAGGGAGAATGTAATTAATTTATGTACTGTAATTTGCAAAAAACTTTACGCAAGTTATTTAAATAATAATTCGAGGATTTTATCAAGAAGAGCGGAGTGAATAAAGATCGAGGAAAAACATGGCCACCTTACTGCAGCGATTATTTGTGAGGAGAGCAAGGATGATAAGAGAGAGAGGAAGGAGTGAGAGGGAGGAAGAGAGAGAGAGAGCGCAGTCTGCCAATGGGAAACGGCGGAGGGAGAAATGATTCGCAAAATGAGAGAAGTAAAGGAAGAGAGAGAAAGTCGAATTGGGATGCGTGCTGGTGAAGTGGGGTGGGTGGGTGGTCGGAGGGGGAGATCAACACACGCACGCGTTGAGGGAGGGGAGTGGTAGAGGAACAATGCCCGGGGCATTGGACAAAAGGTCAAATATTAAAAAAAAAAGGCGAAAAATGGAGTTGGCCCGTTGGGGCAAGTGGTATTGCAGCCTAAGGGGTCGGAATGAAAGAGGGAGGGAGGAGAGAGGGGAGGGAGGAGAGAGGGGAGGGAGGAGAGAGGGGAGGGAGGAGAGAGGGAGGGAGGAGAGAGAGGAGGGAGGAGAGAGGGAGGGAGGAGAGAGGGAGGCAGGGAGAGGAGATGGAAAGGGTGGGAGGCTGTGCAAAGGAGAGAGAGGAGGAAAAAGTAAGAATATAGGGGATGATTGAGAAGAGAGATGAATATCGGAAAGGGAGGGGGAGGAGAGATGATTGGGGAAGAGGTGCGAATATAAAAGTGGGAGTCGATTGGAAAGGGTTCGACTGAGGGGTGTAGTATTTGGGAGTGGGGGGAGGGAGGGAGGGGGAAAGGGAATGAAGGGGTGGGAATCGCTTCAATTTCGGACCATACGATAGCGCTCTTTATTTTAAGCGAAAGAGAATTATAAATTGTCCTATGAAACCACCGATATTACAAGTAGTAGTGGTGGCGGTTAATGCGGTGAGTGTTAGAGGAAACGTGGAAAAAGAGAGATAGAGTCAGCGGATTGGAAAAACCTTAAAAATGCCATTCATTCACTTGAGAGCTTTGGAAGATTACGTTCAAAATAATTAATCACCCGAAGTTTGACCGGTAGAGAAAAAATAATGCATAACATCTTGATGGAATATAAATTTTAGAAAGTAATCAGCACTAGTTTAAAACTTTAATTATTTTTATATTGCAAAAAAGTAATCTGGTGACCCTTAGGTGACACTGGCCAATAGCGTCGTATCAATTTTTCGATCGATTAAAGACAATTTACTTTGAGCGGATTTTTAAAATGCAATTAGAATTTGTTGTAAAACGAAAATGCTACGTGGCATTTAGAGCACATTTTTTCCGACATGCCTTCAAATCCTGGTTTCAAACATGGACTGATCTTTTTTAGAAAAGGACAACATTTTTGTCACGCGAGTCGATCTTTCTCTGATAGAGGCTGCCTAATCATCATCATGGCTGTCATTTATTATGATTTTCGCATGGATTACGGAACACTCGAGTTGCCCCTTTTCATCACAATTAGGATAAACAATAGAACCCTCCGAGTTTTTCCAAAAAATATTGCTAATATCAATGGATTTATAAATTTCCATAGCTATGTCGTGAATCTGCGGCTCGAGGACTAAAGATTGTTGAAAACAAACTGTTTATTGTGCTATGTAACACATATGTCAGAGGATATGGATATGTAGCAAAAGAGAGAAAATAGTAAAAGAAAACGCGCACTTTATCGAGAATAATTAAATGGAAAATTCATTGTTAATATATGTATGTACTATGCAAATTTTCAACTCTGAACTGCACTCTGGTGGGATAAATTGAAAGTAGAGGTAAGTAGAAATAGACTGGTCGTCATACTGTTAATATAATACGGATTCACAGCGTTCTAGGGAGTTAAAGAATAAAAATTGGGACGGAAATTCAGCGTAATATGTATGTTACACGAAAGTCCCCATGGGTGATAAAGAGTTAATTTCAACCATTATAAAAGAACCTCAGCCTAAGAATGCATTGTATTCGTTATACGCTTACGAGAAAAAATAAAAGTGTTATTTCAATTGCTCGATTCTCGACATAACGTTGGAAAATCATAATTTACTAGACCACGTACACAAAAGCAAATGATGAGCGAAATTTTGCCAAAACCAAAGAATTTTGGTGTAATAACGGATGGATCTTGTTCTGTAGCCTCCAGTCCACGTTCATCATTACATTGACTCCAGAAATTGTAATTAACGTGCTTAAACTTAACTCGTGGCGCTTATATTCTCACGAAGTCCGCGTATATTTGTTGACTGAAAAATTTAAATCACATTTTCTCTTTAAATCTCCAAAAATCAGTCGTCACTAACACAACCGCACTGATTTAATTGAGATAAAGCGACAGCGAAAGGCAATGCTTAGCCGCAGAAACTTTTAAAGAAAAAGCAAAGGGAAAGAGAGATTATAACGGCGCCGTAGCGAAGAACACGCGTGTTTGAGAGATGCGTGATATAGGAGGAGTAAATGAGTATAAATGGTGGAAAGAGAAATGGGGAGGAGAAAGAAACGAGAGGAAAAGGGAAAAATCTAGATCCCACGAGAGAGAGAGATTGATATCTTTGTTGGGGCGAGATTGAGACTTTATAGTGCCCTCTTCCACCTAACCCCTTGTCAGTAAACAATAGTGAACATTTTACAAGCAGGTATAACACAGATAATATGAGAGAAAAATAGGCATTTACAAGGTTTCACAATGATATCATAATTCTATAATCTAAATAAAGCCGTAAAATTATTTACTTTGTAAAAATCATAAAAGAATTAAACTAAATTATAAATGAGATAGATGAACATAACCAAATGTGAGGGCATAAATATGAGACAATACACAGAAATACATATTCGTACAATGCAAGGAAAATATGAGAGAGAGAGACAGAGAGAGAGAGAGAGAGATGAAAGGGCAATGGAAAAACAAAAGAGCAAAGGGAAGAAATGGCAAAATGAGACAAAGGGATTCGCGATCAAGATGGCGAGGAAAACATAAGAAGGTTCCATGATGATAGGGTAAAATGGAATGGGAAAGAATCGTCGCATTCAGGCATTCGCGCAAATAGAACAGCGAATAAAAGAAGAGATATTTTAGAGGAAGGCCAAGAGTCGAAAAATGAATGCAAGCCTCCCTTTGCGTTCTTTCGCTGATGGCGGTCGGAAATTATATATGTATATAAAAGGTTTCAGCTGGTAGACGACTTGAAAGGGAAAGAAAGTTATCAAGACATGAAGAAAACTGCGGAAAATAGGAGTACAATATGGAGAACCAAGTTTAACCATGAATAATTACGGACCTGTCTATGGACAGACTGCCTATGATGATGATATTACACCCAGATATTCGGAAACATTGTCAATAAAGTGCAAAATAACCGATGGGAGATAATTAAAATTAGCGCGATTAGGAACCAAGCTGTCCAAAAGAGTTCATTTGAAAATCTCCTCAATCGATTTCACGCGAAATATAGGAACTTTCTATTAATTAGCGCCGATTTAGAACGAAGCCTCGAAATAAATAGTTTCATTCACTACCGCGTATGATCACAATCGTCCGATTCGGAATCGTGTGTCACGTGACAAATCACTCGTTCGCGTTTCCAGCTCCGAGCGAAAATTATTGTTAACGGAAGTTTGTTTATATTTGAGAACATCATGAAATTCAGACGAGAAATAATGTCACATTCGTCCGAAGATCGCAATAAAGAGAGAAAGGAAGCCACACAATATTGGATGGAGAGTGGTCCAGGTGTAAGCCTTTCAGTTGTTCCTCTCGACACTCCCGAGAATGGGAAATTCGTGAAGGAAAGAACCAATCCTCCATTTTGGTGAAAAACAGAGTGAACGAAAAGTGTCGGCCAAAGGACGGAAATTGGAAAAAACACGAGAGTAAGAAGTTGGCGGTGCACGTAATGAATTTTGAAACTTGCTTTCTCTCTCATCCATTCTTTCGAAGGGAAAGAGGAAATTTGTGATTAGGGAAGGGAGGTAGAGAGAGGTGAGAGGGAATAGAGAGAAGGGAGTAGAAAGAGAGGGAGGGGAGATAGAGAGGGGGAATAGGAGGAGGTGGAAGGGGAGATGGACCAGTGGGAGGGAGAGGGGAAGGGAGGGAGAGAGGGAGGGAGGGAAGTTGCTCCACTCGCCTTCATGGCGATTTCAACTCGCCCAGAGAAAACTCATACGAAGAATTGGTAAATGGATTTAGTAAAGGCAAAGTTGGGCGCCCGACCTTCATCTATAAATTTAAATAAACTTCATTTATCGATGAATTATAGCCAAGGATCAGGGAATGACAGCATTTCTAAGAAAGAGTAATGGCGAATAAGGGCATTTATCAGTTTCGGAGACGAATCCTGAAAAATACATACTTGCTGACAGCTTATAGGCTGAGAAGAATGTTGTCATCAAAATTATTTCAATGTCATTTAAGAAAAGGCTGTAAAAAACTACTGTAAATATATTAGAAACTAAATAATTTACCACAAAAATATCTAGGATGGAGTTGGAGGTAAAATAACCGTTAGGAACATATATCTCATAGAGTAATTAATAATAATCCGCAAAAAGTAATTCAAACAGGGACTAGCTATTCCACGTTTCATTCATTCATATGAAATTATTCGCCCACAAGAAGAACTCGCTTTTGTCCACGCGGTTTGAATTACCGTAAGAGGAAGAAACATGGCAACAAAATTAAAAGGGATTCCACGAGATACTACTATAACACTCAGAAGTCACATATTGAGTTGCATTAGGAGAGAGAAAGAGAGAAAAAGTAAGCGTCGAGGACGGAAAAAGTCATTCAAAGGCGAGATTGAAACGAGTGGAATTGGCAAACGAAATAGACTCCATGACGCTCTCGAGGCAGCAAAAGGGAGAGAAGAAGAGAGAGGTTAAAGAGTACAGAGGAAGATGAGAGGACAGAGAGAGAGAGAGAGGTGAAGAGAGAAGAAGAGAGAGGTTAAAGAGTACAGAGGAAGATGAGAGGACAGAGAGGTGAAGAGAGAAGAAGAGAGAGGTTAAAGAGTACAGAGGAAGATGAGAGGACAGAGGAGAGGTAGAGGGTGGAGGAGAGGGGGAAAGGAGAGGGAGAGGGTAGGGAGAGATGAATGACAGAGAGGAGAGGAGAGGGAGAGAGAAGGGGATGAGAAACTGCAGGGGGAGGGGGGTTAGAGGGATAAATGGTGAGAGAGTTCAGAGGCGTTGTAAAGGGCGATAGAAGAGGAAGATGAGGAGAGAAATTTGGAAAGCAGAGGGTGAACACGCAATGGGGTAGAGAAAGAAAGTCTCTTCTCGAGTATATCTGAATGGATTGAGGGTTAAGCCTAAAGGAGCGAAGCAGTAGAGGGCGGGGGAGGGAGGATGAAAGCACCCTCTCTTTGTGTGAAACAGTGGGAGAAGGCGAGGGAAGAGAATAAGGGAGGAAGGGTTTTTCACTACAGAGGGAGGGAGAGAGAGAGGAGAGTGTAGGGAGGAAATATATGCGAGAGAGTGTTGTGGGTATCGCCACACAGCGAGGGTGTTCTGTTTAAGGGCAGCGGTTTCCATGGAGAATGGGTTTGGAATGAAGAGGAGTCGCGTGGCTCGCAGGTGGGAAGAACGAATGGAATTTGAGCGCAAGAGAGAGGGAGAGGAGATGCAGAGGGAGAGAGGAGGAGAGAGGGAGAGAGAAGGAAAGACTACTAGGCGGAAGCAGGAGGTATGAAGAAAGTAATCGAACATGAATAAAAGAGAAGAATGAAACATGATGGAGGAGAGATTTACATTAAGAGCGAATAATAAAGAGAATGGAAAAGCAAGCGAAGGACAAAAAGAGAGAGAGAGAGGAGGGGTGGGGTGGTGTTGTGTGATGAATGGAAAGGAAAAAATAACATAAACACGAGGATAAATAACAGGAAAATGAAATGCAAATGCGAGCGGTAGAGAGGAAGAGAGAGAGAGAGAGAGGGAGAGGGGGAGAGGGAGGGAGAGGGGGAGAGGGAGAGAGAATTAGTCGGACGCAAAAAGAACTTTAAAGCTTGAGGCGAAGAGGAAGAAGGAAAGTTACAAATCTGCCATCTGATGACAACGGGGGGCAATTATTAGAATTAAAAAAAAGAGAGAAAATGCGACGAAAGGATCGTTTCCAACAAAGCGATTTAGCAATTATGGTTCCGCGTATATTTCATGCAAAAATATATCTTTGGAAGAGTTTCGATTTTTATATATTAAGGCATTTTATTTTATTTTTAGCCGTCATTTTTATCTCCCTAAAATCAGTCAATGTCAAAACATTTTTCTCTGCAATCAATTATGAAATGGCGATGTATAATTTAACTTTTTAATACTTTTCTTTAACCTTACTTAAAGTAAGAGTTGGCGATGCGCTAAGTTGACAGTCTTAAATTAAATTCTCGAGGTTTCCACGTGCATAGCGAGATGAATAGTGTAATCCGAGTGTTCCACGAGCTCTGACAAAGGAATTTTTTTGGAGGTTCAGAGAGACTTCCTTTACGCAAATACATACAGGCGCAATTTGTCAAAATGAATTAAACACTTATGAATAAATTAACTTCTGCAGCGGGGACGTCCTTTAGCGTAATCTTTTAATGTTCGCATTAATTTACCTAAGCAAAGTATCATTACTAGGATATATTAAGCCCTTATAATATATCAGAGTTTACTTGAGACGAAAGAGGGACAGAGGGAGAGAGAGTGAGAAAGGGAGAGAGAGAACGAGAGAGATAGAGAGATAGAGAGAGAAAGAGAGAGAGAGGGGAGAGAGGGGAGAGGGGGAGAGGGGGAGAGGGAGAGAGGGAGAGAGGAAAACGCGATGAATGTTAGATTATTCGCGAAGATTAAACTACTTGTCTTAAAAATGTACGTGATTCCTGAAATATAATTCGTAAGAAATGATTTTAAATAAAACGAACATTTTATTCTTAAGATTTATTTATTAAATGTATGTGAATATTTTTAACGCGGAACAAAATATAAAAAGATAAAAATTGAAACTCAACGCAAAAGAACAATTTTGATGAAATGAGGACTTTAGAAGACTAAAACGATTGATAATACAGAGAACTTCTTTTAATTTGATTTTCGCAATAGGAAGCGTTCAATTTTTTAGGAAATATTAAATTCGAAATCGGTGTTTAAATTTCAAAATAAAAGATCGTCAGAAGGTTGGAGTTGATTCATCGACTCTTGTGGGCCACATACTGCTTCCAAAAGAGAGAAACGCGCAAGTTTCCAACGTTTCTTACATTTCCATAACAAAAAACCCGCGGGAGGCGGAAAGGGGAAGGGGCGGAGGCAGATTGGGAGGCGTACGGAGGAGGGTGAGAGGGGCGTTATACTCGGGGCCCTCTCGGAGCGAGGCCCTGGAGAGGAAGCGAGAGTTTCAGATGCGAACGGTAGCGATGGAAACAGACGCACTTCCGGATCAGAACATAGCAACAGAAGAATGAATGCGAGGGCCCCTTCGCCGTCCCTCTTCACAAAGCGGCCAACGAGGCGATATTGGAACGCGTAACTCAGAATAAGAGAAATCTTTTGTGCGAGCGAGATTGCTTTCTCCTTCGAAGTGATTGGCGCGACGGATAATATTTTCTCTTTCCGAATTTAACTATCGAAGATGACAAACAGATAGATATACTTTCGGACCGACATTTTTCATTATTATTAATGGTTAGTTAACATAGCGCGAAATATTTTGAACATTCTATTTCATTAGAGAAGCTCTCTATAACTTCGCAGAATAGATTCATATGAAATTTATTGTTGTAATACTTTTCGAGTGACATTCATAATTAAAAATAGATTTGCGAGGCAACGGCTAAGCTCAAATGTGGATATAATCCTTCCTTAACCCTTAATTATTATATTAATAGAAAGAAAAATAAGATTGAAGAAGAGACAGTTGAGGATATATATATACAACAAATACAAAATGGGAAAATTAAAATTAAAAAAAATTTCAGACTCAAAGGATAGTTACTATTCCTCGAAAGTGTCAACCATACTCGTATCTAGGAGTTTGTGTCTTTCGACCAAGAAATGAACTCGCTCAAGAGCACAAACATATCAAAATGAAAAAGAATGAAGGAAAACTAATATGTAACTTAATAGTATTCATTCCGAGGTTAGAGTGTTTTTACTACAGCAACACACTCTTATCTCTAAATATATAAAAGCAAACTTATTGTTAGTAATTTACCGCAAATTTTGATATAATTTATCCGTTTTTATAATTTTGTATTGCGTTTGAGTGTGTGAGCGTATAAAAAGTAAATGTCGCTTTCTAAAGTTACACAAATTCCTAAATACGAGTGTGAATAGCACTCTAGAGAGGAATAAACTATCCCATAAGCTGGAAAATGTTTTTATTTGTATTTCAAAATTTTTCTCATTTTCTTCATTTCCATTAGTTTGTGTTTTTAAAATATCTTCTTTTCTTTGCGATTCTCTGAATATATTAATTAACGGTTAAAGAGAAATTCGTTCTACAATGAAATTCTCCACCACTTTTTCGCTACACTATACCCAGGATTAATTATTAAACACTAGTTTGGTGTGAT
Source organism: Uropetala carovei (assembly GCA_036926305.1). Classification (NCBI taxonomy): domain Eukaryota; kingdom Metazoa; phylum Arthropoda; class Insecta; order Odonata; family Petaluridae; genus Uropetala; species Uropetala carovei. Next base: position 272,973 of record JAXCHB010000243.1, on the reverse strand, counting down.
AGACCTAATGAATGCGACACTACAACACTATATTAGCCTTCTAACACTCACGTTGCGATTTAATATGATGATTAAACAGTGAGTGACCCGTTCTTTAAACAAGTGTAAAAACTCATTAAACAAATATGAAAAATCATTTTAAAATATGAAAATGTATGATTGTGTATTTGATTCATAATGATACCAATAATTCATAATCTTCGAACGATGATGTCGAAGTGTTAAATAGCTAAAATACTTAGAAGTTGATGATGAACCTCACAGGTTTTAAGACGAAGTTAGAAACGGAATACACACCTGAAACGGAAAAAAGAGTAGTAATGAATCAATTCGTATTGGCCAAACTGTAGCATTGAACGAATATAAAAAGAAATCGGAAGATTATAGTAGAACATTGCCAAGAAGAAATCAATAATTAACCTTTAATATATTTGACATAATGAACATAGATGTGGAAAAGAGGTCGTTTTAGGATTCAAATGGAATTCTCGATCTAATTGTTAAGTGTGAATACAACTGATGACAAAAGCAACACATACGGCCGCGAAATTTTCAAACAACGATCCGTTAATTGCCACTGAGGAAGGATTTTTTGTAGCTGAAAGTCGCAGTTAGTTCCATGGTTGTGGGATTTATCTAAATCACGAATTCGTTGGAACAGTTACGTATCTGACATAACAAAAAATTAAAATCCTTTTGAAAATATGGCAACGAAATTGGCGGGAAAACAATATGTCACCGTGTTTTTTCGAAAAATAGAAGTTCGGGGAATAAATTAGGAATTGAAGGATCAAAACAGAAAAAAATGGGAGTGAGAGGAGAAGGGGAGATAAGACATGGATACAGCGAGGAAGAGAAGAGGAAAAGAAGATTAATGCATAGAAATAGGTCGAAGAGAAAGCAGGGGGACCAACATAGGAAGGCATCTTAGACAATGGCGCTCTTCTTGATTTGGAGCGCATAGAAATATACGACGAAGAAAATAAAGATGTTCACGAGAGTATATGTTTGTTGTTTGTGGTCATAGAGAAGATGAGAGGTGTAGGTACTCCCTTTGGGTTTTAGAGGATGAAGAAGCGGATTTGTAAAGAGGAGGGAGAGATCTTTGTCTCTCTCTCTCTTTTCCTCACTCCCTCTCTCAGTCCCCCTCTCTCCCCCCCCCTCCTTCTCTACCCCTCCGATTCACTCCTCTGTGTAGTGACGTAATTAAGTTCCTCCCACTCGCGGTTCACCTCGAGGGGCGCTGAATGAGGGTGGGTTGGGTTGGGTGGAGGGAGAGTGGAGGAGTGGGGGGGAGGAGGGGGCAGTTGAGGAGGCGGAAGAAATAATTGAAGCGAGCGGGAAGAAAACTCTCAAAGAAGCGCCATCTTTTCCGTCCGCTCCGGGGTGTCGAGGCGCCGCAACTGAGGTTTCGAAGCGAAAGATATCCTTCCGTTCTCTCTCTCTCTCCTAAGAAGGAATCACATTCTCGCGCTGCAATTACGTCATAACTGCGGCGTAAAAGTAGATTGGAACCGTGGATTGGAACTAATAAACACACGTGTATAAGACGCAATTATTTTCCAAAAATTTCGGGCTCGAAAATGGAGTCCGTCTTACTGCGAGGATTCAATAAGAATAGATATATACCTAATTTAAAAACAATCTCTCAGATGTTTGCTATTGACTCATTTAACGATTTATTGACCATTTTTGTCACTTTTTGAATAAAAAAACCCAAACGCGAAAAATAACATTATATAATTCTTATCATATCTTCGCGAGCTGCATAAAATGCTCTCGACTGTCACACTCTTTTCCCAAGTAATAGATAAACAGGAATATAACTATTATTTCTCTAAAAGTTGATAGAAAATTGGTCAGCTCAGGCGTTGGATAAACCGAGCCGTTTCTGTAAGGTGAAAACTTTGCTAAAATAATTGTATAATAAATATATATACAAAAGCAAATTTCAAGTTTTATTAGAGCCTTTTTCACTCAATTACCCTAATTATTCTAGAAAATAAACATATTCAGGCAGAGTAATGTTGAATGTTTCTGGATTTTCTGATGGATGTCACTTATTGCGAATAACGGAAAGTCTGCGCGTGTTTTGAGCCAAAAGTGTCAAATGTGAGACATGGCATTTGCATCACAGAACTCGACTACAATACAACTTGATAATTCTACATCTTTCCGCTCTCCATTTAGGCGTTTGGAGGAGTTTCGCAACACGGCCTTCTTCCTCGAGGCGAGAACACTAAATATGTCTTCCCGTCCTCTCTCTCTCCCTCTCTTCCTCCATCCTTCCTTTTGCTTCTCCTCCCTCTCTCTACCACGCTTTCCATCTCTCTCTCCCTCTCTCTCTCTCTCTCTTCCTCCCATTACCATCTCTCTACGTCTCCCTTCGCTTTGCACGATACAAATTTAGCTCTCGCCCGTCTGAAAACCAGACACTTTGCATCGAATTCGTGTTTAGAGACGATTTACATAAGAAAAATGTAATGAAAAGTCCGAGACATGATGAAATATCCGCTCGTGAAACATTTTACATGAAAATAAATACGTAAATACCCTTTCGCCGTATCAGAGGATTATTTTATTCATTCACTTTTTTGTTAAACCAGCATGTTTCACACCCACAATTGATTACAGATATTATACATTATCTGTAATGTATATAATAATTGAAATAACCGGTTTATTTACAGAAATATGTAAGCTAAAGAACTAAACACCAGACTTCCCTACTGAAAATTAGATCATACATAACGTTCTAAAAATATGTAAACGACTAATGTGTCTGTAGCTGAGTGACAATGTTGAATCGAGAAAAGTTATCACATAAATCGGATATTTAAAAAAATCCATTAAGAATTTTCGCATTTTTCCGTAAATTTTAATATATTTCGTAATATTCTCCCATTTGGTTATAATCCACGCATTTTGTGTTCAATCATCATCAAATGATTAGTTATGTCTATTGAAAACGAGAGGATATATTTACCAAACCTCTCCAATTAACTATACAGGAAATGGAGTGGAAAGCGGCTTAATTTATAGTTAAAAAAGAAAAACTCATATTTTCTAAATAACAGTGTATACAATTATCGCTATGAAAATTCGAACGGTAAAAAATATTAAGTACTTAAGAATACTTTTGAGATTATTTGATTTCAGTTCATGGAATTCTTAAATAGATGGCAAAATAAATCTACAACTAACACGTGTTAGCAAACGTATTCTTACGTTTGGTTAATTTAAAAAAAATGCGCTTGTGACTAAGAAAGAAAAACAGTGGGCGAAAGGCGTGAAATAAGACAAATGCCTCTGAATGTCTACGAATAAACAAGGGTCGACTCCAGCGCCACTCCTACCATTGTTCCGAGTGTTTGTTTTTCGAATCACTGCTCCCTTTACTTCTACAGCCGATAAGGGAATAAATAAAGAGATTCAAAGAAGCAAAGAGAAAAAAGAGAGAGGAAAGGAAGGTGAATACGAGAAATAAACCCACAAATTAACGGCTTTCAACTGAAAGTATTTCTATATCAACCGCATCCACTAACCCAAAAGAACGGCTTTAAATAAGTTGTTATTATTTATTTATTGGCAATAATTCAGAGAGCACAGGGCCAATTACACTGAATGTCGTAACAAAAACAATAACAAGTAACAACAATTACAAGGACGAACACACATGCCCTCGGCAGGTTACGAACCTGCGACCCTAGCATCAGGATCTAGACACGCTAACCTACCAAGGCCGGCAATCACTATTTTTATTGACAAATATAATTTACATTAAATTTTAATTCTAATATCCAGTTTTTAAATGACCGATATTAATGTTGAGTTACTAAAACCTTCGCTTGCATCGAGCTAAACATTTGACTATTACATCACAGGCATCATAGTTTAGCTAATTGATTTTAACAGATGCGTTACAGTAACACTTGCAGCTCGAGGTCTTCTCAAATAAGATTATAATGCAACTAAACGGCAATGATGACGAGGAAATCCGAAAGTCGCATTGCGCACCTGCCTCTCTTGTTCCTTTTTTCTCTCTCTCTATCCCCCCTACATCTCTCTCTCTCTCTCTAGCTTGTCAGGGAGGTAGTATTTTTTCATTAGTTACTCGAGTACCCTTGGATCACCAAGGCCAAACACAAGAGCATCATCATCTCTCCAGCCGCAAGATGGCTGCGATGGGGAACCAAGAAACAAGGAAGGGGCATATGCGCCCGGGAGAAGTCATTTGTTATCGTGGTGGCTAAGAAAGCAGATGGCGAGATAGTAGGCGTCGGAAGGAGAAGGCAATATTGGAGGAAAGGCAGTGGACGAAGAGAGAGAGAGAGGAAGGGGAGGAGGAGACGAGGAGGGGGAAGGTTGTGGTAAGGAGAGACGGGGACAAGAAGGAAGGCGGGAGGGAGGGAGAAGGGGGAAAGAGAGACAAAAGAAAGAAGACTCACTTATTACTATTTCTACGTTGCCAGGATGGCATTTATATATTCAAACAGATAGATATCAATTTCCTTGCCACAATAAGAAACAAAGCAAAGTAAAATCAGCTTTATAAATTTTCAACGGAGGTTTAGGTACTGTATATGATTCGTGTATAAAATTTTAAGGAAGGACGTGCCATAAATTACAATTATATTTGAACTTTTCATTGCATCAGTAATCATAAGACATTTTAGAATAAAACTATGATTTCATTCGGAATAAAGGAAGTTATCGACTAAGGTCTTCGATGCTATTTCGGAAAACAAGATTCATTTTCACACACAGAATGGTATGCGTTGAGTAGACGTTCCTAGAGAATATTTTCGGTCATTATTTTGTAAAAACATATTTAATAAGTGCTAAAAACCAAGGTTCGTTTTTCCGATGACAATAAGAGATCGTAACGAGAGAGTAAAAACTGCAAGAGATAAGTGTCAGATAGGTTTTGGTGCATTGCACCTACTGCCACCCACAAATAAGTTGAATTGCAGGCTAAGATGAATATGTAGATAAGGCGAGGTTTGGATTGGTGAGAGGGATGATGATGATTGGAAGAATTACATATGCTAAGAATCACGAGTCTCATTTGAGCTTATAATTATCGCTGTCTCTTCAGAGAGAAGCAGAAGTTATTCATCACGCAGTCGTATATTTGGAAATTATGTTTCCTCTTTCTCTGACGTGTATGGCGAACTGGAAAATTCGAAGTAGTATTCCATAATGACGCTATATTAGGAACGAAGTTTCTTATATGAATATTTGTTTACCATTATGTTTGCTACGCTACATAATGAAACAACGCAAATCGGAATGAGGTGTATGGAGGAGTTCTCGTATTTATAAAAAATAAGATTCTATTTTCGTCACTTTGAGTTCAGAGTAAAATTTTTAATTGCAAGTTTATATATTCCAAGAATAAGGATAATTGCAATATATTTAATAATCTACAAATTATAACATGAAAATCTATCTTTGGTAATTACTCGATTGGCAATAAAACAAGATGGGCCTTAACAATGCGCAAGGATTCCATGCTCTAAGTGATATTGAGATGGCTCCATTCGAGGGCATAATTTGGCAGCATATATCTAATCTACATATTAATTTTACGTTGACGTCTTTAGACATTTGTTTACAATTTATATCGGCGTATTTCTCGAGAACCGTTCGTCGTAAAGATATGCGGTAAACGGCGTTTTGTTTCTACTGGCTATGAGGGTCCTGGAAAAATATATACGTTTGCCAAAGTGTCTCGGGTTCGAATCCAGTAGATAATTATATTTTCCCATAAGTTTACACGGGATTTGTAGGAAAGAGAGAGAAAGAGATGCGGAAGCTCATAGGATTGCCCGTGTAGATGAGGAGCAGAGAGTACTAGAAAGACAAATATATAGGGAAACACGTCAAATAATAGGGAACAAAGAAGATCTAACCTAGGGCCGAACTATTTAGATTATTTGAATTTCATTTATTTCATTAATTATTCAATCAAAATTATTTCACTAAGCTTTCAGTTTATTTAAATCGCGTTGAGGATCGGAGATCCGGGGCTGCCCTACTAGTCTCAATTAATTAAAGGGCTAACTCACGGTTCTTATAGAACCTTCCAAAAATAAACTTTTTCTCCTTTCGAGAGATAGCTGACTCGCCTCTTTAGAGGATCCATCACCTAGCGACGCCTGCATAAGACGCGTCCAACATTCAATCTCCAAGAAGCCCTCCGTCACTCTCCTCACCCTCACACCCCTCGCCGTTTTTCCCATCATCCCCTCTTCCTTAACGACAATCTCGCGGCAACCTTTTTCCTCGCTCCTCCCTCTTTGCACCTCGGGCTATAAGAAGAGGAGTGGGAGTGGGAGGGAGGGAGAGAAGGGAGAGAGAGAGAGAAGAGGGGAGGAGGTTGGGTTGGTGTGGAAGTTGGCAGAAGTGCGACAAGAGGATCAGAGATGAGGGATAAGGGTTGGGTTGAAAATGGAGGAAGGGTGGGAAGTGAGAAGATGGAGCGGGTATTTGGGGCCAAGTGTCGGGAAGGAGAGGCCCCCTATAACTAAGTGCGATTCCGTGATGCTCTTGGCGTGTGTGTGTGTGTGCCTCGAGCGGCCATTACTTTCTAATTCCACGACTAAAATAAGAACTTTTCTTTGCAGAAGAAGTCCGTTTATTGCATCGGAGTTCATGTCCATGGGAAATCGAGCGTCGCGAGTTGAAAGTGAAGTTGTAAAATGAGATACAGGTATCCCTCGTCGTTCACGGTTTTGCTTATTCGCGGTTTCTCAGCAATACCCATAACTCATTTTTTTGTCGTACCGAACGGGGAAATCTTCCCGTTTCCTGAAGGATCCATAGAATACTGAACGGGGAAATCTCAGTTTGCTCCACTCTATGTTCTATTTATTTTTCTCGCCACCTGTGTAAACAGTATTAAGTCTGCTTGTTTTACGCAGAATAAATATGGCCATCGGACTAAAAGACACGCGGCTTGTTGAAAAAGGGACTTTTAGGGGAATACGGGGGACTTTCGCAAGCTTCCGTTTTCCACATTTACATCAGTTTCTGTTCTATAGTGCAGCAAGCAACATGACTTGATATCCTTGGTATGTCTGTGGTATTAATGTGATATTTCATTTTATTCTCTCATTTTAAATTAGACAGGACTACGCTTAGTGACGTTGGCATTGTATTATAGTAGAGTGATTTTATAAACATTTTTAATTAACCCATTCTTTTACATTATTATGGCATCTAAACGTGTTAATATAAGTGGAAGGGACGCATTAGCTAAGAGCCAGCGTAAAGTCATGACTTTGAGGGAAAAGATCATGATATTAGATAAGTTACAAAGTGGAGCTAGTTATGCTTCCATTGGTAGAGAATATGAATCAACCATACGTTCTATAAAAAGGGTCGAAGACAAAATACGAAGTAGTGTAATGGCTTCTACTCCGTCTAGTGCTAAAGTTTCTTTTGTAAGTAGACGTGACGTGGAAAAACTCTTTAAGTGTGTGGATAGAGGATAAAACACAGAAAATAAGAAATAAAACATTTAACTTTTATGAACATTTAAAGAGTGGAACTGAAGACGATGATGAAGAGAATTCTTCTACCTGTTTTTTAGCCAGTAAGGGCTGGCTTGATAATTTAAAGAAGCGTTTAAATTTGCATTACATTAAGCTATCAGGAGAAGCTGCATCAGCTGATCAAGAGGCAGCGAGGGAATTCCCCGGTGAATTTTTGAAGTTTGTCGAGGAGAAAGGTTAGGGTCTAGGACATCTCGACGCGGCCATCTCGCCGCGGCCGCCTCGCCGCGGCCGTCTCGCCGCGAAGACCTTTCGCCGCAGCCGTCTCGCCGCGAGGACTTTCGCCGCGATCGTCTCGCCGCGGGGACTTTTTGCGGCGGATATTTTTAAGTGCATTCCAGAGTTGAATTTTTAGAGAAGATAGATAAAAGTTTACTTCCGAATTGTAATTTTGAGCTATGGTGTTATCTGCAATACAAACGATATACAAAGCATATAAAATGTATAGTGTGTAATAGTTTAATGTTTTTACTTTCCTAGAAGCGAGTCCAAGTTGAAAAACATCAGTATGTATTGATAAACTGAGAGAAAGTCTTTGAATTTTAGTAAGTCGAGTGTTTAAGGGAATTTTTATGGTAAACGAATGTGAGTTAAACTAGAAACGAAACTCTAAAATTCAGAATAACCAATTAAATATTCCGAAATTCTTTTTTATTAGGTTATCTTGACTGTAAAATTAAATTCTTTAAGTCAACCCGCACGAATGATCATCATGAGTTACATTCATTTTTGAAATGCATATAATTATAAAATGCGCTTTTACGCAAATTATTATCTCCTCTTTTGATCTAGAAAACTTTATTAAAGCGTCTATTCAGTACATTTTATTCGTATTCTGAAGAAATTATTTTCTGTATCATTTGAGTTTATAATGGAACTAGGGGTATAATCCAAATTAGACTTCCTATATTGTGTACGTGCTTGATATCAGCAGTCATAGGAATGGTTGACTGGCCGCCATTAATGTAGAGAAGTTGTCTTAAAAGCATTGGCTTTTGAAAATTATTGCATTAGTTTGCCTATCAATAAGCACAAAAACAAGGTTTTGTATAATTACCATTTGAATAAATTTTTCTTTCTGAGAGGATACCCTATTTATTAAAATCGACTTATTGGTATGCACTAATGGCTTCAAAAAATTCTCTTGATGAGATTCATGCATAATTTGTCGTGGTTATAGCTCGATCGTTTACAATGGTAGGCGACGACGCAGGAGTTAGTGGAGGAGAAACGTAATTTAATAGGTGAAAATGAGTGGAGAACAGTATGCCAGAAAAAATATAGAAAATGAGTACATTCAAAGAGAATTTGTAATGAACGGAATTGAAGAAATACTTGTTAATATAAATTCGGAGAATGAAAGTGATAGCACTGAAGCAAGTGACTAATAAATATCAAAATAATAATTATTATTAACTATTATTGTAACTATTATATTTTGCATGTATAAAATGATAAATAAAGGTTTCCTTAAAAATATATTTCAGTAGTTGTTATACTTTGTACCAAAGAAGCTTCCTCCTCTATTGACCACCTGCACGAGGAACTGAACTAGAAAATAAAACTACTCCCACTAGGCATTCATAAGATTCAAGGAATTCTCAAATGAGTAAATTTCCCCATGGAATTTCTCGAAGTGTTTACATATTATCTTAATGTCAAATTTGTGGAACGAACCAAGGGACTTGAGGATTAGTGAATTTGGGTGGGGTTTGGACCCCATGGCGACAGGGTATGGGAGCGTGAGGGTGTCGATGACCATGGAAGGTAGGACAATTCGGCCTTTTGCTAAACAATCGAGCTATAGTCTAAGTTCGACCATGATTATGGCAGTCTTATCTTTGCTACTGTATGGTAAACATCCGTCCTCCGAGTTCCCAGTCACGGTGTGATATCTTCTGTGGATCCTTGCTAACTTGCTCAGTGAACATTTTTATTCACTTTACAATAACATTCCGAAAGTTTTTCTAACTTTTACTAATCCCTTAAAATGGAAATTATTCTGTCTATCCGTGGAAAGGAGAAACTAATAGTGGACGGTTTTGAGTGTGTTTGAGCGGTTAAGTAGCGATGAGCGTGAGAAATTTTGGCGTTGTGGAGAACGTGGAATGTGCAAAGCTAGAATACACACTTGTATTCCAAAGTGAGTCACATATTAACGAAGCGGCAACTTCGTATTTTAAGAAAATCAAATTATTTTTAAAGTTGTCTAGAATAAACTAGCCTTATATTCATTTTTTGAGAAATATGAACTATGTAGTATTATTGAAGACGTAAACTCAAGTAACTGTACGAAATTTGATCAAAATCGTTGGAGCCGTTTTTGAGAAAATCAAATTGTTCTTAAAAATGCGTAGAATCAACTACCCTTAATTACTGATGAATGTCAACCATTTCATCATAGTCTCTGCTCAGTGTGATAAAATGCTTAAGTACGATATTCCATTCATTTTCGCTTTACCGTTTAGGCTCCAGAGCCAGTAACAGACAGATAGACAGACAGACGGCATTGCGAAAATCACTTTTTCGGATTCAGCAACACCTAAAACGTGTACTTCCGTAAAAATATCGAGGTCGAATTTTTTCGCGATAACAATACTTTCTCAATATACTTCGAAGCAAGCATGAAAACAATTCATAGTTTTTATCACTTCAAAACTCCATATTTGGGCAGTCGTATTTGAAAACTCAACGCTTCTTTTTGGTTTGTCGAAATCTTCTTTTCGCTTTATCTCAATTCACTCAATTTAATAGTGTATAGTTACATGTTAGACGAATCGCACACAAAGCATTTTTATTAAATCAGCACGTTTAATATTAATATTATGTTAAACACTTATTATTACTAAAAAGACGAAAATCAGACAAAGACGTGAACGTCATGTTTTACAGAAAGAAAACTCAACATTGCTCGCATAGGCCGTGAGATTTTCATATATACCTACTTAAAAATAAACGTATAATGTAAAATAAAATTAATATGGAATATTCAACGTGATTTTCCGTTAATTTTTAATCAATCACGGCGAGAGAAGTCCTCGCGGCGAGAAGGCCGCGGCGAGGTGGCCGCGGCGAAAGGTACCTTGGCGGCGAGATGGCTGCGGCGAGTCGGCCGCGGCGAGGTGGCTGCGGCTAAAAGTCCCATTCCCGAAAGGTTATAAGCCAGAACAAATTTTCAATGTCGATGAAACCAGTTTATATTGGAAAAGAATGCCAAATAGGACCTTTATTTCCAAAGAGGAACGTACTGCTCCAGGTTTTAAGGCTGCAAAAGATCGATTCACTGTAATATTATGTGGAAACGCTTCGGGAGATTTTAAATGCGAACCAATGATAATTTACCGTTCAGAAAATCCTCGTTCTCTAAAAGGGAAGATCTACCTGTCTTTTGGAGGTCTAATAAGAAGGCATGGGTTACTTGTAAACTGTTCGAAGATTGGTTTGCCAACTGCTTCATCCAGCAGGTGAAGATCTATCTGAGGCAGACGAATTTGCCATTTAAAGTGCTTCTCGTATTGGATAACGCTCCGGGTTATCCAGTTTCTCTTGCAGAAGTCTATTCTGACGTAGAAGTTGTATTCCTACCACCAAACACAACACCACTCTTACAGCCGATGGACCAAGGAATCATTGCGACCTTCAAATCTTATTATATTCGCCGAACTTTCAAATATATTTTACAACAAATGGACACCAATTCTTTGATTTCTGTTCGTGAATGTTCATTCAACATTCGAACAGCCAGTCATATGATAAAAGAATCATGGGACGAAGTAAAGCAATCGACAATAAATGCATGTTGGCAGAAACTTTGGCCCGAAGCTGTTCGTTCCAAAATTTATCCCAGCATTCGCGGAGAAGTTGAAGAGATCATCGAAATGGCTAGAAATGTAGGTGGAGAGGGTTTTGAAGATCTAAAAGAGGAAGAAGTGGAGGAATTGCTCAACTTTCAACAAGAAGAATTAGCAATTGAGGAGCTTGAAAAATTTGCACAATCAAGTGAGAGCGAAAACAAAGAAGAAGATGTAGAGCCTACGATAAAACAGTTTTCAGCGAAGACCTTAGCAGAAATTTTAAATATGGCTAACGAGTTGAAAGAGAAAGTAATGCAGCCTGATCCATCTATGGAAAGGAGCATCAATTTTAAGAGAACAGTTGACTCTGCAATATCTCCCTACGACGAAATTTATAAAAAAATCAAAACAAAAGGGAAACAGCTCATAATCACAGAATTCCTGAAGCCAAGTCCCTCATCCTCTTCCATCTCCAAATACGGATTATGAGTAAAATAAATTTAATTTTTACAAAACCTCAAAAATAAAATGGTGTAATGCTCTTCCGAAACACCTCCATTGTCAATATCCTACGTATACTCTACATAATTCCCGGTGAGTTAATAAACTTCTGTTTTCTTAGTTTTCCTAAAGTTCGTCGGTTTGGTTTTCCTTTCATATTTTAAGCTTACTATTTGTACCTGGCCTACAGTCGTCAGTAAGGTAAAGTAAATAATCACTTAGGACCACTTTCGCGGATGTAGGAACGGAATCCCATTCTTCCATTAGCTTGTGCATTTGCCGTTCGCGGATTTGCGGTTCGCGGAGTCTTCGGGAACGTAACCCCCGCGAACGGCGAGGGATACCTGTATTATGTTATATCAACCAGAGGTCAATGATACGGCATCAATACAGAGAGGCGCGCTCAAGAGCTAGAGTGACAATGCGAGAAGCATTTAATGATTACAAAAAGAAAGTTTTGCATAATAATCTGAAAGAAAATCCGAAAGCATTTTGGTCGTACGTTAGGGAGGTTCATGGTAGAGGTCCCACCATAGCGTCATTGAGAACGGAGGCAGGTGATGTAGTACACGATAGCGCGGAAAAAGCAAACTTGTTAAATGAACACTTTCAGAAAGCGTTTACTTCGGTGAGCAACGAGTTTGAGGAACCAGATTCGAATGATAAGGGAAATTCGATGGAAGATTTGATATTCTCCGAAACAGGTATCGCGCACCAGCTAGAGTCGATTAAGCAAAATAAGTCTCCCGGGCCGGAGGGCATACCCGCGCGTGTGTTGAAAGAGCTAGCCTCGGTAATCGCACCTTACTTGAAAATAATATTCGAAAAATCCGTTGCACATGGTACCGTTCCAAAAGACTGGAAGCTAGCATACGTAACGCCCATCCACAAAGGCGGTGATAAAGAGAACCCCGAAAATTATAGACCGATTTCCTTGACGTCATTATCGTGTAAGATTCTAGAACATATAATCGTTAGCTCTGTTCTGCGTTATTTAGATGGTCGTTCTTCGCTAAGCAAAAACCAACACGGGTTTCGGAAAGGTAGGTCATGCGAAACGCAACTCGCCCTGTTCGTAAACGATTTGTTGCAATGCGGAGAGAAAAACAGTCAGGTTGATGCAATTTTTATTGATTTTAAAAAAGCGTTTGACAAAGTACCCCATAATAAATTAATAGGAAAACTAGGAAAGTACGGCATAAACCCTAATATCGTGAGTTGGGTAAAAGACTTCCTCTCCAACAGAAAACAGATAGTAGTTATTGATGGGAAATCTTCATACCCGGTAAAAGTCGCATCAGGTGTTCCACAGGGAAGTGTTATTGGCCCACTGCTATTCCTGATATATATAAACGATATCTGCTCGGTAGTTCGCTGCAAAATAAGACTTTTCGCAGATGATACCGTTTTATATAAGGAGATAACGAGTCAGGATGACCAAAAATCGCTTCAGGAAGATTTAAACGCCCTTTCAGCATGGTGTCAAGATTGGAAAATCGAAGTTAATCAGAGCAAATGTTCTCTATTGAGTTTCTGGAAGAGTAAGAACAATGAATTAGACTCGGAGTACAGAATTGATAGATTGAATATCCAATCTGCAGAGTACGTTAAATATTTGGGAGTCACCATTTGTCGTGATCTATCGTGGAATATGCATATTCGAAGGATCGTAGGCGCAGCTAATAAGAAATTGGGCTTCGTAGGCAGAATAGTAAGAAGTAGCACAGAACAGGTACGAGAAACGTGTTATTTATCATTGGTCAGATCTCAGGTCGAATACGCTTCCAGCATATGGGATCCGTACGAAAAGGGACAGATACTTGAGTTAGAAAGAATCCAACGCAGAGCAGCCAGATTCGTTAAGCAAAAATATGAGCAAAAATTAAGCGTCACATCACTCTTGAAGGAGTTGAATTGGATATCGCTAGAGGATCGCAGAATTAGCGCTAGGTTAAGGCTTCTGGAGAAATTTAGGTCGGAAGTTCTCTTAGAGGAGGTCTCAGGAATATTAGAGGCACCTACGTACATGGGCAGGCACGATCACGAGAATAAAATACGAGAGATCGACTGTAGGACCGAGCGATATCAGAGCTCGTTTTTTCCAAGGACCATACGGGATCATAACAGGAGAGTGATTCCCACGAGGGACGTTATTAGGTAGGGCTTGGTGTGCTGCACCCCCTGCCACCCACCAGTCTGGTGATTTGCAGGGTATCATGTAGATGTAGATGTAGATATGTTTCATGGGAAAATGTCGCGTTATTTCGGTAGAATTCGATTACAAATGTATAAATTTGCGTGTGAGCATATCTTTTTTGGTCACTCGGTGGTACGGCATCGCTTATAAAATTGTTCACTGAGGAAATGAGGTATTTATGTGATAAATATTAAAATAACCCAAATGGACTCTGTCTGATTGCAGCAAAAGAGAATTGATAAGACGGAAAGTATAACATTTTAGTATAAGATTGAAATAATTCAGAGATTTAAATCTGTGGTATCTGGAAGCGATTCAGAGAGACGAAGCAGCATAGATGATTGACGGTAGCTATGCCTCGGGGAGATGAAAACTGAAACCTAAGAAGAAGAAGAAGAAGAGGGGTCGCCGAGATGATTATAAAGAGAGCGAGGGCGGTCTTCATCCCTCATTATCGGGAGGCAAGGGTATCGCAGTCTCCGATTAGCGGCCGGAAGGAAGGAGAGAGCGGATGGCGTCTTGGTTGAGAAGGGGCCAAGTTTCAGGAGGAAGGAAAGTGATAGGGAAAGGGTTTGGGTGGAAAAGAAGAGGATGTTGGGGGGGGGGGGGGGGGGGAGAAGAACGCCGGGAGGGAAGCTAAGAAAAAAGGGGGTGAAACGTCTTCGGTGGAGGTGATAATAGGAAGAGCAGTAGGGGAGGATAGGTGAGTATGGGGGATAGGGAAATATATGGGGAGTAGGAGAAGATAGAAAAAGAGATCAAGGGAAGAGAAGAGGCCGGCCGAAACTTATGGAAAAGTCTATCATCTAATACCTATATGTTAAATTTTATAAAGTATTCCTAATCATATAAAAATGTGTTTCTGCATTATTATTTTTTATAAACTAAATACTAAAATGGATGAAAATGACAAGGAGATTTAAACGAGAAACGAAATATAATGACAAATACCATTAGTACGAGGGCGTTCGGAAAGTAATGCCTCCATGTCTAAATCTCTGCACCCAGACAAGGTATCGAAATGAAACAAAAACCAAAAGATAGCTCAGAATGTCTACTTTAATTCTATATATTACTTTTCTACATATTCTCCCCCAAGCTCGATACAACGCCGCCAGCAATGAACAAGTTTTTTCGGACGCGTCGCTTTAGAACTCTTGAGGTTGTTCTCGGAAACATTTCCTCGTAGCGGCGTGAACTTCTTCATCACAGGTGAAGTGAATTCCCTTGAGATGTCTCTTGAGAGCTGCAAACAGCCAGAAGTCCGACGGCGCCAAACCCGGGCTGTAGGCAGGGTGTTCGAGAACTTCAAAACCGATGCTCTGTATCGCTGATGAAGTGAAAGCACTGGTGTGGGGTCTGGCGTTGTCGTGTTGCAGAATCATCGGTTTTTTGTCCCCACGAACGCGATTGATTCGTTGTTTCAACTTTTTAAATGTCTGTATGTAAGTCTCAGAATTGATTGTCGTACCTCTGACCATATACTCCGGGTGAATGATGCCTCTGCAATCCCAGAAAACAGTACACTTTCCTGCAGAAGATTCAGTCTTGAATTTTCTCACTCTGGGAGAAGAGGGGTGGCGATATTCGCGTGATTGGGTTTTCATTTCCGGGTCATAGTGATGCACCCAACTCTCGTCACCCGTCAGGATGTTGAACAGAAAGTCATTACCCTCCCTTTCGTAGCGAGCGAGCAACCGTTGACATGCTTGCAGTCTCGCTTTCTTCATTTCGGGCGTAAGCTGACGTGGTACCTAGCGAGCACACACTTTGTTCTATCCCAAACCTATAACAATGACACTAACACTACCTACACTAATGTTTAACTTTACCGCTATAGTTCTCTGAGTAATTCGTCGATTTTCTCGAATAAACTCATCGACTTTTTGCCTGTTAGAATCTTGAGTTGCGGTTACAGGCCTTCCACTCCGCAGCTGGTTGTTCACGTCCAAATTTCCGCCACTCCCCCTCGATTTTTCTGACCCAACGACGCACAGTGCTTATGTCCACAGTGTCTACACCATAAACAGCCAATAATCGACGGTGAATTTGGATAGGTTTCTCATTTTCGTGCGTTAAAAACTCGATAACCGATCGCTGTTTAATACGCTTCGACACACTTAAAAAAGAAGTATCTATTTCGAACAGAATAAAACACGAACCACTGTCTGTATAGAGACATGCCAAACGGCAAACTGAAGCTAAAGGAACAACAAACAAGCTGGGACAGGTTGTGTTTCTCCCCGACTTCCCCTGTGCGAGACGCGTGCACGGAGACATTACTTTCTGAACGCCCCTCGTACATAGGCGCGGCGAGGTATCGTATCGCTATCATCGATCCTCGTAATCGAAGACATAGATTAATTAAACTAACTAATCGCACTTTACAGCTGACGTTTATAGTTTTCCAAAATATATCTCTGAATTGGTCAAAAATGAACTAAACTATATATAAAATCGTCGGAGGAAACCTTTACTTGGTGGAACTCCATCATAAAAGAATGAAAAGGATAACTTAGTAAAAGTTCCACTTTTATTAACAGAAAAAACATCCGGTTTCGACTAATGTCTAGTCATCATCAGGTACAAAATCAAGAAGCAACACAAATATATACGGAATCGGAGGAGAGTGGGGGAGGGAAATGCTTAGAGGTGACCAAAGAATGGGAGGGCGAGGGGGGGGGGGGGGGGGGGGGGGGGGGGGGAAGGCTGAATCAAGTATTGGGGAGGGGTGGGTGTTAGGGAGAAACAAAGTAAGCAAGGGAGAGTGGGCGGGAGAAATAAGTTAGTTAACGAGGTTGAGTGTGTTATCATTGTAGTGTAAAAGTATTTCCAACTGTTCTAAAAGATTTAAACTGGGACCTTTAGTTGCGAAATGAATTACCTCCGGGTTAAAGTTGGAAGAATGGTTGAATTCGAGTAAGTGTTTGGCAAAGTGTGATTTGAAAGAATTTTGTAAGAAAGATTTTCTATGTTCCGTGGTCCTAACGTGGTAATTTCTCCCCGTTTGCCCAATGTAAATGGCATTACAGTCATTACATGACAGTTTATAGACACCGCTCCTAAATAAATGGTCAACCTTATCTTTATTGTTAGAAAATATTTTTCCTAGATTATTGAGGGTGTAGAAAGGTGTACGTAATTTATCTTTGGGGAAGCAATTCGCAATTAACCGGGAAATGTGGTGGATGTAAGGTAATTTACACCAACGGGGTTTGTTGACAGAGGGCGGAGTATTAAAGCGACGTTCAAGGGTTAGTTTCCTCTGTATTATGGAAAGAGGGAGGGAGATTGTAACTTAGATAGAGAGGAGGTGATGGATAGAATTAGAAAAGGATGGGAGGATAAAGAAAGATGGATGCATTGGGAGTGGAGTGAAGAAGAGATGAGACCTACAAGTTAAATGGTAATGGGAATTACCTAGCTTACTTTCACTCATGATAAATGAGCTAAACTGACTTTTATTAAAATCAATGGAAGAAGCCTTTACTTGGTGGAACTCCATCATGAATAAAATGAGAAAAAATCACTTGGTATTAAGTTCTGCCTTATTGAAAAAAGATACGAAATGCTGTTACAGTCATTGCGTGAGATTCTATAAACTGTCATGTAATGCCATTTACATTGGGCAAACGGGGAGAAATTACCACGTTAGGACCACCGAACATAGAAAGTCTTTCTTACAAGGC
The DNA here is from genome assembly GCA_036926305.1 of Uropetala carovei. Lineage (NCBI taxonomy): Eukaryota > Metazoa > Arthropoda > Insecta > Odonata > Petaluridae > Uropetala > Uropetala carovei. Next base: position 255,233 of record JAXCHB010000243.1, on the reverse strand, counting down.
TCATTCAAATCACACTTTGCCAAACACTTACTCGAATTCAACCATTCTTCCAACTTTAACCCGGAGGTAATTCATTTCGCAACTAAAGGTCCCAGTTTAAATCTTTTAGAACAGTTGGAAATACTTTTACACTACAATGATAACACACTCAACCTCGTTAACGAACATATTTCCCCCACCCACTCTCCCTTGCTTACTTTGTTTCTCCCTAACACCCAATACCTTGATTCAGCCTCCCCCCCCCCCCTCCTCCCATTCATTGGTCCCCTCTACACGCATTTCCCTCCCCCACTCCCATCAGATTCCTTATATATTTGTGTTGCTTCTTGATTTTGTACCTGATGATGATTAGATATTAGTCGAAACCGGTCGCTTCTTCTGTTAATAAAAGCGGAACTTTTACTCAGTTATCCTTCTCATTCTTTTAAACTATATATATTGCGGTCATCGTCATTAAGAAAATCGGTGACAAAAATAGAGGAGACCGTTAGATTCAGAGAGAGATTTAGGAAGAGGTGTCTTTAGGTGACTCGGATGGAGCCAAGAGAGAGGAAAGGTGAAAAGGGAGATAGAGACTTGTTAATTGGAAGACAAGAAGAGCGAGTGGAGAGAGAGAGGGCGTTTTTGGGCCATCATAAATCGCTCTCTCCCTCTCCTCCCATCATTTTTCCCTTTGTATCGCTCTCGCACGAATAATATTTTCCTGCGAGTGAGCGGCACGGCTCTCTCCCTCTCTCTCTCCTCTTCACTTTTCTCAGGTTCGTTTGCTTGGCATTGGGCCAACTCCCTCCCTTTAACGCCCTCTTTCCCCTTCGCCATCTCGATTTGTGCGTCCGCCGGAAAGGCAGAGAAATAGCTTAGCCCTATATCTCTTCAATCTCTGCTCCTCCTTTCCCTAACTTTCTCTTCCACACTCTTTCTTCTCTTTCTCGGGATTCCCTTTTTCCTCTTTCTCCCTCTCTCAATTTCTCGCTTAATAAAGTCGCTCGTCTCTCATTCGCTTTCCCTCATCATCTATTCTCTTTTTCGCACTTATTCCTTTTCATATCCTCCTCCTATCATATCTCCTCTTTCCTTCCTAATATCCTTCTATTCCTCTTCATCCCTTTTCTATCGTACTCTCTCTCTCTCACCCTATATTACCGCGCTCTCCCTTTCCCTCTCCCATTCTCTCTCCCTCCCATCCTTCCAAACACACTCTCTCTTTCCATCTCGCGTTCTATGGATTCATTCCAAGGCAGCAGAACTCGCTCATCCGCGATAGATATGATATAGAAGGGGCGAAAGGCGAGAAGGGGGCGAAGGAGGGCGGGCGGGGGGAGGGATGGAAGGGGGAGGGGGCGGGAGAGGGACGGGAGAACGGTACAATGAGTTGGCAGTAAAAATGCGTTTGGGAGGAGATTCGGAGGCCACTGAATGGAGAGGTGAGAATGGTTGGAACATTAGGAAAGCGATCAAAGATGATGGAATCGCTCTCGGCGCAAATCTACCGGAAATATCGGACGAAAGACGTTTAGCTGAAATATCTTTCGATGAGATGAAAAATTGTTAAAATACTTTTTAAGGAACACACGCCTAAAATGAAGCATTTTTCTTATCATAAAACTGAATCAGTAGATTGAGGAATAATACATATGGAATTAAAAAAAAACTGCTTATATTAATGAGGCCGTGGAAGGAAAAATAAACGTGTGTATGTCATACTTACTCTCATAACTCTTGAATGATAACTTTTATATGTGAAAAGTAAAAAATATTAATCTTGATCTAATCCTCGCACATAATTTTTCTTCTTGAAAGAGAGTTTTAACGAAAATTTCTGAAGGAAGAATATATATATATATATATATATATATATATATATATATATATATATATATATATATATATATATATAGAAGAGAAATGCGACAACGGGGCTTTAAATGGGGTATTCGTAAGTACTCTTTCAATATGCTCCATAAAAGCGATGGAAATGTTGAATTTTTTACCATTATATTTTGAGATTAGGAAAGATCAGAAGCGCTGCTTTGCAATTCCCTAATATTTAGAATATATTGTACTACGTCACCACACGCAAGACAACGAATAAGCGATGTTTTCTTCGATCATGTTGACATTTTTACTCTGTATATTGTATTTGAAATATCTTAAAATTACACTAATTTAGGGCAAATGAATTTCTAGAAAGTGAATTTCGTGTTAATAAGTATATATCTATATCCCTTGAAGTCTTTCTTATAAAATGCGTAACTACATGGTAGATAGATGTGGGAATATCACAAAGAAAATCGCGCATTCGGTGTGCAGGTATGGGCACAATCCTCGAATCCGAATTTTTCACAACAGAGTTGTTAAAGTGCTATGATTACGCCAGTGAATGCGGCGCATAAAAGATGGCTATATTGGAGAAGACATGGTGAACCAGAGAGAGAGAATGCCACGTTAAAACACTGGTAATGTTATTAAGGAAGTGAGTAAGTGAAAAATGTGTAAATTAGACCGAGAGAAGTAGTAATAGAAAGAGCTGTTCTCGAAAAATGGAAAATAAAAAAAATATTAAAAATGTCAGAGTAACTGTCGTAAATGGACATGATGAAGTTGTAAAAAGAAAGTGTCCTGCGCTTATTAGACCCGATTACTAATGCAAGGGAAATACTGCAGAGAGTGGGAGGAGAGAGGAAGATTGAGTGAGGAGGATTAATAGAGATAGATAGTACATATATAGATGAAGGTCTTTATTTTCAGGGCGAAATTGAGACCATAAGGTTCTCTCTTCCATTTAACCCTTCGTTATCGATTACAAAGGAATATAATGTATAAATATATACGCCCACACAAGAACAAAATAAAGTTACAGGAAATTAGCACAATGTGAACAGAACAAGTGAATAATATCAAATTACGCATTAAAGAAGCTTCTAAGAAAGTATTTGTGGTAAAAAAATTCAAGTAGGGCCATGTTTGGCCAATCAAGTAAAAACCACGCAGGAAAGAGAAGATGAGGAGGGGGGGGGAGAGAGAGAGAGAGAGAGACAGACAGAGAGAGAGAGAGAGAAATTGTGGAGGAAAAGGAGAGGTAGGATTAAGAGTGATGAGTGTGGACTGCGGTTCGTCCTTTAGCCGGCAGGCGGCGTGGAGGAGCGTGATGCATTGGCCCACGTACCTTGCGGCGCCGGACTTCTAATTGGTATTTATTAGAAGGGGTCGAATGTGAAGGAAGAGGGAAAGGGTATCGCCGAAAGCTCCGTCTTAGGCCTCATTTCAAGGTTTACTCCGATAATATCTCTTTCCGAACGAAGTCCAGGACGCGAAAGAAGAGAGGAAAATTATACAACGATATATTACAAAAATTACTCCTATTTGCCAAGCGGAAAAATTCTAAATCTGTCTCTGAAATCTCTAAAACGAAGTTCCGTGGCATAAAATAAGAGAGACGAAAAAAGAGTCCTGCATAATTTGAGTATTCCTAAAAAAGTTAAGAGAGAAATAATTCTTGTAGCGAGAATTACCTCTTTAATTTTTCAGCATTAGAAAGTTCTCAAAGTTGAAATAAATTTACGTTTCACGAGACGCGTGAGAGCGTAACACGTCAGCTAATCGTCTAATTCTTTCCGTGCCACCGAGGACGTGCTACGCAGTGCTCTCTCAGTTGTACGAGATATAACGTGCAATTAAAAAATATTAGTGAGGTGTAATGCCTTGCGTGATGAAACTAACTCCACCGCGACACACTTTCAACGCGACGCACGTGTCAGATGCCGTAGTTCTCGACAACGCCGTGTGAGGGCAATGGCGAATCTGCTTCCATCCCTCATCCCGACACCTGTTCTTCCGTGGAGGTGTGCGCCGTGTCGCCATGGTGCTGCCGAGTATCTTGTTTTTGAACCCTCACCGGCGTTATACAACAAGCTCATTGCAGTGTCCATTATGCAAATGCCATGGTAAACACCGAAATTCGCCAAAAATAAGTGACATTGCTATGGCAGCAGTGCTTATCAATACTCTAATCATCCAATTCATTTGCGAACGACGCCGCAGCTGCATTATCGTTTGTCTTTATTAAGTCATTTCATTTTATTTTTAATGACATAAAAATAACGGAAAATTAATTAAGAATGGAAATGGCGGCGAGTAATCAGTTTGAGGTTTGCACAATTCCGACGAGGTTTTATTGGCCCAAGTGCTTACACAGCTCTCTGGAGATGCATTTTAAAATTTTAATTCCCTAGGAAAAATCGTTGATCGAATAACTTTCCACAAAACAGGCTGCAAAACACTTTATAGTATGTATGAAATTAAAAATAAATAAATAAAAAGAGCTAAAAAATATATATATGCACTAAAAGTTAAAAAAAAGAATAATACAGGAAAATTTTCTAAATCTGTGGAAATTAATGGTGCTGTTTATAAACTTTACACACCTGCGACACACTGTTAATAGAGACAGCATCAATGGCCCCTTAGCCTCATTCATCTATCAGTAATGTAAAAATTTAGGAATATAAATCAGAACCGTAACATATATGAATATATGACCTTCAGTTTCGACACTACTGTCCTAATTATATCCCCAAATATTTTGTAAAATAATCGAATAAATACAAATTCAACATCTCAATGTAAATTATACGTTCGCAGTTTTAGAAGTTTTGCATTAATTTAATCCAAGTATGGTATTTCATTTTTGATGAAGCGAGCGTTTTATTATAATCTGCTTTATTTTTGCAGCGATAAAGGAATTTTAAAAGATAGAATGGTTGCAGAAGATAATATCTCGCCTTTCAACACAATGTCCTTAAAGATATAGATGACGTCTAAGATTGTGGTCCAACTGCCGGGCTTCGTTGCTCAAGTTGAGCTTACTCATCCCCAGAATACGACGTAGTATCACAGATAACAATCGACATATACGTATTTAGAGATTTCGCTCTGCGGTATGCAGAGCTGAAGTTAACATGCAAGAGAATCGGAAAATTTTGTCGCTTCCTGCTTTACTTACATACATATATCAAGTGTTACAACGAAAGTTCCTTCTTTGATCCATCGCATTTCTCTTCCGACTCTCACACGTGGGACCTATTAATGGAAAATGCTACACTATCGTTTCTGAGTCTTCGTCATTTGTGTCAGTTGCAAAAAAAGCACTTAAACTAAACTCACGAGGAGCAAAAACAGAAATTGCTGGACCAAACTTACGAGTTATGGGATGTCTTATATTCACATAAATAGCGCTCGGCGAACTCGGAGGCGATAAAATAAATATATTTCCGTTTCTTGCCATTTAAAATAGCTTTTGAGTAAATTTTATCAAAGAGAAAAAATAAGCGCAGAAGATCTTTTTGAAACCAAAAGAAGATTTGATAATTTGAGAGACGACTGATCGAAAGCAAAATCAGAGGGGAAATCACAAGTGAATGAGAAATACTCATAAAAGTAGAAGTAATGCAGGCAGTAATGTTTCTCAAGAAAAAGAAGATGAAGATTGTTAAGGCGACGGCATGATGAAACTCCAATTGTAGAGTTTTAGCAAATTTCGAACTAAATGCAGCATTTCCTTTTACAAGTTTTCCAAGATTAAAAGCGCACAAGAAACATTTGATGGAAGCGATTTCGGACGAGAATCAATTAGAAGAAACGTCTTTCGCTCGCCTCCAAGGTAGACTCGGCGAAATCGAATCGATCCGGATGGAATCGGAGCGGCGGTCGGTTCAATCAGAGTTTTTGAAAGAGCGCCAGAGGAGGGAATTAAAGTGAGCGCATGGCGTCGTGATTGGAACGGTCGAACGAGGTGAAAAAAAAAGACGCGATTCGAGGAAATTCAGCGCTTCCAGCGAACTACTTACTTCGCTACAGCCAATCAGATAATGCGCACTCGAGCAATTAAACCGAGGGCCCCTTTGGCCCCTTCCAATATAAGGCCAAATTCCCTCCATCCACCCCTCGGTGAACTATTTGTTATAATTTAATTTCTTAGATTCCGTTGCTCAGATCTCCAGTTTCAGGAACAAATGAATCAATCCGCATTTTCTCCTTCGGTCCGACGCTCGAACGAATTACGGGCAATGTACGCTAAGGATAAACGTCTTCTCTCCGCCCGTTCGCCAAATCATTGGCAAGAAAAAACGTTCATCCTAAATTGCAGTTGGAGAGGATGATGGAGAGAACTGAGGCGAAATTGGGTATGATGTAGTGAGATCACAACATATCCCAGGGATGGCAAATACGTGGCACGTGTGCCGGAAGTGGCACGCTCGTGATTTTATTTGGTACGCGTAAGCTTTTATTTTCTTCTTAGAGAAGGAGAAAATTAGTGGCACGCGAAAAAAATTCAGACGATTCACGTAACTTTCTCGGTACGCGAGACAAAAATAATTTGCCGTCCCCGATATAGCCAAAGGTTAAGATATAAACTTTTGGGTTCAATTACATTTTGGTGCCAATGAAACCCGATGCAGATAAGACTCATAAGCATTTTCCGGTGATTCCCAAAGAATACATCTACGCCTTCAAAATAACCATAAATCCACCTTATTGGCGGATAACAAATATAATAACAAATACCGCAACCGCAGAAACTGTTGCAACGCGTTCTGTCCGTAAAAAGTTTTTCGATTGCAAATTCATTAAAAAGTCATTAATGTTCATAACGGGGACATCCAAATGAAGATTAAGTGGGATAGCGAAGATTCGAATTCATAATGAGCAGGTAAACCCATTCCCCGATTCCCCCTCTCTACATTCTGAACGCATTAATTACGCGATTCATCTCTTCTAATCTCTCTCTCTTTCCTTCGCTTCCTTTCCATTCCACGGTCCCATCCTTCTATGCATTCTTTGCATTCCGATACCAATTAGGTACTCACTCGTCTTTTTCGATTTGAGATCACCGCATTCGCCTTTACTCACGATTTCTCCACCTTTCACTCCGATCTCATTCACATTTCTTTTTACTCTCTCTCTTCTTTCCATTCTAACATATCGCTTCCTCCATTTCCTACACCCTCCTTCTTCTTCTAAACTTTCTTTCTCCTCACACTCCCTTTCTCCCTCCGCCTCTCTCTCTCTCTCCAATTCCACTCCCCCTCACCCCATTTCCATCTCCCCCTTTCCAGTCTAATCCACATACAGGTTGACGGCGGAGGAAGAGAGAAACAGAGAGAGAGAAAGAGAGTGGAGGGAGGAGGCAGAGGGATACAGAGGAAGGGGGAGAACTCAGAAAGGGGAATGAAAATAATCCTCGTGGCCTAACTCTCCGTCCGACAAATTGCATCGGAGTAAGGCGTCAGGGGTTTAATCCAGATTAGGGCGGGAAAAGGGACAGGAGGCAGGCAGTCCATCCACGGTCCGCAGGGGAGAGTGGAAGGAATTACGGGAAAAGCAAGGGATGGAGGGAGGGAGAGGAAATAGGAGAGAGAAGAGGGAGGAGGAGAGGGATGTAGAGAACGGACGATTGAATACTAGGATTTGTGAGCAATGTGCTGTGCGGCGCAATATAAGATGGAATGCTCAGCGCTAAGAAGGCGGCGGGTGAAGCTCCTTCGATGGACGACATCAGGAGAAATAATGAACAAAGTGTCGCACGTGACAAAACTAATTCTGCAAACATTATCTCGTCATTTCCCCTGTGACGGTGACATGCAGATCTCGTGGACAACAGAGGCGTACGTCATTAAATGCTCCTTCGTAAACATCAGCCGAATAAGATCTCCGCTGTGACGAGAAAGGAAAGAGGAGGGAAAAGCAAGCGGAAATGACATCGGTTGAGTGGAGTGGAAAGATGTGAGAGAGAATGACAATTTGTAATTCAGTCCTCGGAGGAGGAAAACACATTATTCTCACGCTTTTGAGAGGGCGCGTGGCGCGATAAGCGATACGCACGCTAAAACACGAGACTCCACAGAGAGAAGAACGCGTCTTTTGTTGAGGACGCGATGGAGAATAAAGCGACACTAAAATGGAATTCTCGAAATAACAGAAACAATTTGTAAGAACAAAGATTGCGGAAAAGTGTTTATAATGCTCCCATAATATGTATTTTTTATTCTATTGTCTAAAATAGAGTGTAAAAGGGAAAAAGGCACCGCGAATTGCATGGCGGTTTGCATTTTATGTGAATCGAAAGAACCTCGTGACCTTCACAGTGGATAATTGAAGGCTTTATACAATTTATAAAAAGAGTATAACGTTTATATATATATACTAAGAGATTTTGTAAGATCTTGCGATGAATGTCACACAGTATTTGTTGTGACAATGATTATTATTGACGATTATTTTTGCTGTTTTATCGGAAGTTTATTTGTAGGGAGCTTCGCGGAATTTAAACTTTTTTTCATTGTTCTGTATATTAAGGGCTCACATTGGAACGTTTATCTAATGAAAATTAGGAACAGGTCCGTAAAAAAGCGAGGTTTCGCACAAAACCAGCAATAATTCATGTTGCAGTAATCTCATTATGAAGACACAAGTTAGGAAATACAGAGTGTCCATAAAGTCGCCAGACTCAAAGTTTGACAATGTATTGTATCTATTGGAGAAACAGCATGAAATCGTGCTTTATGTTGAGACATTGTACAATTTTGTATTACATTTTGGAACCATGTATAGGACGCGCGAAGAATCAGTAACATCTAGGAAAGGAGCAGATTGTGCATCAGTCAGAAATGAGGTTTCCGCGGGAACAGAGGATTACTTTACTGGAGGCGTACTTTCAATGCAAATCCTATCAGAGGTGTGTAGAGGTACGGCAGTGCAAATATCCCGATGCTCCGACGCCAGGCAAAGCCGCACTCTACGAACTGGTACGTCAGTTTCATGACACTGGTTCTGTGGATGATAAGGCTGCGAAGTGGCAGACCATCAGTAATCATTCCGGAATTCATCGGAGATATCCAGAGGCGATTGTTGCAGTCACCCCAGAAATCTGTTCGGCGTTTGTCTCAACAAGCTGGAGCTTCACGGGGAACCGTTCATAACGCAATCAAACGTTTGAATTTACGTGCGTACCGAGTAAAAGTGGTGCAGGAGTTTAAGCCGCCGGACACAGGAAAGCGCCTTCATTATTGCTGGTGGTTTAAGAATTTCATTCGAAAAAATGTCGCCATTCTGGAGAAGACTTTCTTTACAGATGAGGCATGGTTCCATTTAAGTGAGTACATCAACTCTCAGGAACACGAGTTTGGGCTGCAGAAAGTCCACATGCTTTACATCAGGTCCCGCTGCATTCCCAGAAAGTCGGCGTTTGGTGTGCCGTATCTCGTCGGAGAGTTGTGGGTCCTCTGTTTTTCGAGTGCACGGTAGACGATGCTGCATACAGAGATATTGTCCAACAGTTTGTGGCGTTGCTGCAACTGGATGAACGTTACGGCTGGTTTCAGCAGGATGAAACCATGGACATGCTCAGAGGCTTTTTTGATAATCGCATAATCTCTAAGAACCTCTGGCCACCACGCTCCCCAGATTCAACTTCACCAGGTTTTTTTCTGCGGGGTTATTTAAAAGAAAGAGTTTATAAAGACAACCCCCGTACAGTGAACGATGTGAAGCAGAACATCACGCAGGCAATACACGCAATCACTCCCGCAATGCTGAGGCTCGTGTCACGGAATATGTGTAAGCGTGTGGAATTGTGCTTGCATGAAAAAGGTGGACATTTCCAGCACATACTCTGAACAGCGTCCAATATACCAGCAACTATGTAAAACAGAACTAAAATGTATTTCGTGTGATTAAATTTTCAAACGTAGAGTCTGGTGACTTTTTGAACACCCCCGTTTTTTGGTGAAACACGCAACATATACGTGGCAAGTACTCTCATCTGTCAACAAGACGTTCTCATATTCCAACTAATCCGTGAAATTAGGTGATATATAATTGGTATCGTAAACATCAACTGTCGCCTCACCTGGTTCCTCCTCTATCAATTTCTTCATGTGCATTTTTTAGTTTCCGTGCATATGGTATCCAGTTATCAAAATTTATAGATTACTTATATTCACGATCAATTTTAAACATATCTTTTTAAACCGTAATCTGTTCGTAATGAAAATAAACTAAAATTGTTTAGAGAAAATATTTAAGCAAAAATTAAATCAAACTAAATAATAAAAGAAGAAAGACATGTCCGTTTTATGCAATCTTTGAGGAATATTAAAGGAATACGGTATTTCGCAACAACGACTGGACGAAACAAAAGAAACTGTATTTTATGCGATCGGCTTTTCGCGTCATTGGAAAGCAGGGAGAGAGAGTGTGTGTGTGTGTGTGGAAGGATGGGAGAGAGAGAGAGAGAAAGGAAGGACTTTTGATATTGAGAGGAAAAGAGAGAGAGAGGAGAAAGAAATGGAGTGGGAGTCTCAAAAACGCATTTTGCTGGCGAGAGACGTAGCGCCGAGCACCATGGCGTCCCATTCTTCCTCCGGAGGATGATCACTCGAGTGCAGAAACAAAGAACAATCAAATTCACTCGAAATAAACGCCGCAAGAAGAGAAAAAAGAGAGAATATCCCTCCGACGCGCGAAAGAGAAACTATATTTGTCGCAATCCATTTCTCTCGCTTGTGCGATCGATTCGACTGCGTTAAGGGTGCGCTTCGATGCATTTGTAGACGTTCGGAAGTATGGTACGTAGCTCGATCTACATATCACCCCGTAATTCGCTGAATTGGTGGGTGGCAGGGAGTACAATGCATTTTTCTCTCGCAGGTTTCAACCTCCCATTGTGATCCTCGTGATAGTGTCACAAACTGCAATCGGCTGTCTCAAATATTCCTACAGCATCTTCCGTTATATCCCTCGACGAACACTTCTCCAGAAGTCTTAACGTAGCGTTCATCCTTCTAGCAATACCAAATTCAATAAATCGCGCGTTATCTCACCAACTCCCACTCCATCCATCCATTCATCCACCGCTTCCTCCATCGCCACTGATTTTTCCGAATCGCACCTTATTCGTGTGATTCAACGAATGCCTTGGGAACTGCCACTTTATTCAAACTCGTTCCAATCTAACCCGTTTTATTCTAATTCCAAATCTACGTGATTAAAGAAAGGGGAATTTAAAACCTACATAAATCAGGATATCAACAAAGTCTCCCTTCATCTTATTTATTTATTTTTTTAATGACGGTTGACAAAATCATTAGTCGTTTCTTCTCTGAATAGTCAAGATGGCGTGGACAAATTGTTTTCAAGTAAATTTTTATTTCATTAATTGTTGAAAAAGTTGCAGCAAACGATTTAATAAGCACAGTGACTTTTCGGACACCTTGTATATATTAGAGCAGAATTCATCCAATGAGAGTAAAAAATTAGTCATAGGAATCTTCGTTTTAGAGGAAACATTCAAAAGAATATCGTAAAAAGTGGAATTGCATTAAAAAAGAGAGAATAACAGAGGAACATGGCGCCGTTCCTCTTAGTAAGGGCTGAAATTGTTTTCTAATCTTCTTTCACCGAGATCTTTTGAAGATTATTACAGAAATAAAATTGGACAAATAGAATTCACGAATCGCCGAGGTAACAGAAAATAAAATTAAACTAAAAGTAAAATTCGCGAATGAAATTATTAAAAGGGCTTGGAAAATAAATCTCACGGCCTTCGGTCATTCTTCTTCATTCATTAATCCATCTTAAAGACAGCGGCCAAAGGCAAAATTCCCTCTTAATTACTGGCTTTTGTCACCAGAGCTCCTTTCTCAAACGGAAAAGTATTCATTTTTAAGATAAATCTCCGGTATATACACGATATTATTTCCCGAGAGTTTTTCGCGCTTTACAACTTCTGTCGAAGGCACAATAAAGAACAATATCTTTTACAATTATTTCGAGGCAGTTTCCTTTCTAAGCTCATTAAAAAGTTGTAATATTCTTTCTTCCATGGGGCGGTCGTTCCCTTCTCTATCGACACATTTCAGAACTTGTTTTCACTTCGATCGATTTATTTAAAATTTCTCAAAAAAATAATTCTTCCTTTTCTTAATTGTGTCATGTCGTCTTTCTTCGATCGATTCCGATTTCGCCTTACCTCTCGCTTAATGTTTTATTTTCGTCAGTTTAGAAGTGCGATATAAGAATCGGCGAAGCAGAAACTCGTTTTACCCATAGGTGCAGGAAAGAGGCGCACAGCATACGGCCCGCCGACACATTTTGTACGGCCCGATCGATACAGGAAGTAACTCAGCCGATTCAATCCTTTTATATCAGAAATATAATTAAAATTTGTAGGTAAGTAAATTATATTCGTTTGCTAGTTCATTTTTGTCACATAAAAATTGCAGATAACATTTCTGATGGTAATTAATAAGTCCGCAGTAGTGCACTTAAGTTTTGATTATGGAAAGGTTTCCATGGCGCGACCCGCTTAGGTCCGATCAAGGTGAATTTTGGTCCGTGTCAACTTTTGATCCGTGCACCCCTGGTGTAGGACAAGTCCTTAATAAAAAACGATCTGATGCATTAAAAAAAAAGATTGGTGTCAACAAGCAAACTTATGAAATGATCGAAACTTTCGACGCGATTGAATTTCACAACATGGCTGTTCCCAAACAATGAATGCATCGGCTCAGAACGAATTATTAACTCGGCTTGTGAGGTGAGCAACGGAATAACTCCTCCAGAAGTGTGTCAGAGGGAGAGTTTCGGAATCGTGAATGAAGCACGCGTCTCTCTCGCGCTTCCATCCGGAACTAACGCACACGCTTCCGAACGCCTCCGAATTCTGCTCTCCAGTCTGGCATTTCTCCCCCTCCTCGCCCCCCGCCCCCTCGCCCTCACCCCCTCGCCCCCCACCCCTTCTCAATTTCAACCCTTTCTAGGGCGGCTCCATTCTTTTCCTCTTCATTCCACCTCCTAAACGATAAGGAGACAGATCTTTCAAAAGGGGCGCGCCTCGCAAAGAAAGCGAACCTTTCCACCTTTCTAAGGCATCTCCATTCTTTGCTGCCTCTCCTCTCCCTCCCCTCCGCCTCCCATACATACATACATACATACATACATATATATATATATATATATACATATATATATGTATCTTCCTGCTAAAAAAACACCGTGGCCCTATGATTTAGTAGGTCGTTAAGGAAGACGCAGGCAGACAGGGGGAACTAAATCCAGGAGATTTTCCCTCGGAGAGGAGTCCCGGTTGCCAGGGGGATCATTGTTTTCCTCTCCACGTCTTTTGATCCCCCTTTACCACCTCTCGCTTCCCCTTCATGCGGCGCGCGCGTCTTCTCCCTTGCCTTCCCCTCCTCCAGTCTCTCCTCCCACCAACCTCCTCCTCCCCCAACCTCCACCTCCCCCCCAACCTCCCCCTCCCCAAACCTCCCCCTCCACCCCCAACCTCCTCCTTCCCCTAACACGCACACACCGCTCCTTTTTTCCTCCCAAGAACTCTGGTGGGTGGCGCTTAGCATATTTCTCGTCAAGGACGGCAGTAAACGAACTGACGGGTGTGGAAGATGCCGTGAATACGCTGGAGTCTGCGGTTCGAGTCCCAACGAGGCAATTCTCGCCTGCTTGCTCTCATCCGTAGCGGTCTTTCTCGACGTGTTTGTCCTGCAACGCAGGCGCATCGAAATGGAGCGAAACGGGAATAAAGTGAGGGAATTGGTCGTAAGCGTTGTGCAGTCGAGCATAAACCAAAAAAAGATCAAACAGAAGAAGATCGATAACTCGGTCACGTTTCGTTATATTTATTTCCACTTCCTATCAGAGATGCTGGAATGAGTAGATAATATATTTCCGGAGAAATTCGTGCGTTTCCTTTCGGTGGCTTAAAAGAGAATTTCCTTCTTCAGAGGTTTATGATGGAACGCAAGTTTTAATGCAGGTTTCATTTAATTTTGAATATTATAAAATTATTGCAAATGCTTCAAAGGACTCAAATTGCTGAGTTGCTGCTTTCACAATATCGTGGGTGAGTTGAGCTAACCGAGGCTCGCATGCTCTTCCTCGCCCCAAAAATATGTTGGTTTTCGAGGAATCGCATTATAGATAATGTTAAAAAAAACCTTGCCATAGTATTCTACTCTTAACTTCCAGTTTAATTCACCTATTGAACGTGGGCTAGGAATTCAGACTTATCAGTCACCCACTGACCTCTCGAACTTACCAACATCAACGCTCTCTTCCCTCTTCTTCTCTTTCCACGAATGTTTTTCCTTCTTAAATACCTTCTCTCTGTTTCATTCCTTCTCTTCATATCTCTCTCTCTTCCCATTTCATTCTAAAGAGGCATTTTCACTCCTCCCACATTGCTTACTCTTTCCTCTTTTACCTCTCTTTCTTCTCTTAAAATCTCTATTTCCCTCTCTCTCCCTCCCTCTCTTCTGAAACGAATTCCTACTGAACTCTGCTCCTATTTAGCAGCAGTTCCCTTTCCTTCCACCAGAGGACTCAATTACTCAGGGGTCTCTTGCAGGCCTCGCTGGACAAACAGAGGCGCAGCTGAGGACGAATATGGCGGGCGCCGTTCTCTCAAAGAGGAATTGTTGACAGGAACAGGAGGAGGAGGAGGAGTCGAGCGACAAAGGAAGGACGAGAGAAACCGCACCGATAACAGCGCCACAGTTCGGATGGCAGATTAGACGTTGGACGTTAAGTCGGAAGGATTTGCACGTGACAGGCAACAGCGTACTTGGAGAGGAGGCGAAGATCGCGCTCTATTGCTTTATGGAATCCATTTCCGCAGATAACTACGATCGAAGAAGAAGAAGCGAAAAGGGGACGGTTCTAAGAGAGATTGGGAAGGATTATTTTTATTCTAAACTTCGATGAATAATAAATAAGTAAGCAAACCTACAAACAATACACATATGACTCGGTCGATGTAATACTTTATAGGTAGGCTGCTCGATAAAAAAGCAAATTTAAGTTTAGTAAATGTAAATAAAGCAAACAAAAGACGGAGTGCTTAATTTTGAGTATATGCACGTGCGTGTACGCGCGCACTAACGTGTGTCAAATAGGCCCGTGTTTTTTGGATTGCATAAGATTAAGGATATCGTGAGGCGCATTCCATGCACGATTGTGAACTGTCACGTACAAGTCGTTCGAGTTATTAAAATTTTATTTCATGAATGGTGTTATTCGTTCGTTGATGAAAATATCTCAGGTGCATTGGAATGCGTCGTTAAGGTAACTCACGGTGAGCGGAAAAATGCGACGAGCATCTCGTCTGAATGTTTGCGAAATTCTTGATTTAGCATTTTCTCTCGTCGAAAATGGATTCCTTCATTACGTACAGTCTCACGACAAAAGAGACCTACGAAACGCCAATCCATGCTTACACGAGCCCACAAACTGCCCTATCCCCAGGGCCCTCTGCCCTCTCTCCCCGCCCCCTCTCTTTCTCTCCGTCCCCCGCGTTTCCAGTCGCCCGCACACACACACCGTCGCCGTCGTCTGACGTATCTCCCCCGCGAAGCGCCCCAATGCGCTACTCTGTATAAGCATCTCCAAGGACACGCACGTATCGCAGAATAACAATGCGAGCGCAACTTCATTTATAATAGTTCTTATTTAACCCTCCTCGGAAACGAACACGGAAGTTAAATCGAAAAGAACGGCGTGGGATCGCGTTCTTGTGTCCGAGGCTGGCGATCTCCCCCCATCCTCCCCCTCCCCCCCTCCCCCTTCCCCCTCTCCGTTCCACTCTTTCTCTCTCTCAGTTCCCATTCGCTTAATCTCGAATATTTTTCAGAGCGGCTTAAGAAGCATTCCACGCGACAACTTAAGCATGAGAGGGACGCTGCTGTGCAGCGGCTATGAATAATGATTGATGACGGAGGAAGGGAAAATTTCCAAGCTTAAAGTTGGACGAAAATAGAGGGGAGTTGGGTTCGGTTGGTGTTCGGTGGAGGGGTAGTGGAGGGGAGTTGGGAGGGATGGATGAGTGGGTGGATGAGTTGGAAGCGAGTTGAGAGAGATGTGCGGAGGGGGAAAGTAGAGCAGTGGATGTGTGGAGGTCACAGATGAGGGGTAGATGGGAGTCGGGAGGGATAAATGGATGGGGTGGATGTTTGGAGGGGATAGATGAGCGGTGGAGGGGAGTTAAGAGAGACGAGTGGAGGGAAATGGATGTATGGAGGGGGGTGCGGAGGAAGGATTCGATTCCTAAGGATGTTAAGGGAAGCGACGCTCTCACCTCTTCCTCTGTAATGTCGAAGAATATAAGCAGTGGTAGTTTTACGATGCCTGAAGCAATTCTAAAACTTACGGTGAAAGTGAGCATTTTCATCGTTCGGAGGGTGAGCTGCCGATGGCCCCAAAGGAATTTAAGTCCTATGACCGCCTTAAATGCTTCATGCGTGTTTTCTTAAGTAAAGCTTTTCATGGGCTGTAAAATAACACGTAGTCCTTTAAAACGGCAGCCGTTTTATATTCCTCCTGCATTATATTTCGCACGCTCCCTTCATTTCGTACGAAAGCGCCTGGGTGTGACTCCAAATCGTACGCGCGCCATAATTCAAAGGGACATTTCGGATAGAAATTTAAAATTATAATTCTGTGCTTATAAGTTTTATGGAAATAGAAGATTACTTCACTTAGTGAAGTACGTGTCGACGATGCAAATAATATCGAGCTAAAATCCTGGAGCCTTTATTATTATTTAACGAAGGTGCGATCACGTTTTACGCCGAAATTGCATTAAAATATATTATTGATACAACGAAAAATTGGAATCTGTTATTTGAGCGCGTTTAGCTTTAAGAAATATGAGAAGAAAATATTTGTGGAGAAACAATTAATTTCATAATCTGTTTGAAAATTTCGGCCGTAATTTTAGTCACTTCGCCTCTTACATTACGCGGCAGCTAAAATACATTTTAAGAACTCATTTTAAAGAACTGATTATGGGAAGAGCTTTGATAAGATGGTAATTAGCGGAAAAGATTTGCAGGAAACAACGGCGTAAGCTAATATGACGAAATTTCGCCCTTTAAAAGAGTAAAAAATGAGAAATTTTGGAAATCACTCTTCAAAGAGACGAAAGACACATTTGACGTCAGTTTTTAAAAGTAATTAATTCAAAACATTAGTGCTTTCAAAAGGATGAGATCAAGATCATCGAGTGAAAGAGACGACCTTTCAGTAGAGAAAGGGAACTAAGCAAATGTTTCATTATGATTCTCAGTGAGTCAGACATAAATGCACTAAAGAAAGAGGCGACGAACACGTTGCAAGTGAGTTAAGCGGAAAGGCATTGCGACACGGAGGAAAGATGGACGATTTCGGGGTCGCCGAATGGATGGCAGGACATCCTTAAAAATAACCAGGTGAGGAGGAGGGGAGAAATTATTGGGTGGAGGGGGAAATGATCGAGGGGAGGGGAGAAATATTGAGGGGAAGGGGGAAATTATTGGGTGGAGGGGGAAATGATCGAGGGGAGGGGAGAAATATTGAGGAGAAGGGGGAAATTATTGGGTGGAGGGGGAAATGATCGAGGGGAGGGGAGAAATATTGAGGAGAAGGGGGAAATTATTGGGTGGAGGGGGAAATGATCGAGGGGAGGGGAGAAATATTGAGGAGGAGGGGAGAAATTATTGGGTGGAGGGGGAAATGATCGAGGGGAGGGGAGAAATATTGAGGAGAAGGGGGAAATTATTGGGTGGAGGGGGAAATGATCGAGGGGAGGTGGAAATTATTGGGGTAGAGTGCTTACAGAAGGTGTCGAAAGGAAAATGATGGTGAAAGAAAGTGGACGGGATGGATCAAATGCCCGTTTCCACGAATTTTTCCAAATACTAGGAGCGATGAATAGGAAGATGAGGATGGTATATTGGTGGGGGGAGGGAGAGAGAGATAGAGAGGATGTGCCGATGGCACCGCGTACAAATCGGACATTCCGTCGTCTCAGCAATGGAGAATGAGAGAACGGGGGAGAGGAAATAGGGGAGGGGAGGGGAATAGTAGTATGTAGAGTGGTAGGGATTCATTAACGGGCATCTGTGTCGGGCAGATTAGAAGGAGAATTGAGAGAGAGAGAGAGCGTGGGTCACCAAATCCCTATATTACGACGGATGTTCCTCGTGAGAATTGAGTGAAGGCGTTTGGGGAGGAAGAGGGTGGGGAGGTGGTTTGGAAGGGGTGAGGGGGCTAAAGGGGGGGAGGGGGAGGGGGGGGGAGGTGCGTTGGAGAGTGAGAGGAGAAGGATGCGATCATTAGGGCGTCATCTGCGACAATGGAAGTGAATGGAGAGGTCAAATACTCCTAATCGAAAATATGATTTCGCATCTATGAATGATTACGAAAGAAAGAAAACATAGAATTTGGATTCCCAAGTAGATCGAACGCAAGCTGAACCGACCTCCGTCAAGGAATCGAAGCCGGGTCCTCAAGGTGTATGCACTCGAACCACTCCGCCATCATTCCTCATATATTTATCCAAATGATATTTACCCATTTTGTTTTTCTAAATGCAATGTGTTTAACAAATCAGCAGTTTGGGAAAACGAACTATAAGTAATTCTTTCGGAGATGAAGAGATGTGAGACTGAAAAATGATCTCGGAGTCCTTTCTTTCCTTAAGATATTCCATCGAGAAAGATTATCAATATTCACGCAAATTCAAATTATAAATATTGAAATCAAACGTATTTTATTAACAACATTTATTTTAACTTACCGCAATATATACTTATAGGTATGTATGTAGGTATGTTTTAAGACACCATAAATAATGTCTAATAAATGGAGAAAGGCTGCATCATGTATTTTAGCCACTCTTTCGATTTTAAAGAGTGCCACACTTATAAAAGACTCTTATGTGTAATCACCGTACAAAATAACGACCCGAGTTCGATTCCATGTATTGATCGATATCTTACAGATCATATAAGAGCAAATTATTGTTGGATTG
Source organism: Uropetala carovei (assembly GCA_036926305.1). Lineage (NCBI taxonomy): Eukaryota > Metazoa > Arthropoda > Insecta > Odonata > Petaluridae > Uropetala > Uropetala carovei. Next base: position 236,371 of record JAXCHB010000243.1, on the reverse strand, counting down.
ATGGAATGGCGTCTCTTGACTGTGGCGCCGCAAATGGCAACGGCTACATACCGAACTACGTCCTACTATCAACCCTTAAAAATGATTCCGACCCTTGAAGAATTTATGCGAATGTTTGGATACGAAGAAGAGACCATACAATTTTTAATTGACAGTAAAATCATTGAATCAAACCGTTGCGTTGGTGTTTCATCTTTACTCTAAATATTTCCTAAAAGTTGTTTAAATTTAAAAAGTTGTTTTTTATAAATACTTGTTGTAGCTTTGATTATTCTGTCCGTTAGTAACAGTGTAATCGCGTCAATATTCTTAGCTGCGTGAGAAACGGATTTTGCCCCACTGAGGCCGCCTGTGTCTTCCTTTTGCTGTTTATGTGGGGATCCCTTCCACCCTCCCTCCATCTTCAATTCTCTCCCCCTTCATCTCTCCCTCCCACCCTCTCCATTCAAATTCTCCCTGATTTCCCAAAGGACCACATCCCCAACCCTCTTCACCTCCCGTACCTCGGTGTTTGACGTGTTCGCCACACGAGCCATATGGCAGCACCTTAGCGCTAAGCCGAAAGCAGCGCAGCGGCGTAATGCAAGTCACTTTATTATTCTTTTGTCTTGCATATTTCATCGGAGACAGAAAATATGGCCGAGGGGAAGAATGCCCTCATATTAATAATAGACGCGTTATTTTACAGCATAGATGTAAAATGGACAGTTAAAAAAAACCTGGAGAAAATATGCTTTCAGTTTTACGAGAAATGGTTTCAAGACAGCTTCACTAACTTGCGAACGCAATAATGTTATTAAAGTTTAGATTTCTTTCCATGTTGCAAGCGAAAACATTCGCAGAAAATGGAAATAAAAATCATTTTCAACATTCATGTTAGGACGCGGCATACGTTCATATAAATGGCGCAGTATAAAGCTTTTATATTTATATTGAAATGCTTTTTGAAACAAATAGGGAAAAGTATGAACATTTCTAGCTACTGATATCTTTCGCAATACAAAATTTTCTATTTACAGATGGTTTAATTTTTACAAGTTAAAGGCAAGTATTAGTTATTTATGTCTGAAGACAAACATTACTGATTGTGATATGAATTCTTAGGGTTCTATCAAACACATGAAAATATTCTATGTCTCATATATACTATATTGTGTATATATATATATATATATATATTATACACACATTCCCCACCACGATGGACTGTTCGCCCTGAAAAAATCCCTTGACTCGAGACCACCTGACGCAAGACCCTCCTCCCATTACCTAACAAAGCTGGCAGAAATAGTTCTCCTCAACAACAACTTTACCTTCGGAGGGCGCCACAACCTACAAATAAAAGGTACTGCGATGGGCATTCGCGTGGCGCCCTCATACGCCAATGTCTTCCTAGTTGAATGGGAGGGACGTTTCCTCGACATACACCCCAGACCACTCATGTGGCTGAGGTATATTGACGACATTTTTCTTCTTCGGACACATGGACCCGACTCAATCCAATCCTTTTTACAGCGCCTCTCTTCCCACCCCACGCTCTCCTTCACCCACCACTCCTCTTCCAGCATCACCTTCTTGGATGTCGAACTCTCCACCCGAGAAAAAATCCACACCAAAGTTCACTTAAAACCCTCCAACCGCCGTCAATAGCTCCAATTTCACAGCTGCCACCCCCTCCACACCAAAGCCTCAATCCCCTACGCCCTAGCCCGCCGAGAGAGGAGAATCTACTCGGACAGAGACTCACTCTCCGAGTACTGCTCCGTCCTCGAAAATGCATTCCTCCAACGCGGATACCCGCCGGACCTGATCCGGGACCAAATCCGACGGGTAGTTGCACCCAGCAGCCCTAACCTACACTCCAAACGCCCCGCAACCCCCGACTCTACCAAACTCACCCTAATCACCACATTTTATCCCGGCATCCACGATACCCTAAAGAGCATCTTAAAGGCAGCCCACCCACTCCTAACTTCCTCCCCCAACCAGGTCTCCTTCCCCACACCCCCAATCCTCTCCTTCCGCAGATCTCCCAACCTAGCCAACATCTTGTGGAGAAAAGAACCCCCATCACCCACTCCTCTGCACCCTGCAGGGTCCCACCCCTGCCGCAGACCCCGATGCCTAACATGCCCTATAAACCCACCCTCCAACCCAACCCAACCCCACCACTAACATCACCTACCCATAATTTCCCCTACCAACTGTACCACCCGCAACGTCATCTACCTACTAACCTGCACCCAATGCCCCGCCTTTTACGTCGGCCTCACCAGCAATTCCCTCAACATTCGCATGAACGGCCATCGCAACAGCGTTAGTCTTAAACGACAGCTACCCGTGGCCGTTCATGCGAATAACCACAGTCTTAGTTTCAATGTTTGTTTCACGGTGAGGGCCATTCGCGACTCCCAGACGACGATTCCGCCCCCCAACTCCGTCATTGGGAACTGGCCCATATCCAAATCTTAAACTCTTTCTCTCCTCCCGGCCTAAATATCCGTTAATATTTCCTTCTTTCCACCATCTCTTTCCCCTCCCCCCCTCCTGCATCCTCCAATCCCCGACCTTTCCCCGCTCCCTTCCACCCCCACACCTTCATCCCAGTGTCACTGCCAAATAAGTTGTGTATCTCTTGTGCTGACGGAGGGATCATCCCGAAAGCTCCAATGACTTCTACAAATGTGCCTCTGCAACACCCCAGCTCACTGGGTTTCCTTCAACACCTAGTTGCCCTAAATATCCTCATTTACCTTTCCTCTTCCGTAAGATTATATATATATATATATATATATATACACACACATACATACACAGGGTGAGTCAAAATTATGTATAAACACTCCATATCAATGGGTCACCAATTAATCTTCAATATATTGTAAAGCTATTGTTAATTTATTAAAGTAAACAAATAAGCAATACTTGACAAGTTAATTGTTTGTTTTATATTTAAAATGTACAACATTTTATTAAAATTGGCCATAATGTCAACAAACTATGGCTATTTAAAGTCTTTATACATAATTTTGGCTCACCCTGTGTATAAGACAAAGGATAAACAAAACTGCCTTAGGGCTCCTCTCGTCTCATTAGAAACAGGAATTTCCATGGCAACAGTAGATGCTCCACCGGATTTATTTTTGCGCTCAGTCTCTCGTCTCAAGGAGCACTTGCATTTCTTCTGTCGACACGACTTCCCAACTACGTCACGCCCTTTCGTCCCATTCGCGTTTGGAAGAGCGAAAAATAGGCCGAGATATTTCTCCACGAGGTGCCTATCAGCTGCTCTCCATATTCACTGCGACCTCTTTCGGAATCAAAGCAATAATTTCCTTTCAAACATTACGTATGTCCGATTTCTGGCGAATGCTTCGAGCGATTGGCTTCGTCCTCATCCGAGTGTATTTTATTAAATTTTCTATGCGTTGTGCTAATAAGAAATATATCCACTCTGATAATATTTTCTATGCAGACATTCAGTAGCGCGAACCGAATATGGATTTCGATTATACATAATACTAGCAGAATTTCCCGTTGAATTTCAACGGATTTAGTGAATCTACTACAGCACAACATACAAACTCATTAAAATATATAGTAGACACTTTTTAAATTACAATTAGCTTTTCTTAACAATTAATCATATTTGCTTGTAACAATCCGTTACCGAGCCTATTGCATTCAAATATATCGATAATTTTTTTTCCTATCACATTACTTTCGCCAAATCCAGCTTCATTTCTTGTGTAATTATGCCTCGCTGCAATATTTACTTTTATGGCTTGAAAAAGCAACGTACAGTTGTCCATGACTGAACACTGACTGGTAAATGTACACCAGATACGTGAGCTTATTTACGTTAATAAACATTATTATGTAGAATATAATGATTTTACTTACAAAAAATGTAAGATTCCAGTATTCAATAGACGAAAGAAGGTTCAATTACTTTCACAAATAAACGCTTCCTGAATAATAATCAGTATCTATTTATGTTGCTATCCATAAACATCGATCGTTTCGTTGCTTAAACAAAAGTGCGAATCGAATAACGCTAAACTTTCGTCTATTTATAAGCTTCATTGAAGCTAACTGAATCGGAGGTAACAATGACGGCCGCCTTGGCAACGCCCGGGAGGGGTACGAAAAATCCACAAAATTTCGAAACAAATAGCGTATTTCTGAAAAATTCGACAGTGCAACATGTAAACTTCGCAGGAATAAGATAGTACAGAGTTTTATTCGTCGAATAAAGCACAAACGAAAAAATCGGACCATATTTACGTATTTTAATGCTTGAAGGAAGAATACCTTGCAAGTCAAGAAATAGATTCATACGTGTTATCTTATGGAAAAATGTTAATTCCCTATATTGGCAGCACTGATTAATCCCGGTTGGCCAAACATTAACTATTCATTAAGTTAGGATGTAAGGAAGAATCGTACCAAATTTGGTTATTCTAGCTATTATCGTTTAGGAGGAGTTCCACGAACAAATATACATAGATACAAACTCTTTAAAATATATAGTACCACGGCCTAGGAGGATAGAATCATTTGAAAATAATATTCGACATACAGCATAAACCTCATGTTATTTTGTTTTCATAGGAGTGGTCGCCATTATTCGATTATACTATCGTAAAAATCAATCGAAGTCTATATCGAGATTAAAAATGAGCTGCGCATAATGGAACAAATTTAAAAACAGGGTTAAATAATAACGAAATAACTTTTGGATAAATCCTAATAATTGAGATCGAAAGGCTCCACAGTCGCAATAATCGTTAAGATTACGTTTATTTTTTCGTTTAAATTAAAGTCGAGAATTCTCTCTCAGAGCGTATGAAATGGGACCAAGATTCCAGTGAATTGAAAATAATGAGGTATTCTTAGTGGTATTGTCTCTTTCAAAGCCATTATCCAATTGAATTCCAAAAGACGCCTTCTTCCGCCATCTTGCAAATCCATTGAAACCGACGAGGTAACAATTTAAATGATAAATGCGTCTTCGCTAGCCATTGTTTTCGACGGCAATTACGAAATACTTCTCAAAACATTTCATTCGGTCGGGAATCCCCGACTTCTCGATCATTGTTATAGCCAACAATTAATCCTCCTACGTAATTGTCTGCGGAAACAATCGGCCCAAACTGCCTCGGCAGCGCATTGAAGACAGAGCAGCTCATTATTATGCGAGTTATTTGATATTCTGGCAGAGAAATCTGTCTGTCGAGAGAAAAACTACAATAATTGGGTTCTTAATGTTTTCGTACACGGGTTTCCTTTTTCCGCTAATGCGCTCTCAGAGAGGTTGGAACGGACGCATTTCTTCCCTATAAAAGCCTCCCTCAATTGCATTATATATATATATATATATATATATATATATATATATATATATATATATATATATATATATATATATACACACAGAAGAGGACAATTGCCTTTTTATGCACTTATTAATCTACGTATTTTAATTACTAGTACCACTACTATGCAAACATATACGTGTGTGTGTGTATAATAATTATCATTAGTTTCTCACGCGTTAATGCAACTGGAATAGCTGCATGATACAATATTTATCGGCACCCTGCTAATATGTACTGATTGAGATTCTTTCTCATTTTTCTCGTTCATTAAAATTTTTACACCAAACACGTCACGAAGCGAGGAGCGGTATATTATTGCGTCGAACGAGGAAGACAGAAACACTTAAAAAGCGCCACCCTTCTAAAAATGAACGTTAATCGGCGAAGTAACTCCATTGGAGGAGAAATAAAATTCTCTGATTTATTGGAAAATACGGCCATTGCACTTTAAATACTTTAAACGGTGTTTCAATTATCGTTGAAATAATTCTGCGCGGCAAGAATTACTCCATGCGACAGCTTCAACCATTATCCTGCGAATTTGCAACATAAAAAATAATAAATATGGTGAGTTATGTGGCGATAATATAAAGGAAGGAAAACAAAGGAAATAAAATGACATCGTTAAAGAAATTAAACACCGACGTCCATTGAAAATGGCGAACGTCGTTTGCCCTTTGTGCGAAGAAGGAAAGAGAGGACGCTTTCTCGACCTTCCGCTTTTTTCATTCCTCCTTCCATGGTTACATTCGAAAAACAAACTCCCACATAGACGACAGCCGGAAGCCAAGCGATGTCCTCCGCGTGCACAAATATTCTCCGTTCTTTTGTTTCCCATCAACGAAGCGACCTGCGGGCAGCAGCAGACGACAACCGGCCGCCCCGCCCCACCTTAGGCGTCGCCCCTGCGAAGGTTACCGGAAGGGCAAAGTAGGCGATGACGTCAGAAGGAGGGAGAAAGAGAGAGAGAGAAAAAAAGAGACAAATGCAGGCGGTTCTCCGCAGCGAGGAACATTTGCAGTACGTAAGAGAGTCCCGAGGCGATTTCTATATAAATATTTTAATAAGAGCAAACGAGATGAAGTAATTAATGGATGCATTATTTCAATTCGTAGCCCTTAATCCCGACTCCGGAAACTGCATTTGAGAATTAAAAAAAAAACATTACATAAACTAATTAACCAAGGAAACGACTGCGCTGTTAATGCCTTAATAGTTAAGCTACATTAACGACCCAAAAGCTAACACACTAAATTATCTTCAAAACGATATTTATTTCGTTTGAATTGGTCATATTTCACTTAACTCGCTATTAGACCGGATTGCTGATTATAAAGTCAATTCAGCTTCAGAACGATAAAATGGAATTCATTGAAAATTTTACACGATTAGAATAAACATTTACCCAATTTCGGCCGCAGACATTTCCAGTCGTTGTTTTTGCGGCGAAATACACTTTTCTTTGGCGATTGAAAATTTAAATAAATAAAACATTCTCGTGACGCAATAATCAAGCCGAAAATTCCTTAAGTTGCTATATAATTTTCTATACCATGAGTAATCGTATACTTTAATTTTTTAGTTTTCCAACCTTGCATGTCCTTCTAAAGTTTCTAAACAAAAGTAACGACACTCAAAGTTCAAAACATAATCCAATCAAAATTCATGAGCCCCGTATTTTATAAATTGTTATCATCAGCATTACAAATATCACAATGCCGAAATTAAAGAATGGAAGTCGATATTCCACGACCAATGTCGCCATTATTTTAGGAGAAACGGGAAATTTAGAAACGTCTCTATAGAAGTTTATTAGCTAAAAAGAAACGCCTTTTAAAGCGACCAGAATACAAAGGAGTTTTAAAATGTTTAGAACGTGAATTTACCCAAAGACGAATTAAAAACAGAAATTGTCACCAAACCAATTTTTAGATGATTTTTCTTTCTTCTTCGGGAGAATATGTGGAAGTAAGAGAAGAATGGCGTTCTCCAGTTACAATTTGAAACTTTCTATAAGAACTTAAAATACAAAAATAAAATTTCAAGCAGATGATAGAAGAGAGGAAAAATCCTTGTTTCGTCTCTCCAATTAGAGAAGAAAAGCATCCCAAGTGAGTGAGAGAGAGGAATGGAAAAAGGAACATGTGAGGTCATGAAAGGCGCCTTCCAAGTATGAAGAGAGTACCTAGGGGAGAGGGGGAGGTGCAGGGAGAGAAAGGAGGGGAATATGGATTACAAGCTAATGACTTCTCTAACGTTCTGAGGGGAGGTATTATTAAATCGCAATTCATACTTTAAATAGAGAAGCAATTATAATAATCACAAATGATTGCCAATATTAATCTGATTGGTTTGCGGAAGAAATGACAAGTGACTATTGTTAAGATGCGAAGGAATATCTTTACAATTGTGAAAGTCGCGTAAACATTCTCGCAATGAGGGAGCTAATGACATTTTACAAGTGTTTGCTCCAAATGTTTTCACTCCTGTGTATCATTAGGGATTGGTTCTTTTGACTCAATTCTATTCAATTTACTTGTTCAGTCGTGTAGTTAATTTGCCTCCTGCGGCCATTGCTCAAATTTCCGACCTTCACAGGTGCTTCCCTCTCACAGTCACCCTCCGAAAGTCACTCTCTTCTCTTTCCAATGTCTTCTTCTTCTCTACCGTATAATTCGAAGAAAGTGCCACTATTTAATATTGCATGTCCGCAACACAGTCCGTGTCATAAGAATGCGTAATTAACTAAATTGGAAGAAAGTATTTTTAATTCTATAAAATATGCATGTGCTCCGCGAGTGATTCTTCCCGTAGCCTCGCTTATTTCTGTTCCTTCGGATTTCGCTCATTCGTCTTCGCGAAACATTCGAGCGCTTTAAGTTTCTTGGAGTGATTCTGAGAATTTTTATCCGAAATAAAAGGGCAACAGATTAAAACGCACTGTTCTTATTGTATAATTATTTTGTTAAATTTCTTCTCTTAAAATTGTAAAAATAATAATATGGAAATAGATGAAGATGAAATGGGATTCATTTACAATAAAATAATGCGAGACGTGACATACGAAAAAGAAGTCGACCTACGGAAAATGAATGAGAGTAACAGAAGTTAATGTGGAGTAGTAAATGAGGGCACAAGGAAGAAGCGAGGAGAGGAGGTGAGAAAGAGGAGGGAAACGGAGGAATGGGGGATTAGAATGAAGGCAGAGGAGGAGGGGAGGAAGAGAAAGGGGAAGGAAGGAGAGGAAAAATGATAAGACAAACAAAATAAAGAAATGTTTTGAAAGCGGGACTCTATAGCGGATGCTGGTCAATGCAATGCAAGAGGAATATTCAGATGGAGGAAAAGTTTAGAGGAAGATATGGAAGGAGGATGACGTAGTATCTAGGGCGGGGTTCAATGAAGAATTGGGTCACGCTTCGTGAGTCATCCTCGGCGACTCCGTGTCGTGTAAGCGACGCAGCATCGCGTAACTTTCCTCAATAACTCTCACTTCGCCTCTCTGATCACTCGAAACCGATACAGTCACTGCAGTGGCGTGACACACGTTTACGTGATAAATATTGCCCTTCCCATTGATTAAATGCTGCCCACAATCCAATCCTCAATGAGTTTTAAAATTTAAGAACGCAATGTAGCAAACATAAAATTCACCTCTCTTTTCTTCTGATAGATAAATTAATTCAAAGCATATAAAAATGTGCCGACTCTAATATTAACCTATTAGTATCCTTCATTTATTTTTTAATTGTATTTTCGACTGCGTGCGGTCTGCGATCGGTGTAAACGTGGTCTATTCAGACATTGAGCCAAAAAGTATCAGCGCCACTGCCATTCATGAAATGTCGCATAAAATACTATTACAGTTGTAACGTACAGAAGTTTCGTCTATTGTTTCGGTGTTACGGTAATGTTATTTAAAAAATAATTACACGCATTTTCTGTATTTGCCTAACATTCCCATTCGAAACGAATCACAAGACGTTTTTTAAAAACCGGGACCGATCAAATTGAAAGAGAAATTACTTAAGAATTAGAAAATTCAATTTATGACGCAATAGAATATTTGAAGCGCATTGAAGTTTCACAGTCTCACTTGTTACGCGCCTGCAGTGCTGACAGAAGGCAGAAACTAAATGATCTCCAATATTTCGTTATGAATTTTTCCACTCGTTCGACGACATTCCCTTTCGTTCGCGATTTCCTCTCAGCGAGCGTTTGATGCTTTTCAAAGTCGCAACTTGAAAGAGAGAGTTACCTTTTTCATTCTCGCTAAGAAACAATCCGTCCAGATACGCCAGCGCACTTGGAAATGCCTTCCGACCGCAATTGATATCCAGTTTATGTCTCTTTAGAGGATTCATTTCTCTAATAAGAAACATAACCTTCGCGATAATAAAAAGGATTTGACGCAAATCGCGGAACGGTCGAGTATCGCATCTCGGATTCTACTCCGTAAGTGGCGTGTCTTTCTTAGATTTACGTTAGCATTTTGTTTTATTAACTCACTCGAATACAAAAGGGAAAAACTGTCAGTTTAATAATAACAAGCTATTAGTTTTGGTTATGCATAAATGTGATTCGTTGTAGAGTTTATGGATTTAGTTTGCTAGGTCTCCGCTTATGGAGTCGCAGTCGACAATGACCGACGCTACGGCATCCACAGCATCAAGTTCAAACCCTACGTAATTAAATTAGAGAGAGGATATTAGATAACATCAAAGTATCTAAGTTTAGAGTTTCCAATTTGCCTTCCGATTAAAACTCCGCCTAGAATAAACACTCTTAAAAAGTGCGAAACTTGAAATTTGCAAGGAAATTCGATCCAATGAATTTTACATTTATTACTAACAATAAGATAAAATATGTTATTTATACACAAAGAACAAATTATAAGAATTCGAATAACCATTTACTCAGGTACACGATTCATAAGAATGTATATCTCATTGTCAGTATTTTATCGAATCACATATATAGCAAACATTCACATATATTCGTCCCCATATATGATCATTTGTAACGGGATTGAGTTTAAGTGGAGAATTTTAGGGAAAATGTTGTGCATTGCACCCTTGGCCACTCGTCAGATGGTTTATATGTACAAGGATAATGTATATTTGAACACACACACGCACGCACGCACACACACACATATCTAATATATAAAAATGAATGTGTATGTATGTATGTGTGTGTATCATAATTTTAAAACGCGAAAACTACAGATCGTAGAAGCAAGAGAAAGGTATCATTTTAACCGGAATAACGAGTACGGTGGTATAGTAAAGTTTTTATATCGATTTGATTGACCTGTCTAATTAAAAAAAAAACATTTTCTTTTCTTATTTTCTCCATTTGAATAACATAGGGACGAGTGCAGCTTATTTTTCATTTGAATTTTAAAATTACTTAGAAACATGGTACGAACTTGAGACTTGAATGGTTCTACGAAGAAAAGAACAAAGTTTATTTTTATTGAAGACGGAATCCGAATTCTGATCGAATTAGCATAAAAATTCATTTAGAATCAATAAAATACGTGATTTTATTGATTCTAAATCAATAAAATTACAATACCCGTTATAAGCTACCATGACAACTCCCATTGTCGCTGAAATTGAGAGTTCAATGCATTTATATGGGAGAGAGGGGGAGGGAGAGAGGAGAGGGAGAGAGGGGAGGGAGAGAGGGGAGGGAGGGGGAGAAGGGAAGGAGAGGGTGGAAGGGAGGGGGAGGGAGTTTATACGTTATTTTCACAAGATTTTCTTCCTTCATTCATCTAAACAGGAAAATGCGGAGCGGTTTTCTTCGTTTTACTTTATTCGACGGTTATAACTGCGTACTATCTTATTCTTGCGATGCTTACATGTCACACGGTCGAAGTTTTAGATTCACTAAATCCGTTGAAATTCAACGGGCACCCCTGCTACTATATATATATATATATATAGCTTTGTACGGAGCAGAAACATGGACGCTAAGGAAAAATGATATTAAATACTTGGAAAGCTTCGAAATGTGGACATGGTGAAGAATGCTGAAGATAAAATTGACAGATAGGGTGAAAAATGAGGAAGTACCTACTACGAAGAATAGGAGAGAAGCGAACGATTATACAGACTATCAGAAAGAGGAAGGCGAACTGGATTGGGCATTACCTGAGGAGAGAGTGCATGATTAAAGAAGTGTTAGAAGGAAAACTGGATGGAAAAAGAGAAAAGGTTTCAGCTAGTAGACGACTTGAAAGGGAAAGAGAGCTATCAAGACATGAAGAAAACTGCGGAAAATAGGAGTATATGGAGAACCTAGTTTAACCATGAATAATCACGGACCTGTCAACGGACAGACTACCTATGATGATACACACACACACACACGTAAAAAACTATTGCACTTGACACTTATACAATCCGTAACGCGATCAGCATCATTCAAGAAGAAGTTCGTTTATAAAAGTGACTTTGGATGTTGAGTGAAGCGCCGCCGAAATGGCTAACCGTGTTTTGGGAAGTGTGGTAGCTTTACTGGATGGCAGGGGCGAAGTGCAGGAGGGTGAGCCAAAACGCTCTAATTGCATGAATATTCATGATATGCGAGGCGAGTGAAATTTAGGACGGTATCCGACGCGCCGTCGAACTCGGAGGGTCGTATATTTGGGGTGGTCATAAAAATTGCACCGAAGAATAGAGAATATGGATTTCACGAGAAAAGTCTGAGGAAATAAAAACAATGGATACCACGTTTATGTGGCAATACACTCGTTTTGAATCTCATAAGAGCGAAGTTATGTCATAAAAAATAAAAATTACATATACAGGAACACAGGATGAAGTATTTTAATTTTTCTTCGGCAACGAACTTATTCGGTCGAATGCGTTAATATTTCCAAAGATTTTAGGCAAATTTATATTTCAACCGTACATTCGGAGAATTTATATGTATCACTCTGATTACGTTAAATAACTATACAGGTGTATAGTGAGCATAAATGCAGTCGTAGATATAATATTAATATGGAGAAATTTCTTCAAAAAGGAATCTTGAGAACATTTCATGTTTTCGAAGAGTGACATGGCAATGACATCGTGATGGTCACATTCGGATACGCGTAATGAAATATACGAGATTTAAATTAAACAAACAACATCAATTGTTACTTCTCAATTCGGTTTGGCCTGGTCTAAACGAAAAAATCGCAATAAGCTCATGTAGCAAAATTGAGATTCGAAATGTAAAATAAATTGCATTATAAAGAAAAAGGTGGAATTTCTCTCTCTACTTTGGCCTATATCTGGGATTCTTAGGAATGAAATGAAAGCAGCAAGAATATCCACGGAGCGATAGAAACGACGCTGCGATGAAGTGGAGCACGTGAGAGGGGAGGGGAGTGGAATGGGAGGGGAAGAGGAGAAGATGAAGGGAGGAGGGGGGGGGTGTTAAAAGGGGCGAAACGGGTGGGGGGAGGGAGGAGGAGAGAGGATGGAATACATTTAAAGAGAGAGAGAGAGAGAGCGTCTTAACTGGATTTATATCTCGTCCGCCAAGAGCAAGAGAAATGGAGAAAGGAGATGACGGGGATAGGAGGGAAGAGGATGTGGGATAGGAGAGGATGGGGGATAGGAGATGATGGGGGATAGGAGAGGATGGGGGATAGGAGAGGATGGGGGATAGGAGGGAAGAGGATGGGGATTTGGTGGTAGACTGAGGTTTGCCCGCCATGCGGATGTTTTATAATGATTGGCTAAAGGAAATTTAAGTACAAAAAGAAATCATCGTTAGAAGATCGAACACAAATCCGCATTAATGATAATTTTTACGTACAAGCTAACTTATATATTTTGAAATACTAATTACATCGATTGCTCCTTGATCCTCTTAATCCTGAAAGACGATAGAATCGCCATTGATAAGCAGCATTTACTTTGTCAAATTAGGAAACGCTCTTCTAAATAAAAAATATCTATAATACACGATATCGTATCGTATCTACGATATTTTACGCTTCTATTGAATATTCAAAGTAAAAACTACAAAAGAAGGTAGCCATTTAATAAAATCTTATATTGAAAGAAAACAGCATGAATAAAAAAATGTAATGAAGGAAGGAATGAGGTAATTTTATATATTGTCCATTCGGTCGGCGGCCATCGGAGGAGGAGGAGGAGGGAAGAAAGGATGCAAACGATATTTAGAGTGAGATAAAGGGTTTGAATAGGAGGTGGAGGGATAGGAGGCAGAGAAAGTAGGCGGAATGGAAAAGGAAGGAGGGAGGGACATATATATATATATATCATCATCATCATCATCATCAACCTTTTTCAGTCCACTGACGGACGAAGGCCTCCCCCAGACTCTTCCAGTTTTCCCTGTCAACTGCCTCCCTCCTCCAAGTTTGCCCCAAGAACTTAACAAGCTCTCTGTCCCACCTGTCTTTAGGTCTTCTTTTTGGTCTCTTGATGTTTCTTGGGATCCATTCGATGACACTGGACGTCCAACGCTGGTCATTTCTTCTAGCAATGTGGCCTGCCCACTGCCATTTTAACACCTTCACTCTTCTAATCACGTCACAGACTCCCGTCTTCTTTCTTACCCAGTCGTTCCTCTTGCGGTCTCTTCGGGTGATCCCTAACATGCATCTCTCCATGCCCCTCTGTGTTGTTTGCAGGCGCTGTATCATTCTGGCATTCATGGTCCATGTTTCACAACCATATGTCAGAACAGGCAGAACACATTGGTCATACAGTCTCCTTTTTAGGAAGACTGGAATATTTGATTTAAAGATGTTCGCATTCTTGCCAAAAGCACTCCATGCCATCTTCACTCTCCGGTTGATTTCTCCAAGAAGCGAACCATCAGTAGTGATGAGTTGACCTAAGTAAACATAGCTGGTTACTTCTCCAAGTTCTGCTCCGTTGATATGTATCTTCTCAGAATTTGTGAAGGAGTTGTACATAACCTTTGTTTTATTAAGATTCATCTTAAGTCCAGCTTCTCGGCTTGCTTGCTCAAGCTCTTCAGTTCTTCTAAGGAGCTCTTCTGGGCTTCCTGCGAACAGTATGATATCATCTGCAAAGCGCAGGTGACTCAGATATTCTCCATTTACCTTTATGCCTTTTTCCTCCCAGTCTAGCCTTTTGAATACTTCCTCTAGAGCTGCTGTAAATAACTTAGGGGACATAGTATCTCCTTGTCTCACTCCCTTTTCGGCCTTAAAGGCACTCGTCTCTTCATGCAGCTGGACAGATGTTGTCGCATTTTCGTAGATATTCTTGATCAAGGTTATGTACGTTTCTTCTACTCCTTGTTTCTTTAGTGCACGTAACACCGACGAAGTTCGGACAGAGTCGAATGCTTTCTCGTAGTCGATAAAGCACATACATAGAGGTAATTCATACTCGTTGGTCCGACTGATTACCTCTCTCACGACTTGGATGTGGTCCATCGTGCTATACCCACTGCGAAATCCAGCTTGCTCTCTGGGTTGGGCAGCATCAAGATGGTTTTGAAGGCGCATAGTGAGTATTTTGGTGAATATTTTGTAGACTGTTGGGAGTAGGCTGATCGGTCTGTAGTTATTCAAGTCTTCTTTGGAACCTTTCTTGTGCAGAAGGATAATACATGCGTGGTTCCATGTTTCTGGTATCTTTTTCTTCCTCAGACAGGAATTAAAAATCTTAGCGAGAATTGTTTCCGTATGATTCCCCATTGCTTTGAATACTTCCGCTGTGATACCATCCATTCCAGATGCTTTTCCATTCTTCATACTTCTGATTGCGTGTCTCACCTCTTCCGGAAGGATACCTGGGACCTCTTCGGTGGGCATGTTTGCATCATCATTTACTTCATCATTTCCTAGAGGATCCTCATACAGCTTGGTGTAAAATTCTTGTACCCGTTTCAGGATCAGTTTCCTACTATGGGTTATGGAGCCGTCTTCTAGCATCAAGGCCACCAGCTGTCTCTTTCCGATCGAGAGATGTTGCTTCATTTTCTTGTAACTTCTATTGTTTTCTATGGCTTTCTCGATTAGTTCATAATTATATTTTTTCACATCTTCCTTGATGCACTTCCTTATAGTTTTGTTTAGTTCTGCAAAATGGATCATTTCTTTAGGATCATTAGTAATTAACATTTTCCTTCTTTTTTCCATCAGCAGTCTTGTTTTTTCAGTCAACTTTTTCTCTGGCTTTGTTTTAACTGTTCCGCCTATTTCTTCAGCAGTTTCCTTGAGTATCTCTATAAATTGGGATTCAACTTCTTGGTCTTCCAGTGCACTGAATCGATTTTTCAGTTGGAGCTTTCTAACTTTGAGTTGAATTTTATTCTGCATCTTACCAAGCGATGGTCGCTTCCAGTTTTAAACTGGTTGAGGACGGAACAGTCTTCAGCCAATTGCTTCTTATTTACTAGTATGTAGTCAATTTCGTTTTTGGTACCATTGGGTCCTTTCCAGGTCCATTTTCTATTGGGATTCTTTTTGAAGAAAGTGTTCATTATATATAGACTAGTACATTCAGCAAAGTCTACAAGGCGGTCCCCTCGTTCATTTCTGTCTCCATAGCCCCATTTTCCAACTGCGCTGTCGTCTTCCTTTTGTTCTCCTACCTTGGCATTGAAATCACCCATGACCACTTTTAGATGGCAGCTTCCTTTGTCGTGCAGTTCTCCAACTTCTTGGTAAAAATCTTCCACTTCCTCATCCGAGTATGATGACGTTGGCGCATAAACTTGGACTATTTGAAGTTGATATCTTTTATTTATTTGAAGCACTAGTCTAGCTGCCCGCTCGGATGAGCTTTCCATTTCCACGATATTATTCTTCAATTTTTTGTTGATGATGAATCCAACACCTCCTGTTCTTCCTGTGTCAGTTCCCCTGTAATAAAAAATATCTCCACTCTTCAACTCCAATAGGCCTTCACCTTTTCTTCTCACCTCACTAAGTCCTAAAATGTCCCACTTGATCTTCTCCAGTTGTTCTTGGAGCTCTTGAAGTTTATCTTCACTGGACAAAGTCCGGCAGTTAAAGGTAGTTAGGGTGAGGTTAAAGGAATTGGGTAAGGATGAGAAAGAGTGGCAGTGGGCGTTTAACCTCCGGGGATTCTTAGCACCCTCTGCCTTCCTGCCTTGTTCCTGACCACTGCCACGGTCAGAGGCAATCCAGCCTCCGGAGAATGAGGGCCGTTTTTTATGGGTGTACATGTCATGGGGGGATTGTGGGCCTTAAAACACCACGCTGGCCCAGAGCGGGTTGGTGAGTACCTCTTTCACTTTGGCCGGAGATATTGCAGAAAGACTTCACAGCATGGTTGAACCTACCGGTGTTCGAGGACACCACTGTTCTTCGCCCTTTAGCCTCCGTTTACACCCTTCCGCCGACTTTGAGGCAGTGAACTGAGGCAGTTGGAAGGGATATATATATATATATATATATATATATACATCATCATCATCATCATCATCATCATCATCAGCCTTTTTCAGTCCACTGACGGACGAAGGCCTCCCCCAGACTCTTCCAGTTTTCCCTGTCAACTGCCTCCCTCCTCCAAGTTTGCCCCAAGAACTTAACAAGCTCTCTGTCCCACCTGTCTTTCGGTCTTCTTTTTGGTCTCTTGATGTTTCTTGGGGCCCATTCGATGACGCTGGACGTCCAACGCTGGTCATTTCTTCTAGCAATGTGGCCCGCCCACTGCCATTTTAGCACCTTCGCTCTTCTCATCACGTCACAGACTCCCGTCTTCTTTCTTACCCAGTCGTTCCTCTTGCGGTCTCTTCGGGTGATCCCTAGCATGCATCTCTCCATGCCCCTCTGTGTTGTTTGCAGGCGCTGTATCATTCTGGCATTCATGGTCCATGTTTCACAACCATATGTCAGAACAGGCAGAACACATTGGTCATACAGTCTCCTTTTTAGGAAGACTGGAATATTTGATTTAAAGATGTTCGCATTCTTGCCAAAAGCACTCCATGCCATCTTCACTCTCCGGTTGATTTCTCCAAGAAGCGAACCATCAGTAGTGATGAGTTGACCTAAGTAAACATAGCTGGTTACTTCTCCAAGTTCTGCTCCGTTGATATGTATCTTCTCAGAATTTGTGAAGGAGTTGTACATAACCTTTGTTTTATTAAGATTCATCTTAAGTCCAGCTTCTCGGCTTGCTTGCTCAAGCTCTTCAGTTCTTCTAAGGAGCTCTTCTGGGCTTCCTGCGAACAGTATGATATCATCTGCAAAGCGCAGGTGACTCAGATATTCTCCATTTACCTTTATGCCTTTTTCCTCCCAGTCTAACCTTTTGAATACTTCCTCTAGAGCTGCTGTAAATAACTTAGGGGACATAGTATCTCCTTGTCTCACTCCCTTTTCGGCCTTAAAGGTACTCGTCTCTTCATGCAGCTGGACAGATGTTGTCGCATTTTCGTAGATATTCTTGATCAAGGTTATGTACGTTTCTTCTACTCCTTGTTTCTTTAGTGCACGTAACACCGACGAAGTTCGGACAGAGTCGAATGCTTTCTCGTAGTCGATAAAGCACATACATAGAGGTAATTCATACTCGTTGGTCCGACTGATTACCTCTCTCACGACTTGGATGTGGTCCATCGTGCTATACCCACTGCGAAATCCAGCTTGCTCTCTGGGTTGGGCAGCATCAAGATGGTTTTGAAGGCGCATAGTGAGTATTTTGGTGAATATTTTGTAGATTGTTGGGAGTAGGCTGATCGGTCTGTAGTTATTCAAGTCTTCTTTGGAACCTTTCTTGTGCAGAAGGATAATACATGCGTGGTTCCATGTTTCTGGTATCTTTTTCTTCCTCAGACAGGAATTAAAAATCTTAGCGAGAATTGTTTCCGTATGATTCCCCATTGCTTTGAATACTTCCGCTGTGATACCATCCATTCCAGATGCTTTTCCATTCTTCATACTTCTGATTGCGTGTCTCACCTCTTCCGGAAGGATACCTGGGACCTCTTCGGTGGGCATGTTTGCATCATCATTTACTTCATCATTTCCTAGAGGATCCTCATACAGCTTGGTGTAAAATTCTTGTACCCGTTTCAGGATCAGTTTCCTACTATGGGTTATGGAGCCGTCTTCTAGCATCAAGGCCACCAGCTGTCTCTTTCCGATCGAGAGATGTTGCTTCATTTTCTTGTATATATATATATATATATATATAGAGAGAGAGAGAGGTGGAGGAGAAGAGGAAAAGGCGTGAGAAGCGGGGAAAGGGAACGCAGACTACCAGGAAATAACATTTGATATTCCTTATTGGAACGAAATGCATTCGGGATGGAATACAAGGAAGGAAGGAGAAAGGAGTAAGAGAGTGGGAGAGAATAGAGAGGGGGAGGAGAGAGGATAGGAGAGGGAGAAGGGGAGGGAGAGGAGAGGGGGAGATAGGAGTAGAATTAGGTGCGGAGAGAGGGAGAAGATAGGCATATTATGTAGGGATAGGAGAGGGGGGGAGGGAGGGAAGGAGGGGGGGGGAGAGAGAATATTTATGGAAAAAAGGCAAACCCTGAGGTTGCGGTTTCAGATTGCCGATGGGCGATAGCTGAAAAGGGCGAAGGCGAAAAATAATTCGGAAACGATTTTATTGGCGGAAGCATATACAACGACTTATGAGAGTTTTTCCCACGCTAAACTTATCAGTTTTTTTCGAAAGGAAACGCATTTTAGATCCGAAGTGATTTTTTTAAATAACTGTGTTAACTTTCCGTTCTTGTCACTGCTCTGGTCCTATACTGAAGAGGCACTTCCTCCCTCCCCTCCCCCCCTTCCCTTCTATATCGCCCCTATCTCCTTCCATTTGCCCACCCATGGCCACCCTCCTCCCCCTTCTCCTCTCTTCCTCCTCTCTCTCTTATCACTCAATATTATTTCGAATCTCGCTTTAATTGTCCGCACACGCATTTCCGAGGCTTTTATTTCCTTGGCGTTCGAGCGACACATTCGAAATCAAATTCTTTTTACATTTGCCATGATAACATATTTTGAGTTCCTACTTATCACTAACAGATTGAGTGTGATGCTTTCATACAATATATTTTAACTAAAAATTATTCAGATTTAATACGATCATAATTGAAAATTGGCCAAGTATTAAAATATAAAATTTCAATGATAAAAGACGCACATTGTCTAATTTACATATAAATTCAGGATCTTAACGAGTTTAAGCAGACACACTATACTTCATTGCCTTAAATCATATAGCTACGTATAATTAACGATCCATCAACAAAATAAAACTTCGAAAGATTTAAAAAGTCTTAATATCTATCTTATTATAATACTTACTTTTATTATATTCCATCAAACTCGTTCTGTAAAATATGTGAAAAGTCAAAATATTTTATAACCAAAATATCGCATTTCTGCGTCGAGGAAAAGCCTCGAAGAGATCTTGCCTCGCATGTTCCTATTATCATTTCTTTCGGATGCTTCCCTTCATTATGAATTTCTATGGTCACATTCCTTCCTTCCTTCCTTCCCTCTCCCTCCCTCTCCCTCCCTCCCTCTGTGAAAACTTGTAATTAATTCGTATACTTATTATATCAAACCTGACGAAAGACTTGAATGTAAGAAGGGACTTTACAGTCGCAATTTCGCCCTAAATAAGTCGTTTGTCTGTCTGTCTGTCTGTTTCCCTCCACCTCCCTTCCGCTTCCTTTCTCCTTCCCTGACCTATCTCGCCCCTCTATTTTCTCCTACATCTTTCTCTCTCTCGATGCATTCCTCTAACATTCTCAACACTCCTTCATTTTCCTCTCCTCCGTATTAATATAATTTGTCTTTGGCTTAATGCCATTCAAAATACTTTTCGAAAGAATACGATATATATAACACGATAACCTCAGGATAGTTTTAAAAGATATGAAATCAATTATTAAACTACGTTGATTTCATTCTTAATTCTCTATTTTCACATTAGGCAAAGGTAAGATTTGTTATGTAAATTTTAAATATCATTCCGTCAACGGAAGCAAAAAGCTATAAAATTAAATTCATTAAGTTCACAATTCTTTCTCACAAATTATAAGGGAGTCAATTTTTCAATAGTAAGGTCTCGTATAAATCATCAAACGAGTAGAAGTCATACGTATATTACAGATCCTCTCTGCGGCTAACTACGCCGGAAGTTACCTCAGGCGAGCGAAGGGTAAACAAGGGAAGGGCGTTTATGCTAGAGGATGACAGAAAAGGAGAGAGAGAGAGAGAGGGAGAGGAATTGAGGAGAGAAAGTGGAAGGGGGAGAAAAATGAAGGGAGATATCGCGGGAGCAAACAAACCGCTGTTTACAGCAGATATATATGTGTATATATATATATAAGTGTCCACTGGGCTTCCTCCAACACCTTGTTGCTACCCTTATATATATATATATATATATATATATATATATATATATATATATATATATATATATAGAGAGAGAGAGAGAGAGAGAGAGAGAGATAGACTCCAACCCGGGCCACAATCTGTGTGAAACACTTTTTTAATCCTCCTAATATTTTTTCGACAGTCAGTTTTTCATTTTCTGCAAAAAAGAGGGAAGTGTTGGTAGTTTTTGAGGGGTTTTGAATAATTCAGGACATTTTCTCTCAGCGGAAGAGCAAGGAAAATTCTGGCTTCCCATTCGTCTCCCTGTTTGCGGATGAATCCACTAGTCCACTGGAAAGAGGGGAGGGAGGAGGTCGGGTGAGGAAGGGAGGGGAGGGGAGGGAGGTGGAGGAAGGGGCAATGATGGTGTTGGGAACGAGCACCATGTGTCCAAAGGAGAGAGCGTGTGAAATAGAAATGGAGAAGAATAATAAAAAGCCACGGAATGATCTTTGAAAAGATTGCAAATGAGAAGCTAAATCGGGATATGATTCTGCACCGTAGATTTACAATTTGCAATCTCTAGTGGTTTTCACAGGTTTTATAATACGCTATGCTATCGAAGTAAACTTGTATTTGCGAAAAAGAGCAAATAGAATGGTTTGTATTGTATGTGACCAGGAAACGCCCCAGGTCACATATCGAACGAGCTGGGTAAATTTTTTTATGCCGCAACACGTATTTTCCAGGCCTTATATCTTCAGTGGAGAAAAAATTAAACGCTTCGGAGAGAATAGCAATCAATGGCTTCGTAGAGAATTTTCTCCGTGAGATTATACAGATGGATGGCATTGTGGAGAGAGAATCGCATCTAGCATGGCAGTAGACACTTTCAGTATTTCATTTGAGAGTCATAATACTACATTTTAAATAAACATTAAGCCTAAATCATAATAAATTAAAATGAGATGTAATACAGAGCGTCTTCATAGAAACGTCTGATAAAAAACCTTTCCAAAGAAACGTTTTTTAATTTTCGTAGCTGTTGTGTATACCTTCCAAGTTTGCTCTTCCGTAAACTGTTTTTATGGAAAAATAAAGTAAAGCTAACGATTTATGCAGCAAAAGGATTCGGAAATATCGGAATAGTACGTTTATATTTTATCGTATGATCAATTTCCACAATTGAGCATATATGCCTAATCATAGATAGATTTTCTATCAAGAAATAGGATATCATAATTTTCTCGAAATGAATTTTTATTTTTTTCCCCACCAGTAGGACACTACACGTGTGTCGTAGCATCAGTTCCAGGTGACCAGTGTAATGCGAAAATTTACACTACCGCACAATTTAGCTCCTTTCAAACGGATTGCAGTTTTGCGAGCACCAAAGGATAAAGTCCCGCTCTCGACCGTCCAGATATGAAAAACTATTTTGGAAAAAAATCACGCTTCTGAGAATCGCCTCGTCCTCGCTGTGAATTTGGTGGCGGTCAAGGCTTTTACAAAGGAGCGAGTGTCACGCTTTCCACAGAAACAAAAACGCGTAGCCACCTCTTTCTCACTCGCGTGTATCTTGTCACCGAACGAGAGCCCTCTCGCGGTCCCATTATGTTAATTGTGACCTACATACCTTCGAAGCTCCCTTTCAGATATATTTTCGACTTATCTCAAAATGGGATCGTTTTCCTCCGAGTTAGAAGAATCGGTTGTGTCCATTTAGTCAAGAGAGAGAAACACTCCGCTGAAAATGCTCCTCATTTTCTGCGCATTAACAAACACATTTATTTGGAAAGGCTCGGTTAGAGTAGGATCCTCCAAATAATAAATCCCATTGAGTAAATAACACTCGAGAAATGGGATTTCCGTCCAAGTGGTCCAAGAGACTCGTTCCAACTCTGGGAATTATCGCGAAAAGGTTACTATGACTCTCTTGAATAATAATTCAACAAAGGTTAAAGCGAGCGCATTCTTCACTTACTTACTGCGAAGTAATTTGGAAACCACTTATTATCTCAGATTATAAAAGTAATTATTCCGCGAAATGAAAGTAATATCGGAAAAATATCGACAAACGCACAAGAATAATAGACACGCAACAGCGGAGAGCCTTGATGTGTCTGACGAATATATGTAATTCGAATTTTCATTAGTTCACAAAGTTTGGGACCCTGTAGTAAGTGGTCACAAGTATTTGTTGCTCGCCTTATAAGCAGCCTAAGCAGCCAGGGTTTTTTTTTAACGTGTTACCAGGGATAAATATTTATGCACTCACATATAAATCTAAGAATAACGTTCTGTAGGGATAAAAATAATAATTTTCAAAACTTTCATTCTACTGAGGGAAATTTTGGAAAACGTTGAAAATATTATACCGCGATATTTGCGAATAACGAAAAATAACATCGAACTTACATATTTATTTATTGGCAGAAAATTACGTTATTACTCTAACAACAATTCTGCGCGTGCATCTAGCAATATGGCTGCCATTTATTATCGCTGGGATTAGAGAACGTAATCCGCCCCAATTGAGTTCTGTGACGACATAATTTTTCGCTTAAAAATCTTGTAATTATGTTGTAATTTTGGACGGATTCTAATCGTATTCGAAATTTGACGCTATGAAATCAAAATTTAATTCTTTTCTCCAGATCTGGGCTTAAATCCAAACTTCGCATTTTGTCTTAACTATTTTTAAAATGTTATGCACTCATTCCCGGAAAATAAATAAGAGAAATATTTTTTATTTTAAAATTTATTTTATCGGGGATGTTGGAATTAAAGACCAGTGCAAGTCACCCCTAATATAAGGCGAATGTTTGGTCGAAATAGAATAATTAGTTCAGTAGAAATTCAATTACCTTTGCTGGAGAGACAAAAGGACAGACGTTCGATAGATTAGCGCTTTCCGTTTGTATGTCTGTCCGTCTCTTCGGGCAATATCTCTGGGGACTTGTAGAAACCAAATTTTCAGAATAGATGGGAATGTAAAAAGGCTATGCGGAGGTTCTAGTGTTAGCACCTCGGGAGTAACACATAGAAGAATAAATTGATGTGTCCAACACATGACTTTCTCCATACGTAAGTTGTAAAGTAAAATCAAATAAATACGGCGATAGGAACAGTTCACCTTACAGCTTCAGCGTTAGCGATTCAATTGCTGTCACTACCACGCATGCGAGCTGCCCACTAACCGTCAATTTCGAAGATAATTGAATATCTCTTGAAATATTCCTCATATGAAAATTTAGCTCAAACAAATGTAGAAAAAAATATCTACAACTTTATATATGTATGTATATGTGTGTGTGTGCGTGTATGTGTGTGTAGGTGTGTATGTGTGTGTGTGTATGTGTGTGTGTGTATGTGTGTATGTATGTGTGTACAAGAGTAAACCGCTACTTCCGGTTGACCGATTGTTATCAAAAGCTTTCCAAATCTTAAGAATACGTTTAAATTCACAAATATAGAATTTCATGATGATCTGATGAATAGTTTTTGAGTTAGAGTGCACGCAACATTTGTCACGCGCGCGCACACAAGCATCATCGAGAAAACGGTGAAAACGTGTTCAGGGGACCTCAAAACGTGTATTTACGTTGAAATCTTGAATTCGGTTTTTTTCACGAATACAATACTTTCTCTACACTAAGTAGTACATATATGGAAAAAGTAACAAACCGCGATCAAGCACGCGCTGCTCTAAATGTATGCAATACACGTCGTCTGCGGCAATAATTCTCGACTCCGATGGAAAGATGGCAGCCGGTGGAAAAGGCTCCTTACCTAATTTTCTCTGCAATTATTCACTCACAAATAATGAATGACGGGATTTTAGCCGATTGTTCGAGATTTCGTCAATGAGTCGTGCATTTGAATCCTCGAAAATAAAGAGCGATAAAGAGCGAAATGAATAGCTTCTTGAAACGGCGAGTCATTCAAAGTGAAGACTGAGGCCGTGGATTAGCTTAACTGCCAAGTGGAATGTGCAGACGTGTATATAAAGGAGCGATAGTTTAAGTGGGCGAAGGGAAGCAATGGCGATCGAGGGATCTAAATTAACTTCACCAGCCCCTATCCTATTTCTCCTTCGCCTCACTCTTCTCTCATTATTCCTTGCCTGCCTTCTTCATTTTTAGTTTCCATATTCTTTTTCTTTCCCATTGGGGCCCTCTTTCGCCCTATAGACTCATCTTCGCCCCTCGTGGGAAATCCGAGAGAGTCGGTGGGCCGATTTCACTCCATTCTGCCGCCCATCGCGTTCGCGAAAGAAGGAACGGAGCGGATAGAAACAAGTGAATGCGCAACTTGTTTGGTGTGTACGGAACGGGAATTTATTTTTAAAGAAAAACTTCATTGACCCCATCGTATGTTTCTATTTATGTCTTACACTAATCTAATGTAGGGTGACCAGACGTCCCGGTTTCCCCGGATTTGTCCCGGTTTTCAGAATTTTGTCCCGGTGTCCCGATTTTTTTTCGGGACGCATCAATGTCCCGGTTTTTTTTCTTGTAATAGTGATGGTATATGCAGTAGTTTTTTGTTATTTCCGTTTATACGAATTTATTTTGAAAACCAAACTCGATATTCCAAATACTATTTTACAAAAAGCATTTGCATTTAAGTGCTGGAAAATCAAAGACTCGCGGTATTTCACTAACAGCTGATTCAAAGAAAATACAAATTTTCTTAGCCATGATTTTCAGTTCACTTAAGTTATATAAGAAACTAAAATATTCACTGTGGTTTTTGAGTCGCTGAAACCTCTTCCTTATCGAAGCAATTGATTGATCCAACACAAGATAAAACAAGTTAGGAAAGCGTACAACGTATCACAAATGGGGCGCGTTTCATGCAATGGAGTATTAGAAAGCAATTATATACCTGTACGTAAGGGAAATAGCGTTTTAAAGTCCTTTTCTTCATCATAAATAATCCATTTTCTTCCTATTTAATAGTATTACATGCACACATAAGGAAATTAAGCGTTTGTTTGGGAGATTGTTTATGTTAGCAACAATGAAGTAACCATGCAAGAAATTTTAAAAGTTCAACTCGAATTAAGGCATTTTTGTTTGATTTTCTCGATAACGGCTACTCCTACGATGAAAATATATAGAAAAGGAAATACTCTACTTTACCAGTTCTACAACTTTTATTTGAAAAATATTTTGATATGAACAATAGTTTACGAGATATGACGAAAATTTAATTTTTTGTCTCTAGTAAAGTGGTACCCCTGATTGGCGTACGTGATTCATTTTTGCGATTTTCTAATTAAATTTGATTGAAAGTCCTTAATATCAAATTTCATAAAAATCCGTTCGGTAGAAGCCGAGAACGAACATGCGGACGGACGGACGGACGGACGGACGGACGGACGGACGGACGGACGGACCGACCGACGATAATAGGCGCTCACGCTGTAAGCGAAACGCGCCTAAAAATTACTCGGATATAATCTTGGGGATTATGAAAACTTGCATCAACCTGTGCAGATTCAACAATGGGTTTCTTTCTTCATGGCAGAATTTCGGTCTCTTGCATAAATTTTGATTCAGCCTCTAGTTCTGTTGCTGCTTCTCGAGCATCTATAATTAATTTATTTAACCCTATTTCTGACCTACAAGCTCCGAAATATTGCTGAATCTGCTCAAGAGAATTTATTGAAGCTTTCATATTCACGAATGGACTTTGCAACAATTTATTTACTCCATTTAGCTTAAATAGAATGTCTTGCCAAACTGTTGAGAAAAGGGAAAAACAATGTCTTTTATAAATTACGCGAGAAAATTAATCTCATTTTACTAGATGTTGGATGTTCGGCGCATATTTTGCATAACGCTATTGAGTCGGGAGTTGAGAGGTTATCTTGTGATGTAGAAATGGTCGTGTAAATATACTGTCATACTTTTCAGCTTATGCACTACGTACCTAGCGACTGAAAAATGTTTGTTCTCTATTATATTTGAAGTATGAAAAGTTATTGACCCATTCAAAAATTCGCTGGTTAAGTTTATACAATGCGGTTGATAGAGTATTAAAAATGTTCGAAGCACCGAAAGCATATTTATTTTCAGAGGAAAAGTCCCCAAAATGTATTGTGAAATTTTTTGAATCAACAGTAAATGAATCATACTTCCACGCAATGCTTAATATTCTTGGTTTATTTAATAAACAAATTCTAAAAATTGAATGTTCGCAAAATTGCGTAATAGAGGTAATGAATTACGTGCATGAAACAATTGGCATGCTTAAATTACGCATTAAGAAAAAATTTGTTCCTTTGAGTGCCCTCAGAGTTTTATCTGATAATAATATTCAGAAGGATGAAATACAATCATTTAAAGAGGACATATTTGACATATACATAACAACCTGTGACTATCTAAAAAGAAAATGGGTTGAACCCTTACTCAAATTGATGCTATTAAAAAGTTCCCCAGTTTGGGAAGAAGTGCAAAGTATTTGTGTTATTGACATGGGCTTTCAAGTTGACGAAAGTTAATTATTTAATCAATTTTCATTGCTTAAAATTTTGATTTCAAAAGAGATGAAAGAAAGGAATGATGAGTGGCTTAATAGATCTTGCTACGGCCGGTGGTCATATTTTTTTTTCAAAATTATAATTTCTAGAACAGACCTCAGAAATGGAGAAACTGTGTAACTTTCTGTTTGCCATTCCGGCACAAAATGGAAGTGTGGAAAGAATATAATATAAATAGACATTCAATCGTCTGATGAACGAAACCGCTTGGATATAAAAACCATAAATTCCATAATGATGTGTAAATTCAACTTTAATATGACCTAAAAGTTTTTATGACATGATTAAAAATGATGAAAATTTGATCAAGGCAGGCAGAAGTACTTTAAAATATGATTGAAAACACCATTTTCACCTAATATGTTTTATTGTAATACTGCTTAATTAATGACGAAATATGTAATTTTATTGTTATTTCAATAAGTTATAGTTTATATATTCTTTTGTAAACATATTTATTTGATTTTTAGAATATTCAAGAAAAAAAAATCAAAATACCCATTGTCCCGGTTTTTTTTAGAAAATATCCCGGTTTTTCCCTTTCAAAACTTGTTTCGTCGCGGTTGTTACCAAAAGCGTCTGGTCACCCTACTCTAATGGCAGCTTTCTGATTTATACCCCTTTGAAAATCCAAGAAAGCTGAAAGTGTTTAGTGTTTTTTGTTCTTTGTTTAATTAAGTCGATTTAGAAGTTAAAAAGAAACACCAATCTTTAAAAAAGTCTTGTTGTATATTCATAAAACACGCCAAACCGCTTCCCTTAATGATAACATAGAGACGCGATTAGCGCGTCTAGTTCCCAATACAAGGGTTGCTACTTCGAATCCCGCCGAGGATATGGTCGTGTGTGTCCATCTTTGTTGTTGTTGTTACGCTCGTTGCAAAGACCGTTTAAGCGCTAGTGAAAATTAAATAAATTTAAATTTAAATTAAACCTTAAGAACGAATAATATTTCCGCGCAGTGATCGATAGTCTTTTGATATTGCTCTGTTTATAAAAACTGTTTTTAGGAATGGTTTCGATTATAAATTATCGGCCATTTCATTTATTTTCTATAATAATAATGCTTCTTACACTAAAGCAATAATTCAACCGAAAAGAGAATTTTTTTCGCGGAAACACTTCACGTTCCGCGAACTAAATGCCGTGACGCCGAGTATAACTCTCGCTTACAAAGAAGTGTTTTAAAATCCACATTTGGGAATTTTATCCGTAGAAAAGGTTAGCCTTCTTGACTACTGGACTTTTAAAAAAGGCAAAAAGCGTATCTCTCCGAAGATATAGAAATAAAGAGAGAGTTTGAAATAGGTGCTTCTGGAAACGGATTTTATGATCGTTCTGAGGGATTGCCCTCCCTATGACCTCTCATAAATAAGGTCAAACCAAACACCACTAGATCTGCTTGGGCACTTCGCTTCGTCGATCAACCGATGAGGTCGTTAAAGCATCCCTTATTCCATCGACTCACTCATCGTTGATGAATGCCATCAGAATTATGGCCGACCACACCTTCCCGACTATCGATGACGTCATCGCGAAAACCTTCGTGTTTCCGTGACGCGAGATCGTTCGCTGGAAGAGTTCAGAGCTGACCTCTGTCGTTAAGGGGGGTGATTACAGAGTTCGTGCATCCTATTTCGTGGATACCTATCAAATAGGCCTTCGCTTGAATAAATGCGCATCGAATGACGATGGTAAGGAAGCCGATTGGCCTCAGTGAAATTATTTCCTCTCAACAGTTTTTGGGATAAATTAATTATATTTATTACGAGAGAAAACTACGCAAATTAAAAACTCACGTAACACGAATAGGATCATTATTGTTCATATTACAATATCCAAATTTACGTCCTACGATTCATCCGTCGCATGTAACTTCATCGATTCCTTTAATAGACGAATATTCGCATATTTGCTAGCAGGTGTCATTAGATATCATTTATGAATTTCTAAACGATATTTTCCAGCACTACGTGGATGCAATATACTATCGATATAGGCGTATAAAACATTACACAATAAAGAGTTCTCAAAATGAGCGCTTTTTCATTCCTCGAATCAAATCTCAAATATTTATATAAAATGCTCTCTAATACCAAAAATCTTTCTGAAAAATGTCCCGTTATCATTTTATGCTCCAAACTTCAACCATCTTTCCGCCATCGAATCCACGTTTTCCAAAAGAGGAAGAGGTCTGTCATAGTGCCGCAAAATAACCCTCACGTAAGAAGAGAGTTTGGAAGTAATTTTGTTAATGGAAGTGGAAAATATCCATCTCTCTAGATTGAAAAATTTCCTCTATTACTTGGCGAAGAACTTATGTTTGCGTAATGTTTAAAAAAAATCACTCCGATTTTGTACCATTTCGTTCGCGGAAGTATAAATGATTCCTTTTAAAATGCCTTTGACGACGACGTCTGCCTCTACCACCACGGATTAATGAGGGGAAAAAAAGAGGATGGAGTTGGGAGGGGGGAGGAGGGGAGGGGGGAGGGAAGAGAGCGGTGCTAAGAGACGGCTGAGAAGACAAAAGGACGCCTCTCCCTCTCATCTGAAGCCATCGAAATAAAAAAAGAGCAACAATAGCCGCGCGTTCATCGGTGTGTGTGTGCGTGTGTGTGTGTGTGTGTGATGCGTGTGGCAAAGAGTGCAATGCCACCGCTCTTTTCAATCCACCGAATAAACCAGCGAAGGATAAAAAAGTGCGCATCGCAGATTGCGACGCAAGACGAAGGGAAAATTAATACGGTGACATGAATGCGCTCTTCGCAGTTTTCGCCCAAGGGATATTAACCAAATGCCACCACGACCACCAAGAAGAGGAGAGAGAGATGGAGGGAGAGAGAGGGGAGAGAGAGAGAGAGAGGAGAAATGAGAAAGGAAAGAGAGATTTCTGGAGAGCGGAGAAGAAAAGGAATGAGTGAGAAAAAGAGGCGAGAAGATGGCGATCTATAGAGAGATAAGGAATAGCGAGGTCAAAGAAAGATAGACAGATAATTGTCTTTATTTTCAGGGAAAAATTGAGACCATAAGGTCCCCTCTTCCATTTAAAGGAAGGAAAGGAAACGAGAGAGAGAGAGAGAGAGGCGAACGGGAGGTAGAGAGAGAGAGAGAGAAGAAAGACGAACGAAGCTTGTGAAAGGAGGAAAATGGAGTGAAAGGAGAAGCAATTTCATTTTCTGAGGATTTTTATATCCCATAGTTAACTGGGCTGATATGACGGAGACAATTATGTTGGTAGGTGGTCGCAAACACGTCGTTCGGCGCTTCCGCCTTTGATTTCAATTATATTTTGGCGAAGAGGGAACGCTGTGAGGAGGTGCAATGCGACACCTCGCTCTAAGACTAAACTTCACAGTAATTTGGAGAGTAAATGTGTAGGAGATAATCGCTTAATCCGAAAAACATCGCGTCGCTCATTCGGGAGAATGCGCTACATTACTCGGATGCCCTAGGGAAGAATAACCGATGAAAAAAAATGTCACTGCGGCAAATCTGCTACTTAATGGATGCGTTTGTACAAACAAGGAATACGAAAATAGATTATCCAGTTTTATTACAATTAATGGGTATTTGCCAATCTAAAATTCCATTAACCTTCTATTTTCTCTATTAAAACTACACAAAAAGTATTTCGTGCAAAGCTGTTCATTTAATTATTTTAGTTTTGTTGGTTTTAGATAGTTTAAATTAGTGTTTTTACTACATTAAAATCGCGTTAAGATTAAATCAATGACGAAAAAAATTGACATTATTTTATAAAAACAAATTAGGGACTTCTCTATTTGCATAATTTTTCAAAAGAACAAGTAATACAAATATTCGATATACTGGTAGAAATAATCAATTTACGCCCAAAAATGTATCAAAACAACAGAAAGTAAAGTTTTATAAATTACAATAGATAATTTTCTTCTAATTTTAGCGCAGATATTTGAAAATCTATTTGGATATGCAGCTAAGGAAATTATTTTATTTTAAAATCACTCTGATATTCACAGAATAAGAAAATCTTCCACGGAACTTCTTAGGATTAATTAACTACGCAATATCGGTATATCTGATGAATCACATCTCCTAGAAGTGAGGAGAAAGATGAAAGCGGTTGAGAGACGACACGGCGAGAATTTATAAGCAAATCTTGTTCGCATGAAATGAAAAGGAATCTCCACCGAATGTACGCCTCTCCTCTTGTCTTT
This sequence comes from Uropetala carovei, assembly GCA_036926305.1. Classification (NCBI taxonomy): domain Eukaryota; kingdom Metazoa; phylum Arthropoda; class Insecta; order Odonata; family Petaluridae; genus Uropetala; species Uropetala carovei. Next base: position 204,907 of record JAXCHB010000243.1, on the reverse strand, counting down.
AATCAATATTCCAATAAAGATATTTTGAATAACTCCACCGTATGTATGCCTATGGGTTTTAAAACGTATAATTAAGGTGAAAAGAGACATAACGTAAATATGTTTCTGTCGCTCAGTCATCATATTCACTCCTTTTTTTCTTGTCATTTGCGTCACTGGCGATTCTATTTTGTCTCACTACAATCCGAATGATAACCTTTAAAAAATAAGACTACGCAATACGCATTGCTTTTGTTTTAGAAAAGTCCTCGTTTTATGATAAGACTCGGTGAGTGTTTTTTTCATTTGCTCATAAACGATTTAGCTAAAACTAACCTTCGCTTGTTTTGAAGAACAAAATATTTTGAAGTTTGGCTGTATAGTAAATAGTATTAAAATTGGCTCTGCATCACCCTCATCGCGGAGTTTTGATTTTTACTGAGGCGTAAGCTGAAATCGCTCTCTTCCGCCGCCTGGATCACTCATGTTAAGAATCACTCATTTCCGCAGTTAAGATTTATTACGTAACAGTAGTGACTTTGGAGAAAAGACGCGGATTGGCGCCCAATCCCGGTTCTACTGCTCAAGTTGAAGAGCTTCGATTCACGTGAAATGACGGAAAGCGAATTTCTTGTCTCCGCGCCACAGTTCGACGCGCTTAATACGAGTGGTAAATGTCAGTATGTGTGATTCCGTTTAGATGACAATTTCACTAAATCATCAATGGCCGAATGATTTTTATCAAATATCGATTAAAAATGAACGGGAAAATTAAATGTTCAAACCAACCGGTCGGAAGGATGAATAATAAGAGGTGAAGAAGTAGAAGAAAAAAAGTGAAGCGATGGACGAGAATGAAGAGAGAGGAAGAGAGAGGAAGAGAGATAGAGAGAGAGAGAAATGGTAAAATTATGCTATATCGGACATTGAAGACGAATTTAGAGGTTATATTGTGAGGAAAGGAGACTGAAGGAGAAAAGAGGAATGCGAGAGGAGATTGACAGAGGAAGAAGGGAAATACGAGAGAGCGACGAAGGAGAGATGGAGGAATAAACTTAAAGAGAGAGAGAGCATATATATATATATATATATATATATATATATATATATATATATATATATATATACGTATATAGACCTAAGGAAGGGAGTGAGGAGTGAAGAGGTGACGGATAAAAAATATGCTCCTCTCATTGCCACTGATTCCCTCTCCTCTTCTTCCCTCCCCTCTTCTTCCCTCTCCTCTTCTTCCCTCCCCTCTTCTTCCCTCCCCTCTTCTTCCCTCTCTCTCTCTCCGCCATTCTCTCCCTCTCTCACACCCTTCCCACCAGCGCAAAACATTCCCAACACCACGCAGCAGGAGGAGTTCCTTCCCTTTGCCCCCTCAAACAGTGGAAGCCCTAACGCCGCCACCTCCCCACTCCCCTCCACGCCCTTCCCACTCCCCTCCACGCCCTCCGCTCTCTCCAGGCTTCTGGGCGAGGAGACTCCGGGTGAGTCATCCCATCGATCTGGGCGAGTCGGATGGGATGGTCGGGGGGGGTGGGGGGGGAGGGAGGTGGCAGAGGGGGAGGGAGGGAGGTGGCAGAGGGGGAGGGAGGGAGGTGCGGCGGAGAGAGAGAGAGAGAAATGCTGATCTCCGTGTAATGCAGGAATTCGTGTTACTTGGAGGGACAAGGGATTCGGCCTCGGACTGGACGGAGATGAAACTGGATCTATAAACGCCTATAAATTGGATTGGAATGGAAAAAGGGGAGCGAATAGAGAAAGAGAGAGGGAGAGAGAGAGAGAGAGAGACGGTTGTTTGCAATTTTTAAGAAAATCACCGAGGAGGGATTCTTCGTGCCGTAGCTACACAACTCTATTAACAATGCACCATAGTTCGCAGCTTGCTACGCTCAGGATAAAATCTTTCTCGGGAATCGTTAGAACTCTAGATGACGAGATTTTGATATTTTCTTTTATTAAAGGAAGACTCTTTGCAGAGTCAATGCTAGAGCATCAATGTCAGCCGAATTAGAATGGAGTATACCAACTATTCTTCCGAAGAGTCCTTGAAAAGGAAGTAGCATATGACGTATTATAAAACGTTAAGAATATTCCATGATTATTTATTTTAAACTAGCAGAATTTCCCGTGGTACTTTCCTGTTAACGGGAATACCTTAAAAAATAAACATATATTGTTATGATTGTTTGACAGGATATAACATTGAAAGGATATATTGACGTATTGTTGGATTTACGATATTTTATTTTTAAAACAACATTAACAGAGACTGTTTGGCTGGTATCGACATTTACAAACCCAATCTCCGGACAACGGGGAGGGCCAATATCCTCTCCATTTTTTTTGAGAGGATATAACATTGAAAGGATATATTGACGAGCCTTCGGCTCGCTTTTTTTAAGCTACCGCGCCCTTCGCCTCGCCCAGAACCAAAGAAACCCTCCACGTTGTCCGGAGATTGGGTTTGTAAATGTCGAGACAGGCCAATCAGTTTCTGTTAATGTTGTACGTAAGTATGGCATGGGGATAATACGTAAGTACCAGGTCCTGAGAAGGGTCCTGGATGTATTCCCGTTAACAGGAAAGTACCTTTCCCGATAAATTTCAACGGATTTAGTGAAGCTACTACAGCACAATATACAAACTCTTTAAAATACGTACATAGTAGATATTTAAAAAATTACAATTAGCTTTTCCTAACAATTACTCATATTTGCTTGTAACAATCCGTTTCCGAACGTATTGCATTCAAATATAACTGTAATTATATTTCCTATCATTTCCTATCGCCAAATTCAGCTTCATTTCTTTTTTAACTATGCCTCGCTGAAATATTTACTTTTATGTCTTGTAAGCAAGAAACCCGTGAAAAAGCAACGTACAGTTGACCATGATTGAACACTGACTGGTAAATGTACGCCAGATACGTGAGCTTATTTACGTTAATAAATATTATAATGTAGAATATATAATGATTTTACTTACAAAAAATGTAAGATTCCATTATTCAATAGACGAAAGAAGGTTCAATTACTTTCACCAATAAACGCTTCCTGAATAATAATCAGTATCTATTTACGTTGCTATCCATAAACATCGATCGTTTCGTTGCTTAAACAAAAGTGCGAAGAGAATAACGCTAAACTTTCGTCTATTTATAAGCTTCATTGAAGCTAACTGAATCGGAGGTAACAATGACGGCCGCCTTGGCAACGCCCGGGGGGGGTACGAAAAATCCACAAAATTTCGAAACAAATAGCGTATTTCTGAAAAATTCGACAGTGCAACATGTAAACTTCGCAGGAATAATTTTTATGCTTGAAGGAAGAATATCTTGCAAGTCAAGAAATCGATTCATACGTATTATCTTATGGAAAAATGTTAATTCCCGATATTGGCAGCAATGATTAATCCTGGTTGACCAAACCTTGACCATTCTCTAAGTTAGGATGTAAGGAAGAATCGTACCAAATTTGGTTATTAGGAGGAGTTCCATGAACAAACACACAAACACACGCTTCAAAATATATTATAGATTAGTACATTTTGGACGCGTTTACTTAACAAATAGAGAACAATGTTAAAGAAGATGTTTGATTTTACTCTGGAAGAAATGAAAGCAATAATAGTTAAGAGGCATACATATACATATGTGTCAAGCGACATCGATTATTAATCAGACATCCACGTCGATTTATCGAGAGCTCATACTATAAATCGATCGATGAAGGTATGGTTCGAGTTTTCGATGAAATGTAGGAATTTGCGTAGACTGAATTCTGGAGTTACAGGACAACGCCAAGGAAAGGCAAATGGCGGGAAATACGCTGCACGAACACACATTTGTTTAGGAGAGCAATAAATGTCTAAAGGTAGAACATGAGCCTGTTTTTTTCTGTGACGAAGGGAAAATCCAAATCAGAGTAATATTTTCGATTGGAGGGAAAAAGAGACGAAGGCTAACCTCAAGAAGATTTAGATTTACAATACCTAACAAAATGTCAAATCGATGTATTAAATATCATCCCTTTGAAGTACTAGGATATGATTTTAAAATCCACGCGACAATAAAGTTAAAAACGATCTTCAGCAAATAAAATTACAAGTAGAATTATATAGAAAAAATATTCTTAGTGATCGTTAATAACACTTCAAATTTTGCCAATTAAATTAATAGTAATACAGATGTTTATGAACTAAGAAATAAATCCATTATACAAGTGTCTTACAGCAGTCCTATTCAGTGATTCGTAATGGTAGAATGTGCAGCACTGGATATCAGAACGCACCCTTTTAACTTTTCCAAACGGATTCGTCTTGTGAGCACGGCTGTCAACGCGGATACAACGGAAATCCAAAGAAATAGTTTGACGGGTGATTTCTACTGCTTTTGGCCGCAGACGCTCTGCTGGTCGCGGCGGGAAAGACAAAGGGATATATATATATATAGATTGAGAGGGATAAGGAGAGAGAGGGATAAGGAGAGAGAGGGAGAGGCAGGTGGGAGGGAGCGAGACAGGTGGGAGACAGGGAGAGGAAGTGATTGGGAGTAGGAAAAGGGTCGATAAGACAGGAATGCGAAAGAGGGAGCGAAGGAATGAGGGGGAGGGGGGGAGAGGGGAGGGGGAGGGGAGGGGTAGCCGCGTGGAATGGGATTGGGTTGGTGTTGTGAAGGATGGCGGAGATTTGAGTGTGACAGACGAGGGCTGAGAGCGGAATGACAGTTGAAGGAGGGAAAGCGATCAGAGTGGCAAGAGGGCGCTTTCCCTCTTTATGAATTTACTCTAGAAATCATTCCGAGCTGAGGAAGCGCTCCCTAATCAACCGTTAATAAATACCACTTCAAAGAGGTCATTTTATTGTGACAACGGCCTTCGGTTGATATAAGTAGTATAAATGAGCTAGCTCCTTGTTGAGTGAGTAAGCTTTGTCATTGGCCTTCAGAGCGGACTTCCTTAGAATGACAATCTAATATTTATTTTATTGTAAAAGTAGCTTATGCAATAGACATTTGCGAAACACACTAAACGAAATATTTTGAAATATTAAGTTTATCATAAATTTTTAGTCATATAAATCACGATGTATGTCGATAATGGCTTTCTATAGCAATTTAATTAGAGAAAACGAGAGTTGAAAAGTATAATTGATATCAGAGTAAACCAGATTTCCAAATGCCCTCTTTGATTGGTAGGCATCCCTGAATCCATGTTGTGACTCTTCAGGAAATGTTGTTTTCATGCGAAAAACACGATAAATTGACATATGAGATGAAAAATCTGACCGAATATCAATGATTGGTGATTTTTCTTCTAATTATTTAAGGATTTATATTATAGACATTAATTATAATGTTTAAATATAAAATAAGAAATAATAACTTGCTTGCATCTGGCGATGAATATTTGCTAAAGATTATGTAAATATGAAATAGAATTCCACACTTTAAAGATGTGACATATGAAATGCTTTCTTAATAATTTAAGGACTCGCCTTTGAATTTTATCTGTGTTACAATAAAATATTTTTGCGTGCTATAAAATTATGAAAACTATTTTTAAAATAACGGAATATTGTTTTTAAAAGTCCTCAAAATAACGTTCTAATTTAAATTTAGACATTATTTTTAAGATCTGTTCAATTTGATATCAAATAATTCAGAGAAAGCAGAGACTTTTGAATTCGCAGTTAGAGGAGGAGATGAAGGAGAATCCTCGTGCTATTCTCACCTGATTGCTCCGTAAAAAGGAAAAACAACCAAGTCGTAGTAAACTTCTGTTTGTCTCCTCGTTTTGGAGTGTCGCACGGCAACCAGGGGGCGGGCGAATCACCGCCGCCGTGTGTTGACTCGTCAAGGGTCAGATGAGGCGAATGTAAGCAGGAGAGAGGTTAGGAAAGTAGGAAAAGGATCGCCTCCGGTGGCGGCTTCTGTCTCTCTCTGTCAAGGTCGCACGAAGCAATCCCTTTACGAGGAGAATTAACCTCCGGGAGTGCTTCCAAGAGATGAGAAAAATGTTTCCGAAGGGCTCTAATCGAGTGAGGAAGATGGATTTGGAGTAACGAAAGCTAAGGTCATCAAGGCGACCGAGTATAGAAGTGAATTCGAGGAAAGCCATAAGTCTCGGGAGAACACGCACGAATGGTGTCATTATTAGATACAGATATTGCGAAAAAGGTGTAAGCTGTCTAAATGCGAAGGCGATTTATTTATATCGATTAAGACGCTTAGGATTGAATTGGTTAACCCGATTTAATAGACCGATTCGGTCATAATGGCGTGATAAAGTACATAATACATGCATACGTGTGTGACATTTTAGCCGTGAAGCTGTCTTATGAGGTCGGTTTGTTTTTTAAACTTAACATTATTCATTCGTAATGCTAGAAAGATCTTTCATCTTTTTTTCATATCTCGCTTTACTAGAGTTTTTCTCCCCCTCTTAATCATCTCATCACTCTAGAAAACTTTCCAGCCGTTCGATTCTTTTCCTTAAAAAAATCACTTCTATTCTCGTATAATTCCTCATTATAGTATAATTCTCTCACTTCTTTCGCAGAAACATTTCCACTTTTCCTTAAAATCGGATGATGTTAATTAAACGTCTTTCCGCATTCAACGCCTCAATTTATTTCCGCCGCCAAACATCGCAATCCTCTTTCCTCAGACCACAAATTCTCTCTCTAATACTATTCTAACAAAAGAATTATTATTTTTGCTCCAAACTTCTAATTTCTCATTTTTAATTCTTCTCACTTGTGCTCGCAAACTCTATAAAAATGTTTGAAACGAATCCACAGCAAAGGGATTAGAAATTACTTCAATTCTTTGCAGCGTACATTTTTCTCGAACTTTCTTTTGGAATTTTAAGAGAAAATAACCGGGACTCCCGATTTTTAAACCTCCAAAATGGGCATTGGAAGTCCCCAGCGCAGCCCTTGATTTCCTCTTCGAAGGAAGCCATTGTTCCGAAATTACGCGCGAGCGACACAAGACGAATGTAAGGCCGCTAACAATGAGGTACTTAACGGAGTTCTTATTTCCGGAGAATTAAGCTCATTGCCTCGGATCAAAATGAATGAATGTTTAAAACTACTTTATCAGTCTTTTTTTGAGATGGGAATTACGAGTGAGATTTCGGAAGAGCCTCGAGGCGAGAGGAAACGTAATTTCTTCGAAAGAAATTCCCTCGCTTCAGAACAAAAAGGATTTTCGGCGACTTTTCTCCAAATGACAATTCTATTATTGGATGGATCTCTCGTATTTTGCCTCGTGGCGGTTTGCCTCGATGCTTCACTTCATGAAAAATTATTTTGGAGATCTCGGAGATAAGATATCCATATCAAAGTTTGCATTACAGATTTGTTTAACTGTCAAAAGAATCCCAACATTTAAATACGTTGAAAAGTAAATACTGTAAAATAAACACATGGTAATAATTTCGGATTGCATTGTTTATAGAATAAAATTGACGTAAAAGTAAAAATCCCTAAAATTAACTCAAAGTTCAAACTAAATATATAAACATCTCAATAACGTGTTAGTGGCCGAAATAAAGTTACAAATCATCCCGTGGAGATTAAACTACAATCAGAATGTGTTATTAAATTTCATTTCATAAAACTCATTACCATTTTCCAATAATTTTAAAGATCTAAATATCCTTCTCATTACGGAATTTTATTTTACGCCATTTCGAGTTTAATCAAAGAATTATCGGTGTCGCTCTTCGATATAAACTATTATGTATTCCCCTTAAGAGTCAAATTCAGAATAATACGAGTGAATTGAATTAACACAGCTCGTATCCAACGGAAGAATCAGTTTGTTCTCACTTCGCACAAACGCCGTTCGTATTCGATCAATGCAGTCATAGTCATATAAAGGATCATTTGAGAAAAGTGGTTCTCAAGGTAATACTGCGACGACAGTGCAAGGAGTGCAGCAAAATTAGGAATTTTCCTTTAAGTTTTCATTCATCGGGAACATAATAATGTATTAATTTGGTGAAATGTTTCTAAAATGAGAATTCAAAGAATATTCATGGTCGAAGCAGTTCTTCGGCGTCATAAAAGACAATAAGTAAGATGTCGACGAGGAAATAATGGCTTTACAACATTTTGTATAGGCAGGCAGAGGACGAAAACGTACTTCCTTTGAAAAAAAACGGCCGAAATCTCATTTTAATAATAAACACGTTCCGTCGTTATTCAAGTTCGCAGCTAAGTGAATCGTAAAGATACCATAAAAAGAGGCGAAGCGGAAATATTTTGATGATAAAAATTGTAGATCAAAGTGCGCGAGGATACATCCAGAGCGAATGAGAGCGTCGCTTAACAACGGAGGATGGACGATAAATCAAACAATCAGAAACGAACAAGTATACTTCTATATTAGGGTTCACATATGGGATACAATTAGTGGCGTGAATACGAAATGACGATCAAAATAGATGTGCCGCCGGAAAAACAAAAGCCCATCGAAAATAGTATTCGAAGTGCGGTAAAGAGACCTTATTGCTCGGACGGAGAGAATTTATCAAGTTACGCGCCATTGTGGAGTTAAAGATTTATGTATCCTTCCGCGGTTCGAATCTAACGGCGAGAGAAAGGGTCAAAGGAGAGAGAAAGAGAGCGATAAGAAGAATCTTGTTCAAACACCGAAATGCAGAGTAGCGTTTCCTTCGCACGGGCGTGCCAACCTAAAATGCTAGAACGGCCTACGTGTGAAAAGTCGAGAGGGATATCGGGGGTTGAGAGAGGGGTCGCGGGGGTCGTGTTTGACACGATCTGAATTCCCAATTCCTCTCTCACCGGAAAGCCCACGGACTTGGTTCTACACCCTTCGCTCTACACCCCTCGCCACCAAATCCGACTACGCCCCCGCCCTCTAAAAGAGAGCCCTGCCAACCTCCGATACTCTCTCTCCCTCCTCCCTTCCACCTCCACCCCCATCCACCCTCTACCTAGCCAACCCGAACACTCTCCTCAATCCCACACTCTCCCGTATAAATCAGATTTCGTTGTGGCGACGAAGATTCTGATAAATAAAACAAGAGAAGACCCCCATTCGTTCGCCAACCGAGCAAGGTAGCCTAGCTCTAGAGGGTTCTACGACAATTCGTCGCGCGTCAATTCGTCGCGCGTCAATTCGTCGCACGACAATTCGTCGCATGACAAACTCGTCGCGCGTTAGTTCGTCGCAGGACAAACTCGTCGCACGTCAACTCGTCGCAGGACGAACTCGTCGCGCATTGCCCCATAAGGAAAGCCCGTCATGTTCCGAATTCGTGATTTAAATTATCGTAAAGATTTAGCGTTAATTATTACTTATTATCGAAAGAAGCTGAACCAAAGCCAGCGTTCAATCATGGACAACGTTGCCTATTCACGAGTTTCATGCTTACAAAACATAAAAGTAAACATTTCAGAAAGGCGTAATTACACAAGAAATGGAGCTGGATTTGACGAAAGTGATAAGATAGGAAATCAAATTATCGTTATATTTGAATGCAATACACTTGGAAGCGGATTGTGAATTGACGGTATACCGCTCCAGAGACATCGCTAACCGTATCTCATTTATGATTGCGAGGACATTTTGGACGAATAAAATGGTCGTACGCGATAGAAATCGCTCTAGGTTCGAAAGAAACGTAGTTCTACGCCATTCTGAAACTATCTTTTCTTCTCATTTCCTTTCTGAGCGTCGATTAAGATATTCGAAAATTCCCTTCCGAGTACACGCACTCAAATATTCGTTTACTTTCGCCCTTCAACTCTCGCAGCTGCGTCCTTTTCTCCGATCACGCATATATGAATAGGTACTCGTTTTAAAAACAGGTGAGACCGCTTATCGCATTCATTTGTTTCGAATAAAGATGATCTTTGCATTGTCTGGCTAAGGGTATTTTGGAAATACAGACGGACTTGGTGGAAAAATTTGGAGATTTACATCAGACACCTCGTTAGTTATTCGTTACGCTACTGTCAAGAGTACAGTATATTTTGTGTGTGCGTGCAAGGAAGATCGCTTATAAAAGCGAAGAGATTAAGATTAAATGCTCGGAACGCTCTCGGCGAATTTTGCAACAGCGTATTGAAATTCCAATTTATAAATTTTCTGTCGGAGAGTATAATTTTAATAGTCTGGCCAACATTTATATCGCAGTGGCACAATATTGTAGGTCCATTTAAAAAAAATCGGCATTCAAACCGATATAAAAGGAGTTTCAAAATGTTCGTTACGATTCAGAATATTGATCGGAGGACACGCGCCGAATTCTAACATTTGAAAACGAAGGGAAACAAATGAGATTAGGAAAGCGGAGTTTGCGAGGTGTAAAACTTTTTCGAACTTCCGCTTCAAATATGGAAAGAGAAAGCGCAGCAGCCACGCGACCAAACGTTTTTGAATGTTGGAGTCGCACAAGTTATTTCAGAAGCACGAAGCTATTGACATATTCGATCGAGACGATAATTCGACACTACTTTTCTGGAGAAATGTTATCACGTGATCTCCAGAATCGATCGAAACGACGACACACGGTTAAAAGTTAAACATTATAGGTCAATTTGAATCGAAATCATTTGGAAATTATTGTTTTTGAAGGCCAAATTTAAAAGGTTCAGGATTATTATAAGCTGATTATTTTTGCAACTAAGGAAGGATCTCTTAGCAGGAAAAATTAACATTCATCAAAACGAATGGGAATTGATCGTGATGAACGTGTTCCATTGGAATCACTGCTTATGTATAACATTTCCATTGTGTTTAAATTGGCGTGTGCGAAATTAATTTTTCCATCACAGGCGTTTGATTGAGGGGAAAATACGCGAGCGCTTAACATAAACATCTGTTCGCACCAAAGATTTAAACTCCATCTTTCAAAGAATAGTACTTTTTCGATACACTTCGAATAGGTCACTTGTCGAGCTTTAATTATTACAACTCGGTACTTTTCCCCCAAATTGAGAGACGCCATTGCCCATTCAATGAAGACATTTTCAAATTGATGGAATTTAATACATTTAGTTGGCACAAATTAACATTATAATAATTTTCATTCGCACAGAATGTTTTATGTGACGAATCGCAAGCAAAATTAGGAATTCAGTCGTTATATAAACAAACATATTGCTTCCATAAAATCGTATTATTACATGCAACAAACATTAACTGTTAATGTGAGGAGAAAATAAATACTTACAGAATATCTTCCTTATATTTTAGCAGTTGAAATGAAAACACGTGCTCACCTGCAAAAAGAAAGACGAAAATGTTACAATTTATACTCATTACATTTCTTAAACCTAATACTACAGTGTGTGTGTGTGTATATATATGGTGTGTGTGTTTGTGTTAATATAGATAACCGATAAAAAAATAAAATTAGAGTATTTTGCACTTGTAACTCACTAGGAAACCCTTTTTAAAGATTACCTGATTGAATCGAGTTGATTACAAATAAATATTATATAGGACTGTTTTTTTATATTAGCTCAAAAACATCAATATTCTTACTTTTATCGAATTTGTTTTCATTATGTACGTCTAGAAACACCTTCGTTTCTCAGAAGCGCCATTTTGTACGAAAAATTATAAACCTAAAAAATATTGTGGATTTACCAAGAAAAAGGTCGACCAGAGGATTACATTCTTTCGAAACACGTACTTTGGCTAGTAATCGAAAATTCGGCTGAATTAGAGGATAACTGTTATTTTGTCAATCGATAGGAAGAGGCGAAGGGAATCGCTCGAGCGAGGAAAATCCTCCTTTTGGCGCAGAAATGGATATCCGAGAAATACGAGGTGTAAAAGGGGAGCAAATCCTAAGGAAGGCGAACACCGCGCACCCTATTTCCTCTTTTCGGCGAAATCCGCAAAAGACGTAAAGCGGCGAGAAGACGTGCTTGCTCGGGGGAAACACTGCGCGAGAGAGGGTGCGCAAAGGAGACGCACGCACGCACGCATATACGTACGTACATATACGAGCACATATGGGGTATACACATTCCTCGCACGCATTTACGCAGGCGATAAGAAAAGAATATCTCTTTCGAAGCAGAACTTTCCAAGAGCGTCTCTTAAAGGCCTCCCCTTCGCCGCCTCTCCAGAGTCGGCTGACGGGTGCGCGAGTACGTGTCCGTTGGGTAGAAGGGGTTTAAGGAAGAGGGGTTTAAGCCCAGTGTACCTAAATCATGCAAGATTCCTTGTAAAGGACAAAGGTGCTGTTATATTAAGGGACGGATGAGCGGGGGATGTTTGTTTTCCGTATCGGGCGGAATGTTAGGGAATGGGAGTGATGCGGAGAATGGAGGTATGAGGGGGGAATGAGGGAAGAGGGGTTGGAAAGTTCTCCGAGGGTTTTAAGACTCGAAGGAAGGTTTGAGCAGGCCGTTTAAGGCGCTCTGTTAATCCTACACTGTGGATGATAATAGGTGCGGAGGGATTAATGGGCGGGAGGAAGAGGAGGGAGGGAGGGAGTGATAGAGATTAGATGTGCGACGTGTTTGTAAGATGAATGAGAGTAAAAGAAGTGTGCCCCCATTTAAATCACACTCCATGATGATTCCTACTAATTAAAAATGTAATGCAAATTCTGGATAAATGTTCTTCGGATTGAATGAATAAGAAATAATTTCTTAATTAGTTTATAAAGGGATCCGAAATGGTTACACCGTAATTATTGTGCAATGCCCTAAATAATAAAGGCTAGATAAAAACAAGAACTCAAAGCGAATGCGTCGTGAATAAAAAGGATTTCGGTCAGAATCCAATTACCTTATTCCTGCGAAACGTGAGAATATGGATCGCCGTAAAGAATGGGATTGTGCTTTACGAGATCATTTCGAAGCGAGTTAATCCAAAGAACGGAGTCGTAAAGGAAAAAAGTATTTCGGCGTTTACAAAGAGACGAGAAAAGAACGGCCGAAGGTTTCTTATCGGTAAAAACGAACTAAGATGTTGGTTACTCAATGGGAACGTCAAAATTATTTCAAGAGTGCTTAATTTATTAATTTACAGCCTTCCACAATAAGCGCAATAACGACAAAAAATAAACACAAGCGACCATGCCCTCGGCAGGATTCGAACACGCGAGAGGGTAGATAGACACGCCATGAGGTTCTCTGGATCTGAAATGATTCTAAGAAAGGAAATGTAGAGGAAAAATAGAAATTTTTAGTCACAGCTATTCTCCATTTGTCATTTAAGTACAATGTAGTAGACGATTATTACGAACGCGACTGATCGAATTATATTTTAAAACGTTTTCCCATTAAACAAAACATTGAGTCGAAAGATAAAGCGTTTAATTGATAAATTAGCCTAATTAATGTGTGAGTTATGTAACGGCAGAATTAAATTGTAGTAAATAACGCAGATAACGTAATGTCTCAACATATCATTCTTACAGTCTACTTTCATTCATCATTATTTATGTAAATATGACAGCGAATTTAATTAAAGGAATTAATTATTGTCAAAATGTATATTTTAATAGAGTAAGTTTCACGATATGTTTGAACACGACATTCAAAACAGCGCTTTTATTTCCGTTTCCAAAATTAGTTAGTGATGCATAAAGATTGATCACGAATAAATAAAATATTATTTCTAGAAAATATTATACAGGCACAGTGAAACCTATTAAACCATAATAAATAACATTTATAAAAGTTTTAGGGAATCTAAGACAAATGAATTATTAATTAGCCATCCGTCTTTGTAAAACATGATTGTTTTTGATATTATTAAATTTTTCAGCCGTTGATTTTATGCGCTGCATGATCGCTTCTTGATATGCAAAGTTCACGTACAAAAACCGACACAGTGATGAAAAATTCTATAATTTTTTTATAATATTAACTACCGAATATTAAATACGGAAAAAATTTTTTTTGTATAAATCGTTTTAAGCATCATGCGACATACGCCAAAGGTTTAATACCCTTGATAAACGTTAAATGCCATTCATTAAAACAACATTTATGATCGCCTTTCATTACGTAAGTTTCACACATTTTACTTTGTTGCCAGCAAAGCAAAAATTACCGAAATGAGAATATAGAAATAATTAACACAGATACAAAGAAGATTAATAAAAAACTACAGAATTCTTTTCCAAATTCCACTCTTTTAATGTTCCATTATATATTTTTTTAGTGAACTTCATTCGATTCGCAACAATGGCAGACTCTTTGGAACATAATCAGACTGACGATCCACGCGCTGCTTACCCGGACGCATTAAGTCACCGCTTTCCTCACAATTATCCGTAATTCGTGAAACATTTATCTTTAGTTCCAAATGACGTGTTTTTCTGCGATTGATTTTTCATTCTTCGAAGCGGAAGGAAGACTTCAAATGAGATCAGCTCCTCTCTCTCTCTCTCTCTCGTCCATTATCTTTCGCAAGAAGATCTCGATTCCTCTGAGGAAAAGAGCTTTCTTTCTCTTACGCCTCCTCAATTCTCCGAACGCTCCCAAGAAACTTTTTTTTTACGACACGACTTCCGGATGACGATCGAATTTTTAACCGCCATGACGCATTATCTATCCGTTCACTCACGGTGAGGAGGAACAGCGGAAAGAGAGAGAGAGAGAGAGAGAGAGAGAGAGAGAGAGAGAGAGAGAGAGAGAGAGAGAGAGAGAGAGAGAGAGAGAGAGGAGGAGGAGGCTAAGGGGAAGGATCGGATTACTCGCGGCGCCATCGCGAAAAGAGGTGGTCGGCAATAACGGAGTGGGAGGAATGAGGCGGGGGAGGGGAGGGGGAGGGGAGAGGGGGGGAGTGAGCGTTAGGGGGCAAAGAAAGTAAGCGAACTGTGGGAGTCACTCAAATGATCCGGTTCGGGGACGGAAGCGGAAAGAGAGGAAGGGGATAAGAAAGAGAACTGTAATGGCGGCAGGGAGCGTAATAAAAGGAAGCGGAAGGTTTTTAAGAGAGAAAGGAAGAGACAGAGAGAGGGAGAGGAAGAGAGAGAGAGAATGAGAAAGGAAGAGGAGGAGAAGGGAGGGAGGGAGGCAGAAGATGTCCCTCATTCCAAACGTCACACGGAAGACGTGAATAGTGGCGAGATATATGTAAGTAGGTGGCGCATTCCCGTAATGGAAGAAGAACTAACTCTTCTTAGAATGAAGAGACCGTGTCCAAGCGCCCGGATACTGGATTATTAGAGGAGAATGGGAAGGAGGGAGTTTGGAAAGGAGAGAGAGTAAAGGAGAAGAGAGGGAAACGGGAGGAAAGGGGAAGAAAAACATCGCGGGGAAAAACCGTCTCGAGAGTATCGGGAAGAGAGGGAGAGAGAGAGAGAGGGCGAGAGAGAGAGGGCGAGAGAGAGAGGGCGAGAGAGAGAGGGAGGGAGAGAGGGAGGGAGAGAGGGAGAGAGAGAGATGGAGAGAGAGGGCGAGGGAGAGGGCGAGAGAGAGGGCGAGAGAGAGGGAGAGAGAGAGGGAGGGAGGGAGGCAGAGGGCGTGGTGAAAAGGCTTTTAACGCTGCATTATGAGGTTTTGAAACCATCCCCGTCGGGAAGAACTCGAAGAGAGATCTCCCCTTCACTTGTTTTAGTCTTAACGCTCGTGTGTGCATATAAGGACAAGTGTGCGTTTCCGAAATGCAAAATGGGATCGGAGTGTGAGAGTCCCTCTTGTTTTGTCCCCAGACATTAAACTTCCGTTTATTCAGAAGGCGGCTCGCATACAGAGAATGAAAGAGTGGTTGAGACTGAGAAGGTGAAACAGTTGAACCACAAAAAGCACCGTGGATTGTTCAGTTTTATGAGAAAGCTGTTGATTTCACTAAATATTATTCTAGTTAAACCGTGCTGGAAGAAATTAAGTTTTATTAATAAGAAAAATCGATATTTAGTTGATCGCAGTACGCGAGAATTTGAAGTGGAAGCCGTTTAAGTAAGTTTAGTAATTCAATTGAATATTTTACGAAATAGTATACGGATATTTTTTGATGAAAGAAAAAAATGATTACTGACGGGAAATTAGTAATAGCATCATCTGTATCTTAAGAAAGTGGAAATAGTATAAAACCACAATCGCAATCCAAAAAGGTTATTTTTATTGAAAAAATTTTTTTACTCTAAATAAAAATGAACATTTTAATTGGTTGCCGTATATCTCCCTTAAGTGCGAGATTGTAATACGGCGAAGCGAAGTTTCAAATACGACGGTTACTGCCGTTCGGACCAAATGGTCAGATGAAGATCGATGCGAAAACTGCTCAAATCCGTCGTCATGGCAACGACACCTTATCTTCGAATCCTTTTCTATTATTTTGATTCGCAAAATGTCCATTCTTTCGTGCAAATGGACGACTTGTCCAAAACATTAGGAGTATGAGAGAGACATTTCCGTAATATTCTTATCCTTCTGATTCGCAAATTTTCCCTCCCTCCTCCTCCCTCCCTCCCTTCTCTCTCTCCCTCCCTCTTACTCCCTCTATCCCTCCCTCCCTTCTCTCTCCCTCCCTCTTACTCCCTCCCTCCCTTCTCTCTCTCCCTCCCTCTTACTCCCTTCTCTCTCTCCCTCCCTCTTACTCCCTCCCTTCCGTCTTCCTCACACCACTAAAGCAGTCCCCTTCTCGCTGATTTATATCATCGCGGCGGTTGCCCTGGGGAAAAGGGAGAGAGAGAGGGAGGGAGAGAGGGGAGAGAGGGAGGGGGAGGAGGGAGAGACATCCTTGGGGGCCGCGCAAAGAGAGATCAATGTATACTCCGGAGGGATGCCGAGAAATCCACGAGAGGACGACCACATCCTCATCCCTCCTTTTTTTCTCCCTTTCGTCCTGTTATCCTCTCATCTTCCTCATTCCATCTCTCTCGATTCATTCTTTCTTTTTCATCTCTCTCTTCCACTCATTCCCTTCTCCTTTCGCCCTCTTCCTTCCCACTCATTCCCTTCTCCTTTCGCCCTCTTCCTTCCCACTCATTCCCTTCTCCTTTCGCCCTCTTCCTTCCCACTCATTCTCTTCTCCTTTCGCCCTCTTCCTTCCCACTCATTCCCTTCTCCTTTCGCCCTCTTCCTTCTCACTCATTCTCTTCTCCTTTCGCCCTCTTCCTTCCCACTCATTCCCTTCTCCTTTCGCCCTCAGGTTATTCTTTTTTCCTCTTTTTAAGACAGACATCTCTGTTAATCCTTTTTATTATCTCTTTCTTCGTCTTTTTCTCTCTTCTCTTTTCTATTTCCTGTCTTTAACGTTTGTCTCATCTTTCATTTCCTTTTCTCTCATTCAGCTGTATATTTTTTGCGACCAATCTCAAAAGTTTTTCCATAGGAGATTGAAATATCTATGGCAGTTTCTTAAACATATTCCATTCCACTCCTATGAAATTCATTTTAATATCTCTACGTCTCTCCATCTTTTCTCTTTATCGCGATTCGATGTCCTTTCCCACGAGTAAATCGCTTCTTTCTCCCACTCCCTGGATTACACGCTTAAGGGATCGTTCTTGTGGCGACCTCTCTTTTCCTCTCTCTCTTCACGCTCTCCTCCAATCGGCATTCTCTTTCTTCGCGTGTGGTCCACTCGATTACAAACATAGGTTTGAGCTGTTTTCCTCGCGTGTGCGTGTCCGAGGGAATGAATGCCTTGTGGTCCAATGGAATATGGCCTCTCCGTCGATTTCACCATTGGGTGCGATTTTCATCTAGGGAAATATTAAAAACTCGATCATAACGTGCCTAAGAAAACTGCCTAACATGGATACGATGCTACACTATATTTATGACCATTATAATAAGGTGGCCTAGCATTTTGGCCGTCAATATACAATCATAACCAATATTACAACCGAAAATAGTTTGTTGAAGTTTTTTGCGAGAAATGGCGAATATAATGATAAATTATTTGGGAAAATAACAAATATGTTTACAGTGTAGTTCACCAATTATTGTGTGAGAAAATTAAGTTGTTAATAATGGATCTAATACTAACGTAATTAAATGAGATACCTTGTAAATAAATGTCTGGTTTATTAAGGTAGGTTTTAGGTACACACTACCAAAGCCTTTCTCATAAAGTTCTCATACCCAATTCCTTCTTTTAATGCCTCTGATATACATTTCCTCCTTCTAACTTTGCCTCTTTTCTAACTTTCTTCCTTTATTAAGGTAATAACTATATTGAAATTATCGTAATTTTATTAAATCAACACGTACCATAAGATAAATATATAATTTTACAGCTGAAAATTTATATTTGATATCTTGTCCGTCGATTTCTTAAATCTTATATAATATTTAAACCATCAGATTTTACTATGCGCATTTGCATCAAGGAACGGGCAAAAACTACAGCTTCTATTTGAGAAATATTTCATCCATTTTTATGATAAACATTTTATGAAAAGACAGTTCTTTACTCCGCACTTTCCCTGCACAAAAGAACTCTCGCAGTGAAATCTCTCCATTTAAGGCAGTGGTCTTCAACCTTTTTTGAGTCACCGCCCACTTTTACCATATGTTGTCCTTTGAAATAAGTTCACCGCCCACCCAGTGGCGTAGCGAGGGTTTCTGGCGCCCGGGGCAAAGAATAATTTTGCGCCCCCAGTAGCAAAGCGATTTACGGAGGTAAGGTAACCCTAATACTAGTGGGATTGTCGTTAGATGAGATTACCGAATACGATCTCAGTGGTAATAACAGTGTTTAAAAATTTCTGATTTTATATATTTGATAAAATTAAACTTAAACGCTTCGCTGCTTCTGTGAGAGGCTCCGACCACCCTCATGGGCCTTTCGATTTTACCGCAGCATGGATACATTGTCGCTAATATAGTATGATATGATACTATAGTATTAGAATAGTGCGCTTTTTTATAGAATTTTATTTTTCAGTGTAAAAATTAGAATAGCATTTGGTGAGTTCTTTAACGCCAACCAAAAATCCAAAAACGCCCACTGGTGGGCGCTATCGCCCACCTTGAAGACCACTGATTTAAGGGATCCGAATAACGGCGATGTACGAAGAGATTCACCGAAGCACCAGTATAATCTTTTCGCCATTTCAGATGCGAAGGAAAGAGAGATTCGTATTCCTCAGCAAGTTGAGAGCCTTTGAAAGCGCTTTTAGGTTTTGGTCGATTTGAATGGAAGTGACACGTGAGACAGTTGTTGAGCTCATTAATAACTCCACCTCCTCCTTATTCTCCCTCCCACCACTCCCTTCCTCCCTCTTCCCCTCCCTCCTCTTTTTCTTCTCCTCACTCTTATCCTAAGGCAACCGTATCAGACCCGACCCTACCTTCAGACCGTTCTCCATCACAGACATGTCTGGCCGTGTGGCTACATTACTACAGAACAGTCTGGCGTCGGCTGCCTTGCAATCATGAGCTCTTCAAGTTCCGATGACGATTGGGATGAATATCTGAAAATTCGTCTTTGAAGGGGAAAGGGACAAGGCGATTCTGAGTGCATGATCTTTGGGTACATGAAGAAGGTGAATATTTTAATTTGTTGTGGTAATGTTTATCCCTTTGGTCTCTCCTGCATCAAATATATTAGTATGGATTTATCCATATTAAAACTACAATCGTAATTCCTCACTGACTCTATGGAACGAGTGAAGCCGCCGTGCGTAACCAAGGAAGAGGAGAGTAAGTCTGAAGGAATTCAAACACGTTTGGTTCGTCCAGACAGTCTCTCGCAGAAGCAGCGAAACGTTTAAGTTTAATTTTATCAAATATATAAAATCATAAATTTTTAAACACTGTTATTACCACCGAGACCGCATTCGGTAATCTCATCTAACGTCAATCCCACTAGTATTAGGGTTACCATACCTCCGTAAATCGCTTTGCTACTGGGGGCGCAAAATTATTCTTTGCCCCGGGCGCCAGAAACTCTCACTACGCCACTGGGTGGGCGGTGAACTTATTTCAAAGGACAACATATGGTAAAAGTGGGCGGTGACTCAAAAAAGGTTAAGACCACTGAGCTAGATGAATCGCTTTACATTGATGCTATTGGAGTAGTATAAATTTACGGCGCACGAAATCCGCCGCAGCTGTCCTACTTCGTTGTACTGAAGCTAATAAGACAAATGGAGGTTGGGCTTACCAAATAAGAGGAATTCGAACATCATATGCGGAACATGAATCTGAGGGGAAATCTGCAGATTGAAAAAGTAAATAAATCGGCGACAATTTTGCTAGTAGGTTTACTCGGATATTAGGAGTTCCTTTTTGCTCGCGCTCCCGCGGGTAAAACAGGCTTCTTTTCATTTCTTAGACCAGAGTTTCCCAAATTGGGGTCCGCCGAGGTTTTCCTGGGGGTCTGCGAATTTTTTTGGGCATTTACAATGTTTTTCTATAATATAGATACAAGAAAATATCCCAACGACACTTATACAGAGGCGAACAAAAAGCGACATATGTTGTTATTTATGGTATCAGTTTTCTGAGAATATCTTTTGTATATCAATAAATGGTTGACTACTACACTTCTTTTCTAGTGGCTTGACTATGAATGTACACACGTGTCATTCTTTCACTATCTTCTTGTTAAGACGTTGCACTATCCTTTGTACAAATGTCCGCTGGGTTTCAGTTGTTTATTTGTGAAAAAGTAAGGGTATTATTTAAATAAGGAGCTTGGTATCAAAAGTAGAAGAATTAATCAGGCAGGAAAACGTATAGTTGATAAATGAATTAGAATACTTTTGAACTTATAAAATATGTATAATTCATTGTAAATTGTAAATTTAAACTTTTGTTTAAAAATTTCATTTCCATCTAATCCTAGCTGGGAGAGCCCTTGAAAAGATGGAAAATATAATGCGAGTCCGCTAACCATAAAAGTTTGAGAACCGCTGGATTAGACAATTAGTACAAATATAATTGTTGTATTATTAAAACGTAAGTAAGGTGAACATTGATGTCCACGTTGTCTGGTAATGAAATATGGCTTTTCGCAGAGAACAATTAATTAATTAAAATGAGATGCATTGATATTCACGTTCTCTCCATGACCCTCCAGTTGAAGGTTTTACTGACAAAAGACGAAGGCATTTATTGGTCGTTGTACATGTCACGGCGTCTTTTAAATTTATGACGAAGGAAATGAAGTTCGAGAATTATTATCTCAAGACTAGGTTCATTTCAGGGCGGCAGAGATTCATTATCTACCGGAGTCTTTATAAAGAAAACGGCAGTCTGGATCACAAGAGAGTCTTCCATTGGATTTAGTAAAATATCCAGGCGCTTGTACCTTGCGAGTGAGCTTACGTTTCTGATCCATTTTAGCGAGGCTTCTATAAGGGAAACTCCCGCTTTTCCTCTTTATCTCCATCTTCGCCCCCTTTCTTCCTTTGCCTAACTCGCTTTCGACCTTTTCATTCAGTTGACCACCTTTCGACGGTCGAAACTCGGACGATGGTGATTACGGACGGGGGGCGGTTCGGCCCCTCGCGGGAGATACGGGCCCCTCCGACGCGGGATCCCTTTGTAATATCCTTCTCTCTCTCTCCTCCCTCTACCGACTGGACAAAATCCACCGGAAAGGAAGAGCGTGCGAGAGCGGAAGGACCTCCATCCACTCTCCACGCCCAAATGGTAATTTAGCTTAACGGCGAGGGGTGAAGGGCCTCATTAAATGAAGAGGACGAGAGAGGGAGAAGGGGAGAAAGAGAGGGTCAAAGGACTGGCAGAGAGAGAGCAAGATAGAGAACGATAGCAATACGATAGCGGTGATGGAGAAAGTGAGATACAGCTTACATTCGGATATGTTTTGGAATTTTTAATATAATTTTTTAGCACACAGCGTTTCATTTATGGCTGTCTTCGCGAGGAAAGATTACTTTAGTGAAATCTATTCTATATCACTGAATCGAATAAAAAGCCAAAGTAGCTAATCCGCTAATGTAAACTCCCTCGGAATTCTCTAATTCATACGTTTCTTAATGCGTCAGCCAAATAATCCATCACCGAATGAAGAGATCTTAGTGTAGTTAAAAGAGCTGTGAAGGAAAGGGAGGTTGTTGGGAGTTGGGACGGGAGCAACCAACACAACCGAATTTAAGAACCCTCTGGCACGCAACTTTCGTGGCTTTAATGTCAACAGGTATGTTGCATGAGTAGATTTGGGAACGATGAAGATAAGACTAACGATGGACGTAATTGAGTGATTGGAATATGGATAACAAATTCCATACTTAAAAAAGAACAAAACGTATTAATTAAATTCCACGGAAAGTCGAAGCATATAATAATTTAATCTGACATTTTATTGCTTGGATAGTACAAATATATCACTCCCCATTAGACGAAAAATTATCCAATTTGTAAAAATTAAAGATTTCTCTAGAAATAAAACTATGCTGGAAATGAACCAGCTAAAACCATAAGCGTTTTTCAGATATCATCAGCATTATTTTAAATATGGTCTCAAAGAATTTCAGCGTGAATTGTGTTACAATAAACGTGGTTTTAAGCGAAAACCAAGTCATGACAAGAGAAAAAAGAATCGACATGTAAGATTGGAAGGAAGGCTTGGATTCATAGACTGTGTTCACAGTTGCTTTGGATCCAAAGGCATCCTGATCAAAATCCTCATGTTTAATGAGTGACGTAGATTTTTCTGCATTCAATTCCAATATTTTGTAAATAATTATGAGAATCAGGGCAACAAAATGAAAGCCTAGTAGAAGAGAAAATGGAAAGAGGAAAAAAGAACGGCTTAGAATGGAGAATGACTAGATCAGCGGTTTCCAATCTTTTTTACATGACTTCCACTAAACCTTCGCGCCCCCCAATTATTTTATTAATATGAATTCAACCCGGTACACGGTATTTAATATTATTATTCATCTGCATTTTATTGGATATTTTGTAATAAATTTTTCTCATATTTTATTATACAAATATTTTGTAACAAATCTGTATTATTGTTCTTGATCAACCAACGCGTAATTATTTTACAGAATGTATCTCTGCATAAGTATCATTATAATGAAAAATACGCATAAAACATAAGATTAAATAGAAAAATTCTAAATGAAAAAACATTATTAAATATAATATATGTAGTACTTTAATTAACAATTACAATATGTTTGTGTAAATAATGCTTTTCAGCTAAAATTCACAAAATCCTGGGTTTTATCTGAGGCAAACTACATTTCCCTTTTCAATCAAGAAAATGTCTGAAAAAGATTCCGAATTACACGAGTATAATTACAGCCAAATTATGTAAGCAACTCGTATTATAGAGATTCTTACACACAGTATGCGTGGAAATCAAATTAGAATTAGCTTTTTAGGGTTAACATTTCAATATTAAAAATCACGATGGAATTCAATCTTAGAAATATCTCCGAAAAAAAATTAAAAACAGCCTTAAAAAGAACTTCATTGAATTGACAAATATTTACTAAGAAGTCGAAAAATTTAACATTAGTAATTTTTACAGATTTTGCAACACGGAAAATAATATTTGGTAGTTAATTAAAAGAAATGAAAAAAGTTTTGAAAACTGAGAAGGACTGCCGGTGGACCGCATATAATTGATTAGTGAGCCGCATCCGACCCGCGGGCCGCAGGTTGGACACCCATGAGGCAGTGGGATGTCCTTCTACCCTACTAGAGGCTACAGCCATCACCAGTTTGGGAACAAAACCGAAAGACAGCACGAGCCGGCAATGCGACACTCACGGACGCATGAGACATGCACAAGAAAACGCACGGGAAACTGAGAATAGAATGGATTTTGGAAGCGAGTGAAAGTGATCCGGAGAGCCACTGATGTGCGTGTGGGCGTAGTAAGGTTCCAGCAATTAGAGAGAGAGGGAGGAGGGGGAGGGAAGGGGTGGGAGAGAGGAGTGGGAGAGAGGAAGGAGTGGGAGAGAGAGGAGAGGGGAAGGAGTGGGAGAGAGGAGGGAGTGGGAGTAGAGAAAGACGGGGGAAGAGGAAATACTGACGTAAGAGAAACAGACGAAAGAGATAAAGGTAATTATAGAAGAAAAGAATAAAGGAAAATCAATAAAGTGAGAAGAGGATATTTTAAAAATAAGAAGGGAAAATAGATGTGACGCGAGAGAGAGAGAGAGGCAGAATGCATATGAGAAAAGTAACGCTTAGAGAGGGAAATGGAGATGAAAGGTATGGAAAAGAGATGGAGAGAAATATAGAGAGATAAAGAAATTCGAATCACTCAAAAAGAATACATACGTCAAAAGAGGTCAACATTCAATAAATGTTAAAGTGAAAAAAATGGCAGGTGAATAAATCGAAAAATAAGAGGAAAAGGATGGAAATGAAAGGAAAATAAAAAGTGAAGAAGAGATTTGAAGATGAAAAATGTGGATAAAACTAACGAAAGATTAAAATCAGAAGAGGTGAAGTGGCGAAGGAAAAAATGAGGTTTGGAGATTGAAAGAATGGCGTAGTATAAAGGGAGAGAGGTGAATGAAGAAGAGAGAGAGAGAGAGAAAGTGAAGCAGGAGGCAGAAAAGGAATACGGAGAGAGCGAGAGGAGAGTGTATTTGGAGTGGAGAAAGGAGGGGGAGAAAGTGGGATGGGGAGAAAGTGGGACGGGGAGAGGGGTGGAGGGGGAGAAGGTGGGTGTGGGTCGGGGTGGGTTGGGATCGCTGGTTCCTCTAGGAAAATGAGTCAACCGCGTGAGGCGAATGCGAGATCCGGGCATACGAGGCTCACCAATCGATCCCTCCCTCTCCCTTTCCCATTCTCCCTTTCCCATTCTCCCTTTCCTATTCTCCCTTTCCCATTCTCCCTTTCCCATTCTCCCTTTCCCATTCTCCCTTTCCTATTCTCCCTTTCCCATTCTCCCTTTCCTATTCTCCCTTTCCTATTCTCCCTTTCCCATTCTCCCTTTCCCATTCTCCCTTTCCCATTCCCCCTTTCCCATTCTCCCTTTCCTATTCTCCCTTTCCCTCCCAACTCCCTCACCACAACTAACCTTTCCCCGTAAACCATTCTCTTCTGTTCATCTCCTGACGTCTTTCCCTTGGGCATTAAGCAGCGCCGCAGGTGCTACACCTCAGACGGCTTGGCGTCGGTATACGCCGAAGGGAATGCCGATGGGTTGGGCTGCCGCAGCGACGTCTCACGAATAACGGCTTCTTTTAGTTTTAAGGAAAAAGGGAAGGGAAAGAGAGGGATTAAATAGGACACATTCGCAGACAAATCCGAGGGATAATTGCGGCTGGAGTTGTGAGCGGATTATATGTCGCGTTAGGTAAGAGTGGGAGTAAGGAAATAGGGAGTGAGTAGGGAAATAGGGAGAGAGTAAGGAAATAGGGACAGAGTAGGGAAATAGGGACAGAGTAGGGAAATAGGGAGAGGGAGAGAGAGAGAGAGAGGAAGTGAGAGATAACAAGATATCCACCTTTTTTATGTCGATGTGGATCGATTCGACCCGTGGGGCGATAGGGGAGGGAGAAGGGGTCACAGTGCAACAAGAACACTGTGTTAATCTCTCGGACTGAGATTCGAAATCCGGTCTCAAACAGAGCGCGCCGCCTCCATCCATCTTGAAATCTCTCTCACACACACAAAAAAGATTCGCACGCAACTCTTCCTTTGATTATTTCACCACATTCGCCACCCTTCCCTTCCCTTCCCTTGTCCGTCCGTCCGTCCGTTCTTCGCCTTCTCTCATTTAACCATTCCTTCCCTCCTTAAGTTCCTTCCGCTCCTCTTTTTCTCTTTCTTTCTCTCTTGCTTCTCAACAGACACACTCCGATTTTATTCCAATAATTATTTCTTCTCATTAGACCACTTCGAGAGCTAACAAGAGACACTTTTGATTTCGTGCTGAGCGGTATCTCATTCATAACACGGATTAAAACACGAAATAATATTTTTAGAATCATAAAAAAGATATACTTTATCATAAACCACATACATAAAAATTATATATATATTCAAGACAGTTCAGAAGCGATAGAATCGTCGTTTCAAGGTTAAAATGTCAAAAATTAATATTATAGCCATTTATCCGAAGAAATTATCTCTTAACGATATTTGACCTTTTAAGTGATATTATAAAGTTTTTAATTTCGATTTGATTTCATGGATTAAAAATAGAGTGAAAAACACAGAACAAAATCAACACAAAATAGCCCCTGCAATAAATAAACCAGACAAAACAACATTTTTCGTGAAATGTTGTTCAATCTACTTCTAAAATTTGTTAAAGAATGTTCCCTCATTTCCCATTGTGACATTATGGGTCCACCTCTTCCTCTCTCTACCCTCTTTCTCTCCTATACCTCTCTTAATAAAGTCATTTGTCTGTCTGTCTGTCTAAATAACACTATCAAATTCCATTTGTAACCTTTTCCAAATTTCTCTTTCTTCGCAATCGTCTAACACTTGACAAAACTCCTCCTTGACGCATTCACGTCTTTTCTCTTCTATTTTCCAAGCTTTCACTAAAAAATAACCAAGTTATCGCTTTTAATAGTGACATTAACGTTTTTCCAAACAAATTCAGTTATTTTATTATGTTTAAAGTTATATTAATAGTAGTTTGAGAAAATAATCATTAGAAAGACATAAAAAACGGTTATTTATCCGGTCAATTATGAACCTCAGGCAGTTTACAGCGTGCGTCTGGACATCGCGGCAAACTCCTGAACTAGCGTACGACACGTAATACGTACGATCGACGGATTAATGAGCGATGTGGATTAGCGACCGCAGCGCCGCCGCCGCCGTCTCACCGAATCTTCCGACATAATCCATGTCTTTATGAGGACGAGTGTTTCCATTTGCAGATATCGACGCAAAGTGATCGAGGCCTCCGGATTAAATCGTTCATTTTTATGAATTAAAGAAGTTAATCCGAATGAAGAATTTCAATGTTAATGGAAACGACTTCAATTTAAAGGTTTGGCCAAGAGTTGGTTATTTTCCTAAGTAGTCAGCCGAAAGTAAAACATTTCTTCCATTCTTCTTCGATCAGTTTTATGTAGTATCCACCATCTTTAAATCCTCACAGGCGAGAAAAGAAAGCGGCACCAACGATTCTCCTTGTTTCACGGGGTTAACAATGATTATAAGTATCAAAGAGTGATAATAGCTAATACGACACTCTTAATATACATATATTATATTTTATATTTACATCTTGTTTTTCCTTAAACATGGAAACATTTTAAGCGTCTTCGTCGCAATTAGCTCCCACGCCCAATCATGTCTCAAATCACGACTCCCTCTGCCACCCTCAAGGACGAACATGCGCAGCTTTAGACCCAATGCCAAAGCCAAGTCGTCCGCCATGCCGTCAAAGGATCGGGATCCGTCCATTACGTAACGATGACGTCAGCCTTCGAGGCGGTCTTATCCTTACGGTGCGGCGTCGAAGGCTTTTGATAATTCCTAGTTTTGCCGAGAGCTCATATTTCTGAGATTTCAGGGAGAAAATGAAAGGGGAAGAGTTGGAAGTGATGAGAGAGAGAGAAGAGAAGAGGGAGAGAGAGAGAGAAGAGAGGAAACAAGGGCCCGATTTGGGAGCGCGAGAGAGCGAGTCGTTCGCTCGCCGCCGTCGAGAGGCCCAGTAATGGCATCAGAAAGACAAAAGAAGGCGGCGAGGCGACGCGTTTAGCTCTCGAAACAGCGAGAGCAGCATTGTGGTGTTAAATGGGAAAGGGGAAGGCCTCCGGTGAGTGGGAAAGTGGACGGTGAGTTGGGTCACTCTCTCTCTCTCTCTCTTTATCTCTCTTTCTTAGTCCTTAACTCGTGCGTCGCTAGAGCAGTCACAAAAGAGCGGCTCGGCTTGTCTCGACGACGGCTCGATTTTTAAACGCCATTTTAAATTATATTCTAATAAGGACACTTTAAAGCGGAACTAGCGTGCCGAGGAGAATTCGCATCGAGTGAGTTACGACTTCCATACATAAACACAAAGGGAAGTTTTTTTTCCTAAGGAAGGTATTTATCGGTCTAATTTATATAAATGAAAAATTCTGCATTATAAATGGAGTATTATTCATTAATCTGGACGACTCACAATTACGTTTGTGACTTGTACGCAGAAAATAATTTATTTGCCGAAAGTGTGCACTGCAACTGTTTACCATTCGCTAGTAATTACAGCTGTCCGAAGTTTCTCATCGGAAAGAAACATTACGAGCTGTTACAATAAAATATTTTAAAGTTTTGTTTAGGTTTTGCATAAAAATTCGATATTTACCGATCTTCCTTTCCAAACTTTATAAAATATAAATCAATGGTTGCCTATTTCTACAAATTTCATTAATCTTAGCTTAGGTCATGTTTCTACACCATTTTCTCTATCTTCTAATATGAAACTATCAATCTATCTGTAATAAGTTTAACAACTTCTAATATCATCGTTAATTTAAGTATTTAATTCATAGAAAAAGCGAAACAGGCAACGAACTCAAAAGACGTAATTGATCGTTAGGGCGATGTCGCCTCTCGGTTCTTAAATATCCAATCTCCAGTTACGATTCCACCGAAAAGAGAAAAAATGGCGTTAGAGAGAGAGAGAGCGTGTGTTAACGAAAAAAACAAAAGTCCGCGCAGCAGAAATAGTGAGTGACCCGTGAAATTGCACTCATTTTAAAATCGCAGCGTCACCTGGTGTGCACAAGCGAGCGGATATGACAAGTCCATCCGCAGCGTTGCGGTCGGCAGGACGAAGGCGTTTCCTACAACGGCGCAGAAGAGGAGAAATGAAAGGGAGTGGGAGAGGGAGGGAGGTAGAGAGAGGGGAGTGGGAGAGAGAGAGGGAATTAGAAGGGAGTGGAGGGTGAATAGCAAGCGAACGAGCGAGTGTCGCCGCCGCGCATTCCGCTTGGAATGAGATTTCTAAAGAGTATGTGTGAGTGAGAGAGGAAAAAAGAGAGTGGAAGGGTGGAAGGCAGGAAGGAGTCAGTCAGTCGGGGGAATGTGGAGAGGGGTGAGGGGGAGGAGGGGGAGAGGAGAGATAAAGTAATATAGGTGGAGGGGAAGAGGTTGAAGAAGGTAGACGGAGATGCAGGCCGAAGGGAGGCGGAGGCGGAGTGAGGCTGAGAAAGAGGAGAGAGTATAGAGCAGGGGTTCTTAACCGGGGGTATCCATACCCCTTGGGGGTATGGGAACCAAATAATGGGGGTATGGGACTCGATCTCTGAACAATTAAAAAAAACGTTTTTGTTAGATTAGCATAAACTATCACCGTTATCAATATGGATTGAGGCGGCGAGGCCGCTAACCAAGCTATTGACATCTTTTGAAGTCATACGAGTACCTAATAGGGCTGGTGATGATGATGATTTCGACAGTCTGGCGAAGGGGGCATATTGGGCAATCCATTGGGGGTCTGTAATCGTAAAAAGGTTAAGAACCCCTGGTATAGAGTGATGGAGGAGGAACGCGAAGTTAGGGATGAATGAAGTAATCCTCGATTGGGGAAATAAGAAGCGATAAATAAAGCGAAAAGGGAATAAAATTTAAGGAAAAAAAGAGTAAAGAAAGTTTAAGAAGGAAGACATTGATAGGCAATCTGCTTAAAATAATTCTAATTTGTGGAAATAATCTTTTCCTCGAAGGTGATAAGACAGAGAGAGATTTTAATTGGAGTGCGGTGAAATGTCGCTCTCTTACGGACGATTTTAGCGTTGTAATGTATGCACATACAAAAGTATCTATGTAAAGGCCGTCAAAAACACGAGACTTCGATTTTTCATTCAGA
The DNA here is from genome assembly GCA_036926305.1 of Uropetala carovei. Taxonomy (NCBI): domain Eukaryota; kingdom Metazoa; phylum Arthropoda; class Insecta; order Odonata; family Petaluridae; genus Uropetala; species Uropetala carovei. The sequence goes on along the minus strand of JAXCHB010000243.1, from coordinate 175,254 downwards.
CGCTGAGTGAGGGCAGCGTGCTCTCGCAAATTCCAACATTTGAAGATTCATCCGATACATCTGTATCACAATTTTTATCGTTCGAGTGAAATCGTTAAATAAGCTTACGCCAATTCAGCAGTATACTTACGTATAGAAAGATTGAGAGAAGCGGAAATTGCCTATGTGGAAAGGTTTACAACAAATTTACGACGTCCCCATTTTTTGTTTGCAGTTTTGTGTGCGCATAGCACTTTGGTCAAAGATGGCTCTCTTTCATTTGGCGTGTATAAATGGAATCGATCTTTGTAGCGGGAAAACAGCTATTGGGCGCCAAAAGATTTTGAATCAAATCCAATGGCCGCTACATGTGATAGGCTTTAATGAAAAATGCGATAAAATCGTACATCACATAAAATGCATGGGAAACCTTTTCATGATACTCAGTGATGTAATACAAAGTTCGAAAAGATGCTGCATGTACAAGAGGAAGGAAAAGAGAGGGAGGTGAAAGAGCGCCTCGTGCCCTATGAATAATTCAATTGGTGTTCCATACGCCCTTAAAGGATGGCGTGCACGATTCCATGTTTGAAGAGTTTGTATTCGCCATGGAGAGAGAGCGCCAAGGAACGCCGAAAGGATCCTTTAAATGCAACCTATATAGATGCTGCGAGCGTTTTAAGGCTTCGGCCTATGGATAAAATATGGAGCTATTATAGAGAAACGATATGACGCGACGGAAAATCTTAGAATAGATGGGAAAATATGGTCATGAACTACATACTGATCAATGGAATGGTTTGTAGTCTGTAATGGTATCGGCCGCACTGTTAGATAATTTCTCGAAAATAAACGAGTCATCTATTAATAGTTACATGTATGCATTTCTGGCTAATCAGCATCTTGGACTATTATAGACATCCTTCCAAACCAGGCGCACACACACACACACACAGAAGGGAACCCGATACGGGCATAGTCTTTACGAAAAGCGCCAAGGATGGAATGAAGGAGGTCAACTGCTTAAAACGACGGAACGCTGACATGCGTGCTCACCGCATATTAAACAAGAGACGTGGTGATTCCAGGATGAAAAATCTGACCTCCGCCGGATTTGAACCCGGGACCACTTCGAAGAAGGCCCACACTCTAGCCACTCCACCGTCGCAAGAGCAACAGTGAGAAAGAGCCGTTTTGTTAAAATGATGTCTACGTTACACAAATTTGAAGCTTATGTATTTCGTAAAAAAGAAAAATAAATAAGAAATACGCGTAGGATAAAAAATCACAATGCGCTATTATTACGATAATAAAAGACAATGAAAATGCGAAGAAGTGAGAGAGAAAATAAGATACCGAGAAGAGGAATTCGGAGGAAGGGAAAGAATCGCTATAAAAATATATAAAGGAATATAAAACAAAGAAAGTTTGATGAAAATACGGAAAAAGAGTATAAGAAAAATAAAATAAATTTTCATCACATTATAAAAAGTTTCCGGAATGAAATACGATTTAGAGGGTTATAGGAGATGAAATACAAAACGAAGGGGGGGAGAGAATTACGTAGATGGAGGTAGAGAAACGAATGAGATATATTAAATTCAGTGAAGGGAATGTGACGGAAAGAGGAATAAAGAGAAAAGAGAAAGAGAAGACAGAGATTGAGAGAAGGTAAAGATAAAAAAGCTGAATAAGAGAGAGAGAGACCAAAATGCAACCCTCCGACAATCAATGCTGTTGCCAATGGTTTCCTCAGGAGGACGCATTCCTCTTTTCCCTTGGAAGCACCTTCTTTCCTCTCTTCCACTTCCTCTCTCTCCTTCCTTCTCATCCCCGCAGGCCACTCCTTACTCTTCCCCTACCTCAACATTTTCCACAGTTGTGAAATGTCTCGCCGAGCATTGACCACGATTGTTTGAAAAGGAACTCTGGCTAAATTCGAGAATCTCATTCGCATTCGAAGAATCTGAAGTATTCATAGGTAAAATCGTAGAATCTTAAGGGAAATATAGATAATAAACAGGCAGGTTTCGATACTTTCTTTAAAGAAATAATGAGCCCAAATAGATATTAATTTCAATATATTAGTTTCTAACTGTGGACAACTGTGTAAAATGGTGCAGTTTTTATTATCATTTTTGCAGAAATAGCATAAATGTTAACTACCATGAAATGCAACCTAAATACCCAAACCTCTAATTTAGCACAAAGTAGCAGTTATTCGTATTATTTCCCCAACATACATAATCTCACATGTAATTTAAAAATGCACTTTATCTTGTCCGCTTACAGTGATGAATATTCAGCTCTAAATCTTATTTAAAATCATTTCCAATATTACCGCGGTGAATCGAGCGTGTTAATCGCGATAACTCTTTAAACTTATTCTCAGATACAAAATTTTTTTACATCCGTGACATTTACATTGACCTATAAGAAATTGTGATGCAGAATTTGAGAATTAATTTATACTGCAACCAAAGCACATTGAACAAGATTCATAAAGAAATAATAAATACATAAGCGGATTTTTTGTTAAAAATCGCTAAAAATGTACGAACAAAAATGCCACTTGTACAGAAATATTCTTATGCAATTTCAGAAAACTTTGTAAGCGAAATACTTTAAAAGAACCATCATACACACATGCACGCACGCACATACACACGCGCGCGCACGCACGCACGCACACTCGCACACACACGTATATATACACGGTGTTTCAGAATTCAGTGCCGTAACTCACAGGATGGATTCTATGATAAAAAAGAAACAAAAATTTTCATATAGCCATGGGTCCGATTTTGTTTCTCTTAAGAGAAGTAACTAAAACAATGTGAAAATAAAACGCAACGGTAGTAGTGTTAGTAGGCATTTATTTGTACCTAAACGTTTACAGTAGGTGTTCAATGTGATTATCATTCATCTGCACACATGCTTCTGCTCGTCGAAGGAGAGATTGGTGCACTCACTCGAAAATTCCTGACTGACTGCGAACTATGTGACAAGCTTCAGTTCTTGTATGGAGTTTACTTCCGTTTCATACAACAGACACTTCAAAAACCCCCAGAGGAAAAAGTCTACGGGATTTAAGTCTGATGATCTTGATGGCCATGTAACATTACCTCCCCGTCCTATCCATCGTTGCGGAAACCTCTTATTCAAGAATTGTCTGACACGAAGTCTGTAGTGGGCCGGTACTCCATCATGCTGGAACCACATTTTCTGGCGTACAGTTAATGGTACATTCTCCAGCATTACTGGCAATTCTTCTCTTAGAAACTGTTCGTAATCTTCACCTGTGAGACGTTCCGGTAAGCCGTGTGGACCAAGAAGATGATCACCTACAATGACTGCCCAGATGTTGATTGAAAATTCCTGTTTATGGCGCATACTTCTCATTTGACTTGAGTTTTCTTCGGTCTATATGTGTGCATTGTGTAAATTGTGTATCCCTCTTCTTGCAAAGCACGCCTCGTCCGTAAACATCACACAAGTGGTGAAAAGAGGATCGGATGCAAGCTGACGCAGCATCCATAGACAAAACTGTTGCGGCAGAGGGGCATCTGCTGGTAATTATGCTTGCACTCGCTGGAAGTGATATGGACAGAGTAGCTGCTCTCGTAAAATCCTCCATACGCTCACATGCGAGATACCAATCGTGGAAGCCGTACGACGAGTGCTGATATTGGTCTGCATTTCAACATTGTGAAGAATACCCTCTTCCATGTCTGCTGTTCGACGATGACGTTGACGGCCTGCATTGCCCCGTTGAGGACGGAAAGTGCCGTGTTCGCGTAAGAGGCGATGGACAGACTGAAAAGTCCGCCTGTTTGGCTAACGTCTGTTAGGGAATCGTTCGGAATATCGCCGTCGTGCGGCTTCTGTTTTGCCTTGCACTTCACCATGCACGAAATGCATGTCTGCATATTCTTCAAAGGTGACGTCCATGTTGTTCTCGGCGACACTACACAGTTCACGTTGATAACTAACCATGGGATGAGTCAGCAGCGAGTTGTCTACGACGAGGAATACTCAAACCAACACGCATTGGCTGAAGAAAACCTCCTTTATCTCTTAAGGGGAACGAAATAGGACCCATAGCTATATGAATATTTTTGTTTGTTTTTTACCATGGAATCAACCCTGTGAGTTACGGCACTGAATTCTGAAACACCCTGCATATATACATATAGATCATGTTAAATTCAAGCCTATTCGTGGGTGATAAAAAGCTATCGATTGATGTCGAGTTTTCTTTCTAGGAATATCATTAAAAATAAAGCTTCCGTTTAAGCGAAGAGGAAATTGAGATTGTTTTAAAGAGGATAATTATGAAGGAGAAGTTAGGATGAATCATGGTTCCATCAAATTCAACAGTCAAAGGTAACAACTCCTCAAATGTCACGACTAATGAATTTCTCAAACAGAAAAACGAAAACACGAAAGTCAAAACAAATTAAACTTCGCAATGTCAAATTAAATTGAATGTAATTACCGAATCAAATTCCAGTGCGTTACACGTGCCTTTCGTAAAACTAACCTCTTCTTTAAAAGCTTCTCTGTGAATCTATGAGAACAAACTCAAAATAAACAATAAGATTACGTAAGATGTACTTGCCATTTTCGTCGACGCCTGCGTCATTATGGCGATCCTTTCCGAGTCAATATCCTTCCTCTTTCTTCGCATTTCCTCCACAATTTCTTAAACCCCTCCTGGTTTACCTTCCTCTCCCATTCTCTCTTTCAATCCAAGATCCTTGCACCCTTCGGCGCCCTCTTCACTCACCACCCTGCGATATTAACGCCCTCGCGCCATTAAATGTCGCGTAAAACCTCTCTCACTTTCTCTCTCTGGAGTTTTATGGACGAACGAAGAAGAAATAAACTGGAATTCTTCTCACTCCAAAAAAGAGCCACTGCATCGCCATATGGAACGGAGAATGGATTTTCGAATCCATTCTTCAAACGTCACCGCAGTGGCGCTCGCGTCGCCCTCGTGCATTCCACCCACGTTCCGAGTTTCGTGTCCTGCTTTCGATTCCACGCCAAGAGTTCGACACCTGAATCTATCAAAAGACCGTGAATGGGCGCTTTGTGGAGCGCTGTGCTCCATAAAAATGCATTAAAAATCGTCCTTCGCAGCGCAGATTTCTCTGGAATCAAGCGGAAAGATTTACGCATCGACACGTATCAAATCGTGGAATACATCGTTAAAGAAACGACCTATCAAGTCAAGAGTATTTCCGAGGCGGTGCAATATTTATTCATGAATTTGAGCTTCGGATGAATATTTTCGCGCTTCTGTTATTTACAATGGATTGATTATTATTCTGACCCAATTCTGCCATTTTTTCTGTAGATGAAAATGTTTTCGGATATACTTAAGAGTATGTAATGCGATTCATTTTCTTCGGTAACAAATGAATACAGAAGAGGCTCAGTTCGAACATTTCACCATAGCTATTTGTCATTTATTGATACGCGACGTATCGTATCAATTAGATTAATCCTTATATTAGTACATTTTTTGCTTTTATTTATTTGATTTTCTTTGGGAATAGAATTATCATTAAAGGAGCATACATTATCAAATATATTCACTATCATTTTTAAATTTTACCGAGGTTGATAATGATGGCGATAGCCTCTTTTATGACACATTTTCAGAGGTTTCAAATCGTTGTTTTCTTTAATTTTGAGTAAAGATAACTGATCCCGAAGGATTAAAGACGACAGAAAATGAGAAAATTGTGTGAAAATGACGTCCAATTCAAATCAAAATTTGTCATTTCATGAGGTTATATCAAACGAGCGTTCTGGTAATTAGCTTTGGTGATGAGAAATGTTTAAAAATAAACAAATCTATTCCCAAAAAAAGAATGCACTTTGAGTAAAAAAAGAAAGTTATAAAAATAGATATGATCACATAAAACATTAATGAAAAGTACTTTTTAAATTCCGAAAAGCGACCGAAATCTTCGTCTTGAGTTTCCCATTGAATGCAGGCGACATTAATTATCTGCTAAGTAAAACCAGTTTTTTTAGGAGAAAGCAATTAATTGTTTGTCTTTAAAATTACCGCAGAAGGTGCAATTTCGCTTAAACCGTAAGGAAGGATTTCAGAAAAATGAATAACAGCTTTAAATGACTTTATCCCACATAAAAAAAACAAATTCCAATTACCGCATACAGTTTCTTTCTCGTTAATTTAAAAAATAAATGAATTTTAACAAATACATAGCGACGTGATAATCGCATAATTTCACGATACGCTGTTCCACATCAAACTGTTCGTGAGATATTTTTGCCTAACAGGTAATTAAAGAAGAGTTTTCAAAATAACTGAATGAATTACGCTTTTCACTCATGATTAAGGAATGATAATTTATCCGGAAAATTAAAAGTCACGTCCTGCACTTTATCATAAGTTAACTGAAGTAATTAAGTTTATCATAGATAGATGCTTCTTTATTTTAGTTGAATGGTTGCAAATAAAAAACGATAATGCCAAAGAATTTATCGAAGGTTACCTTGGATGACGCGAAAAATATGATCGCTTCTAAGTCATAACACTATTCATTTCAGTAGTGCATATGTTTCTGCTGCACACAGAAATAGGCTAAAATAAAAATTTTTAATTATTACGTGTCTTATATTTCTAATGAAAAAGAACAAGTCTTCACAATGAAGTGTAAATAAAAGTCGACTTCTTGGATTAAATCTTAGTTCAAGGAAAACCTAATATGTAACGATGGACAAGACTTGCTCCATGTCGTCATAATATGAATTGCGTCGAAACCATAAATTTGAAGCATGATCAAGAAACAAAAAATGGAAGAGATTTCTCTCGGTTCCGAATGTTTTTCCTTGAGCAATTCCTGACCTACATATTCTTCATCTTATTTCTGTTAGAGCCGCAAAATTACTTTCCCATCTCATTAGACAGGACAATTGTCTACGAGCCGAGTCCGGCGGAATGTCTTCGGTGAGACCTTTGACTCGCTCTATTCTAAATTAAAGCAGCTTCCCTAGGGGGAATGCGAATTTTGTACTCCGAGAAAATGAAGCTCAGGAGATCATTATGCTCCGGATTAAATGAGGATAGGAAAGGAGGTGTCACACCTTTTGCAATATCACTAGAAACTCTCTCGTCATAATTACTTTTGTGAGATTTTTAGGATAGTTGGGGCATTCTATAATATTCCCCTGGAAAACGTGTGGACAGAAGCTCAAACGCACTGTAATTTAAAAGAAATATTTTTGACGGAGGCATTATTTAATTTAATACGGGCAATTGCCCATTTAAACAGTATACAAAAACTCACAATACATAATATACTAACAATAATTATTTAAAAAATCACATTAAAAACCACTTATTTTATCTTCTAAATATCACATTATCTTGCCAATCCTCATTATACATACAAGAAATGTAATGGTACATTAGCAAACTAGTCTTGAACATTATAACACAACTAACATAAGTGCCCGTTGAATTTCAACGGGTTTAATGAATCTAAATTTTCGTCAATGCAACGTAAAAATCGCAAGAATAAAATTGTGCACTGTTTTAACCATCGAATATTTCTATATTATAAGTCTGTTTTAATTAATTAACTAAAATCTCAAAGAAATTCCTTGCGAATAAAATAGTACCTTTCTTTCTACTAAAATAGCCATTGTTATTAGTTTTAAATTGATTATAGCATTAGGATTTCAATTTCATTAAATAAGCAGAATTCCGGTTCCAAAAAATTGGTCCAATCTTCAATTGCCTCTGATAATACTTTAAATAGATTTTGGAATATAATGTACCTCAATATCGTTTATCGTCTGCTCAGCACTCTTGCCTTCTCATTTTCCGAATCAACCACTTTCACCTGTTTTAAATGGATTTCAAAATTAGAAGAGAACTTGATTGAATTCAGTTAAAATAACCACATAACAAACTTCTTATTCCAAAGAAAATCCTTTTATAATATGCAATGTTAACCTAGAATTCATTCATTCTGAAAAGTGAATAGAAGTGCCATGTAGGTACATATATTTCTTTCAAACTAAAATAGCCACTCTTCACAGATTTTAATGGATTAATGCTTTAGCATTTCAATTTCATTAAATAAGCAGAATTCCGGTTCCAAATAATTGGTTCAATCTTCAATTGCCTCTGATAATACTTTAAATAGATTTTGGAATATAATGTACCTCAATATCGTTTATCGTCCGCTCACCACTCTGGACTTCTCACAATCAGTTTCCGAAACAACAACTTTCAATACATACTTTTAAATTGATTTTTGCTTTGAAATATACTTGAGTCACTTCAGTACAACTTCCGCTTTACATACTGTAAATTCCAAAGTAACTCCTTTTATAATAGGCAATGCTAGCCTAAAATTAATTCATTCTGTAAAGTGAATAAATAAAGTTCTTTCTTTAAACTATAATAGCCACTGTTATTAGATTTAAATGGATTTTAAGCCTTAGAACTTACTCTGTATTAAATAAGCACCAAAATTCCTTTTATAAAAACAAATCAATTGATTAAAAGATCCACTGTTGTTTCTTCGAAAATTGCCTGTTAACAGTTTTAAATGTCCTTTTAATTTTAATTGAATTTTAATTTATATTCGTTTCCAAACTTCGGCCATTGTTACGAAATTAATTTGAGGAATAACAATATAAATTCGTAAGTACATATGGTTTACAAAGAATTTAATTTAAGAATGCTTTTTATTTCCAGTTTTTCTAAAATGACGCTGTTGATACTTAAAATTATTTATATTTACGTTAATATACTTATTTTCCACAAAACACGCCAATCTTTCCCCTTCCTTCCTCTCCCTCGTATTGAAGCACTCAAGGCACGCTTATTCTCAGAAGGATGTATATACAATAATAGTAATTTGAGGTGTAATAATGATAATGGTCGACATAGCAATATCACGTTAAAATGGCGAGATTTCCACAAAATATGCAGATTAAGCGTTTAACATGGAATATTTCGAACTGTGGGCGAAACACGACGAACGGAATAAGAAACTTTATAAATTTTTCTTCAAAATGGTTCAAATCCGAAGGTCGTCTGTTAATTTCTTCTAATTTTAATTTCCAAATGAATAAAAACCTGCACGTCGAAAAATCGCGTTTTACATGTAAAGTAATGGGAAATGGAAATACCTCTCTTGGAGACGAACCAAGGAATTTTTTCGCGATTTAAATTTGTCATTCTCTGAATAAGTGTTAATCAAGCATCCCTACCAGATTTCGAGTTTCTATCATTATTATTTCTGGAGTTATTAGCGTTTGCATAGCGTGACCAACCAACCAACGGACGACGGCTATTATTATATAAAATTATGAATAAAGTATCACGTAGTAATATTAATAATAATTTGAACAGTACATATACAAAAATCACAGTATATAATATAGGTACTAACAATGAGTATTACAAGAATCACATTACGAACCACTTATTATCCTCTAAATATCACATTATCTTACCAATCGTCATTATCTATACTAGAGAATAGAAGATTAGCAGAACTAGTGTTGAACATTATAGGCACAATTATATGAATAAAGTTTAAAATATCACATAGTAGTACCAGTGCACATCGTGTGTACATGTAAATTAAAAATATTGAATTAAGGCTTAATCATACCAGTGCAGTTAATACATACTAAAATCAGTTATATACAGTAAAACATTCCGCAAGCAACAAGCGAGTATTATGTAGTAGAATTCATAATCATTTTCTCAGAGCACATAAATATAGCTACATTATTTAAATAAAGATTGCCATGCCTAAGTATCCATTGGACTGGTGAATTTATCAGGTAATTTATTGAGCTGTTATCTATACGAAATGGGTAGGATTGTCTGGTGAAACGGAGAGGGACTTTGAATGAAATAAGCTCTAAAATTTCAGAGCAGTTAATTTTTGAGTGAAGAAGTTAAGTCTGTGGTAATACGGCGCTGTTTTAAAGTATTTAGTTACATTACTGAATGTAATATGTTATAAGAAATATAGGCATTGTTGCCAAGCTTATAATTTATCATGCGCAAGAATTTCATTTGAACTTTTTCAATGCTGTTTATGTGGGAGTTATAAAAGGGAGAACAGACAGAAGAGGCATATTCGAGTTTTGGTCGAACCAGGCTACTATATAAAATTTTTAGTAGCATAACACTATGGAATTTGTAACTAGTTCTAGTAATAAACCTATTGCCTTGGAAGCGTCTTTCACAATATTATCAATGTGCTTACAGAAAGTCAATTCGTTATCAAACATGATACCTAGATCTCTCATTTCAGATACCCTTTCCAAGGTAAAGTCATTAAGACAGTAGTTGAATTTAATAGGTGCTCTTATTAGATGAAAGGTCACAACACTGCATTTGTAGATATTTAGTTTCATGCAGTTATTATTACACCAATTTGTTATAATGCTGACATTATCTTTTAATGACAGACAGTCTTCGTAGGAATGTATCTCCTTGAATAACTTAAGGTCATCAGCAAAAAGCAATACTTCAGCTCCGTGTAAGTCTGAAGGCAAAGTATGTTAAACAAGAATGGTCCTAAGTGGCTTCCTTGAGGTATGCCTGAATCGCAATAATCTTCCTAAATAATTAGTGCCTTAGCTGAGAAAATCTTAAATCCATACTTCTGTATCTCTTTTTTATTCAAAGGTGCGATATAATAGTTGGAACCAGTTCAAAAGAGACCCCTGAAAAACACTTTGCGAAAGAGTTCGTCAGAGCAGGAACTCTACATGCGTAAACGAAGCAAAACCAAACAACATCTCATAAATTTCGCTAGGGGAAATACGATTTATAATAAATTTCAGCCAACATACTTGCATATGCTCAATCAGTTCAATTGGTAACAACAAATTGCAGCGAAGAGAAAGAAAGAGAGAGAGGGAGCTCAACTGGCCGTTATTATGCCGCCTTCGAGTCATCAGAATCCATAATGGCCCCTCTCTCCGCCCCCTTAAAGTCCTTGAAGGCTCCCCTTCGTTATCCTCAGGGATTGCCCGACAAGAATTCGTGGACTGCTGATTGTCTTGGTTTATGCTCATCCCGAGATAAATATAGTAAAAAGTGAAGGGGAATGCGTGGAACTGGAGTGGGAGAGAGTAAATGGAAGAGAACGAACGGGAAGCTGGAGAAGGAAGATGAATGCGTAATTGTTCTGGAGTTCGGGAGAATCTTTCTTGCCTTGGCTGTAAACAGTGACAGTGCGACTTCATTTTGGAAAGGATCCGATCGCTTGGAAACGCAGAATCTCATAACAACGAACGCAAATAGAATGAAACATATCTTTGTTTGCGTTATCCAGAGAGGAAAGGACCTATTTTCGTGCCAACAAGTACAGAACGTGAGGAGGAGTGATTCTCTTTTTCTAATAAAAAGGTAGGCGTCGAGTATCAAACATGCCAAATCATTTATTGGCAAATCTACAATAAAGTAGTAGAGAAAGTAAGCTGGATCTTTAATACAGTTATACGTTTTTCGAATGCACCTGTTTGAAATTAGCCTTTTTTATATCTTAACACATCGGTAAATACTTGATTGGATGCAGTTGAGTAATGGCGGTAGTTAGGCAACTTCCGAAATATGCAGACGCGAGACGACGATTATTTCCATTCCTCTAATACTTCTGCTTACCGAAGCATTTTCAACAGAACCTGAACGTATCATTTGAAAGATGAATGCAGCTTCTAATCGGATATATCGACAGCAGCCACTGAATCAACTATAAAATACGCCTTCAAATGCAAGCATAGAAACGCCAGAGGTTATTCGAGCATCAAAACTTTTGAAACAATTGCGCTGAGCCAATTTCTTATATCTTAACCAGTGAAAAATTTCAGCCATTATTTGGATCAGTCGAGAACGTGTGAATGACGTTTCTAAGAAGTAGGAGCCCACTGCAGGAAATGTGATTTTGACATTTCACCACACGTGTTTCAAGTATACGACAACTAATTGGAAATGTAACAAAAAGCGTTTTTTTCATATGGTGTCGATTTTTCAATTCTATGGTACCAATCTTCTCCAAAGGAGAAATAATAATAATTTGCAATGGAAGTTATTTTTGTGCAGTAAAAAATAACTGTTGCAAGAATTTCAATCTACATTTATGAATTTATTATTAATCGCGATACTAAAATACTTTCCATATGGCACCGAGTATTGCCTGATAGTTTAATTTACTCGTCCTCTTCTGCCTCGAATGAAGCTCTTCATTCTTGCGGACAGTGTTGCATAAGTTTAAACATTCATTTTGCGCGCAAACATTATATAACCTTCGTTCAAATGCAAATTACCTCTCAAACCGAATGCCATCGACATATTTCAATAAATAACGGGCGCTCTCACATTCAAAGAAGCTTTCACGTGCGCATAACCACAAAAACGCACAGACGCACAAAAACAGGTTAGTGTTCGCGTGCACTCACATAAATACAGGCATAGATGTTCTTACGAATACACGTCTCTCTGATTAGAATATAAATCCGCTCGCGAACATGTGCAATAATGTTTCGTGCCTTGCTTTCTCCGCATCATTCTATGGCTTCCTAATCAGGCAAGAAGAAAATGTGTCGAAAAGAAAGGATTCTGAGAGGGAGGGAAAGAGGCTACATGGAGGGAAGACTCTATTTCGTCATCTCAAAGTCACCTTGTGTCACATCGCTGGTATGGAATTCAGAAGCAGGAGTCTTTGAGGAGTTAAGGCTTCTTCGCCTTCCTAAGGATAGCGTGTGAGGAGAGAACGAATGTTAATAGGACGATTGAGAGGAGAGATATCCTTAAACCACATCGGGAAAACCGCTGATTGGGAGAAGATATGTACATTTAAGTGATACTTAGGAATTGAAGCCTCGCGTTTTCGACTGGATTAGTGATCGCAAGTGGACAAGAAATAAGCTCCTTATGATGAAGTCTCAACTGGAACGGATTCACTGGTGAGCGATTATGTCTTTAAAGATACTTCTTTATTCCAAAAGTTTTGGACTACTGAAATATTTTAAAATTTTAAAGGATAACAGTAATTTGCCATGATTTAATTCTACTACCAAATAAAAACCGTGTATCGTATTACACATGTACAGAGGAGAAACTGCGGTTATATTTCAAGCAGGAAAATATTCCTTTGCCGTTTATTATGTGAATTTATACAAAACAGTATCTGATACAGATGATAATATGATATTTTGGAGTATTTTCAAGCTTAAAAACCGTATGAATATTAAAGTCTTCACTGAGTACGCAAAAACTCTCAAGAAACAAAGCGAAAGTATTAATTGTATATTAAGTTAAATTTTCCGATAATATTGAGTGCAAAATTACGCGTACAGCTAAGTAATTTAAAGTACGTCATTAGTTTATATTATTTTAATATGTCGATTTGACATTTTTGTGAATTAATTTGCTAAGATACACGTTGTTAACTTATTATTAAATATGTATTTGAATATTATAAAATGAGGACCTTTGAAAGAAATCAATATCCACATGGACTTTCATCGACGTAGAACAAAGGAATATCGAATTAGATAATTTATTAATGGCATCACTGCATCGGAATCCAAAGAATAAGATTTGATGAAAATCACGTCTTAAATGGGTGCAGCAATGTTAATTTGCTAAACTAGACAGGGGCACGAAATGGGGCAAGGTCGTGGCATTCGTGACGTAACAGTCGCTTCGAGCGGAATCGTTGGATGGAACCCAAATGGCCTACGGAGGAATGGAGTTCTCTTAAATTGCAGCGAAAGTTACGGCTATCAAAGGCAGCCATCGCAAATGAGATTCCACGCGAAAATTAGCGCCGAATGGAAAATTGATCCACTAACATTCATACGGACTGAATGTGTTATATATCGTCATTTATTTTATTATTTATTTATTTATTTTGCACATACAAGGCGAGACAATTACGAATAATAATTGTAATACGTGCGTAAAATCGATTTGTGAGAAATATAATCAATATTGGATGTAATGTTCGGAATTCGTATGATTACAGTATAGCCTCAATAATAAAATTACTCGATGAAATGATTTTACTCGAATGCAGTGCCGTAATTAGAGTTTGGCGAAGGTGGCATTTGCCATAGGCGCCCATTGCAAAAGACGCTAAACGTTCACACATACATGTAAAATGCCAATAATTAATCTTCACATAAATAAGTATTAATTTAATACACAACTGTTAAAATTATTGTTAATTAAATGCTATTATTCTTTATGAAAGAATGGCAAAAATGATATTATTCGTAAACAAGGCGTTCCCTTAAAATGTTGCCATAGGCGCCGTATCTATCTTCCAGTGACGCCTCTGCTCGAACGTATTTATAGAAAACGAAATTCTTTATATTAGTAGTATGTCTACCGATTATATTAATATAAAATTCACAGTCTGCCTATATCGAAATAAGACATTTTAAATAAATTATTTTTAAAAACTATTTCCAATAGCCAAAAACGTATGTTATAGAAAAATGTTACACCTACCTAGAATATTTTTGTTAATGGTTTATGCTTATAATGATAAACATATACACGTGAACATCTTAAAATAATGTTGTTTTAATTGTTTTGAGACAATACATTAAGGTGGGCCACTATTCGTAAATCAAGGAGTAAACAAAACTGATGCTAGTATACAAATCCACGAATGTGTAAGTGCAATCTTTATGTTAAGCTCGATCGTTTTTTTCCTGGGATTTATCATAAAAATAACATAAACACGCTGCGATATGGCAAAAACTCAACATGCTAATTAAAACATACAAATAAAAAAATAGAAGCGAATGTTCCGTCGTTTCGCCTTTCGAGTTTTCTCGAGCGAAAATAAAAAAGCACAAAATGCCACCGTAAAATTACGTTATCCCCTGGAGCGATAAAAAATAAATAAAACGAGTGACGTATTCCAGTCTGCGCTCTCTCTCTCTCTCCTCTCTCTCTCTCTCTCTCGCGAAGAAAGAAAGGGAGAAAGAGAATAGAAAGTGGGAACGACCTCCGTGGCGATGACATTTGGCCCTTGCGGAACATTTCCACGGGGTTTTCGCTGTCACACGTACATTCCGACAGGAGGAAGGCTCTTCCCCTCCCCCCATCCCACTTCCCTCTCCTCCCCCCCCCCTCCAGCCCCCCCCCCCCCTCTCCCTCTCTTTCAGTCCTTCGGGACTATGAGAATAAGGGAAAGGTTTTTTTTAGAGTGGCCAGGCATAAGAAGTTTGTGTATCGAATGGTTTGTGATGCAACGTTCGAAAGTGAGCGATCTAAAGGGAATTATTGCGGAATAAGGACGTCGTTCAAACTCCCGCGCACTCTTAGGAAATGCGAACGCGAGACAGAGAAAGTAAGGAGAAGCGGAAGGAGAGAGGGAATAAGAGGAAGAATGACGATGGAAATAATGTAAATCGAGTGTAAGGTGAAAAAACCGCTAAATGAAATCCCTTAAAAGGACGGTGATGCCGAGCTTATGAGGAAAATAAAAGCGAAACGAAAATATGCTTCGCCGAGGCACAACGCGAAAGATGGAGAAAAAGCTGACGAAAAAATTCTCTTCTATGTCATACTTGCTCTCTTTACGTCATTTGCATCTCTTAGCGGATTTTGGGGAGTGAGGCGGAGGGAGAGAGAGGGAGGGAGAGAGAGAGAGGGAGGGAGAGAGAGAGAGAGAGAGAGAGAGAGAGGGAGAGAGAGGTAGAGATCTTTAAGGAGCCTGCGATGACAAAGGCGCGACCTCCTTCGACCTCACTTCCTACGCGCTAAAGAGCGGTGACCTCCGAAGCAGTGACCACTTTGAGGTCTCACGAGACACGAAAGTTGCCTCGACGCACTCGAGTCGACGAACACACGCGAATACACGACGTCGCAACGATAAAAAGCGTAAGGGCGAAAATGCGCCTCTTCGCCCGGACGTCGGAGCGGCTGGCTGCTATTAAGGAGAGGCACCGCACCCGGGACTCACCTCTCGACGTGGGCTCCCCTCTGCCGACCGCCCCCGGCCGTCTCACGCACCACGATCGCTCCCGAGGAGGCGGTGCTCGGAGCACCAGAGACCGAGGAGGCGAGAGCCTTCGCGCGTTGCAGACTAATCGAAGGACCGGCAGAGGAACCTTGCACCACTATAAGGCTCCACAGCATCCGAAACTGCAGAGAGGATCCTCCGGGCTGCATTGCATTATGGGCGCGGAGGAATGATGTCATTACCGACCAATGGGATGGCTTCGTTAGGCGCCGGCGCCAAGAAAAGCGACGTCATTTCGAAATGGTTTGGGGTGACACGGGGGGAGCGAGGGAGAGTGGAAAGAGGAAGGGAGAGGGGAGGGGGAGGGGAGAAGGAGGGCGATCGATGAGGAGTCAGCGCAGAAGGGCGAAGCCGGTGAGTGTGTGTTTGGCCCCCCTTCCTCGTCCCCCTGGCGGTGGATGGGGGAAGCGTGGGAGTAGAAAAGAGAAAAAATGAGGATAGCGGGAATGCGCAAGGGTTACGTCCGAAGGGTGGGATGGGGTGAATGGATAAGAAAGAGAGGGGAAGGAGGGGAGGAAGGGAGGGGGAGGAGGGGAGGGGAAGGAGGGGAGGCAGGGAGCAGGAAAGGGAAAGTGTGGCACGGGGAACGCTCTTCGTTCGTGTTTTGTTTAGGGATGAACGTTAAAAAGAAAAATACAACTGTCGGAGAGATCAAAATAGGAAAAGAAGCGAATGAATGAATAGGGATAAAATAGATTTCACCAATAATATTCATTTTAATTATTGAAAAATATAACAAACGCCAAAAATTTCGCGTTGAAAATATGAAAAACAATTTCGTATACATAGATATAAATAAAAATTATTAAATACGTAAGCTGGAGATGAATTATTTTTTCGGGCAAAAATGCTCCTGAAAACAAAAAGCTTCACATTTACTCGATCTAATACGTTACTTTATGTGTGCATAAAGCTGATCGAAGTACGTTTATGCACGCCAAAGACTTCGAAAAAAATAATTCTCTGCCATGATATCTGTCTATCCAATATTTCGCTAGACTCTTAAATTGAAAACTAAAGCATATATAATAATTATTATTTCAAACTTTCATTAAGAAATTTTCTAGCCGGGTGAAAGCGCACCTAATGGCATAGTTGCGCCATTAGGTGCGCTGTAACCCGGCTAGAAAACCGAGAAAATTTCTTCATAATAATTATTATTATTATCAAGCGCCGCTGTGGGATTTAATCAGTTCCTTAATTAATGGAAATAATGGAGATGGCTATTAGACTTCCATAAATTAACAATTAATTCTATATATAGCCACTTTCTATGATTTACGAATATTTTGTTTACCTCTAAATTCTAAACAAATTCCAGACATCTCTCTACTAAATAATTTCTATCTATCGTGTTCATCGAATATGCTTATTTGTTAAGCATATCTATTATATATTTTTATACCTTTCAAGTGCATTCGTAAATCTAAATGAAGTTTAGGTTCGAATCAAGGCACTTTAAACCGCAAATAATTACAGTGTTATTTAAATAACTTATCTCTTTGGAGAGATTTAAAAGGAATTAAGTCGTGTTCAAAATAAAAATATCTAGGGTAACATATCGTATACGTTTGCGAACGGGTTCTGGATGAGAAGATTCCAAAATAATTCTACGAATAGGATAAACAAACAGCAGAAAGAGCCGAACATACTATTCAAGTATGTATTTTTATTAATTTATCAAGTATACTTCATAAATTATCCCGAATGCGTTTTTGGAATCCTATCGTATATCATGGGCTATGTTTCAATATTATAAGTATTAATATTTACTCTGTTAATAACATATTTATTCTTAGAGTAAGAAACCTAACTATACTTTTCCCTATGAGCCAGGAATCGAATGGCCTTTTGCCATTATGCCCTTGGATTTCATGACCGCGGTATTGCAAAACGCGGGGATATCTAAGAGCGTTACCCCCCGCGGAGAGCGAGGGACTACTGTTTTGCCAGAGAAAAGTCTGATATGAATTGCTGAGAGACGATGACATATTTTAAAGAACTCTACACGATTATTTTGAAGCGATAAAACATTTCTACCTAATATTTTAAACATAAATCTGTAAGCAAATATTACGCCAGTGGAGGTAACATTCGAGTAGAGGCCAATAACCTCAGTAATCGTAGAGAAAAACATTTATAAATGACTCTAAAAAAAGGAAAAAAAACAAAAGTATGCAGTCGCTCCTTTTCTCGAAATATGATAGAAATTCGATGTATCATGATCGCAACGCGAAAACTGATACATTTTTAACGATGTCGGTCGTCTGAAGCGACCATTAAATGTCGGCGATTAGAAGGCAACGGGTTTTATTTTCTAAAATTTCGTCGTCGATCACAACGGACTGTGCTTTCTTCCGTATCCATTTATGGAGCAGAATATTCGGTGGCGCGCCTTGCTGCAGTGAGTTCTTGCGAATGCGGCCAAACACAATTGGAACGCAGTGATTATATATATACACACACACACATGCGTGCGTGCGTGTATGCATGCATGCATGTATGTATGTATGTATGCATGTATGTATTCGTGTATTTCGAGAGAAAGAATGACCGCGCGTCCCTTTTATTTTCTTTCTCAATGTCTCCCGAATCCGCACACACACAGATGTCCCATTCCCGAAAACAATTCGGCGGCCGATCGCAGCGACGCCTAAAGACGCTTCAAAAGAGGGATTGGAATGCAAGAAGGAGTGGAAGAGAATGTCTAAAGACCATGGAGGGGTTCTCAAGTGCGGCCGTCAGACAATTTCGGTGCGGTCACGAGAAAATTTCAATAATTCGAATTATTTAAAGAAAAACAATTGTTAATGATAAATAAGTAACCGTTGTCAATAAATAAGAAGGTATATGGAAGTTTTTACGTGGTTGTCGTCACATTTTCTGTAATCTTTCCTTGATGCGGCCACGAGGGTTTGCTCGCCACAAGAAAATATCTCTTGAGAACCACTGGCAAAGACAATTTCTTTTTTCGCACGCAACAGATGAACGATGGATGGCGTGCGTAAAAAGACGTCTCCAAGGATGTTATATGGAAACATTAAGGGCGGTGAGGCATTACCGCGCTTCGGTCACCAGTGTCCACTGGAGTGGCAGAGAAGGGGGAGGAATGTGACTCCATAGAGGACAAAATCTTTTGTAGTTACTAAAAATAAAATTTTAATTTTCGATCATGTTTGTAAATTTAGCAAATGTTTATGAGGCTGCATTCCTTAAGTATCTCTGAGAAAATGAAATACCAATACAAAAGCAAATGAATGAAGACATTCGAGTGGTATCATATGCTAATTATTCTAAATAATCAAAATGGTTAAATATAATATTCCAAAATGATTAGAGATGAAGTCTCCTGGCGAAGAAAATTTTAATACACCGCTCCCCGGTTATAACGCGGAGTATCGAAGCTGCCACCCGCGTTATAAAACAACCGCGGTATAACCGAGGGCACGACTTTTTATTTTTTTAATTTCTATACTTGCTACAAACGACAAAATTAAAATAAAAAAACAATATACAGCGAGTAGAAGAAATTTATTTAATCGATTCCTTGAAACGTCAGTATATTTTGTTGTTTTTACTTTAGTACGAACTAAAAAAACGACAGAACTTTCTTTCCAAGAAATAGGGAGGAAGACGCGCGGTATATCCGATTCCGCGGTGTAACCGACGGCGTTATAATCGGAGGAGCGGAGTATTTGATGAAAAAACCACCTTATAACTGGCATCGAAAGTAAAAGGAAATAAAAGCTCCAAATTGAGAACTATTCGAGAAAAGCCGAGATTCTCTTTAATTATGTGAATATCTTAAAGCGGTTCGGGAGAGCCGATCACAACGGGCAGACTTCTTTAAAGACCGGCAGGTGGCAGCAGGGAGGAGGGGCGAAAGTTGCCAGATAAGCAACGGGTGTCAAAGAAAGACGAAGCGCCGTGCGGGGGGCGGTTTGAAGCGACCTAAAGGAGGGTGCGCATGGGGAAAACGTGTAATCATGGTGAATGGCAGGGGGTCACCTCCTGCGAATGGCAACCATCCATCCGACGATGGTTTGAAAGGATGCGTGCCCTGAATGGAGTGGGGGGAAGAGTGAAGGGGGTGAAGGGGGGAGGAGGAGAGGGAAGGGAGGAGGAGAGGGAAGGGAGGAGAGCGTGCGGTATCGTGGTCGCACACCCGAGGCCTAAAGATCCAACCTCGGGATTTGAGTCAGATTAGACAATGTCCGTGTATCGACGGTGGATAAAACGTCGAGGCGTCGGTAGAAAATCGCAAAGCAACTAAAGAACGGCGGCGCCGTTACGCATCTCGGTGGAAACGGGAAATATGATGGATGACGGACATTCGAGGATTGTTGGGAGGAGATGACCATCTTTATGTTCTTTATAAGGGAGATAATGGCGCGGTTTTGGATTGCAATGAAATGTGAAGTGAGCGAGAGGAGAGATGGGAAAGAAAAGGAGAGAGAGTGGAGGGAGGGAGAGAAGGAGGGAGGGGAGAGGAAGTACGGAAGGGATATTGGAGAGAGATTGAATAGAGGGCGGCGAAGAGGACGAGGGGAGGGAGAGGGAGTAAGAGGGAGGGAGAAGAGGTGCGAGAGTAGTACATGTGAGCGGAGAGAGAGAGAGAGAGTGAAGTAGGAACGAATGATGAGATTGTAGGATAGACAAGGATCACTACTTATATCTGAACAAAGTACGGACCGAATCGCAAAGAAAACAAATCTTTTAGATAAGTGAAATTATGTGGTCAGAGATATGAGGCTTAAATAGAAAAATATATAATTGAAAAAAAAATATTTTTACAATACATTAATCATAATAGTTTTCGATGTCACAATTCAAGAATGTTAAATGTTTCGTCGTAGTTACTAAGCTGCAACTTAAAATATATTCACGAGCTTAATTAAAATTAAAGAAAGCAATCGAATACGATCAAAAAAACTCTTTCGAAAAATATTTTTTTAATTAAGCAAACAGAAAGATCCAATTTTTATATCGGAAATGTGATGCGACATATTAAAGCGAAAATCAGATTTATTCCGATAGGTTTACGTGAGAATATTTTGATATAAATATTTTCACGAAAAACCGATTAAGGTATTTACAGCAAACGATTGTTATAAATAATTTTAAGTTTTTGAAAATGTAGATTAAAACTGAGAGAGAAACTTAATCTTATTGCGCTTTGAAGTGGAATGACGTACAAATCCCTTCCCGTTGAATAATCGAAGCAAAATAAATTTCCAAAGTCTGCTAAATGCCATTACTCCTCGATTCACGAACGAACATACGGTAGAGAGGGAAAACGAAATAGAATCGTCCTTCTGCACTGGTGGAATGAACCGAGTCTACGGAGAAATAAAAAGAGATGATCCTCGAGTTATTTGGATTGCAAAAGAATAAAGCGACGCTCTCATAAGACTCGCAAATCAACCATAGAAATATAATATATGGAGAGAGGGGAAGAGAGAGAGAGAGGGGGGGGGGGAGAGAGAGAGAGAGAGAGAGAGAGAGAGAGAGAGAGAGAGAGAGAGAGAGAGAGAGAGAGAGAGAGAGAGAGAGATAAAGAACACGCATACAAACATAATACATATCGACTGATATTGACGATCGCAGCGGAGGAGCAAGGGTATAAAAGAGAGGGACTCAAAACGCAAACAAAAGACAAGCGGTGTTCGAATAGCGATAAAAAGGAGAGGGCAGTTATGCGCAAAGAAGGGAAAAAAGTCCGAAAAAAAGAGAGATGGATTGATATAAATACATGTATGCAAGGGAATAAGTCCAAGGGCAAGATTTTGCAGGGAGGATGTGGTTGGGAGTGGAGAAGGGGAGGGGGGTGGAGTGGAGGGAGAGAGAGAGATTGGAGAATGAAATAAGCGTGGCTAGGGAATGAAGGAATTGAAAGGTGGAGGTGGAGTGCGCGATGGAGAAGTGAATATATTTGAATGGGAACTAGAAGGAGAGGGAGGGAGAGGGAGAGGGAGGGAGGGATGGAAGAAGTGGACCGTGGAAAGATACTCAAGTTTGGAATTTTCGAACGCATTTTGGTGGGAGATGCGGGCCCTTTATATAGTTAGGATAAGATTGCCCGAGGGAAGTGAGGTTGGGATGGGAGGGGGGAGAGAGAAAGGGAGGGGGGTGCGATGGACCATTGGAAGGGGAGAATGGAGATTTGGTGTGTTTTTGGTTTGTAGAGATGGAGCCGATAGGACCTTATCCCTTTACTACGCATATATCCATAAACAAAAAAAGATTACTTTTTCATTGGCCTCCCTCGATACGAGGACATCGAATCAACGCAAATAAAGGACATGCAGTATATCCAGAAAACATTTTATTTGATTCATGTCAAATTCTGAGATAAATGAATTTTTGCGAAATATTAGGATTTTAGAAATTTTTCTCTTGCTTAGACCGAACTTAGAGAGAGAGAGAGAGAGTTCTATTTAGGAATTGCACGTGTGAATTTTTTATATGTATAACTGATATAAAAAGAGATAAACAATGCACAAAATCGTTTTTTAAGCGTGTTTGCTATTGGTTATTCCCATTGTTACTAATTATAAGGGAGAGTTTTAAATTTATTAACATGGACTAGAGTTTTGCTATCAATTTAAATCTTTTCTTTTCAGAGAAAATATTGATAAAGATATTTATTTATTATGAGACAATAATATAGTTAAATAAAGAACGCGCTAAATACACAGATTTACGGAATATTCTTCGCCGGGGACCTCACTCACACTCGTATCTAGCAGTTTATTTTTGTGGCTTTCGACAGCGATCTCAGAGATAAACACTCGTTAAAAACATTGAATAAATACTATAAATGGAAATAAGGGTAATATCTAGGTTAACGAGAATTTATTACGCGCCAGGGAGCTACTGCCATTCACTACTGTCTGGATATTTTGATTTCCTCCTAGAGCGACCTAATAGACAGCAACATACACGCAAATTATCTCTAAATACGAAGAAGCATACTTAATAATTTCGCGTAAACCTGTGTTATTTTTCAATACTATCAGATAAACTTATGCTGTTTATTTGTTTATACTTTGTTGTTATTTTTTCTTTTTCTTAAGTCCCTGTTTTACTGGTATTATCTTTGCTATCTCCCCTCTCGTCTTCTTTGTAAATATAAATGCTCTAGTTTACGGTCAAGGAGGAATTTTCTCCCATTTAAAATTCATCGTAGTCCCCAAATTAGGTGTTAATTATTAGAAGAGATTGAGAATTAAGAATACAATTTTGAAGGAAAAGTAGGCCGGGAGTAAGAATTGAAGACAAAAATTACGGAAAAGAAGAGTGTAAATGAAGATAAGAAAGGATAAATGCGAAGGGAAAAGAGAGAGAGAGAGAGAGAGAGAGGGGGAGAGAGAGGGAGAGAGAGGATAAAGGAGAGGAGGAGAAGAGAGATCCTTTCCTGCCTCGGTTGAGTAAGATGTGTTCGAATCAAGAACTGTGAAACGAACCGATGTTAATGCATTGCAATGGAAGTGGGGCGTAAGAGGGCGGGACGATGGGAAACTTTTTCGGAATAGGAAAGTAGGAAAGGAAAAAGTGGAAGAGAGATTCTTACGAATGTAAATTCGCTCTTCAAACTGCATAACGCTCAATTTGGGAGTCCTGAGGGTCCATTCGAAGGTCTAGAGGGGCCACGAACAGAGGGCCACGAAGAGGAAATCAACGGCCGTTTGTTTGTTTTAAGTTTGCGCCGGCCTATTTTGATGAAATATCTCAACGGTGCGAGAGGAAATCATTTTTCTTGAAAGTTCTGAAGTTTCGG
This sequence comes from Uropetala carovei, assembly GCA_036926305.1. Taxonomy (NCBI): domain Eukaryota; kingdom Metazoa; phylum Arthropoda; class Insecta; order Odonata; family Petaluridae; genus Uropetala; species Uropetala carovei. The sequence goes on along the minus strand of JAXCHB010000243.1, from coordinate 151,431 downwards.
TCCAAATTCTTTTCAAGTTTGTCCGTAGCAAGTAAAGAAACACCGCGAGGGTGCGTTATGATAAAAAATTGATAGTTTTGGCAAAAACATTTATTTATCGAAGTAACTCTATCTTATCACGATATGAAAATATGGCAAAATCATTTTTGTTGGCAGAATATTAGCAATTTTTGCTGTCGCTTCTCTCAGCAGTGCGAAGACTTAGCATAAAGAAATTAAGTTGAGATTTATTAGATAGACTCGGGAATAATAAATCAATAAGAAAAAACATCTTTGTTTCGGAAAGTAATAGATTTAAAAGAAAGAGTGACCGACAACAACAACATTATTATTTAGATTTGCTTAAGAAGGAAGAAAATTAATACGAGAAGAATATCATTCGCAGAGGAAAATGACGACAGTGCATTTACATAGCAGTTCATCAGAGAAAATCCTACTATTCTGTAGTATATATAGTATATTCGTTTAGTCGAGCAATGTAATATGAGGAGAAGACGGCAAGTAATTGTTACGTCTCCTGGTGGTGGTTATAGTAAGTACTAAAAATAACGTAAAATCTATGCGACTACCAAAATTTAACTTGATAATTCCAATGTTAATTTTCATAAAAAAGTCGCATAAAAGTATAGGCTTATCTCGTCCAACATTTAAATCAACGCACGCTCAATCAATCACGAACAAACTTGATTCAAGTCGCGGTTTTTTCCTTATCGAACACAAAATCTCAGGAGCCAGCTAATGTCAGCGAGAGCCTTTATTTAGCTGGATTGACGTTATTATATAAGATATTCTCAACTCCATAATTTATACTTGAACGAAAGAAGCGTAAATTGACTCGATGCTCGAAAAACATGCATCTTAATCGAAATTCTGACAAGAGAAGAAATTTCCTCGTTTTTTTATTTTACATATTAAATCGAGTTTATGTTTGCAAATTAACTCAAAAGCATTAACAACGACGCATCGATGACATTTCACGGCGGAAGCGTGAAATTCCATTCCCATTAATGATCTCTCAGCAAACTATCAGCGGTGGTAATAAAAGAATTTCAACTTTCCAACAAAATACGAAAGCGTTCGTCGAATAAATTGGACGCTAATTGAATACCTTCATTTAACGCAACGTTTATTTATCCAAACGCACTCTTGTCTCCCGTGCGCCTCTGATTAGAGAAACAAACGACGTCGCATGTCTCGCCATGACGTGAACGCTCTCTCTCTCTCGACGTTGCTTCCATCTAGTGATGAAGTGACGAATCAGCGAGTGGTTTGTCTGATGGAGCGAAAGAGCGTCCTGGAGGTTGGGAGGGGGAGGGGGAGGGAGGGGAGTTTTCCAATCCTTTGGCACTTCCCTAATTATTGTGCCGACAACCGCACACCTCGTAAAGCCCCTATCCTCTCCTCTTCTGCTCCTTCCTCGGCGAAATGCCATGGCAACTGATTGCTAGTGGCTATGGAAACACGTGACGCCCATGGCCATGCCTCAGGGTTCTGATTTATTCTTTGAATGAGACCCAAACATAAATAAAGTTTATATAATTCAATTAAGAATTTGAAATTCAGTAAAAATTCTAGCGTTCAGTTAATCTCGTCGAGGGCGATAGGAAATGGCGTCGAATAGTGACATAAATAACATCGATAAACGCTCTTTCAAGGTAGATTTTCGAGGTTGAAATTCGCTTTATCCTTTGTCAAAATTCTATTGCACACGGTGACTAGAAAGCAAGGTTCCGGGAGTGACTGTAATCCACGGAATCGCCATTGGGAAACAAAGCCCCAACCCATGGCCACAACTTCCGCAATTTCATTGTTTCGACATATTCGCCATAAATGAGTTTTAAAACATTAATTTAGCGCGAACGAGGGCATAACTAACTGCTTTTTTCGTTAATTTAGCGTTCGATAAAAGCGCGGTTCCAACGGCGTGAAGAAAGGATATTACATACGGGTGGTGATTCTGGGGAGGGGGCGAATGGCCCTCGAAAGGGGCGAGCCCGTTCTATTCTCTCGTGACGTGGATCGCGATTGGGCGTAGCCACCTTTTCTGCCACACCTACACCTCCCACGCCACTACTTTCAGGTGAAAACTTTCAAAAAATTTACGTTCATACTCTCATTAAAACTAACTCCCTTCTTGTCTAACCGCTGCAGCGTTGTTCGCAATTTGCATGTAAAAGAGAAAGAATTTTGTAAGAAACGTTAATTTTCACAAGAAATACTTATTACTTAATAAGTGAAATAAATTAAATTAAGCTTAATATGATTTTATTTACATAAACGAATCGTACAATAAAATCCCAATTGAGATAGCATTCCACCTTTCTTATAATTTCTTCAATTCACGGTCTAAAATTCAATTTCCCTCTCTCTCTCTCTCTCTCTCTCCTCTCCTAATTTCCCATTCAAAAGCGTTATATACATTCGTTTCCTATATCAGAATATCTCGTACTACATCGAAAAAATTCCGATTTCCTCTGGCATCAAAAGAATTTTAAAACTAATTTTGCATGAATTCAGATTCTTTCTTTGGCAAAAATATACTATGTCTCAAGTTGGCATCATAATTGTAGTAAAATTTTAAAAAAAGCAATGTTCTGGGTAAAAACTGCGAGATAATGTATTTATTATGAGAAAATGTTTATTTTGAAAAATTAATTACCTCATAACTATTCCGCATTTCAAGGTTTTCAGATATTTCCTTATGCTTTTATTTGGGATAATCGTACAGAACGACGAAACATTTGCCAACCTTAATAGAATTATATATATATATATATATATATATATATAGGTGTTGAAGGAAACCTAGTGAGCACTTACCGGAATGTGTAATGTGCTGACGAAGGGATCACCCCGAAAGCTCCGACAACGTCTACAAGTGTGTCTCTCCATTACTCCAGCGGCTCTCCTTCCGGTAAGTGCTCACTGGGTTTCCTTCACTCACCACATAGTTGCCCTAAATATCCTCATTTACCTTTCCTATTCCACAAGTATATTTATCTGCCAAATCTCATATTCTCACCGGGTGTAGTATATCCCATACGGACACGCTTTCCTTCTATACCTGATCTACCCTTTCGTGACGTCCTCAACGCAGATACTCAGATCTCGCTCTCGAGACCTAAAGGATAACCCTCGCTAAGCTGATCAACTCAGCGAGGTTCCTTTTTACTTTATATTTATTTTACAAAGTTAACATTGTTTTACAGCGGAATCAAAGTAATATTAAATCAAGCATTGGTTTTGCGTTGAAATATAGCTTATGGACCGTTTTTGAGCGAAATCGTAAGACAGATATTAAGGATTTTAACGTTATAATGCGAGAAAGGAAGCCACACGTACCAACATTTAGTGTTATTGGAGATTCTCCCTCAAATATGGAACTTCTTTATTTGTAATTTTTTTATTTCATGTATTTAGCTCGTAGGATCAACCACTTCCGCATCGGTGTGAAGCACGCACGCAACTACACTAAAAATGAATTGATATGGCAAATATAAAGACATGAAATAATACATGTTAAAACTCCTAATTCATAAATCAGACGTTTCAGTGACACACTGTTTGAATATGGGCTAACGATGCCAGCCGTTAAATTATTTTAAACTTTTAGAATCGAATTAAGCCTGCGGAACAAGAATGGCAAGATAAGATTAACGTTCGTTCTTTTAACAGTGTAAACGAACATTATAATGTACACCAAGAGAGAATAAAGCAAAACATCTATTAAAATTAAAATGTACCCAATAATCAAAGTGGTGTTTCATCGAAATGGATAGATACCTATTCAATATTTTAGGTCTGAGGGAAATAATAATGCGAGGATTAGAAAGGGAAGTAGGAAATACCTAGAGTCTATTTTCATCCAGCTCTATTAATCTCTCTTCTTATCCAACACCCCTTCATATCTCCACTCTTTCCCTTCCCTTTCTCTCTCTCTCCTAACCCTTTTCTCGATTTTCCCTTTTCACTTCCAACGCTTTTCATCTCTCTCTCTCTGCCTCTCTCTCTCTCTCTCTCTCTCTCTCTCTCTCTCTCTCTCTCCTCATCCCACGTTCCCATAAAGGGAGGAGACTCCCCGAAAACTTCCCTTTCTCTCCTGTCCAGCTTCCCCATCGCTGGAGTTGATAAAAATCGGGGTCCAAAGAGCACGGTTCATTAATCAGGCACCTAGGGAGAGGCTACGGCCGCCACCAACAGCAGGACAAATAGGGACGCGGACGTCAAGGGGAAAGGGATATAAAGTGAGGAATTGGCATGAGAGAGGGTTTGAGGGGGCGGTTGGGTTGGCGACGGGTTGAAAGGTGGAATGAAAAAGAGGTGGGAGAGAGAGAGAGAGAGAGAAGGGAGAAAGAGGAAATAGTTGACGGATGGCGGGAGGGAGGGAGAGAGAGAGAGGACTTCGATATGGAGGTGGGATTTCTATGAGGAGAAGGTGAAAAAGGGAGCTGCTATCCGTCAATCGGTCATTGCGATAAATTCCGTTCTATGGAGAGGAACGTCTCCGAATACGCCTCGTTTCTCAAGGAAAGAATGCGTCGTTTTTTGAGGAAGTGTGCGCGGAGAGCTCTCAGGTGAAAGGCAGGAGAGAATGGCTTTAGCATCCGTCGTCGCTAGTTTGGATTTATGTTCTTGAGCCGTTTAAGAGGATTAAACCTTAGTGAACTGTGAGTCTCTCAATGATACTCGGAAAATATAACGATTGATCTTTCCTTCACAGTCGCAATGGAAAATCTATTTCAAAATGTCTCATATTTTGTCTCTAAAATTATAATTATTTGTACTTATTTCAACGTGGCGAACCGCATTCGTAGTTGTGAGCGGTATTAACAGTTGCAAGCGCCATTTTGAGAAGCATTTACATCAAAACAGAAAATATTGTATTATATATTATAAAAGAGACATTTTTGTAAAAGCAATATTTTCCCTAAACTCATAACTAAATAGATTCCAATCCGTAATTATAAATAATAAAATATAAAATAATCTGTATGTAATATTAAAGGCTCATTTTTATAAAAGCTTTGCGGCCGGGATGCAGGCAACAGAACGTAAGTTCCACATCCATGTTTTATAGTTTAAACGGAACTTGCTTAAAATGAAAATCAAACGAAAACCATATTTTTTCCCTGGTTCACTTATTGCCCTGCCTCTCTCGCATAAAACATTTCTAACGTAACAGTGAAATAAGACAATACAAATTCCGAGCGATTCGTTTTTTTGCATTTCCGAGAAAACGCGATGTCGTAAAACGCGACGCAAAAACGCGACCATCCGATTTAGACTTCTGGGAATTTTCCTCATCTAACGTTTTTTGACGTTTCGGAAGCCAAAGGAGATAAAAACAGAACGGAGTCATACATTGGGCCTTTTTTTGTTTCGGAGACCACAGGACGGACCGAAGAAGAAGACCCTTTTGGGCCTCTCTAAAGGAAGAGAATCTCTATCTGTACGAGAAGAGGAACAAGAGAGTAAAGCGGTGGAATGGGAATGAAGCCACTTTGCAAAGCGAACGAGAGATGTGGAGAGAAGGGGGTGAAGGGGAGGGGGAGGGAGGGGGAGGAGGGGGTGAGGGGGGTGAGGAGGAAGAGGAAGAGGCGAGCACGCGTTCAGTTGACTGAAGGGTCCTGTCCAGGGGAAGGGGCGTGCGTGTGTATTTAGAGGAAAGTCGGAAGGGAGGGAGAGAGAGAGAGGAGAGCCTCTTTAGGGAGAGGATTATAATTCGAGTGAAGTAGACCGCTCGGAGAGAGAGAGAGAGTTAAGACGGGAATTCCGCTGAAAGGAATTTTCTCCCTTTAGCGGCGTCCGTCGGAGGGACAAGGAAAGAAAAGGAGGGGAGAGAGAGAGAGAGAGAGAGGGCAAAGAGGAAGACGCTTCCGTAACAAGTGATGCGTAATAATCGGGAGAGCGTCTGAGAGAAAGAGGATTTCGGGGAGGCGAAAAAACGCGTGCAAGTGGAGCGGAGAAAGGGAGTGAGATGCGTGGGTGGCTTATAATGGCGGGATGGAAGGTAGGTGGATAGAGGAAGGGGGAATAGAGGGTAGGTGGATAGAGAAAGGAGGGAATAAAAGGTAGATGGGTGCCAGTGGAAGGAGATATAATTGGGGCGACTTCTGGAGTGGTCCGAATTGTGGAGGATTGGGAAGCGAATAGGAAGAGGTTGGACGAAAATAATCCAAGGAAAAATGCACGCGTGCGATGCGACGATAACGTCATATCCTTTACGCGTAGACACCGTTAAAACTTCCTTCTTTTATTCCAGAAATTTCGTTCCTATCCAAGAAACACCTCTTCCGGTAACACATTCATCTTCTGTCTTGGACTATTCCATTCCATTCCTCTCTCTCTCTCTCTTATTCACTCCCTCTCACAACCTGAGTGACTACTCTTATTGCCTGCAGTCACTACTGTCCTCGGACAATATCCCCTTGGATTATTAGCTCCTCCCTTAGGTACATGCAATCTTCTATCCCTCCTACTGAGATCTTTTCCCTCTCACTCCATCTTTGTTCGTTGCCGGTTGCGGTTTTCATGTAGTTATTGCGCACGAATCCCTAACGAACCCCAAATTTTCCACGAATAATTCGACACAACATTTCTGCCGCCGTTTTCACCCTATTTTTGAGGCGTGCGTCAATTAGCGACAAATGTGGAACACTTGTATCTAACGCTGTGAGGACGAAAACTGTGATGAGATTACGCATCTACGACGAATGAGTCACTGCTGTTTTATAACTGCTCGAGGAGCATATAGATTTTAAAGTTATAATTCTTGGTAGAGTTGAAACCCATTTTTCAATCTTTAATCGTTCTACTAGACAAGAATCCTATGTCTAGCCTCGTACATGTGCATATCCATATTTTTTATGGTTTCTGTCCACTAAATTTCCAAGTGTATATGAAAACTAACCTCCAAAATGTTAGTAGGGATCAATAGGTAACCGGAATTTTCATTTCGAAATAAATGGGACCCGGTCAAAGGGCCGACAATATCACTTTACGGAAGCAGATTAATTTTCAGCCGACTATTAAGTTACAGAGATAAATAAATTTTTAACGAAATTAAACAAACTTATCCAAAAAGTAGAAAATTGATTTGGCAGATTAACACGAAGGAATAAATTTTTCGAAGTGCAGGCTGTTGTTCTTTCGAACTACCTGTGAGTCGAGGCTGCTTTAATAACTAATAATTGAATTTCAATTGTAATAATTTATTGAAATTGAAAAGATTACTAAGCTTTTAATATATGTAATTTCCTAATTATTTTTTGGATCCGCGACAAAAGTCCCACCGACAAATATAGAAATAAAAATGTTAGGAAATTACAAAATGAAACGCGTGCTGTACTAATAATAGCCTAAAGTCAGAAGTAATACAAATTCGGAGTAAATATTTCCGTCTTTTCGTATCGCCGGCCAAACGTCAGCATTTCTGTATTTTCGGCCCTTTATATTTGTCGGCCCTTCTGTCATGTCGGCCCTTTGGGTCATGTCGACCATTTGGGTCATTTCGGTCCTTTGGCATATTTCCAGTAGTGCAAGTGAAATAAATCCATAGAAATGGTTAAATAAAAAGCTGATGAATTCCATACAAGGTGCATCAATAATGCAAATATTTACACTGTTTGTTTCTTCAAAAGAATACATTTTTAATATTAAATTAGTCACAGCCACATTGAGGGAGAGCCGCGGATACTCAAAGCTTGGTGCCGCGGTTGGTAAAAAGGCGTGCAATTTATTATCTAAATAGTGCTATAAATAAAAACAGCAGTTGAAGAAACCACGGTTGACGAGCGAGTATCGTATTTGTTAATAAGACCGGGCTCCGCAAAAAGCTTCTAAAGGACTTCTGAATTAAGATTATTCGAAGGGGTATTCAGATTTGAGAAATTTTTAAAATTATTGAAGGAGATAATTCTTTCGGATAACTATAGCTATATCGAATTCATATATCAAAAAAGATTTTAATAGTAGCTTAGGCTGGGAAAGGAAAAAATCATTTGTATCGCTAATAAACGATCCATAAGAAAACATTCTTGTAATTAGAATAGGTTAAACCGTATAGTTATTGACCACTTATGAAAAATTTCATGTTTGAAGTGTTATGAAAAACTGGTTACTTAGAAACCTCATTTATTTCTGTTTACAGAAAAGAATTATAAAAATCGGTACAACATACATTGTACAAACTTTCTCATATATTAATGCATTGTTTAGTTATCTTTAGAAAATGAAAATCGTATCAGCCGCTTTTTAGAAAATCCAATTTTTGTTCAAGTTGACCAAGAATAAACTAGCCTTATACTCATTCATTGAGAAAAATTAAATAGGTAGTACTATTGTAGATGTATACTCAAGTAACTGTACGAAATTTGATCAAAATCGTTAGAGCGGTTTTTGAGAAAATCGAATTGTTGTTAAAGTTGCCTTGAATAAACTAGCTTTATATTCATTTTTTGAAAAATATGAACTATACAGTATTATTGAATACGTAAACTCAAGTAACTGTATGAAATTTGATCAAAATCCATAGAGCCGTTTTTGATAAAATCAAATTGTTGTTTAAAATGCGTAGAATAAACTTCCCTTAATTATTGAGCAATGTCAACCATTTATTCATAGCTTCTGATCTGTATGATAAAATGCCTAGGTACGATATTTCATTGATTTTCGCTCTACTGTTTAGGCTCCAGAGCCAATAACAGTCAGACGGCATTGCGAAAACCACTTTTTCGGATTCGAGTACACCTAAAACGTATGTTTCCGTAAAAATCTAGAGGTCGAATTTTTTCGCGATTACAATGCTTTCTCAATATACTTCGTATACGAGAAAGTAAAAAGAATGAGTATTATATACAGATTATTTTTGACTTACGAACAAACTCTGCGTAAATGTATAGTCATTGGCCACCTTGGACAACTTCCTGACGGTAATTGGCCACTTTTTTCACTATTCCTAAATTATATATTATTCAATGTGATGACATCTATGTGGCATAACAATAACCTGGAGCACGCTGTAAACTACTACTTCTCCAGCTTTATTTCTGAACTGTAAGCATGTGCAGCTCATTTATCTCATTTTCATCATCTACCTCCTCCGGAATTTCATCTGCGCTAATGGCCATATCAATTTATTTGTAACAGTTGTGACAAAGAAAGCTGTCACCATCTTCCTTACTTGGATGGTGTTTCTGGTGATGTTTTGACAGGCACGATTCGTGGTACAGCTTTTGACAATCTTCACATCGAAGCGCAGAGTCTTGTCTGAGGATTCAGGAGCATATGTGGCAGATTGAATTATGTTTAACTTTTCTGTCCGTCTCCTTAAAAAGTTTCTTCTTAGCTGCTTCTTTTGGAATGTTATTCTTTTTTTCTTCTTTTGCTTCACGTTTCCTTTTTCTTGTTTCTTTTTCCTTTTCTTCTGCGGCTTTGGCTAGACGTTTCTGTAAAAACTTCTCCTGGTATATCTTAGATGTTACAGCAAATGGTTTCCTCTCAACTTGCCGCATTCCTTTGTATTTCGGTGTTTCTGGCCACACTAGAAATTCACTCATACAATCATCAGTACGCACAACCCTTACGGCAGAGGAGGTGCCATTGCTCGTAGTTACCTCACCAGATAAATCACTGCTAGACCCTACAGCAGGTGCAGTTGTCTTCCTCCGGAGTGCTGCTTCCTGGATTTCCATTGTGGTCAGCATTCTCTGTCTCTGTTTCATCTAAAATGCTTCCGTCAGATGTGGGAGAATGATTCCCAGTTCGTGTTACGTCATCGAAGTGACTGAATGCCCAACATGGCCCTTACTTTTCTGAAAATACTCCCAGATGCGAAACAGTGTGAAGAATTCTTCATTTTCGCCTGACAGAAATTCTTTAATTCTTCTGAATTTCGCAATTTTCTCTTTCCCAACGATATTGAGAAATGTGTAGTAGCTCATGGTAACATCTACCTCATTTGCGTCATTATGTTCAGTGTTCCTTGAAGCAGACGTAACCAGGCATTTACTATAGTCCAAAGCATCATGACTGTGTTTCTTAATAAAGGGCTAAAGTTTGTTCGAAATCGATTCATTAGTTCGTAGAAATTCGTCTTTTACCTTTGTTTTGTGGACATATGGACAAACACTCGATTATTTTATGGTAGGATAAATCTAAATTTATCTCATTCATAGATTTATTCTTTATGGCCTGCTTGTTAGAAACTATAACACTGACGTAAATAGCGTTAACAATTAGAAAACATCGTTATATATCAAAGCAGCGCATTTTATCCTCTCTTCAGTGGTCTAAGTATTTTCTATATCTTTCCGATGACGCCATGGAAACATACACACCAAATAGAGACGAGAGGACGATTTCCTCCTCTCGGCCGTAACATTGCCTCCGAGTAGTAGCCTCTTCTGTTCCGGAGGCTGTTCGCATCCTTTCATCGTAAACAGAGATGTTTTAACGAAGGTAATCGAGACCAGAGTTTACACTATAAGACGATGCACATTTAGTATCATCTGATGTGCTTATTTTTTCCTTCTCGTGTATAAACCTCCCCTCCCCTCCCATATAGTGACGTTCCTCCCTCTCCTCTTGCCCCTCCTCCTTTCTGCTCTTCCTTCCACCAACCCAACCCAACCCGACCCCTATCACCCCCAATCTCAACCCCTCTCGTTCACCCTGCCGGCCTTGGTACAAGGGTGCTTAGAGTATCTGCCGCCGAATACTAAGAATACTAAGGTAGCGGGTTCGAATCCCGCCGATTACATGGATGTTCGTGTCCGTCATAATGGGTTTTATGTAAGAATGGACTACATTGTCTGAATATCGCCCTTGAAAATAAAGTCGAATTATTATCATAATTGCTATAATTCCTCTCTCTCTCCCCATTCCAACACCTCTCTCACCCTCTCTCTTCCACCCTAAACCTCTCTTTTTCTCCCCTTACAACCCCTCTTCCACCCTCAACCCCTCTCCCCTTTTCCCCCTCTTTCTCTCTCTTCCCCCTCCCAACTCCTCTCTCACTCTCTCAACCCCTCTCTCTTCCACCCTAAACTTCTCTTTTCCTCCCCTTTCAACACCACTCCCCTCTAACCCCCTTCTCTTCCCCCTCCCCTTTCCCCCTCTTTCTCTCTCTTCCCCCTCCCCCTCTCAACCCCCCCCCCTCTCTCTCTCTTCCACCCTAGAGGCACATTTCTCCAATAAGGACGAAAGGAGATACACGCATTCTGTGACTAGGGGAGGGCCGCAAAAGGGATAAGTGAAGAATGAGAGTGGATGGGGCCAAAGGGGGCCAAATGGGAGGGGGGATGCGAAAGTGGAGGCAAAAAGGGGCGAGAGGGGGGGTGAAGGTAGAAAGAGAGAGAGAGAGAGTGTAGGAAGGGGATCGATGATAACTCACTCCCAAGTGTGGCGATATAAAGGAAGATGAAAGCCTATGTAGGAGGGAAAAAACTCATTTTACGGTCCTCCGAGTCTTTCTTTGCGCAGCGCGATTCTATCCTGTCCCAATAACAAATGCCTTCGCTCATCTAACGACATCTTGCACGAAAATTTTCAGGTGTTCTCGTTTATTAATTTTCCCGAATGAGTTACGATATTACCGATGAGAATTATGTTCCACGTTTTGGGCACTGAAACAACGTTGTGAAAATCTTCCTTTTTGAGGATACGGGAGAAATTAATTCGAGTACAATTTCAAAATAACGTGATCCAAAGAGGGCTCTTCTACATGCCCGACGATTCTTTCAAACGATCCATAGTTTTCGTGGAGATGCTTTACATGTATATATATAACAAGATGCCGCTATAACTATCTCGTAACTCTGGTTACGTTTTAGCTATTTTCAATAAAAATAAAAGCTTCGCCAAATTTTCGTTTATATCTCAAACGTAATACACTCGATTCTCAAAAATAGACAAATTTCCAACAAAATTAGAAGAAAAAGGAAGTATTTCGGGTAAATAACTCCTTTTAAAGTATCAAACATATTGGGAAAGAATTTGATGTATTTTTTCATAATTGCCATTTTCAGGTACTATAAAAACTTTGTTATCAACAGCATTTCATTTTATTTCAGTGCTTTAGCTCTCTTCGTCTTCATTCATAACATAAGCATTCTCACCATTTGAGAGGGTAGGGGTTTCTTCGATGTATCTCCTTCAGGACTTGAGGCTGGTTGGCACTAGCATGGCTAACCCGGCCCTAACATCTCTCTAAAAATCTAGGTTTGTCACTCTGTGTCTCTGTACGTAACGCTTTTGATATGCTTATATCTCTGGAACTACTTGATGGATTTTCAAGTTCTATACCATTTTGGATTCGTCAAACTTTCAAAATTTAGATTCGTAAAAAACTTTTGGTCAATAGGGCCATCTCGAGCTGCTACAAGAGCTGAAAGGGGGACATGTTTTGTATGGAAATTTATGTCTCCTGTCTCCAGAGGTTTGTACCGATTGAGCTGAAATTTTCAGAATAAGCTTATCCCACCAGATATAGCTGTACCTGCAAAATTTGCGCTAGATCGGTGAAGAGGATCAGGTAGCTGACATACAAAGAGTTCGTTCTGAACAGTGATTTTTGAAGCATTTTCGCAATAACTCGATGAAAAGTGAATGGATTAAGCTCAAATTTGGTATTATTCAATTATGAGAGAAGCTTTACCAGAAATGTCGTACCAAGAGAATTATTACAGGGATAAAGCCATTTCTGTGATATTATTTTTGTGTGATAAAAATTTTAAAAATGCTAGATGCTAGAAACACTTTTTTTTCGAAATTTTCATTGCCAATATTATTGACGGGTATTACGCTAGTAAGAAAATATTTCCGTTTTGAAGCAGGGGAATTTATCTGCTAAGGTAGTTCAATGGTAGAACATCCGCCTGGCAAGTGTTCGTGTTCGATTCCCAGTCATTTCTTCACCTGTTTCCACATTTCCCATTAGGATAAGGATCTTCGGATCATTCATTCAATTTATAATTTAGCTTTTACTTGTTAAAATATTCTGAAATACCATATTCCATATCAACCCGCGCGCTATAAAAATGCGTATAATAATAATATTTAATTTTAAATGTCCTCGGCAGGATTCGAACCCGCGACCCTATCAACAGAAGACACGCTTACCACCCCTCTACAAATAACTCGAGAAAAAATATGGATAGAAACAGGAAATTTGGCAGGAATGCTCGATTCACATATTTTAAGGTGATGACGGAAAAAAACTCGAAAAAAGTCCTGGGTTCGACTCCAAGGAAGACATTTCCATCTCTTAAAAAATAACGTGAAAATCGAGTTTTCAACGTCCACGTTTTCATTATTTTTTAAATTAAAATAAGAAAGAATTAACAAACGATCTTCGAATCTGAATCATTTTGAAGAAAACATTACAAAGTTTCTTATTCTGTTAATCGTTTTCCACCTATATTTCGAAATTACTCCTGTTTAACGTTTATAATTCACACATTTTGGGGAAATCTTGCCATTTTAATGGGATATTGCCTTGCCTATCAATTAAATTATTAGGCCTCGAAATCCTGTTGTTATATCAATCTTAATTATGGGTGTGTAAGCATGTTTTGAATGCCTTTAATACGAGGGGGATATAGAAGGAAGGAGAGGGAAATTATTTTCATATCAACCTATTTAGTGGAAGAATATACAAAACTATTTTAAGTTTAACTAAAGAAAGTCCATCATATAACTGTTTGATAGTGATTTACTTATTTTTGTAACGCAACTATTTTAAGTTAAACTAATGGTAGTCCGTCATATACAACTCGATAAAGACCCCACACTTCATGCATTCAATTCAGAAAAGAGAAACTGAACCCATTACTGGAAAGAAAAAAAAATCATCTTTTGAAATTTTCATATTTGATATATTATTACGACCCGTCATATTTACGGGCTATTACGTAGTTACAAAATAAAAGTATCCCTGCACTTATAACAGTGTTTTTCGTTAAAATATTAATGATCGGCGAAGGATTCTTTAACTATAAATGGTACATAAGATGGAAGTTGGATTTAGTCAGTGGCTGAATAGGAATAATTCCCACTGACCCATGACGCTTGATTTATACGAAGGGTGACAAGTTTCCCAGAAATAAGTTATTAAAAAACATTGTCATAAAAAGATTCTCTTGAAACGATTAAAATAACGAAAAGGATCACCGAATTGCACAATTTGGACTAATATGCCATTGTACATGTTGCCACTTAAGAAATACCACTATTCACGAACAAATTCATCCGTAATTCAGTGGATTTGCTCAAAGATTAAAATTGGTTAATGTATATGCAAAGAGTTGAAATTAGACTGAAAGCACTTATTAGAATGCGAAATATTTGCATCTGTACTTTTGGCTAATATTTAGCTTATCGGAATTTTAACATCTAAAAAGAAGAACGAAATTCGTATTTCTAAAATACGTTTCAATAATCAAGAGAGGGCGAAGAGAGAGTTGCACAGTGGCTTCTGCCTAATCTTCCATTTAAAATGCGAGAAAGATATGTTAAACATATTCATGCAATTATTTACGTGGAATAATAATTTACATTGGTTGAAAAAAGTTTTAGATTAAGTTTTTCGTGTAAATGATAAGACTTTGGTGAATTTATCTACAAATATACGATCGATATCTTCTGGCTTAGATTTTTAAAAGGAACACAGTGGCGTAATCAATGGAAGTGGCTTCGAAAGGAGGCGCTCAGAACGAGAGAGAGATGGCCTTCAAGCGTTGCTATGCAACCAAATTCATAAGAAACGAGGAAAGTTAAAAGAAATCCCGCTAGGGAAGCGAAAACTACCCGCCGTAAATTTCCTGTTATCGCTCCCACGGGAACAATTAAGTGATGGGCTTAATCAATCGTTGTATTTGTGGAGCTAATTGGGCGACCGCATCCTGACCACCTGATGCAGCGCATGCGCGGAGATGATTTAAATCTGCGGTCCGCGCATTCGGCTCCTTCGGCAAAAAAGGACGGCTCATCTGTGAGTTATTCGTAAAACAAATGAGTTCGCAGGAGACTCAGGTGTGAGTGGGAGGAGGGTGAGAGCGCAGAGGGAGGAGAGAGGAGACAGTAAGGAGGGAGCGCTTCTTTTGAGCAGTCTTTTGTTTTTGAAGGAGGCGCGATTTATATCTCTCTCTCTCGAAAGAATCGTTCCGTTTTAATCGGAAAAGATTTAGTGCGAAACTTTACGTCGACGCTCAATTTTTTTCGGCAAAAAAGATTATACGAAATAAAACATTAATCAATCAGATGGTTTTGGGCTCATCGTGGTTTCAAGATGAAGGAAGCCTTGAGAAGAAAGGGGAGTTACGCCGAAAACATGGAAAATTTCGCTTCTAATTCAACAACCGAAGAAAAATCGAAATTCGCAACGAATCTGAACAGAATTCACGAAATCACCATCGTGAAGGCTGATCGACCATTTATGTGTTTAGCATATATGTAACTTGAAAAAATACGTACTTTTAGCCGAAGTAGGTACTTCAATATAATTTATGCTTTCTCATTAATTTTTTTTCGTTATAGAACTGAACATCAGAGATGGATTAACTTGCTGAAATAGTTGAGTATAGAAACTGCGCACGAATTGGAATTATTACAGAATGACAGACTGCGAGAATCGCAGTACAATGGATTCTTAATAAAAATGCTTTAATTCCACGGAATACAATAAAAAAGAAACGAACCTAACAAAAAATCTGATGTGTGGTCAACACATGACTTTCTCTCCATACAGAGCAATGAATATGATTACTCTCGACGGCAGTGTCCTCAGGAATAATTATCAGCGATTACACTCGAGAATAATTTTATAACAGTTTCAATAGTCTTTATTTATTAAAAACAAAAAGTAAAGAAAATTGTTAGCTTTTCCTATGGATAACAAAATTTCGCTGCGCAATTAAGATAGCGCCCACAAAATTCCTACACACACAAACATCACTCAGAAAATAGTCTAAACGTGTGTATTTCCGTTGAAATCTCGAAGTCGATTTTTTCATGAAAACAATACTCTCTGTACTACGTATATGGAGAAAGTAAAAAAGCTTCGTTCACAAAAAAGAACAAAATAACTGGGGAAAGACTATCTCGTCGTCCTCTTGAGCATAAGACGCGGTTTGAAGGCCGTCTGGGAGAGTGGACAGCAAGAAGGCATGCAGTGTAGCACGATGAAACATCCGAGGCTACGTATATCGAAAAGGGGCGATACTATTTCAGTTAATTTCGCTCTTCACTCAATTGCGAGCCATCGAAATGATTCCGAATTGGACGAAGCCCTGACCACTCTGTCCTCACCCCTCTCCCGCCCCCTTTAGGGCTAAGTCTCCATTGTGAGACATGCCACCAAGGGATGCGTGGAAGATAAGCGCCAAGGGAACAGGGGAGTCGAGGGTATCACGCGACACAACACTCCCGTGTACGAGTAGCATTCTCTCCTCCTTTTGATGGCATTCTGAGAGGCCCCCATTGTAACACACACCAAATAGCCTCTATCCTCTCCTCCGCCCCTTCCCTCCCTCTCTCTCTCTCCCCTCCCCCCTCCCGCTGACTCCCTCCTCTATCCAGCTACATAAGGCTTCCATTCCCTCTCTGTCCCTCTAACAGGGGGACCGTTGGAATTCGTAGAGGGCCGAGTGGATGGCTGAAGGCAGATAGGGCCGCCGTTTTGACACCGCTGGTGACCCGATACTGTGTCCGTAATGCGTTGCGAGAATACCGATTACTAGGGGACCGATGCTCGCTTGTTTTTAATGCTCTGCGAAGGGCGCTTGGGCAGTTATGTGTCACCGCTCTGCACTCGGAAAGCAAAAGTTGCGGCTGGACGAAATGATAGACCCGCGTTTACACACACTGTGTTTATTTCGTTGGGTGAAACAACGGAGTTCCATTAATGCCTGCATTTTCACCGATCGAGTTTTACTGCGAAGCGAAAATCTCGCTACTTCTGCAGAGTTGACCTAGTCGCGGTTAAAGAGGACTTAAAAAGAAGCCATTTTACAAATATTACTATTATCCAGTGGCGTAGGGACCATGAACCCGATGGATCGGTCGATCCAGGGCCCGAATCTCGAGGGGGCCCGAAGGCCCGTGGTCGACATATACAAAATTTTACCCTTTGTGTCAATTTAAACCACAAGAACTGCTAAATACAGTTAAAAGAATCCGAGATCATGAAACTTATTTCATTAAAATTTCCCCCTTAAAAAATAAATAACCAGAAAATATATATTGGAGGAGAGGAGGGGGGGCGTAAAGAATTCTCGAACCAGGGCCCGGCTTCACCTTGCTACGCCACTGCTATTATCAATAGAAGATTAGATGCCACTTTAAAGTTGAGTTTATATTAAAATGGAACTGGAATACAGGAGTTGGCGACATTTAATTAGCGTTGTCGCAAAAGTTAAACATTCACGCGATCACTGTCAAAGCGTACTGTTCTTCAATTAGCAACTTGCAAGACTTTTATCGCTGGCTGTGCATAAGAAAGTGGAACGCACTATGTATGTAGATCCCTCCTTTCTGGAATATCAAACAACAGAATATTTGCTTTCCGGCCGACTGCCCTCGTGCATATGAATCTCTCTTATAACAAGTTTACTTGGCGTTATAAACACATTTGAAAGGGTTGTAAAACGTTTTGGCCGAGATTTTCCGAATTTTCAATATTTGTTCCGCGTCCCTTACGAACTCTATAAGCAACGCTATATCTCCGTATTTTAAACTTCCCTGTTGTTTTTTTAATAACACTTTATATTACGAAATTATGCTTCAAAGATCCCTCCTGGATTAATGTGGATGTAACAATTACAATTTCAACCACTGGACATATCTGCAGCGGCGTCAATTCTGCAGTGCTTGGTAAAATACAAACATGTCGTACCTCAAGTTTCACCATTACACTCTTCAAAACAGTTGCAGAGAGATGCAATGGCGTCAGAAAAATGTAATTTCTAAAATGAACAATAACTGTTTAAATAAATTTATGAATGTTCGTTCTTATGTTATTACGTTGCAGAGATATGTTAATGTCTCAGACTAGTACAATTCCTTAAATCAACAATGTTTAAAAAATGTTCGTACAAATATTAAATGCCATTAATATTTTAAATCCAAGTTGACAATTATTTTTTATCTTCCTTTCTCAAAATAATGTGTTATGCATTTTGAAATATGTGACTATATAACATACATTTTAAAGTGTATACATATATAAAACTTTCTCGTGTTCTTAAATTTACCCTCATGCTCTCGTACCGACTTTGTTTCGGATCTTTTACGCGTCCCTTATTTTAATTAAGACTTTCTCTACGTGTCCCGTACTCTCCAAACTGAAATCTGGCAACCATGTGCGATAACAAAAACTATCGAAATAGAGTAAGTGTCAAGTGGTAAAATGGTAGTAAGTAATGGATGTGAGGAGTGAATAGGAACAAAATGCTTTTAGGAAACGGAATGAAGCGAGAATTTCGTCCTTTGGGTGAAGAACATTCCGAAGCGAAAATGCAACCAATTATGAACATCGTTGTTTGCGTTAGAAATTAGAGCATTGCGTTGCATACGTCGCGAGGTGATATTATTGGCACCGAACAGGATTAACGGTAATAAGGATGCAAGTAATGTTTCTTCAATTATATACTTTTTTATGCATTCAATTCTCATTGTTTTATATGCCACTAAAGCAATTTATTTTCTCGGCAGTTGAATTTGGAAAATGACCTCTCAGATTCAATCCTCGGTTTTTAAGTACAAATTACGATCCATAACCATATTTGAGATGTAAAACAATCTTGTCACAAAACTTTTGAACTTGAACGCTTTGAAAATAGCTTTCGCTGCCTTTTCGAGCGATATATCGAAAACAAGATAATATGATTCTTAGGAAAGGGAAATGTCAACGAAACGAAATAAAGATTTCGACTTTTAAAATCAGTATTATTAAGAAGTCGGATTTTCTAAATATATCTCTATTAGTGGATAACTGCTCAAACATTAACACCTCAATTAATTAGTTTTAGAATCAAAATGCCGGAAAAACATCTGACAGTCAAATCAGATCACAATGATGGGCAAAACTTTTCCTTCCGGGCGATAGATAGAGTGGAAGGCCATCCCCGACGGACAACTCTATATTGAAACTAATAAAGGCGTAAGCGAATCACTATATATATATCCCTCTCCGTCTCTCTCTCTCTCTATATATATATATATATGATATATGATATATATATCTCTCTCTTTAATCCGTAACCATCCTTCCGTCACACACATACGCACACGCGCACGCACGCACACACACACACCAAGAATCTCTCAATATATAGAACCGCTTTCTCTGCTCATATTTGCCTCTCTTCCTCTCCGTGTTCTAAAAATAATTCCATTTCGTCACATCATCTAGGAAAAGAGGATTACCACGGGGAGCAGTGAAAGTAGAGAGAGAGAGGGAGAGATTTAGCGAAGAAAGAAAGTGAAATTGAGAGAGAGAGAGATTGGATGGATTGAGGCAGAGGTGGATAGAGAGAGAGAGAAATGAGGGCGGCGAATGTATGGAGAAATGTAAGCGAGTATGCAGCGAGAGGCAGTGAAGAAGCTTCGAATTCAGCAAAAGAGTGGTTTTAGGAAAGAGAGGGAAGCCTCTAAATCGACGGTAAGAAGTGCTAAAATGAAGAGGCGGAGTAAAGAGGACGAAAGGTTACATGCGTTATATGGGTAGGAAATCTACAGAGTGGAACGAATGCCTGATAAAAAGTGGAGCTGAGTGATGGCTTTGTTGCGTGAGAATAGAGTGATTTTGCGGTGGAGAAGAGAAAAAGAATAGAACAACAGAGCGGATTTAAAAAAAATGAGAAAAACAAAAAAAAGAGATGATTGTATTTTATGTTAGTCGCGGCGATCACAAGTAATCAATTAATTAAGCTAGGTTAAGAAATACGAAGGAAATAAACCTGTTAAAGTTGCACTTTATAGGGATTTTACACAAGATGCAAATAAAATCTGATGTGGCCAACACATGACTTTCTCCATATTTGGGGTATCGTTATTTAAATTATTATGAATAGCATTATAAGGCAAAATTATTATTTCCTATCGTAAAAGAATACAGTCGTCCTTATTGCCGTAAATTAGGTATATTTTGAGTATGTTTACAGAATTCACCGCTACATGGTAGCGGCGCCGTATACTGGAAATCAATAAAAAGCAAAATATCTCCGAAATGGATGGTTCTACGAAAATTTGTTTCAAACAAAACTTGAAAGAAATATTATTCTCTACAACTTTGGTCCGCACGAAGATTATCAATAACGATGTTTTAAAGGAGATATTTGACGGAAACTGAAAAAACCGATTATTTTTTATAAATAATTCCTAAACAATAACTGCTATGGAAAATTCTTTCAAATCAAAGTTGTAGGAAATTACATTCTCTATAATATTTGTATAGAATTGTATATACAATAATGGTGTTTTAACGGAGAAATATCCCAAAAACCGAATCGTGTTTCGAATTAACCTCGACTTCCGCTTAACCGGTATTGTCCAAACACTAATCAGTTCTTTGTACTCATGCTACAGTGTTATATATGAAGTTTGGTAACGATATGGCAAGTACTTTTTGAGTTAGAGCGCCCACAATCACATACATCCACACACACAGACACACATACATCATTCCGAAAATAGTCTAAACGTGTTCTAGGGACCTCAAAACGAGTATTTCCGTTAAAATTTGGAAGTCGATTTTTTTCGTGATCACAATACTTGCCCATTACTACCTATGGGGAAAGTAAAATTGACCGCTTTCGCTTAAAACAGGGGTCTCCAACCAGTCGATCGCGATCGACCGATCGATCTTTGGCCCTTTTAAAGTCGATCGCTGAATCTTACCTCAGGGCTATTACTTTTTATTGAATCAATTGAGGAATGTTGAGTCGATATAGATTTTGAACTTACAGTTGGAACATTTTTATCTAGCTATGCAGGTGATTTTATATTCGTTCAAAAATTAAGAGCAATTGGAATGCATAAATCAAATAATAATCTCTCGATATTAGTTCTCGCAGGGAGACGCGAGCGTATCGATCTTTGAGTATTCTTAAGTATTGCTCGATACTTGTTGTTCCAATCGCGAATTATCGCAAAAAGGCAAAAGTTTGAGGCCAACTGCCACTTTATGTGGAACTTGATTAACTAATTCAAGTTATGTTTTGGTTGATTTCTTCCGTTTGTACATGAATGTATTTAATAGCCTGTTCTTCAACTTCTAATAGCTTAAAACTTAGTAATAAACTGAATTATCCTGGTGGATAAAATTTTATCAATTTATTTGAACCAAAATATTCTCTTTTACAGAAGGAAAAATCAAATAAAAATTTATTCGAGCTTGTTTAACTCGAATAAAAAGTTATTTGTAATTAAATTGGATCGACGTGTTAAGCAGAATATTTCATTTTATGACGTGATTTCGATGTCTCTTAAAGTTTATGATAAATTTGCGAGGATCTCCACTGCACCGCCCCCTCTGCTCAACGGCATTTATCGTGCCAAGGCTCACTCCGCTGGATCGATCCTCGGTAAATTTACAGATGATCTTGGGTGCTAAAAGGTTGGAGACCCCTGGCTTGAAACATATTCATCGTGTAATAAGGAAATATTTCAAACTGTTTGTTTCATTAATTGATGGTGGCTTTATTTTAGTCATTTGTGCAAAATCCCCATAAAGTGGAACTAGGCCAAGTTTATTTCATTCATATATCCTAATATGGAGTTCCACCACTTGAAGGCTTCTGTAAAATGTAACTGTGAGAAAATTTGGGAAAACGTGCGATGAGAATGCTAACACTAAATTAATACTATATGGTTGTTCGATATTCTTAATTGTTGTATTTTGAAGTCGTTTCAGAATTTAACGTAAAAATTTGCGGATCGTACGTTTAACATTTACATTTACATGAATACCCTGCAAGGCGCCAGAAGCGTTTGGCAGGGGGTATCGCTGCACCAAATGAACTAATGCCTCTGTTGGTCTGTCTTATCGCGTCTGGGAAAAAGAGTATTACTACTATTTCTCGGCTCTATCGACTATTTCGACGCCTTTTCACGTACGCTCTGATCTAACATTACGCTTCTCACTAACGCCGATGGGTACAACTATGCCGCGTACATCTTCAACGAATTCGGAGCTTTTAAATCTTTTCAAATAGCTTCCTTTGTACTCAATTCTTCTACTCTTCAACGTCTGCCATTTCAGATCCCTCAATATCGCATCATACCGATATTCTCCCTTTTAAAATCCAGCCGCTCTACTATGGACCATTTCGAGCTCCGTAGTTGGGTCCTCCTCGAAAGGACCCCTTTAAACATACCATATACTTATTTCGTTGTGAATTTAAGTACCGTATAGAAATGCTAACCCTTTTCGGTACTTTTATTAATTAATTAAATAGTTGATGTAAGCGGGCGTTGCGTGTATACATAGATAGATGAACACGTGTGAGCCAACATAGGAAAACATCGGCGTACTCGTACTCTTGCAGACGCGATTCCGAACAGGTGCGGATAATTTAGTCTTGCGGCGAGTTTCCATGGGCGCCATACCGCTGGGACATGCGGGGCGGCGCATCGCAAGAGGGGGCGAAAAGGGGCGATGAGGAGGTGGAGAAATATAGAGGGGGTGGGAAGGGAGAAAGGAGAGAAAGAGAGGATGGAAGAGAAGAGACTTTCACGGGTTCAAAAAAAGGCAAGGGATGAATCAGTATGTGGAGGGGGGGGGGGGGATTTCTATGGATAAGTGTTGCCCTTAGGGGGAAAGAGAAGGGACAGAGAGAGAGAATAATAGGGGAATGGGGGAGAAGGGAGGAGATGGGGCGTGTGGTGAAGAGCGCGTAGGGTAGGTATGGAGCGTAAACGAAGAGTCTCACCGTAGCAGGGGCGAGGAGGGGCGTGGCGAGATAAAACCCCGAGCGGTGTGGCGTTAAGGGATGGGAAGTGTTAAGGGTCCACGCCCTGAGGGGTAGGGGGATGGAACAGGAGGAGTAAATAACAATCTTGCTCCTAAGGGAAAAAAACTAGATGGTCCAACATTAGCATCCGTACAACTAATAACCTTTGGGAAGTAAAAGAAAAAAATGGATCTGAAGTATGGACGGATTAATTGGAGCAAATTGCCCCGAGAGGGCGAGCAAATATAAAACACGGGCTCACGCGGGTTTTGGAATGACTTGATGACTGCCCACGGATAGCGATGCTATAATAATGGATTAGAGTTACTTGCGGATGGGATAGATAAAGCTAGAATGTAGAAAGGTTTAGATCGCTAATGAAATTTCCTGAATTATCGAAGTAATTTTTCTGAAAAAAGATCTATTAATGCTAAATTGGTGGAAAACATTGCTTCAATTTTGGGTCGCGCTAAAATGAATGGGTCTTTGGAAGTAATGAGTTAGATACGGATCGTTCTTTTGACGAGGCAGATTTTCCTTTAATGAAATAAAGGCCGTTTTTGAAAATCTGGGAAATTACAATTTTTCATTCCTGTTAGATTAAAAAAATACATTTTAACACGACCTGTTCATCTTCCGCGCATATTCTTCAATCATAGACAGTTGATTTTAAAAATAGAAAAAACCGAAAACGCAATTTTTTCTAAAATACAATCAAAATACGCCAGCAGTGAATTTGGTCTGATGAAAATCAGTATTTATTGTTAGTTACGTGGCAATTTTATTCAAGATCCATTCGACATGATTTTTTTTCAAGTGTATAAAAATGTCTATTTTCAAAGCTTCAACACATTTTTAGGGAAACATTTCTTGGTTTTTACTTCTCTAGAGAAACTGATTTCGTGTAAAACATATCGAACAAATATCTGCAATGAATCCTTCAACTAGGTGGAAAATGTTTGTAATATATAATAATAATAGATTATTCAGTCAGTTAAATAACTGACTTTAATGCGAAATTTTGAATAAATAAATGACGCCTTTTGCATTATCAATATATGAATCTTTATGGAAGTGTATGTGAAATACGTTTTACGAAAAAAAATTTAAAAATATCGACATGGATAAGGTAACGATCTTTACAATGTAATAGATTTTACGAAATATTACAAGTAATTTAGTAATGTAATATTCCACTAGTTTATTATATAGATAATAAAATCGGACATTTATATAATGATTTTGAGCCGATGCCCTGTAACAGAGCCCATTAAAATTTAATTACCTGCGAAATTACTAATCGGTAACATTCTTTATATTTTATTATTCATAAAGCTTCTTTTAATGCTAATAATTGAATACGTTTGCTTTGCCAACAAAACATCGTAAACACGCAGTTGAGCAAATGTTTTTCCGAACGACATATGGCCCACGTAAAAAGCTGTACTCTAACTTGCGAGGAATATCTTCCAAAAGATCTCTTTTCAGGACGTAATGAAGCTCACTCTGACGGTGGGTGCTAATTCATTCACGAGGCAGAACATAAAGAGAGAGAGAACGAAAATATATCAATAGAATAACAGTTTGGAGGCTTAGGATTCGATTTTACGTCTTCTCTGATTAACTGCGGTTTGGGCTTATCGTGATAAGGAATCCACTGATAGAATACGACAAAAAAGTGAAAGCCGCATATTCAGATTAATTATGTTATATAGCAATAGGTTTGCTTCAAAACGCTAATGTCATGGGTTCGAATCCCATTACTCTTAATAATCTTATTGTAGTCAGCGTTTTGGTGTATAAATGACAAAAATGAATAAAACTTTCATAAACGCTTAAGATCGTACATGTTCTACAAATGCAACGCAATAAATATTCATCCTTTGAACTATATTAGACATTTTTCGCAACTTAAATAGACGCTATCATCTTGGATATCGTGTGAGGTTGCCACGATAGCACATACTCATTGAAGGATACCAACTGATGGGATTCGTAGAAACCCTCTGAAAGAATTGTGAATTGAAGAACTGATTGAACAGTTTCTTTCTTCACGAGGGCGATACTATTACGGTCGCAAGAGGCATAGTTTCTCTTGACTGCAATCTATTAAGCAACAATAGCAAGAAAAAAACACATTCTACCGATTCGCCGCGTGGTTCTTTGAATTAGCCGCCATTCCATCGCACATAAATATGTCAAATCAATAAATCGCACAAACGACGCTTCGCCACTTTCGGAGCAATTGCAGCTCGGCCATTGGTTGGTGTCTCACAATTTCCACTTTTTGCATATTCATGCGTCCAGAGGCGCTTATTTATGTGCCTAAGGATTTCACCACGGCGCCGTTAGAGTGATGAAAATACATATGTAAATAGAATCAACTGAATCATTTACGGAGAGGACTATATAGGGACTATAAGTCTCCGGTTCTGCGAGATGAGATAGCTAACTTAATTTTTCAACCATAAAAACCGAAAATGTCCAATGGAAACACATTATTACGAGTTAATATGAAAATATACCTGTATAGAGCACATATTGACTGACGCGAGAAAAACAAAGAATATATTTGCGTATAATGTATGATTAAGGCGAAACGTTCCCAAAAAGCTAACTAAAAATGGCATTGAGGTTTAGGGTCAGCTGTCATAGAAGCGCTTAATTATCGGCTTCAATCCTTTTCATACATTCCGATCAAAGTCGCACTCTGTCCTATGAAATACGTCTGCGGGAATATGGCCTCATATTCTGTTCGTTTATGGAAATTCGGGGATGGTTTAGAGTGGAGAGCACTCCACAGATGCCGCTAAACGCGTGCTGCCATCAAATGGGGAGCGTTCTTTGGAGAGCATTGAAAAAAATGAGGAAGCTGCAGGAAACAGGAGGACGTACTCTCACCAGAGAATGTGTGTGTGCGTGTGACGGAGAGGGAGGGAGAGGTAAGAGATTAAGAGAGGGATAGGAGAGAGGAGGATAGGAGAGGGAGGAATAGACAGACAGACAGACAACTTTTTGAGGGCGAAATTGAGGCTATATAGGATAGGAGAGGGAAAGAGTGAGAGAGGGGGATAGGAGAGGGAAAGAGGGAGAGAGGGAGGGATAGGAGAGGGAGGGGTAGGAGAGGGAGGGATAGGAGAGGGAGATGAATAGGAAAATGGCGATGGAATGTGTGTGTAGAGGGGAGAGGAAAAAGAGGCATTAGTAAATAGATGAAGGGAAGGGTAGGTCAACGTCCAATGAGAGTCGTGAGTAGAGAGAGAGAGAGCGTGCGCGTGTATGCGAGCGTGTGCACACACGCGGCAAAAATTCGTGCTCTTATAACTCCGTGTCTGCGGAAGAGAGCGGTCGTGTATAGCAGACGAAAGAGGGAGAGAGGGGGTGTAGATGGATGCCAGAGATTATAAAAAATACAAAATCTAAGCCAGGAATACAGGGCCAGATTCTTTTTTTAATAACCAACTGAGAGAGTGGACTCGTTGGCCGACAGTCGTTCGGAAAAGCGATGCGAGAGAGGAGAAAGAACAAAGGAAGGGATGCAAAAAGAGGAAAATTCTACTCTCTTTTTCTCTCTTATATTGCAGTAATTCAAAAAGCCATTCTCGAAAGTGTCGAAGTGAAGCGAATATTCAGAGCATTGAATTCGACCCAAAATAACGAAGCATGTCAATTTTTCATAAATTTCGCAAAAAAATAATAGCGTAATATAATATCTGATAATGGCTCCTTTAAAAAAATTGATGCATCTGACGACACAGAAAAATACGAATTCAAATTGTTTGAAAGTATGTTTATTTAATACTCTTAATAGAAGCCAAGAGATAAAAGAAAGACTTAAAGAATTAAAGTTGGACGGATTTTTCTCTATTCTTACTGCATAATAATTTATAATAATATGAATAAAATTAAGATATAAGTTAATATAAAATATATTAACGAAGCGGTATCCATCATTTGGCTTAAATAACCTTTGAAAATTGTAGGAAACACGAGATGAGGCAGTTTGATACTTCGATAATTTCGAAACTTGGTTTATTCGAAATTTCCTGATTGCACTGTATTTATTTATCCGGAATAGGAACTTAAATCCAGCCACAATCAACGTTTAAGATGTTAAATGGAATTACTATTACATACTAAGTAACCCGAGGGCTTTCACCTTTTGCGAAAGCGGCGACGCATAGTTGACGTTGCGACACAAAAAACCGAATGATGATGATGATGAGAAAGTAGGCGAGTATAGGCGCAAATTATTCCGAGCGTGTACTTTCAGCCCACAATTACCGCTCCGCTGTCCATTCTCAAAAGGAGCCGCCTTTTTCCACATTTGGGAGGAAATTTCGAATCTGGAAAAATTAAAAATTTCGCGGTGAAATAAATGAAAATTTTCTCTGAGAGTGGCTTATTTTTTCTCTTTTGAAACGACGGAAAGAGGCACACACGCACGGACACACACACACACGAACGCACCGAGTCTGCGTTTGCTTTTGGTGGGAAGAGGCGAGCGGAATATTAAAATTTCTTGCTAGGGGAAGGACCGTTTCAAAAAACTACATACGCTCTCGGGCATAAACATTCCTCGGTTGAGCAGCCATGCCACTCACCCCCTGCTCCTTCCATTCGAAGCAGAGCAAGAGTTGTAGCGGTGCTCGAATTGCACAGATCGTCCTCTTAGAGAATCTCCCTTCCGTCTGTCAAACAGGCCTGCCAACCCAACTCCCAGAAAATAACCTTGCCGTTTTCCACGGCGGGGACTTGTTCGCATTCCCCGAACGCATTTGTTTTCTAAAAGTTCGTTAGAAGTTCTCGGATGAAAATGAAGCTTCTGATAGAGAGTAGAGGCGGAAGAACAATTTTAGATTTGCACGAATAATATCACGCGGCTACAGAAGTTTCATTCTGCAATACTGAAATTTCAATTGGCGTTTTGAACGCGAAACCAAATTTCCGAGAGCAGTGCTTGAAACAGTTATGCTCTCGGAAATTCGAAGAAAGCGAAAGATTCTAGGAAAACAATGCGGGCGAGTTTGGGTCACATTTCTTAAAAGTAACTTAAAAATTATAAGCCAACGTTCTGAAGGCATCGGTTCATTACTAATTATAATATTGTTGGCAGAATTTCCTTCGGAGTAACTTATCGGTCATTTTCTCTTTTCTCTCAGCAAACAAACGTTTCCAGTATCTCTTTGGCTAGGAGAATCGATAGCGCTTTTATAGACAACTTCAGTACATAATCTATCTACCAGAATAAAGAGAGGACGCGTAAGATATTCGGGGAATCGAAAAGACGGAAGTGCATATGTATAAGTTTCAATATTTTAATTTTTAGTTAATATTAACTGTGTAATTTCGTTTCGTTAATTATATTAACCAACAAATAAGATATCCTCCCGAAATTAAGAGGTTGAAGAGCATTTTCTTAAACATTTTCAGGGTTCTAGTTTTCCTACCGTCCTTTAGAAGCACTGTCGGAATCCCAAAAAGACCTTTTCACGGGTGAAAACTTCACTTGCTTGGCTGCAATACAGTTTCAAAGTTTGGAATTTTCCAAATTTGAAGGCCAATCAAAGGAAAAATCACATATCGTTAAGAGATATCTAATTAAAAATAAATTATTAAATATATTTAGTAGTTTGAATACAATATTTCAAACTTTGGGTTTTTCCGAATTACAAGTCTCCTAGTGGAAATATCTATCTATCGGGAAAATCTAATCAGTGGAAAGTTAATAAGAGCTATAAAATCGAAGAAGAATTTTCCAAATATCTCGCAAAGAAAAAAAGATGATTATCCAGAGACAGAGTGATCGCATAATTACGTCTTCTCTTTTGAGAAAACTAGTTAAAACGTGATTTTTACTAAATGTTCCAGTAACATTTTATATTTATAATATTATGAGAATCGATTAGTTAAAGAATTTTAATTAAATATCTCAGCATTCAAAATAAAAGCACCACACAAAAAAGTAGCATGAAGGCCTTCTTAATCTTTCGAATCAATAAAGATCTCCGTTTCTTTTAAATTCATCATTTACGTCAGCGGTTACCAAACCTTTTGAAGCAACGGAACCATTACATTCAACTATTTTTTTCTCGCGGAACCCTAACTAAGAGGTGACAAGCCAAATCGAATTAAAATTAACTTTATAATCATTATAATTTTTATTTACATAGTTTATGTGTCTTACAGTAAACAGTTTACAAGTGAGGCTCATGTTTCCTGCTGTAAATAAGAGAAGGAAGAGCATATCCGGTCTCTTCTTTTTCTGTCTATCGCGGAACCCAGTTTGAAGACCTATGATTTACCAAACAATAAAAAATGTCTTTGTGGGAAGTTGTCATTACTAGGTGCTATAACGCGGGAATTATTATTTTTTTTAAAAAGATTTAACCCAGTGAATCATTTTGGATTGTGTACGCAAGCCAAACCTCAGCGACAGATCGCTCGAATGTAACATGCACTACTTTGAAGGAAAGCAAAGATCCAGCCGAGATGGAGCTATTTGAAAGACCAGGAAATGTTTTTTCAGGAAAATAGTGTCGATATGTAGGATTCCTAGACTTGGATGGATATGAAGGAGTCCACGAAATCACGTGTGCCACAATTGACGAGGACGAGGAAGGGGACATCTCTCGAGAGTTAATGCCAAACAGATTCTCCTTACGCGAAAGAAGCACACGAAAACATGGCGAATGTTTTTTATAGGATCATTTCAGATTGTGACAAAAGTAAGCTCCGTTCCATGCCGCTTCTCACTATAGTTTTCCAAAAGATGTTATAGCTGGATGGAATATTTGTTAGACGTACTTATCATATTATGGTAATAATGCCACTGAGATTTTATTAAAATGGATATAATTCATTGCACATGCTCAATGTTCGATTGGTAAATTAAAAAAAAATAGAAATTGGGAATTTAATGCATTTATAATATTCCACACATTTAAACGTTATAATTGCAGGAGGGAATGGAAATAGTATCAGCTGTGTCATTTATATTCACGTCATGATAATATATAATTCAATTGTTAGCGTTTAAGTTACTTATAAATGAATCTCAACATAAAACAAGAGGAATAAGTTTACTGAATGTAATAATAAAGATCACAATTTACTCCTTATTTCATAGGTATTCAGTTCATTTTTAGAGAAATGGCATTCAGAATCAGGTTGTTCTAATCGTCGTGAAGATTAACTCGCACGCATTTACTTTTGAATTTGTTATGCACATAAGGCATACTCATTGGAAAAGTACGGCGATTAAACTTGTTTCGGTAAAAACCTTAAATTTTCAGACACAGGGGCCATTCTGGGCCAGAAATTGTATCGGATGCATAACAACGAAAGAATGAAGAAGAGAGCAAGACCGCTCTCGCCAAAGTCTCTTTCCGAATTTCCACCTTTCGGCAAATAATAACATCGTAAAGTTGGCACCGCCGTCTCCCTTCCCACGCACCCCTAG
Source organism: Uropetala carovei (assembly GCA_036926305.1). NCBI lineage: Eukaryota > Metazoa > Arthropoda > Insecta > Odonata > Petaluridae > Uropetala > Uropetala carovei. The sequence goes on along the minus strand of JAXCHB010000243.1, from coordinate 121,020 downwards.
CAGCACTACGCCCTCCGCCGAGGCCGTTACACCTTCCCAGCATCCCCTCAGGAGCGAAACGCCAAAGTCTCCACCCCATCGCCTCCCCTTCCCAAGGTTACCACCCCTAGCAATCACCCAGGAGGTGCCACCACCCCTCACTTAATGCGCACCCCTCTCCGCGCCATCTCCCTCTCCCCCTATGCACCCCACATGCGTTGCCATCCCAACCCCCTTAAGCGCACATACTCGCAGAGGGAGAAACCGCCGAGGAAGGCCACACTCTGTACGTAGGGAAAGGGGGAACCCATTCCCGTACTCACTCCCCCTCTCCTACAACTCCCCCTCTCCCCAATAAGAGCGCAGCACTCAGTCACTCTGTCCTCTCATCCCCTACTATACTCCACTCTCCCAAAACGTTCCGAAAAGTCATTGCGGGTGAATGAGTCATGCAGCGGTGGCGACGAGAGGTGGGGGAGGAAATGGAATGGGGAGGGAGGGGGAGGTGGGGGGAAGACCCTCGCCAAAGGTCTCTCTCATCCCCCGAATGAAATACTCACACGAATGCAAGCAGTTCACAAGTCCGAACCACATGACACAACCCACCCGCCCTACGCATTCCGATACAAGGGATATTTTTGCTCAGAGGGTTTGGAAAGTGTCGAGAGAGAGAGGAGATGAGGTTAGGGGGGATATAAGAGGAGTAGGTGGGAGAGGAAAAATAGGAGAGAGATGTAGAGAGAGAAGTAGAGAGAAAGACGTTTTCCAAGGATAAAAAATATGATATCGAAGAAAGTAGATAGGATATGCATGACGCTGCGTCTTCCTGTTTTGTTCTTTCATTGGAGGCAATGGGTTTCTTCTGACAATTAACGTTGTTCTTAATTTCTCTGCGCATCGATTATCAAAAATGAATTTCATGCTATTCCATGCAAGAAGATAGTGCTTTCTTTGCGAATTATTTCTTGCATCTACAGGCGGTGACGTAGATTATACAATTTAGCATAATTCAATTTTAATGATTTAATAGTTTATTAAATTACGTGGTCAAAAACTCAAGCAGTGACGATTGGGAGCACGAGCTCAACAAGAACCCATTAATTTATTATGAAAAACTAGTATAAAAGCCCGTAAGTATGACGGGCTATCTTTAGTTAAACTTAAAATAGTTGCCTCTCTCCCTCCCTTCCCTCTCTCCCTCCCCTCCCTCTCTCCCTCCCTCTCTCTCTCCCTCCCTCCCTCTCTCTCACTCCCTCGCTCCCTCCCCTCCCTCTCTCGTATTAAAAGCATTCAAAGCACGCTTAAAGTATTGAAATAACAATATGATATCGAGGTCTATATAACAATGAAATTGGTATACAAAGAAACATCCCGTTAAAATGAAAGATTTCCTCATATTGTGAATTAAACGTTTAAATTGAGCGATTTCGAAATGTAGCTTTATATGTTTTCATCAAAACGGTTCGGATCCGAAGATCGTAGGTCAATTCTTTCTAATTTTAATCAAAAAAAGAATGAAAGCCCATTTTTTTTACGTATTACCTTATGGAAAATGGAAATGTCTTCCTCGGAGTCAAAACCCAGGATTTTTTTCGAGATTTTTTTTCGTCATCACATTAAAATATGTGAATCGAGCATTCCTGCAAATTTAGAGTTTCTACATATTTTCCTTATCGAGTTATCTTTATATGATCACAAACCGATCAACACTCGTGTATTATTATAAGAGATAAATATCTGAGCGGTGAGTCATCGCATCCCAACGTAGCTCTTAATAAAAGATTCCATATTCTAAGCTTGTTAATAGCATAAACGCTATATTTAAAGGTAAGTAAAACAATACGTTCAGCCGTCCAAACAAATTCATAATATATTTTACCGTAGATTTTCCTTAAACTATAAATATAGTTATCACTTTCTTACTTTAATGAATTTTCAGCCTAAATAATACATACTATAAACGGATGGATAGTTGGAGATACCTGTCTCAGGCAAACGAGATAAGGACGCGAGAAAAAGGTAGCACAGTGCGTTTGCGGCTAAAAACCAGGCTACCCGTGAGAACAAGCGCTTTTTATTGCGTAAAGCAAGCGGGTGTCTCGAGGAGGGAGAATAAAATGGAGCGATAGAAAGGTGGGGGAGAAAGGAAGTGGAGGGGGTAAAGAGGGGAGGGTGAAGGGGGAGGAGGGGAGGGAGAGAAAGTGAGGGACAAAGGGGCGAAAAAGGATTCCAAGTCAGAGGTGAATTTGCGATTCGAAGGCGCAAAAGGCATGTCTTCCGATGGCACGAGTTAAAAACCGATGGAATTACGTATGTCGATTGCGATGTTTGGAATGGAGAGGGAGATGAAGCGAGGAGAGAAGACGACGCCGGAAAACGACGCTAATTGGAACTGACAGGTAAATAATCGCGCCGCAGATGATCATTTTCAGTGGGACGAACTAAACGCCGTTCAACCGGACCTGGAAATAAAAGGGGAAAATGGAGGATTTTATTCCTTAGATCTGATTGTGAGGTACGAACTTACCTACCTTTGCTTCCCCCTCTCTCTCTACCCCTCTCTCTCTACCACACACACTCTCTCTCTACCCCTCTCTCTCTCTCTACATCTCTCTACCACTCTCTCTTTCTCGCTACAGCTGTTCGTAACAGCAATTTTTCGTTTAACTCGGTAATAAATGCTTTTCGACGTGTCGAAACAATTCTAACGCAGGAGGGAGAGAGAGGGAGAGGGGGAGAGAGGGAGAGAGAGGGAGAGAGAAAATAGGAAGGCGACGAGAGAGGAGGCAAGCTTTTTAACTTACGTATTCATTGCGAGAATGCGCTCCAGAGAATAGCGGTGAAGGCAACAAGAAGAGAAGATAAAGAAGCTGGCGAAATATAGTCAACTGTATGCGTCGATACGGGACGCTTCTCAAGGTTTCGACGATGAAGCAGATGGAATTTTCTAGTCCTGTTTCTCGGTGGAAAGAGGAGGATACGAGTTGGAGAGGCGGGGAAGGAGACAAGAGCAGAAGTACTAATAATGAGCTAGTATGTGCCAGTAATATACTGCTTTTCTGCAGCCTTTTTATAGTAAATACCATGTAAGAATTCCAGTGACTAACTATGATTTTTTAATTTTTCTTTTTGAATATCCCAAAACATGAAAGAAATATTGGGGGGAGGGGGGGGGGGAGAGGGGAAGTGAATGTTTAAGAATATCAAAAGGGGAACGAGAGACGATGATTATTATAGTTTTGAGATGTTTTCTATGATAGTTTTCGAAACATAGTACAGCACTTAAAGGCACATCACATTGTTTGCAACAATAAATTGTTTCTTTTCTCTTTATTTATTTCTTTATATGCAAACCACACACCTCTTCCTTGAATGCGACTCACTAGACGTACTAGGATTATAGCCTGACATATTTTCCATTAAGTCGTAGTGGTGTTTCTATAGATGGTTGTCTTGCGCTCTTTGCTTTCGGTTTAATTTCACTTTATCTTTCTCTCCAGGCGGTCAGTAGCCTAAAATTTAGCTAACCCACTTAACCCACGTTTTTTTAAAATTACAGTTGCAATAAAAATTGTTGTATTCAATAAAAGGTGAAACATTTTCATGTAATATTTTCAGTGGATTCCTGGCAGTAAAGGTGATGATGCACTGGTCTGGAAGTTTGTAGTCGAACCCAGAATTTTTCTCGAGAATTTTTTTATCATCACCTTAAAATATGTTAATCGAGCATTCCTGGCAAATTTATACTTTCTATCTCGATTCTTTCTCTAGTTATTCGAAGTTTTATAGCGAGCGTTGATGTGTGACAAATAAATAAATAAATTAATACGAAGGGAAGTTAAGTAAAAGAGTGTAATAAAAAGCAAAAAGTTATGCATAACGGCGCCGAGGTGGATTTAAAATCGATTGTAAGTTCCCGTCGCTTCCAAAATGACTAAAGCTATTAACCGTAATGAGCGTGTAGTAACTCAATCCCTCCTATGGCTTCCGCAGATGAGGCACAAGCGCCACGTAGGAGGGGTGGTCGTTAAACGAACTACAATGAAACACAACAGCTGCTGTTTTGAATTTCTTTCATCTCGAGTTTGAAGTTCAATGCCTCATTTGCCGAAACTTTTAAATCCAGCCAATTTAACGGCAAAAAATACTAAAGCTTAAATCTTGCAACGAAAAACAGTAGCCTTCCAAATTGTAAAAATAATATGAAATATTAGAAGAGAAAAGCTATTAATTTCATTTACACTGTGCAACGTATAGATATGTCAAAGTTTAATTTATCTATTTTTATTTATAACAACTTTTCATTGCAATACGACTTATTTACATATTAATTAATAAGGTGTTTAATTGTGAAAAGGAATCTGAAAGACATTTTCTTCGATATTTGTGTTGCGTTATATTTTTCAAATCAAACAATCAGGATAACTATTCAACATAATCATAACAACATTTAAAACCATGTAATTAATATTTATTTTTTCCTGCTGTATGAAATAAATCAGAATATAGAGCAGTTCCACTGGCAATAAATAAAAGATGACGGGTAGAACTGGAAATGACTTTAATAAATACATTTTAGTTTACGAGGGTTGCCCAGAAAGTAATGCACCACATTTTAGTTATCAGCCTAAGCATATTTTAAAAATTTGAAACTTTCGGTGCTACAAGTACGAAACGTGCCTCATTTAGATACCGAGTTGTGAAGCATTCCAACAGATGGTGCAGCTGCAGTGAATCACCAAAATGGTGTCCGTCTGTTAGGTGGGTTTCACGATAATAGGATCGTATAATAAGTCAAATGTTTGGAAACTAAGATTGGAGGTAAATGACTTTCGGTTTAAATGGAACCATTTTGAACAGTTGACAGTGAAATCTTAAATATTGCCGGTTTTATTGTCCGTTCTGAAAATAAGGAAGCACAGATCAAAAAAGACTAAAAAATTGATTTTTCGTCATATACCAAAAGGATAATTAATTTTATGAGAGGAAATTTTCTTTTAAAACTCGCAGTATTGTAGTGTATTTGAATAGTAAACCTCCATTGACAGGGAAAGTCTCTTGAAATAATAAGGTAAGAAATCCGGTCAGGCTATAAGGAGTTTCTAGATGGGATAATAAGGAAAACCGCAAAATAACTCAAAAGCTTTGCAATTTTTATCGATCAATCTTTCAGGAATCACCCGCCGTGTACATAGTAGTCCTGGGTTTGACTCCAAGAACACATCTTTTCTCCATTTGATTAAGCGAGCAAGCCTTTTTTGTTTAGCATTTAAAAATATCTTTAAAATGAGATATCGACGCGGGATTTTCACAGCTATGCCGAGAAAACTAAAGAAATTAATTAATTAATTACCATATCGTATAAATTAAAATCTCATTCGAAAAAGGCAGAAAAAATACGTTTTAGGACTATTTTTTTCGTGATTTTTACGTATTTATTCAATTCATCGCCATGACAACTGCTATTGTTAAAGTCTATTGTTGGCTCGATCCTAATGAGTAAGAAATGTATATACCGTATTTTACGGCATATAAAACGCTCCTTTTTTTTTCCAAAAAATGACTCAAATAAGCACCCTGCGTCCTATACGTGAAATTGCTAAATTCTACCTAGCCCAACTCCAAAATGAAAAATGTTATCGTTTACTTAAACACATTATTATCATATTTCCATCATTATTACTACTTTTAAGCATTTAAAAAAGGAATTATTGTAAACATTAAAGCTGGTTAACCCGAGATGATTATCGCCAGTACGGAACCCAACTCTTCAGAACTAAGCAGTAACAGTTTTTGAACTCATACAAGCGTTACTATCTATTAATGGCATTACTTCCATATTTATCTCATTATTTTTATTAGGAAACATCATTTACCTTTTGAAAGGAAGTTGAAATTATGATGATAACAGTAAATAACGTGGAAGCTATGGTGCTGTCCTTAAGCTCGAAACGAAAATCGAGCAACGTTTAAAATCGCGCGCAATTCGAAAACTCGAGTTAGAACGGTATGGCTACAGAAGGAAGAAGATTAATCTATATTATTAGCTACAAACTAAAGGTGATAAATTATGCGAAAGAGCCTGGAAATGGAGCTGCAGAACGGGTTTATGGACCACCACCTACAGAAAAAATCGGTACAACATACATTGTACAAACTTTCTCATATATGGGTACTAATGTGTCGTTTAGTTATCTTTAGAAAATGAAAATCGTATCAGCCTGTTTTTAGAAAATCCAATTTTTGTTAAAGTTGCCCAACAATAAACTAGCCTTATATTCATTCACTGAGAAAAATGAAATACCTAGTATTATTGTAGATGTATACTCAAGTAACGTTATGAAATTTGTTCAAAATCGTTATAGCCGTTTTTGAGAAAATCGGATTGTTGTTAAAGTTGCCTAGAGTAAACTAGCCTTATATTCATTTTTTGAGAAATATGAACTATACAGTATTATTTAAGACGTAAACTCAAGTAACTGTACGAAATTTGAACAGAATCGTTGAAGCCGTTTTTGAGAAAATCGGATTATTGTTAAAAATGCGTAGAATAAACTACTCTTAATTATTGATCAATGTCAGCCATTTCTTTGTATACTCTGCTCAGTATGATAAAATGCCTAAGTACGAGATTTCATTCATTTTCGCTCTATCGTCTAGGCTTCAGAGCCAGTAACAGACAGACAGACGGCAATGCAAAAACCACTTTTTCGGATTCAGCGACACCTAAAACGTGTATTTCCGTAAAAATCTCGAGGTCGAATTTTTTCGCGAAAACAATACTTTCTCGATACTTCGTATGAGAAAGTAAAAATGACATGGGCATGGCGAAAGCAAGAAGACAAACTCAAGACAGCTGCAAAGCATAATCTTCGTAGCCCAGCCCCAAAATGGCCAGAACTTGAAGAACTTAAGAAAAATTCTCTTCTACTTTGGGATCAATTCAGAGCAAACACAACTGAAGCCATTAAAAAGAGGGTGGCAGAATTGAAGACCCAGTCAGCTGTCATTCCTGGTAGACTGACGGGTCAGCTACAGCCTTTAGATGTAAGTATCCATAAATAAACCATTTAAGCAAAACATGCAGGAACAGTGGGACAAGTGGATGGGAGATTCAGATCATGACCTCAAACCCACAGGAAGAGTGTTTTCTCTTTCATGCGAAATATTTTCATTGAATTGTATCTTTTATGCACCATATTTGGAAAGTTCCCCTTTTTACTTTCTCATACGAAGTATCGAGAAAGTATTGTTTTCGCGAAAAAATTCGACCTAGAGATTTTTACGGAAATACACGTTTTAGGTGTCGCTGAATCCGAAAAAGTGGTTTTCGCAATGCCGTCTGTCTGTCTGTCTGTTACTGGCTCTGGGGCCTAGACGGTAGAACAAAAATGAATGAAATGTCGTACTTAGAGATTTTATCATACTGAGCAGAGTATACATAGAAATGGTTGACAATGATCAATAATTAATAGTAGTTTATTCTACGCATTTTTAACACAATCCGATTTTCCTAAAAACGGCTCTAAAGATTTTGACCAAATTTCGTACTGTTACTTGAATTTACGTCTTCAATAATACTGTATAGTTCATATTTCTCAAAAAATGAATATAAGGCTAGTTTATTCTAGGCAACTTGAACAATAATTCGATTTTCTCAAAAACGGATATAACGATTTTGATCAAATTTCGTACAGTTACTTGAGTATTCATCTACAATTACTTGAGTATACATCTACAATAATGCTACGTATTTCATTTTTCTCAGTGAATGAATATAAGGCTAGTTTATTGTTGGGCAACTTTAACAAAAATTGGATTTTCTAAAAACAGGCTCATACGATTTTCATTTTCTAAAGATAACTAAACGACGCAATAGTATATGAGAAAGTTTGTACAATGTATGTTGTACCGATTTTTTCCTAAATATTCTCTGCTGAAATGGGGGTGCGTCTTATACGCCCGTACGTCTTATATGCCGTAAAATACGGTAAGTTATGAATATATCGTATTAAAACGCAATTTTTTGAGATTTTCGGTTAATATATGAATTGGAACGATATGGACACTAATATTTATAATTATCTCCGAATGACTGCGCAAGTTTGGCGTCAACATCTTATTTTTGAGATATTTTAAAATGTTAACGGAATAAGGTCTGCAGACAAAAAAGTCGATTTATACGTATTATATTATGGGAAAAAGAAAATATCCTCTAGAGTAGAAAGGAAATACCTATAAAAATTAATGATTTTTTGAGAAATCTACAACGCCAAAAGCATACTTCCATCAGTGTTGCCAATATATGGGCTTAACAACTTTAAACGCTAACATGAATAATCTCATGTATGTAATCAATTCTGAACAACAATAGCCATAAGTAAAGTATTATTTACCGTTATCCTTTAATCAATAGAGTTCATAATCATGGAAGGTAATGAAACTCAAGGAAAAGAAGACTCACAGAGGAGCACAAACTCACTGAAGATAATGCCAAATAGAAATATTGCTGAAGCAAGGAGAAGATAAACGGAACAGAAAAGATTGAACGATCAGAGCAAACGAAACTCGGGGCATAGATTTAATGAGTCACCAGAAGCAAGAGTAAATCGATTGCCAAGTAACAGATTTATATATGCAAGAAAAAGAGCACATGAAAGTTCATTACAATCTGAATAGCGATTATTGTGGATTAGGTTATTATATTTATGTAATAACATCCATGTAGAATTATTTAGTATGTTTAACATATAAATATGCATTAACATATATAATATTTGCCAAACAGATTTTATATGCCAATGACTATTATTACTTTCTGGAACATTCGATTATGTGAATTTCATATTAATTTTTTACGTTTTAGTGCACCTAAAAGTTGGTGTCATTAATATTTATTTCATTTTAACGTAATACTTAATTCAGGCACATCCATCATACTTGACGGGCAATTACACTAGTTATAAAATAACAGCCATTCAGATTCTGCGCAAATATCAAATTCAGTAAAACCATTACGAAATCATTTAAAATGAGCTGACTTTTTTTTAGATTAGCAGCGTTGTCGTAAAAATAAGAGATATAGATGAAACTGAAACAGGAACAATTGCTTATTTAAATTATAGGAAATATAATTTTGATAATTCAAGGTGCCGCGGTTGCTGCTGAATACTGATTATTTGTAACAATTCACGCCACACGTATTCTTTGAAATTAAAATTATTGTTTAGTCATAAATACAAAAGCGCCTTTCATAATTGCCGGCTATGTTCAGGCGAAGACTGCATTTGTTGAAAACTGTTATAGAAGGAGTTGAATGTGGAGAAAAAACACTCCTTAAATCCACATAATAAAATCGCGTGAGGAAATTACAAAGAAACGCATCTTGCTTAAAAAATCTGAAGAAGGCGTGTTTCTTCCCTCTTGTCCCTTTTTTTAAAAAGGAAAAGAGAGCTGCTGAGAAGAATAACCGAGCTCCTGAATCCCTCCCCCTCTCCCCACCCCCTCTTCCCTCCCCCCTCCCCCTTCTGAAGAGCCTCCGCACGACGAAATAATGGCACTTTCACTCTCAACGCCAAAAAAGTCCTTCCCCTTTTGTGAAATTGGAATTTCTATTTTTCATTTCTTCTCGAGCGAAGGAGCGAGCGTATGATAGGAGGAGGAGTTAGGAGTGATGCCAGGGGGGGGAGGGGGGAGGGAGAAGAGGGGGGGAAGAGGGGGGGAAGAGGGGGGGAAGAGAGGGGGAGGAGTGGAAAGATGGGATTCTCGGATGCTTTTAAAGATGGGGCGCAAAAAAAGAGGGACGCAGGGCGAAGTGACGGGGGACAAAACTGCTGACAGAGAATGGATAGATTGCCGTTGGGGAGGGGGATGTTGGAGGGGGGAGGGAGGGAGGGAGATAATGGAGGGGGGAAGGAGGGAGATAATGGAGTGGGGAGGGAGGGAGGGTAATGGTGAGGGGAAGAATAGAAGAAACAACAGAAACATTAAAAATCGCAACACTAATACAAAATAGTGAATGGAATTTGATACAAGACAGAAAGATACAGCTTCATGTTAGGGGCGGGAAGAGACCGAACAAATACTTTACATCTAAAAAGAGAGAAAAATGGTTTTAAACTTATACACATTTCTAAAATCCACAATTTAAGTTATAATGTCGTTTGCATTTACTTCTGTCAAAATATATTTCTTGATATTACAGAAATGCTATAGACAATGCAATTCCCGACCATTATTGAATCCGATATTGTGAGGCAAAACACGAGATTTCGAACAGCTGTCTCTCCAGAAGAACGGCTTGCAGTCTGTTTGAGTTATGTAGGCATTTACACTGGTACATTCCTTAGTACTTTTATAGTTACTACTACATTGATATCTTTGTTTTGTTTCTATTGTGATTGTAAGTGCAGAAAATTAGAAGGAAATCGCAATGTTAACTCTTCCAAAATTTATTTTTCGATATCATAAAATTACAACCAACAAGGTACGTGCTCTCAATCTGATTGCCTTAGGCAAACTAACCACTTTTCCGAAGTTGCTATGACGTTATTGTGGACACACTACCGCGGCGCTCGCGTCAGAGAAATCTCGGAGAACCAAAGTTGTCGCGAGGCGACGTCATTGCAGTTGCCGCGCTGCTTATGTGAATAGCCCCATATGATTTCTACTGATCTATATTTTGACGCGCCGTGCAGCGCAGCGACGCGACGTTCTAGTGTGAATCAGCCTTAAAGACGAATGTTGTTGACTAATCTGTAACTCGTATATACATCCATGATTACGTGTTAAACCGGATTCCTTCCGTATATCATATTGAAATTTCTTTCCTCTTTTTATTATTTTGTTCTCAATTTTTGTTTCAATTATTATCTTCAGTTATGGTGACTTTCCTCAGAAAATTCTCTTTCCAATTGTTTATCCTATGATTTAGACATCATCACGAATGTTGCTCTCTGGGAAGCCTTAGGTGTCGCTTCCATTCATTTTATTCCTATAGTAAGTGCGAAGGGATCCTTATCGATTTTTACCCACAAATATAAAGAAACGTTCATCTAACGATTATGAGCAAATAATAAACTCTTCTGCTGTTCCAAATGTCGCATAAAGTTTAACTGCACAATTACAAATTTCCGGAAGCGAGCGCAAATCGCCTCCAATGGACGAGTGAATGCGTCGGATAGAGAGAATATGGGGGGAGGGGGGAGGAGGGGGGAGGAGGGGGGAGGGGGGGAGGGGGGCATAGAGAAAGAGATAGGTGCGTAGGGGAAATGTGGAGGGAATGGGGATAGAGTTCATGAAGAGAAGAAAGGAGAGCATTTAATGAGTCCATGGAATATGGGAGAGGCAAGGAGATGAAAGAGGGAGAGGATTTAAGGAAAAGAGGAAAACAAAGGAAGAGAGGAAATGAATAAAGGAGGAAGAGGAAGAGAGAGAGGGAAGGAGTGGAAGGGAGAGACGAGGCGGGAGGAAAGAAGGAGAAGAAAGAATTAATGGAGAAAAAAGAATGAGTAAAGATGGAGAAAGGTGGATAAACGGGAGGGAAGAAGACGCATTTTGTTCCATATCAAGATTTCCGTCAGATGGACACTTGAGTCTGCCAGACGTGAATATCGAGAAATAAGAGTCAGGAGAAATGTGCGATAAAATGGAGGAGGAGGGGGAAGATATCTACGGTATTTAGAGTAAGCAATATCCCTTTTTTACTTTCTCATATACGAAGTTTATTGAGAAAGTATTGTAATCGTGAAAAAATTCGATCTCGAGATTTTTACGGAAATATACGTTTTAGGCGAAGCTGAATCCGAAAAAGTAGTTTTCGCAATGCCGTCTGTCTGTATGTCTGTTATTGGATATATAGCCTAAACAATAGAGCGAAAATGAATGAAATCTCATAATTAGACATTTTATCATACTGAGCCGAGTATACGTAGAAATGGTTGACATTGCTCGATAATTAAGAGTAGTTTATTCTACGCATTTTTAACAACAATCCGATTTTCTCGAAAACGGCTCTAACGATTTTCATCAAATTTCGTACAGTTACTTGAGTATACGTCTACAATAATACTACGTATTTCATTTTTCTCAGTGAATGAATATAAGGCTAGTTTATTCTAGGCAACTTTAACAATAATCCGATTTTCTCGAAAACGGCTACAACGATTTTGATCAAATTTCGTAGAGTTACTTGAGTTTACGTCTTCAATAATACTGTATAGTTCATATTTCTCAAAAAATGAATATAAGGCTAGTTTATTCTAGGCAACTTTAACAACAATTCGATTTTCTCAAAAACCGCTATAACGATTTTGAACAAATTTCGTACAGTTACTTGAGTATACATCTACAATATTACTACCTATTTAATTTTTCTCAATGAATGAGTATAAGGATAGTTTATTCTTGGGCAACTTTAACAAAAATTGTATTTTATAAAAACAGGCTGATACGATTTTCATTTTCTAAATATAACTAAACGACGCATTAGTGCCCATATATGAGAAAGTTTGTAAAATGTATGTTCTACCGATTTTTTATATAGGGAAGAACACGGGAGTAAAATATTGGAAGGATTAGGGAAGAATTGGAAATCAGTTGGAGCATAAAAGGGCAGTCGAGTTAAAACGGAACTTGAGAAGGCAATGACGATCAATGGGATATATCGAGATGCTTGAATACATTTATCAAAATTTTTCCGCACATTCTCAAATGCGACGATTTCATCTCGAAGTATTCCGTAACAAAACATAAATGTCCGTTCATTCACTGCAGAGTGGAAAAAGAAAAGAGATAGCTAGGTGAGGGGAGAAAGAAGGGGGAGGGAGTAGGAGAGATATGACTCTTAGGAATAGGAACAATAATCTAGGGTCCTGTGCGTTGAAGGCAATGTGTCGACACTCTCTCCCATTCCCTTTCCTCTATCGAACACCCATTTCTCAAGGCGTCTTTACCCCACTCCAATGCTACCCTCTCTCTCTCTCCCTCCCTTTCCTTCTCTCCCTCCCTTTCCTTCTCTCTCCGGGGGCGCCATCTCACGTCAATCTTTCTACCTCATCGCCTTCACATCTCGCCCCAGAAGTCTCCCCTCCCACTTGCAAACGCGTGATGCGCCTCTTAAGAGTTTTAATATTTATGTGCGTGTGTGTGTGCGCGCGCGAGTTGATAATTTGTTAGTTATATCCGGAAGGCCATATAAGAACAATTTTGACGCACCAAATGATATTTACGATATATGCACAAATTCGTACAACTGTTTCCACCGAATTAAAATTTCTCCGCCTCGATTAGAATACTTTTCCTTTTTTGCAATCGGATATTATTTATCATTTTTTTCAGGAATAATTACGAATTCTCGACGCAACAGAGTTGTGAAAACGAAAGAAAAGAGCGACAGAAAAGTTTAAAATTTTGGTGAGAAACGCGAATTCGAGTGACTGGTTGGGATGAGCAGAATTAAAATAAATAATATCTGTAGAGGAGGAAATCTCTCGATTTAGTTAGGAAAGTTAACGACATGTCGGTATTTACGTCAACTCATGCTAGTTCGCGAAATAATTTAGTGAGAAACCATCCTCGCGACGAAGCTCCAATCGAACGATTCTTGCACGCAAGCGCCGTCTGCGGAATAGCACTTCATCGCGATCGCCTAAAAGTTCGAAGGAACAGGAAGCAGACTGCAGAAGGGGAGGAGGAACAACATTCACACACGTGTCTGCCGCCGCGAGCAAAGGAGGCCATTTCCTCCACCCCTTCTCCCCCTGCCCATTTCCTCTCTCGCGGAAACCTATCAGCAGCATAGTGATCGCGTGTCACTCTGATGGACCGCTCATCTGTCAGCGGGGATCCCGCGGGACCCGACGGTGATTCCATCCATCGCGTCCGCCTCCCCTCCAAAGCCCGCTCCCCATTGCGCAACCTCCGACCCACTCCCACCTCCCTTTACCTACCTCTCTGACTCACGCATCCTTTTCCAACGGCTCCCTTCCAACATCCGCCTGCATTCTTGCACCCGCGGCAACCTACATATGTACTTGGATTCGTTCGGAGGAGAAGAGATTCGGAGAGAAAGAGACAAAGAGAGGGAGAGAGAGGGAGATATTCACAGGATTTTCAATGGGATGCTACAAGAAAAAACAAATGATTATTTAGTATCAGTTCGGGTTTCGGAAAGTTCGTGGCACCAGAGGTGCCATCGGATTGTTGAAGACTTTGAAAGAAAGTAACATTGAATACAACCAGGATGTATTACTACACTTTATGGGTTTTAAAAGAGCCTTTGATACAGTTGCTTAGCTTAAGCTAATTGAGGAAGAGTACCACTTACTGCGCAATTTGAACGCATTTCTATGGGGAATTAAAAAAATTAAATCTGGAAATTAAGCACTACATATGCGTGTTAGTCTAGAGAAAAGACGCTGCGGTACAGGTAACAAACTGTAAAAATGTCCATGTAAACCGAGAGCATTATACTGCGTAGTAATATCACCGTGCGTCACTCCACCAAACTTAGCGCCCTCGGCATAGCGACAAAACTCCGTTGACGACATTAAACGGCGCAGTAGCAGCTTCTTGGAGACGCAAACGGTGTTAACGTCAGCCATGTAGAAACAACGCAATAGCTAAAAGTCGTAAAATGGGTATATTTTTCGCTAATTTATCAAAAGTTACGTTAACTTTTTTAATTAGTATTTTAGGCTTTCGACAGTGGTGGTGATGGTGGCAGATGTTTACGTGAGTGACTGCGTATTGCGCAATGTGAATCGGCGTTTCGCCAGCGTTGCAGCGGGTCTCTTCAGGAGTTAAGAATCTCGTTGCAAGAGAAGCAGAGAAAATATGATAGTGCTTCATATTTACAACAGATTTTACCTAAAATTGGTATTCTAGTTGCTTTTGTGTTTTTATATAGCAGTGATGACTTTCGCATTCATTTTACGATTACATATGTTGTTTTCTTCGACTTTTATTAATGAAAAATTGAGTTCATTACTAGATGTTTATAAGTAGATATTGAGCTTTGTGATTTAGATTTTCATTTAAAATATCTTTAGGTATTTATATCAAAGATAAAACTTTTACGTGCTCAACATCACCTCAAGGGGGAAAGGAATCTTACATGGCGACCTGAAATTTTCATTTTACCGTAAGTAATATATTTTATGGCACTAGAAAAGGCGTCTGTGTTCTATTTATCAGAAAAAGTGCACAAAGTGAATTTCCTTCTCAGAATTTAATGCGATGCAAGCGAAATCGCGTCATGGTTGCTAGAGTCACACACTCACTCGGTAATTAAAAGCCGAAAGAATAGAAAACGACTACACGTCAAAGGAACATTATAAGGGGAATGAATGTTTGACGATGGTGTTATAGTTTTCTTTCCTTCGCGGCGACCCTTTATTTTCTCAAGAAGTTCCCCTCCCACAAATGCATCCCTCTCTCCACACAGACTGACCCTCTCCCTGCCCCCTGGGGCGGTGTCCCTTTTGCTCTCCGGGGAGACATAAGTTCCCCTTTACCGCCTTCCCTTCAGAGTGAGCCCCCACCCGATATGGAGGCCCCGCAGGCGATGACTAGAGAAGGGTCCCTTAAAAGAGTGGACGTCCTCACATACTTCAAAGAGGGCCTTAAAATCCCATTCAGAGAAGAGGGGACCACGCTAAATAGAATTCTCGAGGGCTCCGACCAAAGATATTGCCAAAGGTTAAAAATAAATAAGATTCGTGTTGAGCAATTCTATGTTTCGAAGATTTTGTTACTCACTGCTGGAGATGTTATCGTACAATGGTTGAAAGTTAACTTTTAAGTATGCTGATCATTCTTTTCCATTATATTCATGATTTTAATACAGAAAAATGAACGATTACACATGCCGTCATATCTATGTGTAATTATATAATATGTGGAAAACGGATTTTGTATGAAACTACGCGTTCATGTTCCATATCATACTTCTGAAGACAATTCTATAATTTTTTGTTTGAATATTCGCAGACAATTTACTAAAGGTTTGAGTATTTGCTGTTCTTGCTTTGGACTTGTCCATTTTTAGGCCCATTTCGCTTCCAGCATAAGCGCCTATTAGCGTCGGTCTGTCTGTCTGTCCGCATGTTCGTTCTCGGGTTCTACCTAACGGATTTTCATGAAATTTGCTATTAAGGACTTACATACAAAGATAATAAGAAAATCGCAAAAAATGAGTAACGTAAGCTAATCAGGGGTACCACTTTCCTGGTGACAAAAAATGAACTTTCCGTCATATCTCCTAAAGTATTAATCATATCAAAATAAATGATCTCAGGTTTTCCCGGCGAATTGCTTGTGTGAAGAGTTCTCGGGTCTTCCACCGGGTGGCTTGTGTCCATACCGACGCTTCGACGGCTGCCTCTGCCATCGTCTTCAGGGTGAAGTGTTGAGACTTAGAAAGTGTCAGATATACACTTTCTAAGTCTCAACACTTCACCCTGAATACGATGGCAGAGGCAGCCGTCGAAACGTCGGTATGCACACAAGCCACCCGAGAACTCTTCACCCATATCAAAATAGTATTCAAATAAAACTTGTAGAACTAGTAAAGAAGAGTAATTCTTTTTATATACATTTAGTATAGTAGCTGTTATCAAGAAAATCAAACAAGAATGTCTTATTGTTAGTTAGAGTTGAACTTGGAAAATTTCTTGCATGGTTACTTCTTCATTGTTGCTAACATAAATAATCTCACAAAGATACGTTTAATATTGCATGCAATATTTTTAAATAGCAAGAAAATGGATTACTTATGACGAAGAAAATAAATTTAAAACCCTATTTCCCTTAGGTACACCTATATCATTTCTTTCAAATATTACTCAATTGCACGAAACGCGCCCGTTTGTGATACGCTGTATGCTTTCCTTGACTTGTCTTTTTTGTTGCGTGTAATTATTTTATTTAGGTGAATAAAGACCGACCTATGCCTCAATAATTTACTTCCCGTGATACCAGAAACACTTTTTCTTCTCGATTCCCTCGCCTCTGTAAAAACCTTACGAAGACATTTTATTACGTTATTTACAATCGTAAAATCGTAGCCTTTTATTATGAAGTAATGCCTGAAAGCTAAAGTGGAAAAATTATAATCTTTGACATTTTCGCTTTATCATTTTAAACGCAGCTGTAAAATTTAGCAGTATAATTGGAATAATCCTATATTATAGTTTGCTTGGCTTTGTGTAAAGTGTAATGCCGCGTGGCCTGTCAAAGTATGTGCGCCACCGGCGGTATAAGATACAGGGGCATTGTATTTCGCTATCGTAGATGGAGAAAAAGAGAAAAGAACGGGATAGAGGAAGAATAGAAAGTTTTAATTCAGTTATTTAGTCATGTCTACCCGTCATTTTTGACGAGCATTTCCACTATAGTATACAATAAGGAGCCATAATATTTTTCACCATATCGTAGCCGAGTCCCATCCATTGAGCCGGAGCCCTCTCTCAAGTATTATCAGGCCTCTACTAACTAATAAGTGACACCAGAGTTTCAAATGGAGACCTGATGAAGAAGTTCGAGAGAGGAAAATCAAAGCTCCCTTTCACACCATTTGAATCCTCGGAACGACTTTGTGGACAACCCGTAAGATAACATACAGGTTCCGGTTGAATCCATCTCACGTCTCACAAATGCGACAAAATGAAATTCGAATTGCGCTCAGTTACATCAGAGTGCGTAAATGGAGAGAACTTCTCAGGCGAAAATGACAACGACGCGGGAAACAGGAAAAAATGGAGAGAGAGAGAAAAGACTAACGTATCGGAAAGCAAACATTTAATTAAAGATAAGAGGGAGCGTTAATTGCCGCTCACGGATAAACAAAAACCAAGCTCACTCCTTTTCCCCTCGCCTCAGCTGACGAACTGGGCTTTGGACGCGAACCGTGGGAGAGCGCGAGTTTCACACGGGTATCGGAGAAATGCGAAGGGCAGGAGAGAAATGGGTGAGAGGGGAAAGGGGGGTAGAGGGGGGGAAAGGGGGTTAGGAGGAGGAAGAAGGGGTTTACAAGCCGATGGAAAGAATGGTCGCATGATAGATACGAGAGAGAGAGAGAAGGAATGAGAGAGCGAAGAGAAGGGGAGGTGAGGGAGGGAGGAGGAGAAGGAGGGAGGGGAAGGAGGGAGGGGAAGGAGGTGGGGGAGAGGTAGGGCAGACTGACGTCGCACGCTATTCGACAAGAGAATCCACTTCTATCGCAACGCCCTAAACGTCGGTGCGGACATAGTGAGAAGAAGGAAGCAGAAGTGGAGAGAAGGAAAGTGAAAGGAAAGGAGAAAGAAAGGAGATGGCAGGTCGTTTTCACGGACGACTGCTGCTTAATTACGCTTCCTAACGAGAAAATATTTTCTCTACAAAGATTTCTCTGATTGTGAGTGAAGGAATTAAATCATTGCTTATTTTTACCTTATTCGCTGAGAAAATTATTTGGCGCGCGCGCACAAACACACACATAAATGTTTAAAGAAAAGGAAAGGTAATAATTAAGGTGGCAACATATCTCTCCGTCGCTGAAGAAGGGCGTCATGACGCGTCAGCCCGAAAGCTCCAAATTTGTGTTGTTTTTGTGTATCTGTGTTTTTCGTGAGTCTTCAGCACCCCCAGCGGCTCTCCAATTTAGGTAAGTGTCCACTGGGCTCCCTCCTACACCTTCTTGCCACCTTTATATATATATATATATATATATATATATATATATATATATATATATATATATATATATTCGCACTTATTATTCGTCTAATGGAGAAACACTGGAGGCAGAAGAGGAGGTCCGCAAGCGTTAGGTCAAAGATCATCGGACCTAATGGTCCTTCTCCTTGGCTCACGTGCGTCTTCGGCGATTGCACTCTTCCTGCAACGCCTCTCTTTTATTTGCTCCCCTCTCCATTACACCACAGACCGGCCAATTCTCTCTCTCTCTCTCGAATCCCTCGAGAGAGAGAGAGACTCTGACGGGAAGTGAGAATGGCAGAAGGGAATTGGAGTGGGCAGCAGAGAAATAAGGAATGATGCACACTGCAGAGGCAATTCCTTACTCGGAAGCAAACACTTGAGAGACTGCTTGTACATTCGGCTCCGTGAGGCTGTATGGCGCACTCTGATGTTAGTTCATAAATGTAGGGGCGAATTGAGGAAAAATAAATTACAACTCTTTCGTGAAATGTGTTAATTTCACCACTCGTGTACGTAAACGTAAGTCTGAAGTTTTCTCACATTAAAGAGAGGAATCGAATGATTTTGGGGGAGCATTACCTCAGATTAATTAATTAGTTAGTTACTTCGTGGTTACAAATATTTACAAGCATATAAGAAATGGTGTTATTTCATCCCTGTCTTTAATGACTGGACCGTTGATAATGAGACAATTCCTGGAATGATAAATGTCACGGAAATTCCAGTCAGAAATCATTTCCCAGACTGACCATCTGTCGACCTGCATGCGGGTCCCCCGAATTTAAGGAAGAAGAAGTTAATGAGTCATTCTAAAATTCGTTGGTACATTTACTCCGACTCTACGAATAATTCACCTGTAAGCAGTTCAATTTAACCTATGAAGAGCTCTCAAAGTGCAAAAATCTCAGATCTGAAGCTCTAGGAAAACATGGAATGTTCATCATTCATGGAACCATAAAATAAAATATGAAATTCTGCGAGTAATTTAGTATAAGTAAGACACGAAAAATCTCCATCTTTTATAAATGTTCAAATAAACTTCAGCGTCAAGTTTTTTATACAACAAATCGTACTTTGTCAACGACATTATGTTAATTTGACAAATATTAATCTACGCACAAAACTTGGTAGGATTATAATCAAGACAACAATAAACGGAAAAAATTCCTCTGAATATTTGAGCGTCATCCAGGAATAAAAATTTGTTTAATAAAACTTCATGTATCTTCTTGATAAAATGCCTAAGTACGGGATTTCATTAATTTTTGCTCTACCGTTTAGGCTATAGAGCCAATAACAGACAGACAAACAAACAGACAGACAGACAGCATTACGAAACCCACTTTTTCCGGCTCAGGTACACCTGAAACGTATATTTCCATCAAAATCTTGAGGTCGAATTTTTTCGCGATAACAATACTTTCTCAATATACTTCGTATATGAGAAAGTAAAAATGACAGCGAGGAAAAAATGAAATGCCAATGGGTTAATTCAAATAATGATCCAGAAAAGCACTATGAAGGAAAATAACGCGATGAAAATGGTAAAGAGAGCGTTCAGGAGATTTAAAGGTAGAGAATCAAAGAACGAGGAATCACAGGAAAAAGAAAAGCTAAGATAATTGAAATAAAAAGCGGAAAGGTGAGCGAAGAATAAATGGAATCCAGTGAAAGTCGACAAAAGGAGAATGTGTGTGGATAGAGTGGTAGATGGCAAATGAAATAAAAGGAGAATAAAGTGTGGTGTGCGTGCGTGTGGAGTATGCGTTGCGTGTGTGCGGAAGAATGAGATGGATGGAGAGAGAGAGAGAGAGAGGGGTGGACCTGAGGGGAAAGGTAAATAAAGACGGAGAGAGATAAAGGGAGACCAAAGAGAGGGAATGTTCTCCCGGAGATACGAAGAGAGAGAGAGAGAGACGCCACTTCCTTGGAGTCCTTTTAAGAGAGTTATGGAGACCTTTCGAGTCCTCTTCGTTTCTCTTCCGCCAATGGCCTTCTTCCACCTCACCCATCCACTTCCTTCAACCCCCTCCACTACCTCCATCTCTCTCTCGCTCTCTCCCCACCCCATCCTTATCACTCTCTCTCTCTCTCTTCAGTTTGCTCACCCAAGCGCCAGTTAAATAAACGCATTCTTGGAAATCAGCAAGTGAAATCAATGGCAGTATTTTCTGTTTCAGTTTTCTTTTAGCATTTATATTCATTTTGTTAGCACCAATGACTAAAATTTTCTTGAGTACCTTTTATTTATATAAATAGATAATCGACTTATATATTAATTTATTATAGGTATATTAATTTATTAACATGTAGGTATTTAAACGTCTGTCACACGCACCACGTACGAGATTTTTTCCTTCAATCATCAAAATCTCTAAATTTGGACCGATTATCTCCATTTTTACTTTATTCGAAGGTTTAGATTGTATCTTATTTATTGAGGTGTTTACTTGTCAAATTTTTATAAATTTAAATTTACTATGAAAACAAACCAAACACAATGGTACATTTATGATAATGTGAAGTATTCAGTCATTAACTCTCTGCTGGCGTTAAATTTTGGTCACAATATAATGTGCTTAATAATTGCAACGGTAATACATGGTTAATTACGCGTTCGTCCGACTAATGAAGGAATTTCGGATAAATGCTTAATTAAAAATTATAACCCTGAAGAATCTTAGAGAATTACATCTTCGTGAAAACATCAGCGTAATAAATTACCGCTATCATGAGAACCATAAATGTCATCTGCAATATTTTAAAATTTTTATGGACCAAATCAAATAACCGGTCATATTTAGGTAAAAAGATGTTGAACACCAATAAAGTAAAACTTGCCCTTATCACGGCCAATAATCAATGTTCGATTATTAAATGGGGTTTTTAATGCAAGAGAACCCAAATGCGGCTCATTATGGCTTTTGCGCGCAAAACCCCACTCAATAGATTTCCTCTCCGATGACCATTACTGAATCAACCTTCATTAAGAAGTATATCTCTCAAATCAAACGTCTTGCTATTTTCGGAATCGGTTTCAACGAACTCGGTTGGAGCCTTTAATTAAGGGCGCAAGACTACAAATCGTACAGATAGTCAATTAAAATGAAAACGGCCGATAATTTCTTCTTTATTCCATGATGACGAATGGCGGGTAATTACGGCGGAAAATTTTTTCCGCCAAAAAGAAGGAGATCTGAGTTATTAAGCAGTTTTCGTGATCGGCGTCGGATACTTTTAAATTTGGGAGAGAAGAATTTACGAGAACCGAAAACATGCCTCAGGTCAGCTTAAACGGCGAAATATGACCTACGCCACACGTTTATCATCTGTTGAATGCTATCAATAGATCATAAATACTCTTTATTTCAAAATATAAATGCAACGCTTATGTTCAATATGAATCAAGTAAAATGTTTTGAGCAAACTAGTTACAATGGATAGGTATCGTTTTACTTAGAGAATAGGCAAATTATATTTCATTTCATAAAGTTTAATTTCACATTTTCACGCAGAATATGTATGTACAAGTATTAGTAGTAGTACTGATTCATATCATAACTCGATTGAATTTAAAAACGCGATAGTCTCATTTTAAGTAAATGGATCACTTAAAGTGCGAGTTTTCAACACACTCCGTAGAATGAAATCCAGCATTTAATATTCCTTTTCGATTACTGACTAGTTCTTTTGATAAAAGTTTTAATAATGCACAACCGATGCGATTAAATTCATGTTAATTTCAAGGTACATACAAAATTTTAAAGAATGTGTTTGCGCGGAGGGAACACTATTTCGTTAGTAGACGAGTTTGTTCCGAAAGAAACAACAGTTTCAAAGTTTTAGGGGCCAAAAAAAACGCAATAACAGTGTATCTACGTCGTATCACAGAGCTCTTTCAAGGTGCAACAATGGAAGCACTTCCCTAAAGGACAGCTCACCTCTCGTAAAACACTCGCTCAAAGAAGGGCTTGAAATCCAGTAAAGGCACAAAAGGAAAGAGAGAGAAATCGCCATATCGTTTAGGAGATAAGGAAGCAAGCGGTCAGGAAGGGAAGAAAGAGGTCGGAGATTTCGTTAAAGCTTTAAAAGGAAAAAGAGAGAAAAGGAAGAGAGAGAGAGAGAAAGAGATAACCACGTCCCGGCTTCAAAGGTACCCCAGGGAGCCGGTCTAGGTCCCCACCGGCTGCGAGGATTTTCGGGGAGCGCCGTGAGTGGAATCTGAGCAACACACATTTTACCTAAAACTAGAATGCTCGCGTGATGCAAGAAACATCCGACGATGGCGCGCGAGAAACTCTTCTCTTCAGCTGAATGCGGGTCCAAGGAACCATTTCGGGGCCGGAATGAGATGAAGGAGTCCGTCGAATCCTATATTGCACGTCGGCGCGTGAATATTTCAGGCCCTCGGACGAAAAGGCATTAAAAGTGAGAGAAAAATCCGTTGCTAGGCTACGACGAGGAGAGGAAAAATTGATCGGAGCCATGGTCAAGCGAGAGGAGGCCTTTCTGCGGCGGGAGAGAGGAGGGGGAGTAGGAAACCAACAGGAAATAAGGGGAGGAGGAAAGGAGTTGAGATTGGTTCCTGTAGATGGAGGGAATGATATAGAGGCCATAGGGACGTGATATAAGGTGAGAAAAGCAGAAATAATGGAGGAGTGTTTTTCCGGTGGAGCGATCGCTTGTGGAAATATAGATGGAGAGGAAATAACGGAAGAGTGGGGAGAAGATGGAGGAAGAAGGAGAGGGAGACTATGGAAATGGAAGACGAGGCGATATTCTGTTATTTTGATCTTTTCGCTCGCCTAACTAATCAAATTGCTCAGCTTTATAGAATCAAATAAAAACAAGATATAAAATTATATCATGTGTTGCTAAAAAGAAGCTCGCCTTGCATTCGTCCTTTATTTGCTATCATTTTAGATATGAATTCTTCGTAAACATTATTGTGTGGGTCAGTATAAGAATGAAGCAATGTGTCAGTCACTCACATTGACAGCTTGACCTTTTGATTTTTTCATGGAAATGTAGAGCAATGCGTTGGTCTTCAATATATATTATACCGATATAATATAGAGGTCTAATACATGGCTGGATGCGACTTTTTATGCGTAGTTTACTTTCCCATTGTCTCACCCAGGAAAACACTATAAAGTACTTGGAAAACTTTGAAATGTGTGCATGGAAAATAATGCTAAAGGTAGCATGGACAGATAGGATATAAATTGAAAAAGCATAAAATAGAATAGGTAAGAAGCAAACGATTATACAGATTATAAGAATTAAAAACAGGTTGGAGATTACGGCAAGATGGATATTTCAAAATTAAGAACTCCTTAACTATATAAAGAAAAGATTATAAGAAAGAAGAAATCTGACATTACCTGAGGAGAGAAAGAGAGAGAATAATTAAAGACGTGTTAGAAAGGAAGGAAAACGCTACAGGCGATATAAAATAGAATATTACAATATTTCAATATATACTTTATTTTTAAAATGTCTATTTCACAAACAATTGAAATTTAAAATAACACCAGGGCGGCGCTACATATACAGAGTGTCCATGTAATTTGCCAACAAAGCAGCCTGGC
Organism: Uropetala carovei; assembly: GCA_036926305.1. Taxonomy (NCBI): domain Eukaryota; kingdom Metazoa; phylum Arthropoda; class Insecta; order Odonata; family Petaluridae; genus Uropetala; species Uropetala carovei. The sequence goes on along the minus strand of JAXCHB010000243.1, from coordinate 96,751 downwards.
CGAAGCGGATTATCGACTAGAAATCTGCAGTGCGACAAAAGGAGCACACATAGAAGTTTATTAGCATCAGGTTTTAAACTCTTTTAGTTATACTTTTTTATTGTTTTTCTTTTTCTATGACATCTATATTGGTTTAAAAAATACAGCTTCTTAAAATACTCGAGAGATTAAATGGGCACCCTGTATTGAGTGACACATGAATGCGGCGCTACATGACAACTAACTTAGTAGCATCATCTATTGAGTGAAAAAAGAAGTTGTTGCAGAGGAAATAAATAAATATATATATATATATTTATTTATTTCCTCTGCAACTTCTTTTTTCACTCAATAGATGGTGCTACTAAGTTAGTTGTCATATGTGTGTGTATATATATATATTGCCTTTGGCCAAAGGCAATGCAGTGTAAGGACTACAGAACGATATCCCTACTGTCACACACTTCGAAGATCATCACGAGGATTCTTAATAAAAGACTAGAGAAAAAGGCCGAAGAAATGCTAGGGGAAGATCAATTCGGCTTCAGAAAAGGAGGAACCAGAGATGCTATCGGTGTAGTGAGAATCATATCAGAAAGGGCAATAGAGTACAGTCAAGATTGCTGCGTATGTTTCGTCGACTGGCAGAAGGCCTTTGATAGAGTAAATTGGGTACTGCCGATGAGGATATTAAAGGATATAGTTGCAGACAGGAAAGACAGGAGACTGATCAGGAATCTACATCTGAATCAAGTTGTAAAGGTCAGGTTGGAGAATACGGACACCAGCGGAGTACAAATCGGTAGAGGAGTAAGACAGGGCTGCTGTCTATCGCCGATTGAGAGAGACTAATGCAGGAAGCGTTAGAAGGCACGGGAGATTTCAAAATCGGAAGAAGGATTATAAGAACAGTGAAATACGCGGATGATCAAGTACTTCCAGCAAGAAAGGAAAAGGAACTCCAGAAAATGATAAATAGACTAGTGATAACAGGTAGAAAATACGGTATGGAAATTAATACAAAAAAATCCAAGGTCATGCGAATATCAAGTAAAGAAGAAGAAAATTTGAAAAAAGTATTGGAGGAAAGCCATTAGAACAAGTTTCAGATTATAAATACCTTGGAAGCATCATAACAAGAGAAGCAAAATGTACAGATGAAATCAGGACTAGAATAACAAAAGCAAAAGCCGCATTCAGAAGAAAGAAATCCTGCTAACGGGAAATATAAAGCAGGAAATCCGCAAGAGGTTGATAAAATGCTATGTATGGAGTATAGGTTTGTACGGAGCAGAAACATGGACGCTAAGGAAAAATGATATTAAATACTTGGAAAGTTTCGAAATGTGGACATGGAGAAGAATGCTGAAGATAAAATGGACAGATAGGGTGAAAAATGAAGTACTACGAAGAATAGGAGAGAAGCGAACGATTATACCGACTATCAGAAAGAGGAAGGCGAACTGGATTGGGCATTACCTGAGGAGAGAGTGCATGATTAAAGAAGTGCTAGAAGGAAAACTGGATGGAAAAAGAGAAAGAGGTAGGAAAAGATTTCAGCTTGAAAGAGAAAGAGAGCTATCAAGTCATGAAGAAAACTGTGGAAAATAGGAGTATATGGAGAACCAAGTTTAACCTAGAATAATCACGGACCTGTCAATGCACAGACTACCTATGATGATGATATATATATATATATATATATATATATATATTTGTGTCTCTCCTGTGATGACGAAGGGATCATCCCGAAAGCTCCAATAACTTCAACAAATGCGTCTCTCCAACACCCCAGCGACTCTACTTCCGGTAAGTGTTCACTGGGTTTCCTTCAACACCTAGTTGCCCTATATATATATATATATATATACACAGGGCCGTGCCGATGGGTGAGGGGGCGAGGCAACCGCCTCAGGCGCCTCTCGAAGGGGGGCGCCAAATTTCACAAAAATGAAAACCTATCAAAATAAATTCGTAAGGCCATGGAGTGCCATATTATATCTCGCCTCAGGCGGTAAAATGTCTGGGCACGGCCCTGTATATATAACAGTCTACAGGTGGATTAAGCTGATAATTATCTTGCATTAAAAGCTTTTTATAAAACCTAAAATATTTGTAAAAGTACTGGGAGAAACAGATGAATGTCTTACAGTATTATAAACTGTTTTCTCATATAAATGTCGAGTATGATTCCAGTAAACACGCTTTCTATTAATAATAATATTAGAAAATTATTATTTTGACAAAAATATCTTCATATTAAAGTCCAGAGAAAGTCGTGAATCACTTCCTTCGCTCGCGTGACTTCAGAGATTTAAAAACGTTCGTTCAAACGTCGATGCAATCCGCGCTCTCTCCTCTTCGCCTTCTCTCTCTCTTCATCTCCCTCCCACCTTTCCCTCCATTCTCCCACACCCCCCCCCCCTTCAGTACATTTAACAGGTCCACGCACCCCTTATTGTGCTATCCTGTAGTGCATGTATTTGTTCTCTTTTATATTTATTCATCGTATGGATGATTATCCTATTCATTACATTTAGTGCATCATAATTATGATGGTTTCTTCAGTGAATCTTAGCAGGTTTTCACACACCCCTTCAATGTGGGTATTTTCCTGCAGTGGGTGTTTTTATAGGTATGCAATGTAGTCCTTATTTTTCCCACAAAATTATATCTTTTTACAGTATTGTATTATTATTATCTCTAACATGTAATATTATATTTGTATCATGAAGAGGGGTTAGACTTCCTAGTCTCAATATCGCCCCAAATAAAAATACCATATCTAATCTAATCTAATCCTCCCCTCCCCCTTCTCTTTCTCCCTCTCCCCTTTCCTTCCATCTCTAACTTCCCCCCTCCCTTCTTTCCGTCTTTCCTTCTCCCTTTCTCCCTCCCCCTCTCGTTCCTTCCCTCCTCTCTTCATCCCCTCCTTCCCTCCCTCTCTTTATCCCACCCTCCCCCTCTCACCTTTCTTCCCTCACTTTTCCTTCCTTACATCTTTCTATCAATCCCTCTCCATCTCTAATTCTTGTAAGAATCTCACCCAAATAAAGCAATTTGTGTATCTCTCTCTCTCTCTGTGTGTATATATATATATATATATATATATATATATATATATATATGCTTAAGGAAAAGGAAAGGTAATAATAAAGGCGGCAACAAGGTGTTGGACAGTGGACACTTACCTAGATTGAAGAGCCGCTGGGGGTGCTGAGGACACACAAAAAACACAAAAACAACACAAATATAGAGCTTTCAGGCTGACGCCCTTCTTCAGCGACGGAGAGAATACTTTTTCGTGTGTCCTCAGCACCCCCAGCGGCTCTTCAATCTACGTAAGTGTCCACTGGGCTTCCTCCAACACCTTGTTTACACCTTTATATATATATATATATATACACACAGGCGCCAAAGTTTGACAAAAATGAAAACCTATCAAAATAAATTCATAAGGCCAGCGAGGCCAGGGGGCGCCATATTATATCTCGCCTCAGGCGGCAAAATGTCTGGGCACGGCCCTATATATATATATATATTTGTATTTATCTATAACGACCTGCCGTCATTTTCTCTCCCTTCACCAAAATCTCCGATGTAGTACATATTCTCCTCCGAAGGGCTTTGCCTTAAGACATTACCGCCTCAGGTACCACTCGAAATGTTCGCTAAATTATATTACCATCATCTACCCATAAACATGTGTTTTTAAATATATATATATATATATATATATATATATATATATATATATATATATATATATATATATATATATATATATATATTTTAGAAAACATTTTTGCGAATGTGTTGCAAAGAACATTCTTTAAGTGTTTCGCTAATACTGAATGACCTTGGAATGCGCAGTAATATTATTGTAGCGGAATTCTTAGTGGTGAATGCGCATTGCAGAGATTAGGACCCAATGCATTTCTATTGAAAATTCTCGAATGACAAAGACGATAAGACAGTTTATTAATTTACTTTTTGAATAAAGCATGGCTCATTGCGTTTATTTACATCCAGAAAAGTTTTTTTGACAAAAACATTACACATTACACCTTTGACATTATATCTTCTACAACTGGGGTAAATTATACCTATAGAGGCGGAAAAATGTCTGCTCCTCTATCATAATCATAAAACATATATAAAAGACAGCCTTTGCCATGTAATGCTTTTTGAAGCTTAATATCTCGCAAACGACTGAAACGAATTTGATGAAATTTTCAGGATAGCATTATGATATAATAGAAAAACGTTTCGATGTATCGGTAATATATAACAGCCTTATTCTTTCCTCTGTCCTTCTATCACTCTCTCTGTCACGCTCTGAAAAATAGAACTATACCTGGCAAGAGGGGACTAAGGTCAGCTTTTGAAGCACAACAGATACTCGCGGCGAGGGTTTTGAACCTTCGCTCGGATCGAAGGCAACCCTCTCAGCAGGATTTCAGGTCAAAGACGACTGCCTCAATTTTATTTCAGAATAATCTAGCATCCCCGTCATTTTTGACGGGCACTTATACTAGTTATCATATAAACCTCTGTTTCGTATCTACGCAGCCATCCTCTGTTCGAGGAAAAGGACATTTGGAAAGTGGTCCGTGACGCAACGCAAAATGAATTCCGCGACGCGCATCCAATCGAATTCCTAGCGTCACTCAAATCCACGGCCATCTAACGGTATTCGGTTGGTTAAGCTCCCTCTCTCGCTCCATTTCATCAACCAGGGAGCGTGGGATGAGGAGGGGGTGGGGAAAGGGGTCGGAAGGGACCATCACTCTGCCTCGCACACAAGCGCGCTCCAATATACGCGGGCAATAAAGCGAGATATACACAGAGCGGCTGCGATTCGACAACAAATACGCGAGAGATGGAGATGGGGTGGGGTGAGGGTGGCGTATCCATGGCGACAGGAAATGATTCATTCGGGTGTCACGCGCCGCCATTTATCTAATCGATATGGAATTAAAACGTGTGTCGTCTTCGCTCCGGGTTGAAATGCAAACGGGAGAGGATATGTGGCGAAAATTAGCCCAAGGAATTTATATCCGTCGGTTCGAGAACACGGTCTGAATCCGGGAATAGCGAAAGGGCGTTATTGAGGGAGGCGGGAAAAGGGGGCTTTCGGGAGGGGGGGGGGCGTTCGGGAGAGGGGGAGGGGCGTTCCGGAGAGGGGGGGGGCGTTCGGGAGGGGGAAAGAAGAGGGTTTTGCCCCGCGTTGCGGTGAGAATCTGCACACGAGTGGGGCGAACACCTTGGACGTATTCGACCTTAGTGGAGAGAGTAATGTTTTATATATCCAGCAATGGGTCGCAAGGCATATGAAGAAAATTTGAGCATTCGAAATCATATTCAGCGGAAATATATCGAAAATGAGTGGGAACGAAATTCTCTTTTTATATAAATGCCAATGTTTTTAGCATAAATTGATATTTATTGCCTGTTAATGGAACCTCGACTCAGGATCTCGAGACTTTCCAACAGTCCATTAGACGAAAAGTTTGAAAGACATTGGACCAGCATGAAGGACGGAACGCTTTGGGGATATGAAAAGGTTAAGCGTAAAATTATAGGATATAATATAAAATGAGAGAGAGCGAGAAAGGGAGTGTTCATATTTTAATTTAACACTTTTTTATGTATACGCATCATTTTTGATACCCTATTATACTAGTATAATATAACAGATATAATTAGTAATAATTATAAATGTAAATACTTCTTGAAAGAATATGGTATATTAGCTCTAACAATAAGCAAATGTACATTTATATTATCTTCGTAAACGATCATTCCAAAGTCGCCAGAGGCAATTGCATTTTCCTCTTTAAAATGTGTTCGCTAAACAGTGAATGAAAAGCATCCTAAACATTAAGTATAGGTTTGTTATATATTTATACATACAAATGAAATATACTTTGTGTGCTCATTCGTGATTAAAAATTTAATTTAATATTTTCGACACTCGGAAAGAGAGACATTTCGATGTGAAATCACGTGCTACATAAACAGCGGTGAAATGGATGCTTAGGCAAACCTTATACTTTAACGTTTAAGGGCGATTCACTTTATTTGCACATTCGTTCGGAGATAGATAATCTATTCAAATAACCATTCTCGAAGTTTACTTTAATGCATGAAACATGATCTTGTAACTAAAATTCAATTTCTATAATCTAAATTCCAAACAACTGAACTTATGCAAGCATTTTTCATTATTCCTTATTACTCAGAACAAAAAGCGCGCTTATTGGTTTAAACAATAAACGCGCTTATATCAATTATCCTAGAACGATTAGACCCAAAAATTACCGCAATTCTCAGCTATACTAAAAGTAACATCAAAAACTTTCTTTCAAAATTTAGATTGTATCTTCTGGATGCAAACATTACGGCCAAATTTTTAAATATGGAACGTGAATTATCCTGAAAATTACCGAAAACATTATTTTTAATTAAATTGTTACATTTGAATGCGAAATATAAAAGTGTGTAAGAGAAAAACTTTTATAAATATACATTTCTTATAACCTTCAAATAATTACAAATTTTATGAAAGGAAAGTACACGTTTGCGTATGCTATATTACGAACCAATTGAGCTCAATAAAAATCGCTAAATATCTATTTAACTCCAGGCAAACGACATTCGAAAATGTGCAGCAATTGTTGTTCAATCAATAGGACCTACATCCTAATCGGAGAGATTTAAGCCGAAAGAAAACACTCGGAATGAAATAATGAACTCTACAAAGGCAAACTAAAATGGCATCGCACACGTATTACGCGCCTTTTCCATCGACCGGAAAAGACCAGATAATTTACTTTTGTGCACAGATAGTCACTGGAAAATACGCCGTGCTCGCAACAAAACGGACGAAGGTTTTCCATTAAATATGCCGTACGTTATGTAACACGAGCACAAGACTCCTCTCAAATGCCGTGACAAATAGGCCGTCGACGGGCCATCTCACGCGCACGCGTTTATCACATTCCCCCCACCCCCCCGCGAGTGGAAAATGAAAAACAAACGAAGCACGTGAACATGTGATTCATCGGGGGGAGGGGGGGATAAAAGGAGGGGGGTGGGAGGGGAGAGGAGGCACCATAGACGCACTTTTCAGCGCGGATAGTTCATGGGGGAGGCGAGAGATGGAGGAATCTGAAGGAGACTAATGATCCCAGTAAGAGGATCCCGTAACGCGGTTACTCTCCGACGCAAATTGGTTGCTAAGGAATTGTTTCCTTCCGTTTTTGGGACGCGTGCGTCACAACACGCGGTACCAGATTGCGGAGAAAAGTCGATCGCTCATTGGCTAGTTGGTTATGCAGTGTCGGGATGATGCGAAGGGTGAGAATTTCATCGGGGGGGGGGGGGAGATGATTGAGGGGGGTATGATGGAGGAAGGGGGGGAGGAGGAAGAGCCGCAATATTGATACATTAGACCCCGCAGGCAGACCTCGCCCATCCATCCAAGGCTAACAAGTCACGTGACCAAGAGTGACAGCCTTATGATCCCCCGAGTGGAACATTTTCCATCAACGCTATGGGTTATGATTGAAGGAGGAGGAAGGAGCGCCGTAAGGGAAGGGCGCGTGTGTGTGTGGGAGAAATAGAGAGAGAGGAGGAATTAAATTAGAAGAGGCATCTCCTAAGATGTCTTCTAAGCAGTTTATAATCGCCCGCGAAGACACCGACTATATGCTAAAAATTAACCTCTCACTTTAGGTAAATGAGGAATATGGTTTAAAGACATATGTTCCATGAACTACCCCGATAAAAAAATTAGATTACCTAAGATAGTTATGACGTCACTTTCAAATTTCCTAAATCCATTCCTCTGGATTTAACTCGTGTTTAAAAATCAGTTTATTAAGAGAGTGAAGCATCGTGGAGCGAGTGTTTTCAGCGATCGAATGGCGGGAATTCGTTTAGGGTCGCAATTTCAACAGATGAAAAAAGAGTGGTGCGGCAAACGTTGCAAAAAAGCTTCCTCATACCAGTATCTAATTACATCTCTGCCTATATTAACACATATTTGCACACAATAGGACTCGTAGTGATAATTATGCTAAATAACAAAAATGAAATGATAAAAATTTACCTTATATGCGCGAGTGCATAAGACTGATCACAAATGTGAAGATAGAGAAGGAGAAAAATTCTGAACTGTGACCGGGAATCGAAGCCGGTTCTCCCATTTGCCGGGTAGTTGCCAATTAAGCTACCAAACCAGTATAATTATCCACTCTCGAATTGGAGTATTTACAGAGAGGAAAGAGCTAACTCAGAGGTAAGTAGATGTCCTCGCAGTAAGTCTGGTTTGGTAGCTTAGTTGGTTAAAGCACATATGTATGTATGTACTTATATATTTGAGAAATGTAGCTTATGAAGGGCCGTGTTTAGGACAATCGGAGCCTTAGGAGAAGCAATATTTTTGGGCCCCCTCTTCTCATTTAAAAGGAAAGTATGTAGAAATAACGGAAGTAGAAAATAAAGTAAATCTGTAGAAATTGTTAAAATCCCTTGTTTTAAAGTAAATAAACGTAGATATTGATTTTTTTCTTTCTCGCCTCATTTTGAAGACAAAGAAGCGCCAACACTATGTTTCTTACGAAAAACTGATACGTTGATAGTTTCCTACGAGTTTCCAAGTTGTACCAGTAGCATTACTGATTGGAATTGTCAGTAATACTTAAACGTTTGGGAATGTTGCAATGATGGTATTTTCTATTACAAACTTCAACATCTCGTGTATTTGTGCACTTGGACCTCGTGCGACAAGAGTACGAAGGGTGCCTGAGAAATTCTAGATGGTTTCCTGTCTGCATTTTTGTGCCCTCAGCATTTGCCTTATGGTAAACACGGGCCTGAGCTTATGCTTTATTGTTTATGACATTACGTTCTATAAGTGGACGAACTTTAATTGAAATGTATGCAACCGTTTTTTAGTACATATTTCATGAAAGATTTAAGAACAAACAAACCTCTATTATTGAGAAATATGGTTTATTTCGACAATGCTTCTATGTCGGGTAATGTCCCATATAAACACTAGAATAAATAAAATTTTGCCTGTGTAGTTCATAAATCCGCTCATATAACGTAGACTAAAGAGACACTTCGCAAAAGTCACCATTTCTGTCTCTGGGGAAACAAAAGCGACGATATTCATCAAAATATCGAATTATAATTTTTCACGATTGTAATACTTTCTTTGTATGAGAAAGTAAAAATAATCTTCCAAAATATAACTGGGAACGTAGTGTATTGTTATAAAAACAAATTAATATCTAAATCATTATTTTTAACATATGAATAATGAACATAAACTATTATCATCAATTTATGAAATTCAGTAATAACACCGTTTGTCCATTAAGTTGAAATGATTACTAAAATAAAATTTCAACTTATTCACCGAGGAGTGCAGCTGTTCTATTATAATTGCTTAAATTTAAAAGAGAAATCATTTTTGAAAGAAAAAAGTGCACATCTAACGATATCGAGAGCCCCTGATGAGAGAAATGCGAACCAGCACATAACGCGTCTTTGCTTTGAGCAAAGCAATACGACCATTTATACGATAGAATGAGCAATTGGGAGCTAATCGACTTATAGGAAATAAATCTGGACTTTCTTAATTGGTCCGTAGGGATTTCAGGTGAAAGCGTTCGTCATCCGCGAGTGAAAGGGTGGAAAGGGGAGGAGTGGAGGAGGAGAGGGGGAGGGAGGGAGGGAGGGAGAAGATAGAGGAGAGGGGGATTACAAGAAGAAGAGATGGGAGAGGGGAAGGGGGAGAAGGGAGGAAAGGGAGTTGGTATAGTGAGCGAATTATACGGAATCAACAAATGAAGCGCTTTCAATGGAGATGTATGCGGCCGACACTCGAGCGATACTGATCGCTATTATGCTCACGCCGACTTCAACAAGCGCCATGAGCTCCATCTATTAAGTGGACTAAACGTGGCCAATTGTGGCATATCGAACAATTTGTGGCGCAATTATACACTGAGAAATGTTTTCTAACCAAATAAAATATTATATGACTTTTAATTGAAAATGAAGTTTATCGATTCGTGAATTTTTATTAACATCAACGCACTCTAGCGGTGAATCTTTCTCTGCGCATCAATTCCGATTTTGATCTACTTGGCGCTCGTGCAGGAAAAAGTTGTCCACAACTAAAGTAAACCAGAAAAAATTATTTAAATCATAAATTAAATTTTTCCCCTTCGTGTAATGATGTGAATTTACGCGGGTATAAGTGAAGTAAACGAAAATTCAAAATTTGAACATCAATTTGAATTCGACAAATATAGATGACGCAATGATAATACGATTATATTACGAGAACTTTATATAGTTCCGACGTAATTCTAAAATTTTTGTGTATACGGTAGAGAACTGAAATATGGGTTACTGTTTCTGTACTGCTGTCATTTTTAATTTCTCCATATGCAATATAGGAAAAAGTGTTACTTATTGTTATCTTATTTACCTCACGCGGCACAAACATTGACTTGACTTTAGTTATTTAATATTAAACACCCGTTTATTTCTACGTTTAGTCCATTTCATCGGAGATGTTCTTCCCGCAATAATTGCGATGGAGAAGTCTCCGAGTTGAAGCTACAAAGCATGTTCAAATTATGTTTTTTCAATGGAAAACCTTCCTTGAAAATCGTCTCTGTCCTCATTATTTCACGGTAAATATTAAAATATCTCAAGAACAGACGTAAAAAGAAGCTTTGAAAAACCTCTGTGGAATTCTGACTTCGAAATAGTCGCCTCAGGAGACTTTGGCTGAATTCCGGATTCAAGCGAATCGCTGGAAAGAAGCGCGGCACAAAGAAGTGTGTTTCTCTCTCCTTATAGGACGCGAATGTTTAAAGTGGAAAATTCCGATCACGTAAGGCGAGCGTTTGATGTTCGATACAGATGCAGCAGAGACTTCTCTTTGCTATATTTTGTCTTTCGAACGTCGATTATCAGAGGAGAGTGAATGCGAATCAGACAGATTCGGCGCTCCATTTCCAGGGAATCGAGCGAAACCGCGGGAAAAAAGAACGACGTCACTCCGTGGAAACCTTTTTAAAAAAAAAGGAGACGATAGCGGGACGAAATGCAGCGACTCTTTTTTTAAGCGATTTTCGTTTGAGGAATCGGAGTTTGGCTGACATAATACGACCAGACTAGGAATAAACGCGCTTTTATTCCGGCGTGAGGGGAAGGTGTGTTTATGCGAAGAGGAGTCGGGGGTGAATGGGAGAGGGTGAATGGGAGGGGGAGAATGGGAGGGGGAGAATGGGAGGGGGAGAATGGGAGGGGGAGAATGGGAGGGGGAGAATGGGAGGGGGAGAATGGGAGGGGGAGAATGGGAGGGGGAGAATGGGAGGGGGAGAATGGGAGGGGGTGAATTGGGGGGGGGTGAATGGGATGAAGGGGAGGGTCAGGGATTGGTAGAGTGAAGGTCGATGGGAAGGATGGGTGAATGATGGAGGAATGGGGGAAGAATTTGTGTGCAAAGAAAGTATTTCCATTTAGCATTCGGACGTGTTTTATTGCCACGAATTCGTTTCTAACAATTTACGAGCGAATGTTGCATTCCGAGATATTTGCATCTTCACATGCTTATTGACGGTTGGGTTCCAACAAAATGACAATTTATAAAGATACAATTGCTTCGAAAGTGGATAAACTTCCTCGTGTGACACTGCAAAATTTTCGCCATAGTCTAAACGTGTTCTAGGGTTCTCAAAACGTGCATTTCCGTTGAAATCTAGAAGTCGATTTTTTTCGTGATCACAACACTTTCCCTATACTACCTATGGAGAAAGTAAGAAGCCACAAATTTTTATGCAAGTATAAAGACGTATATCTAATAAAAATGTCTACGCGAGCTACTAAAGAAGAACATTAAATGTTGCAGCTTAATTATACGTTCACGATTACTTCATGCTTACGAACAATATTTTTAAAAATATTGCGTTCAATTATAATTTTAAAACTTTTAGCAAGTAATTTACTCTCACTAATCGTCTGCTGAATCACGATCGTTGAAAACTAGCAAATTCGCCGTTGTTCCGTTGCCTTTCGAATAAATGAATTATTACTCACATAAATAATTAACCACTTCCATAAATAATTATTCACTTTGATATTTCGATGCCATTTCCTAGCAGGAACATCGAGGGGTAGCGTTTCGCTTACCGAGAAAATTTCTCCGAACCAGCGATGTTCCAGAGGATCAGATTACCGAAATAGATCTCCTGTTTTCGACGTGGCGTCCGAATTCTCATGGATTTCGCGGAAATATTCGATGGTTTATGATTGGCTGATCCAAGTGGTTAGATATATTTTTTTAAGATATTGGTCTGTGATTGGTTGAAAAAATTAGTGTAGATGAGCAGTCGTCTTAAAATATTGATAGCTGTTGGACGTGCATATCCATATTTCGTGAGAGTAAGTGAAAGGCGGTCGATTGTGTGATTTATTCATTTTAGATGCATTCAATTTGTACTTTTATTACTGTTAATACAAGTGTGAGGCTATAGAAATAAGATACAGTAGCTACATTGTGCGTTTTTGTTGAAGTTGTGCTCGACCTTTTCAAGGTGAAACTGGGAAGAAACCAACATGGCGGTTCAGTTGCTCGACGCTGCAGAGCAGGAGTGTGCAACACTGTCATTTGTTTGAATGAAGTTACTCCTTCAGATGATGTCAGGTGTCACTAGTGTCGCTGAAATCAACGGATTTTTCAAAAATAAGAGACGCTATTATAGTCGATCCGAAATCGGAAGACTCCTGGCATCGAAAACGGGGCGGACACAAGTTAGCAGCAGCCAATAGGAGACTGTTTGTTTGGGAAGGAAGTGGGGAGGAAACCAGTCTCACTCCTGCTCTCGAAGAGATCGCATCGGACTGCGTTGCCGTTTCTACCGCCGTTTCCTTGCTGTGGATCAAAAAGAAGGATGGGAAGTATTTTATTTAGAAACTGCGTAGTATATCAGCTGAGCAAGAGCTGGCAGCGCGCACCGATATCTGCTCTCCCGCACGAAAGTTGAAAGGGACGATGGAAGGGGAAACGTTCGTGATTGGCTACTTGTTCTAAGTAGGCCAGGAGTCTTCCGATTTCGGATCGACTATAGCAAAGAGCGCCAAAGACTGTGAAAATGGAGGTATCCGAAGCAAAGGGTTCCCTGTGCTCTGTTTCGGGGTGTATGTTTTCGGCAGCCGATCCCTCCGTTAGGTTGTTTCATTTCCCAAGGGTGAAGGAACTAAGTAAATTTATATCAATGAATATTTTCATGTGAATGCTGAAGCGTTTTCGTAAATTATGAATGTAATTCTTAAGTCGCTTTAGGAGTTATAATTGATGTTTTTCGTACGAATACTTGCCTTTCAATGCAAAACTTACAATTTTGAACGTTATTTATCCAGTTCGCTTTGATATATATGTCATTTGTTGTATCGGTGGCTTGGTCGTCATATAAGATTGGTCAATTAAATCGAGTGGAAAGTTTACGGCATAAATTCTTACGTTTTTTAAAATTACATGTTTCACCTTCGATGTGAATTATTGTATGCACTTGGAGATTCTTTCCGTAGATACTCCTTAGCGCAAGAATAGAAGCAGACAATCTTTTTGTGTTGTTGAATAACTGTGTTGATTCTTGTAGCCTTTTAGCACTTAAAAACATTTCCTCCTCGAACTGTGAGAAAGTATCGTGCATTTAATACAAACTTTAACAGCACAAATTATGGTTATAATGCGTCAGTAAAGAGAATCAAAAGGGCATCAAATAGTTATATAGACTGAATTGACTTTTTCAACACATCCTTATGTGAGGAAAAGAAACTGAAAGTTACGTGTGCAGACAGATGTGATATATGTAAGTGATATATTTTGATGCATTAACTTTACTCCTAATATGACAGCAGTTCCTATAACCCTGCTAATTGTTATAATGTGTTTATTTTCTGTATTTATTGTTCTCGCCGTGTGACACTTGTATTTCGTGATTACGTTGTAAATAACACCCAGTGCACCTTTGCAATTATGCTAATAATGTTAAACAGTGACAGGAATCACAAATTAAATTTCACAACTAACCTAGAGTGGAAGTATAATGCCACTGTTTGTTCGAAGATACAACTTCCAATGCTTTCTAGATGAGATGGTTTTCCATTTCTTTCGGAAGAGTAATAAACCCTTCAGAGATTTTTTTATTTTTCTGGTAATCTATTATTATTTATATTGATGAATGTATTTATGTGCAGGTGATTGAAATGGGTGTTGTCCTGCCGGAGCACTGAACTGATGGCCTTGTTCCATAGTGGGGCCAAGCGAGTGTATGCATATACATTTTATGTTCTTGTGATTGAATATTTAGGAATATGGTATGTTTGTTTGTAAATATGTATATATGTACATTTTATTATTCATTATTTATAGTTTTATAAGTATTTTGTAGTATGTAATGTTATCAGTTTAATATCAATGCTCATTAGCTTTTGTGTACTTGAGCACAAATAGTACATCATGCCTCTCAGAGTTAACATGTATGCTTTTGTTTTTGAATTTGTTTTTCATTATGTTCAATATACCTTTCTTTTATTGCTTTTATGTGGAATTACATATTCTGTTAATTTAGATATATTGTATATATTGCTTTGTATTTGTATATATACATATATCTTTTATTTTTTTTATTTTTTGTACTTGTATATTTTACTACCTTGATATGATCTTCTCTTTCTCTCTCTCTCTCTCTCTATATATATATATCATGTTAAGGGTGTCACTGTTTATCCTGTGTATGCAATACCAGTGGATGACTCATTGTGGATTTCCAGTTTTTGTGACTTATCCCTGTGTGATCTCTGTTGAAATGCTAATGCTTGAACTGCACTGAGATTTCTGCAACTGTGCGTTTTTATCAGGTAGTAATTTGTGATGTAACTGTGCCTTCTTTCTGAGTGAATTTCTGTTAGTAATTTGTGATGTTTGCAAAGACCCGTTCGCAATATCAAATGAAATGCTACTGTTTGAACTGCATTGATATTTCTGCAACGGTATCGGCAAATAATTTGTGATATTTTTGCAAAAGCAAGTTTGCAATCTGCTTAAGTGCTACGGTTTTTCACTTTAACATACGGCATTTACTTGTTATGTGTACATCTAGTGAAGCTTAAATAAAGCAATATTATTGACCTACAATAATTTTGTTATTTTTTCAATTTCATATTTTTATTTAGAATTTTGCGAACAATTATATTAAGCATTTTACGAGGATTAGAAAACCTGACGTTTAAAAGGCGCGCGCACTTGATTTCAGCGACACTAGTGACACCTGACATCATCTAAAGGAGTAACTTCATTCAAACAAATGATGGTGTTGCACACTCCTGCTGCAGAGATTCGGAAGAAATTGCTCCTACATGCATTTCCACTCGCCTCCGGTCAGAAGAAGGCTTCGAAATGTAATTGTGAGTAATCAATCGATTATTTATAAATAATTTTGGAATATGATAACAAATTAAACACGAAAAATAACGCATTCCAGTTCCGAAAGAATATAACAAAACTATTACGAACTAGGTTATGGCACCTTACACCTACATTAGGAATTTGTATATGACGTGTCACGTGAATGGAAATTGTTTTCAAATGCCTTTACTGGTTATGGAAGTGCGCCGAGGGAAGGCTTCAGTAGTGAGTTTTATTATCTCTTCTTCGAGAAATTGACTAGCTGTGTCGCGACAGCAGCTAGAAATATTTTTAGGTGCATGTCTCGCCTTATGGTTTAAGCAATTGCGTTCATTCATCTTATTTTAAAGCTACGTGATTTGTTTTATTCTCGTAAATGTCAGTTAAGCGTGAAATTATATTTACGCTCGCTACATGGGGATGGTGTTCGCGCGTCGTCGGCTTGGTTGGCTTATTGTTAGATATTGGGTTACATTGGTGACAACGTAATTTGAGTTAAGCAATGGAAAATTGGCAGTTCTTTTGGCCTGATAAATTATACTTTCGGAAAACGTAATGTGTGCGGTGCGATTATGTTAACCTCTTATTGCGAAGCGAAGGTAAGGTGGAATTGGTTTGAAATTGTAATTGCACAAAAAAGTATTGCGAAGGCACAACTAGCTTTGTTTTGAAAGTGGAATATTCTCTCAGCTCTAACGCGTTTTAAATCGCTTCTTAATGCTTAATCTGGTCTTTAAAATTGTTATTCACTGTTTCTGTCAATTTTATTTAATTATTTACTGTAAATTTTTTTAATATAAATTTTTTTACTATGAATATTTTACTATATTTTTTTACGACACAAATCTTTTTCTATAAATTTGTACTATAATTATTTTACTATACATTTTTAATACAAATTTTTTACTATAAATATTTTATGCATAGATAATGGAAATTTTCTAATAGATTGTTTTAAATTAAAGTTCTGCATAAGATTATCTTATCACAACCGTCAAACTTTAAACGCTGCATTATGATTGTGAACAAAAATTACTCTACGTTTTTGTTATGTAAAAGATAAGCTATAGCCAAATTAAAAGTTATGTATAATTAATTGTTTTATGTGTTATAATATCTTGATTAAATTCTAAAATACTGATAAACATTAAAAATCGTTCGTACCTTGCTTCTCTTATAATGCGGTGCCATAGCTTAAATACCGTCAGCGCTTTTGACAGCGGTAACAAGCAACCTTGGCGCAAGCAGACGATGGCCGATATAGAGCGTTTTAACAAACTTCCCTAATAGGCAGAAGATTTAAATTTGGCAAGAATGCTTGATTAACATATTTTCAGGTAATGATGAAAATAAATTTCCAAAAAAGTCCTGGGTTCGACTCCAAGGAAGACATTTCCATTTTCCGTAAGGTAACATGTAAAAATCAATTTTTTGATGTGCAGGCTTTTATTGTTTTGGAAATTAAAATTAGAAGGAATTTACCTACGATCTTCGGATCTGACCATTTTTAAGAAAAAATTATATAGTTTCTTATTCTGTTCATCTTTTTCCGCATACATTTCGAAATCGCTCATGTTATACGTTTAATTCACAGATTTTGTGGAAATATTTCCATTTTAACGGAATGTTGCCTTGATTACCAATTATATTGTTAGATTTCAAAATCCTATTGTTGTATCAATCCTTATGGGTATAAGCGTGCTTCGTATGCTTTTAATACGTGATGGGGGGGAGGGGAGGGGAGAGAGAGGAAGTAGAGGGGGGAGGGGGAAAGAGGGGGAGACGAGAGAGGGGGAGAAATGAGGCGTGGGAGGGAGATAGAGGGTGGGAGAGGGAGAGAGGGTGTGAAAGGGGGGGGGGGGTGGGAAGGGAGGGAAAGAGAGGGATCTATTTTAAGTTTAACTAAAGATAGCCCGTCAACAACAGAATATTCATTAGAAATGTTGTATATGACAAAATATTTCATATGTGAAAGTGGGATATTAATTATTTTAAATGAAAATAATAATAATCTATCTATAATTCTTCCGTTGATATTTCAACGGGTATTACACTAGTGAAAACATAAAAATTGAACATGCAATCCTTTGAATCGCCCCTCTCCCCTCTTGAAACCGTCCCTGTTTGCGACCCTTTATTCGAAACATCTTTATCTCTCTCTGAATATTTCTTTCTTTTGCCCTAAGAAAGAAATAGTTTTTAGAGGGCACTCAGCGGGGGCAATAGGAACAACCAAGGAGGTGGGTGATAACGTCCCTCGCCTCTCCTTGTATCCGCCATTGTCTATCAGAAATATTTTACATAGCGTGTAAATGATAGGCGATTTTCATTTTTCGGTTTACGTCAAATATCTCCTTAAAAACGTCGTAATTGGATAATTTTCGTGAGGACCAAAGTTGTAGAGAAAAATATTTCTTCCAAGTTTTGTTTGAAACAAATTTTCGTAGAACCATCCATTTCGGAGATATTCAACTTTTTCTTAATTTCGAGCATACAGCGCCAACACCATGCAGCGGTGAATTCTGTAAACATATTGAAAATATACGTAATTTACGGCAATAAGGACGACTGCAATTCTTTTACGATACGAAATAATAATTTTTCCTTATAATGCTATTCATAATAATTTAAATATCTATACCCCAAATATGGAGAAAGTAATGTGTTGGCCACGTCAGATGTTTTATATATCTACTTGCCTTTAAAAGTGTAACTATGTTGATTTTCCAAGTTTTAATCATAAAAATAAAAATAATTTACTAAAGGATATGAAAAGCGCCTAATTTGTATTGTATGATTAAAGTGTACTAAACCTACTTGTTGTGGCGGGGGAGCCAGGAATGACTGCGCTACGCCATTGAAATTAATTTAATAGTTAAAGAGGTAAAATTACACGAATCTAATTTTTAATCTTCATTAGTTTGTAAATAAAAGAACGAAGATCCATTTATTTATTGGGATTTGCTATTTCGTGCATCTAATAGCGATTTAGCAGCAATCCTGGTAACATAAAAGCCAACAACATGTTCTTTCATCGCTGGAATGGGCCCTCTAACGACATCAATCAATTGGACAATGTCCCTTAAATATCTCTCGGGGTGAAACACGAGAAGCGTAATATCCGCAAATCGCTGTCTCTCTCTATCTATCTCTCTGATCCCAAAAACATATCTTTCGGTAAACTAATATTCGCCCGTGATCCCACTTCCCTCCGATTTATTTCCCGACCGTGAGTGACGCACGCTAATGTAAACGATGTCACCCTTTCACTCCAAAGCCGCATTTATGCATGCGTCGGGAAGAGAAAATTTCAACTTTTTTAATCACTGCATTTTTAATACAACGTCATTATATATATATATATATATATATATGTACGTATATTAAAATTTAACGTTTCCCATATAAAATGGCGTGTTTTCTATTATTACAAAACATAAAATCCTAGTTTAATTACACGCGGTCGTCGCTTTTTGCCGCCGCAGCTATCGCGTGTAAGGCAATTCGATCGATGAGTCGAACGTGCCTTCGCATGAATTACATCGCTGAGGTTGCTTAGCATTTTAATGGAACATCGGACTATACGTACCCGCTTATTAGTTTCCGATAACTCACATTCGAGTGCGGATAAACTGTTCTTCATCCAGGGAACTTTTAAGTCATCTCGTAAATTTATTTTTCCTACCCAAATAGGCGATGGAATTATTTTAGGCAAATTATTTTCGGTGTTTTCTTAAAGTAAAAACTTTTCGCGACAGTCTGATTCAAAAACTTCTCCTCACCTATAATTACATGGACGCGTCTATAGGAAATGGGAGGAGCAAGACACAGCCAAATCGTTCAGACCAATCTGAATATGTTAATTATTAACTGTCGAAAAAGAAAAAAAATTTCCGGTGTGCGAGTACCGAGGAATTTTTGTAAGGCTCTCATTCGCATTTCATAAAGTTAAACAAGTTGGGAGAGATTTTAAGTAATCGTAGATGCTTAAAAAAAAGCTTCTAATCGTGTAAGCAGTCACGCTGTGGAGTAGTGGGAGGGGGAAGAGGGGAGGGGGAATGAGAAGATTGGAGGAAAGAGAGGAAAGGAAGAGAAGGAGTAGAGAGAGAGGGAGGGAGAGGGGAGGGGGAATGAGAAGATTTGAGGAATGAGAGGAGAGGGAGGGAGGAACGGACGTAAGTTGGGAGGAGGGAGAGAGCAGCTAATGATAAAGGTTGACAGAAAGGGGAGAATTAAAAATAATTGTAGTGAAATAAAAATAATTAGTCCCTGTTCACACGCGCGAATATTCTACATCGGCCGAGAGTATCTCGCGCGTCCCCTAATAGGAATTTTAATTAATTCCAGGGAGGGAAAGAGGGCTGCTGAAGTGGGAGTGGAGAGGGGAGAGTCAAAAGCGCGTTTAAAATGGGGAAGGCAGCAGCGGTATTCGATACCAAA
Source organism: Uropetala carovei (assembly GCA_036926305.1). NCBI lineage: Eukaryota > Metazoa > Arthropoda > Insecta > Odonata > Petaluridae > Uropetala > Uropetala carovei. The sequence goes on along the minus strand of JAXCHB010000243.1, from coordinate 76,827 downwards.
AGACACGCACGCAGCGCACGCACGCACGCATTTAGGAAGATAGGAGGGCCGGATCGCAATGGAGAATTGACTCACAATCAGACCATTGTTGCAGAAAGTGCGGTCCAAATGTCATTAGAACGAACGCCACGATTATTTCTTCTTCTGTTTGAATGGATGACGGTGTGTGTGTGTACATTGAAAGAGAAAGGAATCTCAGGGAGGAAGGGATAAACATATTTAATTGGTCCCTTCTTTCAGAAGAATAAAAGGCGAAAATAGTAAGCGTTTGAGAGAGTGACCGTTAAGGTGGGGAGAACGACAAAGAATAAAGTTGAAAAAAAGGAACTGAAAGGTTTTTAATTTAAAAAATGAAATTGAAAAGAGAACGAAAAGTTGTTAATGGGAAAAGAAAGAAAGAATCCGCTGGCGGAAAAGATTCTGTCATCTCATTGGCGATTGCGTTTTGGAAAAAAAAGGTTTCCTTCGTGCAACTGCCATCTTTATTTCTTAATCTCAATGTACGATTTAAGTATTTACAGTAATATTTAAGATAAGAGATTGTAAATAATAAGCAAACGATCGGGTTAAGAGCAATATTTCACTATTACATTTTCATGTAAATTTTGGATCGCTTATTTTCCGTCAATGTCGACTACGATGAAGTTTTTATCCTTTCAATTTTAATCTGATTCCGAAGTGGTTACAAAGACCGTTTCAGGAACTTCCTCAGAGATTAAATGACATTACTATATTAATTTCCTTCAGCCCCACCGAGAATGCCTCGCATGCAGCGTGTCTTACTCGATTTAGCACGGCTTTTCAGATCGTGCGCTCCGATGCGTCGCCATTTCACTCGTGGAGGAAGAAAAGAAAGTGAAAACTTCTGACTCACAAAATGCCTATTTTAATGCGAGCTATTTTATCTGTTGAGAAATGGCTTTAACTGCCAAAAACTTATACCTACTATGAAATCTCAGCATTCGGGGTATAAACGAATGCCAATTAGACAACACGTTCCATAACGATGCTTTAAAAATAACACCTCACATAATTAAAATCAATAACTGATGGAGACGAGGAAACAAACTAGTGAATCGCATTTCACCAAATTTTTCGATTGCAATTTGTTGACCACCCAGAATTCCATTGCAACGCTTACTGATTTCAAAAAAGGATGCGTTTTAACTGAAAACAGGACTTGGTGACATTGGCATGTTATTGACCGCAGTATCACTTAACCTTTCGATTAATGACTGAATTATCCCGTTTCATTTATCAATTGCCTTTCCAGGCTCTCTCTCTTTCATTCTCTTTCTCTATCTCTCTATCTCTCTCACTCTCCTGATTCCCTTCTCACCTCCAATGAGCCCTTTTTGGTTGCCATGGATGCAAAAGTGCGTTCACGTGGCGATGACGTGGAATCCGCGCAACACGATCACAATCCCTCCGAAGACGAAGAAAGTTGTCAAGGGAAGCATGTCGCGTTGTTCGAAGGCACTCCATTCATCAAATATCTTCCATATGTGGTATCTTACATTGAATAAAGGAGCTAGAGTATATAACGAGAGAACAAAGACATGCGTAATTGTTAAAAATTAATTCATTAAAACGATTTGTTTATAAATCCTATAAAAATTTGAAAGGAAATGATTATGACAAGAACAAAACGTAAATTTTAACAAAAAAAGAAATATTTAAACGAAGTTAAGCAAAAATTGATAAATATCTTTAAAAGAAGCAACTAACATTTCGTGCCGACAACACGAATGAATAACGAAACATTTCCGATAGGACTTGGTGTCGAGGCATCCGTCGATACACCAATGAAGGTGCGTGCACACAAGGGTTGTAGTGTGGGTCGAGGCATTATTAAGGAAATGAAATGAGGAACAAGCGATTCCAAATTTAGAAATTAGGTTAACCACCTTTGTAAGCCTAAAAATATAAAATTCAAGAGTCGCATGTTAGTAATTAAAGCAGCCCATTGAAACTGAAACCATTAAACGCTCTAGTTCGCCTTAAACCGTGCGGGAGGATCGAGTGTTTTGGCTGCGTGAAAAATGGCTCCCAATCAAAATGGAGGATATTAAATTCCCATGGCATTCAATCCAACGAGAGGAGATGTGTGCGTGTGTGCACGCGGGTGTATGTGCGTGCGTGCGTACGAGTGGGATTAAGCGAGGGAGGAAAAGGGCGCGGAGTGCGTGGGTGGCCAGTGGTGCACGCAGCCGGTGCACTTTTAAAGAGCGAGTTATGGAGAGAGGGAAAGAGAGAGGCAAAATGGGAGGGAGGATAGGAAAAAGATTCACGCTCGGAATGGCAGAGGAGTTCAGAGTGCGCAGAAGCGGAAAAAAGGTTTTGGAAAAGTTTCAAAGGGAGAGTGGGTGCAATGGGGGATATGGAGGGGAGGAAGAGGGGGAAGGAGGGTAAAGGGGGAGGGAGGAGGAGTTGGAAGGGGAGGAAGAAGGGGGAAGAGGGGGAAGGAGGGTAAAGGAGAGGAAGGAGGAGGAAGGGGAGGAAGGAGGGGGAATGAAGAAGAGAGAGGAAGAAAGAAGGTAGGGGAAGAAGGAAGATGAAGAAAAGAGAAGAAAATAAGGAGAGAAATAAATAGATACGTACGAATAACTATCATGAAGTAACGAATTTAAAATCGGAATAAACTGCTCTTTTCGATCTGTTTAAATAGAAATACATAACAATCACAATGTAAAAAGTAGGATGATTTGAACTCCCAAAAAAGGAAAAGAATATTGGGGCAAAGAATAAACGATAACTGAATGATTCCCTCAGTTACCGTTATCCTTCTCTCTTCCATTTACTTTCTCACTCTTCCTTTTATTTCAGAACTAACAAAAATACCAGGCGTTGCCCGGGGAAATTTGATTCAAATCCGATCGGAATTCTAGATGATAAATGGTATTTAAGAATTCAATCGGCAGCCATTTTGAATAAAACGGGCAAAGAGAAACAAAAACCAGATATGAATTATTCCTGGAAGCCGTCCATAATCGTGCCAAATTTGATTCAAATCAATAGTAGTAGTGGTCGGGAAAATACGTGCAGTTTATCAATTAAATCGGCCGCCATTTTGAATCAAGCGGACAGACGGACGCTAAAACACCCTGTTGTTAACCTTCCCCTTAGTGCCCCCTACTATCGTGCCAAATCCAGTTGGAATAGGTCAGGGGTGGCGAACCACTGGCACGCGTGTCACAAGGTCTTTAGCGTGACATGGAAGATTATATGAAGTTCTAAGCTCTAAAGTTTAGCCTGTATGCGAAAATGGATGATGGTATGCGGGGGAAAACAGGAAAACACAAAAGAGTCCCTCCGCTCAACCGATGGCATGGGTTTCACCTTTTTCTCGAAAATGATCTCAATTGGGGGGGCGCCCTGAAGGTGCAAATTGCAGTTCAGTAGCGAAACAACAGCAGTGTCCTTTCACAGGCTTATCTGGTATCTTTACTCGGAAGGATAAGAACAAACAAGCGGCTTCTTTTAAGTACAAATCCGACGTTGTCCTCGCCAGTGCTTTTCTTGAGATAAGTGCAAAATGTCTGCACCAGAGGTCCCCAATCAATCTCTTAATCTCATTGGTGCCCATAAGAATATTTTCACTGTGAGAGTCGGGTAAGAGTAAGGAATTTCGGCAGTTATTGTGTCGCAGGTCGTTCCACAATCCTAATAGCAATTCTCCACCTATCGTAGTACATACTATCCCACGAAGCAACGCATCTTTAAAAAGATAATATCCGCCTTCTTCTAACTACCTAAAAGGGTTATTCGCAAATCGCTTCTCTCGAGGTGAAAAAAGATTTCCTTATCTAGAGTTCATTGCTTCACATACTTTGGCTCAATATAATTTGCAGTCCCTCTCCGTCAGTATATCATTGCTATAATAGCGCTTGAAGAAATATCTCCTCGTTCTCGTGCTTCGAACTCTATATTATCTTATATCTTAAAGGTAAATACTAAAATATTTACGTTAAATATTTCTCCCGTTAAATGCGATTCCTAATTTTTAGATTGGCATTGCGAAAACATAAGATTGTTTTTAGAGGACAGAGAGCCAGATTTTCCAGAGCTTACAGATACGAACTGGTCAAACGATTTAATGTTTTCTTGCGATTTCACGCAACATATCAATGAACGAAATGCAAAACTTCAAGGCCGAGGTCAGGTCGTATTAAAAATGTACAAACATATTGAAGCATTTGAGAAGAAGCTTAAAGTATTCGAAAAGGATTTGAAAACTGAAAATTTAAAGTACATTCCATAACTTAAGAAGCATCGCCTTTTTTCACTGATAATGGCAAAAAAAAGATTAATATATTGAAAAAAGCACACCTCTTTAATAGGAGATACAAAGAAAATATATATGGATAGATTTTATGAATTCCTAGAAGTGGAAACAACATTAAAATTCATGGTGTTGCCACATGCGATCAAATTGACTTTCTTCGAATGCGAATGGCTTGACGTCAATAATTTAGAGATGGAATTAACTGAGTTTCAAAACAGTTTTGTATTGAGCAATAAATTCGTGGAGCTAAATGTTAAGTTAGGGAAAAGTTACAGCGACAATGAAGGGACTGAGAAATTATCAGAGGAAATAAGAGTTGAGAATTTAATTTTCTCAGAATGGAACTCTTTACCTGATTCATTTACGGCAATGAAAAAATTAACGAAAGTTCTTGTAACGATGCTTGGATCAACGTATTCTTGTGAACAGTTATTTTCTTCCATGAATTTTATCAAATCTAATACCAGAAATCGCCTTGGCAATGATTTAACTGATGCATGCGTATTATTGAAATCCACAAATTACACTCGACGAATCGATGCTTTGGCGTCGACCAGAAAACAACAAGTGTCACACCGACAAAATATGTATGTGCGTAGGAAAATAGTCCATTTTGTTAACACTTATAATAATGAATATTTCATTTAATTACTAGTATATATTGTTTTGTTTTGCAAGTATGTATGTACATATTTATTTTGTATTAAATTTGTTTCATATTTTTTATCTTCATTGGAATTAAATTAGGTAAAAGTACAGTTCATTTCTGATCATTATTATAATTACTAGAGTAAAAGCCTGCGCAAAAGAACGTGAAGGAATATAAAATTATTTCCGTAGATAGTGTATTGTTGTAGATATTATACTTTGAAATAATTTAATCATGCGTTTATTATGTCAGAATTTGTTCGAAAAATTCAACATAGTTTTCAAAGAAAAAAGATGTAAATTATTCAAAATATTTAAAAGAATGATTTTTCAAAATTTTAAATTTGAACAGCAACAGCTTATTTAATGCTATGTAATAGTAAATGGCAAAAAACATGAGAATTTACAATGTGACACGCGAAGCGTTTTTTGTAAGGTCGCATAACACAATGTGACACGCACATTGAAAAAGGTTCGCCATCCCTGGAATAGGTTGATTGTGGGCGTGCATAGATGGGCAGCCATTTCGAAACGAACGGACAGACGGACACTAAAATCATGCATTAACCTCGGTACCTCCTACAATCGCGCCAAATTTGGTCGGAATCGTTTGAGAAATGTGGGCATGCATAAAGGAAGACAGACAGACAGACAGACTTGTTAAAATATAGTGGTGGAGATACGAAAATGTTTTCGCCAAACTCATGTTTCCGAGCGCCTAAATTATTATGAGCAAGAATTATTTTTTGTATGATACAGTAAACAATTCATTTGGATGATAAGATAAATTTTCCCAGACCACGATAAATTCTTTAAAAGTTTAAATAATTTTTCAGGGATAATTTTTTCGGAAAGGGAAAAATATTTTTTGAATGTCCATGTGATATATCACGTAAATATTTAAGGGATATTCAATGAGCAGTCGATCGGTGTTACATGGCGACTGGATTTTTCCCTCTCAATCCACCTCCCATTCTTGATTTCACCATCGATATCAAGTAAAACCGTAACAGGAATATTTATCCGTTTCGTGGTAAGGACGAAGTACGTTCGTTGAAACGCCAGTGAAGGTAAACATGTCTAGCGAACATTTACTTGGAAATATAATAAATTATCTTATGGTCTAACCCAGTGTTTCTCGACTTTTTTCTGCCTGCGTCACCCTATGTTCAGTTCATTCAGATATGCGTCACCACCCCGTTTACAGTTCCATTATCTTCAAGTGACATTTAAATATAAATTAGGCTTTCCCTATCATATAAAGATAAAATTCCGGCATTTATATAAGCACGAGTGTTTATTCTCCTGGTTTTATTTATGTTTATAGGCCAGAATATGATACACTGAATTTATCAAATATTTGCGTCATCCTGGAGTGTTATTTCACCCTGGTTGAGAACCACTGGTCCAACCTCTTAAGATCACTTTTGAGAGATTTCTTCCAGAATAAGTGCATTTATATACAGACGGCTCACAACATCTTCTGGGGTTTGTGTAAATGTTAAATCCGCTAATGTTAAGACAAAAGGCTCTTGTGAAAAAGGGATTTATACTGAAAGTAACACAAACGTACATGGTTGAAAGAACAAAATGTGCAATGAACGCAATAAATTTGGTAATCATAAAACATGAATAAAATTTACAAAATGTTGCTTACGAAGAACAAATGCCAATTAAAACGGCAAAAGTGACTTTGATCGTCGAAGATGGCGATTTTAAAATGATGATTACAGTAGTAGTGATGGAGTGTAACATGGGTTGGGAAAAAAGCAAAGTTCACCCGAGGATCGCTCAGAGAAACTGGATCACGAAGAATGTTGGGACAAATCTGTTACCCCTGTTTTCCTTCCATTTCCGCTCACCTCTCCGATTTTGTTCCGGGCCATCGCTGACGTAATGCATTGCGTCATCCCTGTCGTCAGCGGCGTGAGTGTGAGACTCACTCATGCTGCCGACTTACTTCATCTTCATTTACATCTACTTGATACCCTGCAAATCACCAGACTGGTGGGTGGCAGGGGGTGCAGCACACCAAAACCTACCTAATAACGTCTCTCGTGGGAATCACTCTCCTGTTATGATCCCGTATGGTCCTTGGGGAAAACGAGCTCTGGTATCGCTCGGTCCTACAGTCGATCTCTCGTATTTTATTCTCGTGATCGTGCCTGGTCATGTACGTAGGTGCCTCTAATATTCCTGAGACCTCCTCTAAGAGAACTTCCGACCTAAATTTCTCCAGAAGCCTTAACCTAGCGCTAATTCTGCGATCCTCTAGCGATATAACATGTAAACATCGCAGGGAAAAGATAGCATAGAGGTTTATTCGTCCAATAAAGCAAAAACGAAAAAACTCGGTCCATATTTACGTATTTTGATGCTTGTAGGAAGACTACCTTGCAAGTCAAGAAATGTATTCATAAGTGTTATGTTATGGAAAAAAGTTAATCCCCTATATTGGCAGCAATGATTAATTCCGGTTGACCAAACCTTGACCATTCACTAAGTTAGGATGTAAGGAAGAATCGTACCAAATTTGGTTATTCTAGCTTTTATCGTTTAGGAGGAGTTCCACGAACAAACCAACAAACGAACAAACACGCCCTTCAAAATATATTATAGGAGATTAGAATAAATATATTCACTTACGCAGATTCACTTATAATGTCGCATTTTTGGTAGATTTAGGAGCGTAAGCAAGCAAAAGGCTAAAAGGAACCCCTTTGTTCGAAGGCGGTGGCACATAACCTATTAACCACAACCTTTAAATAAACAGGTCCGCTCTATAATCCACTCGGCGCGACAAATAAAAGCCGAAAAGAATTAGGAATGGATTGGAACAAACAACAGTCGACCTTCTCTTTTATTTTCACGAGTGCGCACACTCAAAACAAACAAAAATCAAACACAAATCGCCACTCACAATCAGAGAAGGCGCTCTATCCACCCCCCTCCCCTCCTCCCCCTTCTCCCCCTCCCCCTCCCTCTTCCCATTCTCCTCTACTCCATTAATCGCATTCCAAATCCTTCCGTTGCCACGGCCAATGCCATCGATTCCACAATGCCAGATGGTCCGAAAAGCAATAATTGATTGAGAGTGTGTGTGTGTGTGTGGGAGGGGGAGACCATCAATGCCGTCGCAGTGGCAACCGCGCCCCCTTTCCACCTATTTACGCGCCGCTAAACACGGCCTTTGGCGTGGCGGCCGCGACCACGCCCCCTATCACGGCGTGGGGGCCATTATAAGCCACGTAGGAGGAGGTGCGTGTGTGCTGCCCCCACCGCCCCCGACCTCTCCACCCTGCAACCACGTCGAGCGACGTTTCACACCGCGTTCCCGATCCACGCGCAAACACTCTTCGAGGGCGACCTCATATAGGTACTCGAATTAACGCGGTCTCCGAATGAGGCGTCTATAGGTCTTAAACATTCGACTCAAAAATAGCCAAAGTAAACGTTCGTCGTTTCCGATCGATGCAGAAGACTTTTTTCATTAGAGTTCGGAAAGTGTCATTCGCACAAAATCATGGAGCGTTAAATCCAGGGAGCAATGGATTATGTGTTTGTTAAAATTATACTCCGCCAACAGTAGTGATTCCAGAACTTTATATTAAAACAAAGGCAGAGGTAAGTACCTATGAAAAAGTAACATATGAGCATTGCGGGAATATTATAAAACAGAATCACTTGCAACTTATTACACACTTGGAAAAAAACCAGACTGTAGGAAACGACAAATTGAAGAATGAATACATTACTTTTCATTATAATGAGTTATTCATGTAAACACAGTGCTTAAAATTAAGTATCATAAAATTATAGAATACAAATTTAAATTATTTTCCTAAATATAGCTGAGATCATTCATTCCAATAGACAGTTTTATATAATAATAGCCGTCATCCGTTGGTTGGTCGGTCACGCTATGCAAACGCTAATAACTCGAGAAATAATAATGATAGAAACTCGAAATTTGGTAGGGATGCTTGATTAACACTTATTCAGAGAATGACACATTTAAATCGCGAAAAAATTCCTTGGTTCGTCTCCAGGAGAGGCATTTCCATTTCCCATTACTTAACATGTAAAACGCGATTTTTCGACGTGCAGACTTTTATTCATTTGGAAATTAAAATTAGAAGAAATTAACAGACGACCTTCGGATTTGAACCATTTTGAAGAAAAATTTATAGTTTCTTATTCCTTTCGTCTTTTTTCGCCCACTGTTCGAAATATTCCATGTTAAACGTTTAATTTGCATATTTTGCGGAAATCACGCCATTTTAACGTGATGTTGCTATGTCGACCATTATCATTGTTATACCTCAAATGACTATTATTGTATACATCCTTCTGGGAATAAGTGTGCCTTGAGTGCTTCAATACGAGAGAGAGAGAGAGAGAGAGGAAGGAAGGGGAGAGATTGGCGTGTTTTGTGGAAAATAATTATATTAACGTAAATATAAAAAAATTTAAGTATCAACAGTGTCGTTCTAGAAAAATTGGAAATAAAAAGCATTCTTAAATTAAATTCTTTGTAAACCGTACGTGCTTACGAATTTATATTGTAATTCCTCGAATTAATTTCGTAACAATGGCCGAAGTTTGGAAACGAATATAAATTAAAATTCAATTAAAATTAAAAGGGCATTTAAAACTGTTAATAGGCAATTTTCGAAGAAACAACAGTGAATCTTTTAATGAATTGATTTGTTTTTATAAAAGGAATTGGAATTTACAGTATTTACATAATTGACAAATATATTTCAAAGCAAAAATCATTTTAAAACTATTTAACCTTTTCTACGATAAACGATTAGTTTCTTTTTTGTTAATATGGATCTCCAATACAACAATCCATTCAACCTTCAAGGGAACAGTTAACATTGTTGAAATAAATTGATTTATTTTTGTTCAGATAGTATTAAAAAAATTATTCCGCTGATTGATTAATTAGGTAGTTTTTAATTTAAATATTTTAAAGAGTTTTATTTTAAATAGGTATTACATAACGACGGAGAACATTATTGAGGATTCGAGTAAGCTTTCTTTCTTCGTAAGTACAGAGTACAATTTTAAAACAATCATAACGTTAAGTGCACGAAATTTAATTATTTTCCCTACGTTATATATGTATACATATAATTATTTCCCGGTCTTTGCACACCGACATTTATATGCAGCATTGAAGAGAACAAGGTGGGAGAAGAATAACGGAATTTTATAGCAGAAAATGAAAACCAAAGGCATTTACTAAACGACAACAGAACATTCACTAGAAATGTAATATATGACAAAATATTTCATATGTGAAAGTGGGATATTAATTATTTTAAATGAAAATAATAATAATCTATCTAGCTATAATTCTTCCGTTGATATTTCAACGGACATTACACTAGTATATAATAAACGTGGAAAATAAGATAACCAAACATTATAAGGATGGAATGGGATGACTATTGAGGCAGTATACTTCGATAATGTTTTTCCTTATATTCCAAATTATTGAAGATGTATGACTTTGACAAAAACGAAAAGCAAATTTCGAAATACAATTTTTATATGTCGAGTATAAACTCCAGTAGCACTGTTGTAACTAAATGTTATTATCGAGACAAGACTTTTAGAACAAAAATTCATCATCATTGACGTGAAATTTTTATTTTACAATATTCGTATTTCATGTTATATAAACAAGTTATATTTTGCAGGGATTACAGTTTGCTTTAAAGTTAGGTATTAATATTACAAAGTTAAAATTTACGGAGTGAATATCACCAAAGAACAGTTAGTGAAGTAAATGAGAAGGATTCACATATAATACAAATTGCTAAGAAAATACGGTACATTTCAATCACTGGAGAATTTAATTCTTCTAATTATTTAAAATTACCTCCATTCACCACAAATATAGTGTTGATGTTTTAATTTCGGAGGTGAATTATTCGCCAACTAGTGTAATTCCCGTTGAAATATCAACGGAAGAATTATAGATAGATTGATTATTAATATTTTCATTTAAAATAATTAATATCCCACTATTACATATGAAATATTTCGTCATATATTACATTTCTAGTGAATATTCTGTTGTCGTTTAGTAAATGCCTTTGGTTTTAATTTTCGGATATAAAATTCTGATATTCTTCTCCCACCTTGTTCTCGTCAATGCTGCATATAATTGTCGGTGTGCAAAGACAGGGAAATAATTATATGTATACATATATAACGTAGGGAATATAATTAAATTTCGTGCACTTAACAATATGATTGTTTTAAAATTGTACTCTGTACTTACGAAGAAAGAAAGCTTACTCGAATACTCAATAATGTTCTCCGTCGTTATGTAAATAAAACTCTTTAAAAGATTTAAATTAAAAACTAACTAATTAATCAATCAGCGGAATAATTTCTTTGAATACTACCTGAACAAAACCAAATCACCAATTTATTTCAACATTGTAAACTGTTCTTTTGACGATAAAATGGATCATTGTATTGGAGATCCTTATTGACAAAAAAATAAACTAATTGTTTATCGTATAAACCGTTACATAAACAAACATAAGTGTTTATTATATACTAGTGTAATTTCCGTTGACATATCAACGGAAGAATTATAGATAGATAGATAGATTATTATTATTTTCATTTAAAATAATTAATATCACACTTTCACATATGAAATATTTTGTCATATACAACATTTCTAGTGAATATTCTGTTGTTGACGGGCTATCTTTAGTTAAACTTAAAATAGATCCCTCTCTTTCCCTCCCTCCCCCCCCCCCCTTTCACACCCTCTCTCCCACCCTCTTTCCCCCTCCCCCCTCTACTTCCTCTCTCTCCCCTCCCCCCCTATCTCGTATTAAAAGCATACAAAGCACGCTTATACCCATAAGGATTGATACAACAATAGGATTTTGAAATCTAACAATATAATTGGTAATCAAGGCAACATTCCGTTAAAATGGAAATATTTCCACAAAATCTGTGAATTAAACGTATAACATGAGCGATTTCGAAATGTATGCGGAAAAAGATGAACAGAATAAGAAACTATATAATTTTTTCTTCAAAATGGTCAGATCCGAAGATCGTAGGTAAATTCCTTCTAATTTTAATTTCCAAAACAATAAAAGCCTGCACATCAAAAAATTGATTTTTACATGTTACCTTACGGAAAATGGAAATGTCTTCCTTGGAATCGAACCCAGGACTTTTTTGGAAATTTATTTTCGTCATTACCTTAAATTATGTTAATCAAGCATTCTTGCCAAATTTAAATCTTCTGCCTATTAGGGAAGTTTGTTAAAACGCTCTATATCGGCCATCGTGAAAGCGTGACCAACCAACCAACAAACAGACCTGGGCTATTATAGTATAAAATAAATTCCCGTCGTTTTCGCAGAAGGAAAGGCGAGTTGTTGACGTACATGTGGCGCCGACCTATCGGGCAGAATGAGAACTACATTTCGCTGTCGACCATCTTGCGTTCCTTACATAACAAGTTTTATTATAGAGAATAAAAGAAAATGAATTGTGCGTGAATGATTAATCTCATCTGGCCCCAATCTTTGATTAGGTCCTCGAGAGAGATTTCTTTTATCGAATTTCGATTAACCTTTTCAATTTATTTCCTATTCACGGAGATCGCATTGCAATATAAGATGCAAAACGTTCGTATCATTTAGTGAGTAAACCTCGTTATATCTAAACCATTCTATTAACTTTAATTTTATTTCTAACAACCGTTTTTGTTACAAATACCAACTGACGTCAAAGTAGATTTGCAGTTTCATTTTATATTATCTAAATATATACCTTTAAGTAAATGCAGTTTATATATTTTAATAGAGTTATGGCTGTGCAGTTGTGCGACGAATCGGCGAAATGCGTCGCAGTTTTACTCCTATTGCACGAAAATCCATTCTTTGGAGTCTCTCCTGTTTCGTTCATGCTTTGCCTGAAAACATACAGCCCATCGAGCCATTGTTGCTGACCTCTCTGCAATTCTTTGCGCCTCCTCGGAGTTCCTTCCAATCGCCTTAATGCGCTGCCCGATGCTCTTTTTTCCTCTCCTCTTCCAATCTCACAAGGATTTAAGGCTCTTGTGAGCTCCTGTGCTGCATTCATCTCCTCTTTCTATTACGCCCCCCCCCCCCATTACCCCTCCCTCCCCCTCTCCTTCCTCTCAAAACCCCTCTTTCTTATCTTCACCCTCTATTCTCTCAACGGCGCGCACCGAGCAAACGAAGGAGTATGTATCGCTTTTTTCCACCTCCGCCCGCCCAACCCCTACCCTACTGGGTTCACATCATCTTTTTTCTTCCTCCGCCCCTTCGCCTCCCTTCGTCCGCAATTTATACCTCTTTCTTTTGCGTTTTTTGTCCACGTTTCCAGACGCTCCCCCTTCTCTCCCCTCCCCCCTCTCATTTCCCTCCTCCCCCTCTCTTCTCGGATGGGTGGAGCGCTGTGTTTAATCAGAGGAAAGTGGCGGGTTATAGTGCCCGTGTGAAGCAAACGAGATCTGTTGCTCCATTGTAATCACGCGATGCACGTATCACGAATTGAGATGTCAGATATGGTGTCCATTGCTATATATATATATACAAACATTATAATGCCGCGAAACAACGAAATAATATGAAGCTGCCTGAATTTTGGGCATTGGCACATGAATTAGATGTAATCGATACGCTATTTTAATGCCTGTTTCCTGTGGAAGCTTTACTTCGAATTGTGACGATGGGAAATTATTTACCAGAAAAAGAAATTTCGACCTATCTAGTAGGATGGAATCACCACTTAATTATCCATTGGCATCATTCGACATTGCCGCCATTTTTCATAGGCTGAAAAGGCACTCATTATGACGCATCAAAGTGTATAGTGTCCTAACAAAGCGTCTTTTCGACATTTAGTAGTCCTAAGTCTAACTTTAAAATATGAGTTTTGCACCAATACCTGTGCGATGTAAATTTGACTGCTCTTATTATGATTAATAAACTTTCATTAAATTTCATATTTATAAACATTTCAAATATAATTTAATATTTTGAATGTATCGTTCTCTCTGGCATTCCGATTTATTGGACAGAAAGTCAAAATTTCAATTCCTTAATTCTTTCTTACACGGTAGCGTCTATTTGTACCATTCTAATAACATAGTTTGTCTTATCGCTGACGTTGGTCATGTGTGCAGTATTCTTTGAGACTTGGTTGTGATTGATGACTCTGGATAAACATGGCTAACATCATCGTCGCGGTAAAATAGATTTTGTTTTATCGCGGCAGATAAGTAACATTCAATGGAAACATTACAAAAAGCGATGGGAGATGCATTTGGCTCTAATGTGCATCCTTTGATTTTTGAGGAACAAAAGAACTAAGTGAGGGAGATGAGAGGGTTTTTGGAGAAAGAATGGTCTGCCAGTGGTATCATCGAGTTTTCACTCGGCGGAATCCACCGTTCAAAGGGACACGCTCACGGCCGGAAGATGAATAGCTTTCGCGGCGGGTAGCGGATTCAGCGCCTTCAGCGGAAGAAATGGGAAACGCCTCCTCTCTCTAATGCTTTAGAACTTTAGAGGAAGAACAATGGCCGACACGGTTAATCGAAAATCATTGCTTCATCGGATGGCAGTCGGAGAGAGCCACCAGCGATAGGTTCGATAAGTACCAAAATGAAATAAAAATCCTCTGATCTAGTCTGGTATTGACTTAGGTAAAATAAAATATAATTTATAAAACGGAGCAATTAAGATGCAAGAAAGATAATAAAGAAAATTGCTCTAGAAGCCTGTCTGACTCCGCAATGCAGAAAGTTTTATAAGATTGTCTTCGGAATTACGTGTGAGAAACAAAGGAACGCAGTTCTTTCTCCGCCGTCTCTCGCAACTTGCAGACGTGTTTAAATACTCTTGCATCCTAATTTCGGAGCCCACGTGAGCACTTTTTGGAAGAACACCGCATAGTTTAAGCACAAATCCTATCTATCTCCGTTTTATATGCTGGTGGAGCTTTCTGACGATTTTAAATTGCCTCTGCTCAGTATTGGAATTCACCAAATGTGCTTTAGGTCGAGGTTTAAAAAGCAAAGCGGAGTCATGCCGTGCGTGTCGAATCCACGAGGGCGTAACCCATTTAAGGTCGAAAAAAGGATGGAAAAAGACGAAATAAATTAAAGAAATTATAGGAAAATCCACGCTCGGTGGATAAAATGTGTATTTAAAGCTTTATCACATAGCAGATACAGTTCCATTGAGCGAATTATATGTGAAGAAATGCGTACGACGAGAAAGATAAGATGGAATTTTGTCGCTAAGGGAAAAGTAGGCTTGAAGACCCCTTTTGGTTTTACTTTTTTATAGTAAGAAATAAAAAGTTAGGCGTAGAAGAGAAGATGGATGGCAGAGCCAAAGGCGATTGAGGGAGAAGGGGAAGGGGGGGGAGGGGTAGAGAGAGAGAGAGAGTTGGAGGAGACAGAATAAAGGAGAGGAGAGGAACAGAGTGAAAACTGAGCGTAAGAAAAAGAGCGATTATTCCTTTAACAAACCCCAATTGAGTATAATGTATCTCTGAATACTGCGTTTGGTCGGTCGTTGTCGATGATGAATTTCAGAGAGAGAGAGAGAGATGATTATATTAAAAGATTAAATCTTCTTTCGACTGGTTCAAAATTTCTTATTATTAATTGGAACATTTGCTACTTTTAAAAAAATTGGCTAATATTCTGCTACGATCTCCGTATTGTTTTTATGTTATATATATATATAACATAAAAACAATACGGAGAAAAATTCATTATTCTGAAGATTGATTTTCTTCGTTCGACAAAAAAGTGTATCTCGCGTACGGCGGCATGTATGCAAGAGGGCGGCGGGGGCCACATTGCTCGGATGGGTCCTTTTCACTAGGGCCCTCCTTTGTCCAACGACCGCGGAAACGGTCGAACTAAAGAGGCAAAGTGAGGGATAATGGGCAAAGTAGGAGAAAGGTGTAGAAGGAAGGGGTGGGTGGAAATGGAAGGCGCTGAAGGGTATTGGAGCGCAAGTCCGACCGGAACGCCAACAAAAGATCGCATTGTTGGAAAAAATGCGAAGGATCAGACTGCTAATAGACAGTGGAGACGTGCGCATTGTCCGACAGGTGGCGACCGCGCATGTGCGTACGTGCGTACGTACGTGTGCGCGCGCGTGCGTGCACAAACGTGGAGCAAGCGTAAAAACGAAAAAGCCGCGTGCTGCTGGGAAAGAGCGATGAAACAAACATTAAAGGACAAAAGGTAATCTCAGAGGGATTGTTTGCAAGTAGATAAATGCGTTCTTGAAATAGTAGTCAAACCTAAAAATCCCACTCCTCTCTACGCCTGTTTTCATATATCCATAAGCCTCGATAAACACTGAAAAAATTATACGGAACTCTCGCATAACTCCTCTAATTACCTATGAATAGATGAAAAGAACGAGAGGAGGGGCTTTCCGGAAGTTGCCCAGGCGGAAGGAAAAAGGAGCAGTCAAGTGGGACCTCTGAAAGGGTAGAATTGGATTCGGTGGAAAGAAAGGGAACGGTCGGATCGATGTCATCTATTATAGCGGCGCCCAAAGGGTTCTTTTCAGAGCACTCTGGGGAGGAAAAATGCAAGGCTGGTAATGGAAGACCGTCGGAACACAAAAGCTTCGCGAGGTCGCGCGGGCACCCAGTCGGATCTACTACGCCGTGTAATCGCCCGCCGCTGCGCTTTTGTTTCCTAATCCGGTCGGACAAACTGCGGCGATCACTTTCTTTGCAATCCAAATGTTTCTTGGAAAGAGAGACGGTTGTTTAATAAAAGATCGGTCATCAGAGAGAGCTACGGAGAACATTCGTCTTCTACATTGAGATTTAATGGAAAATGTCGCGGCGAGAAATCTGGATATATAAGGAGTGTTTACAAGTTTGCCGTCCATTGAATTTATAGCATCGCGTTCAGTTTTTACAGTGCGCTCTAACCATGCGCATCTTCGGCTGTCCCTAGATTCTGTTTCAGTGATACAATCGGCCATACGACGCGTAAAGTAATATTTAATAAGCCTGTAAACTATTAATCATTAATTCAAATACATTACAAACTATTTAGAACCTCCTTGCAACTTCTGACTACATAACTTTAAAAACCCACAATAAACTTAGTAAAATTATTTAACCATATTCTGAAAACGAGGGGTCGAACGTATCTTCTGTGGCAACAAATTTAAAAAGTAACATATTTGATGCATATTTTCTCTAAATGGAACAATTACATAAAAGAAATTACGCTACCCTTATAAAATATTTAACGTATTCGCAGGAATCCACAATGGAAAAATTGATAGTGCTCTAAAGAAATTAAGATGGCCGAATCGTAAAAAGATCCAAGTGAGATCTCTTTATCCGTCTCGGGAAGTAATACGAGGCTAAGACGCGACCGAATTGAAACTGAAGATATGAAACGTATAGATTCCATCGTTCCATTTTCATTCGTAAAGCGTCACTGCAAGAAAAATCAAAAGAAATATATTTTCGTTTATAATACATATACTTAAAAAACTCGAAAAACGAATTGGCGGAAGACATCAACAAGTGAGGCATGATATCTTCTCAGCAGTAAAATCGGAAACATTCGAGCGTGAAAACAAAACAGAATCTTGTCGCTACGTAATTCGCAGTCCAAGGCGATCGCTCGAGAGAGTTCGCGCGACCCACCGATTCGTTCCCCTCCTAGCTTTCCCCTCCCCCTCATTTCCCCTCCCCCTCATTTCCCCTCTCCCTCATTTCCCCTCTCCCTCATTTCCCCTCCATCCTCCGGCCACACTTTGTTCTATCGGCCACGAAAAAGACAGAATGGAAAGAAAGAAATAATGAAATAAAATTGTCTTTATAGCATGGAGGGGGAGAGAGAGAGAGAGATGAAGAAGGTGGACGGCGAGTGAGAGAGAAGTTCTCTAGGGGAATATCCGTCTCATAGCGACGGCCTCCTTTCACCTGCCTCTCCCCCTCTCATTGTCAGTCGGACCCGCCGTGGAAACCTCATATCCTCCTCGTCGCTACGAGACGGATCGCTTCGACAATCGACGCGCGGCGGAGAGAGTGATTGAGAGAGATTGCGGTATAATGAGAGAAAAGAGAGAGAGAGAGCGGAGGGGGAGGGGAGGGGAAGAGGATTCCAGATGGGATTTTCGATCGAGTGCAAAGATAGAGAAGGCGATTTATTATATCGAATCGCCCTAATGAGAAGGCTCTCCTTAAATCCCTTTCATTCGATCAATGTCCTTCTTGAAAATAGTTAAAGCCGAGAAAAAATTATCGCAATATTCACCTCAACTACTTTGGAAAATGGAATTTTATTCCGAATCCGAAAAAAGCTACACTTTCGTAACTTAAACTATTAGAGGCAGAAATTCGTTCTTCATTTATATGTTCTCCGATGAATTGGTTTCGATATATTCGATGCTTACTTTACCTTTGAATGGCCAACCGATATTTTTCACATCATATACAAGTTGGAGTTTATTTTATAACTCATCGCATATTTATTTAAATAAATGAATTTTTTAGTATATGGTATCATAAGTCTAAAATAACGGAAATGATGTTTTACTTCAATCACAACTTATTTTCGTATATTTAATGATAAGGAATTTAAAAAAGCACACATGAAATGAGAAATAACACCGCGACTGAGGGAATTCTTTTTTCAAACATGACAATTTTTGGTAATACAAATACATCGAAGCCCTTTCTTATTCGCTCGCTTCATAAATTGATGATACAATATCCATTTCCATATCACTGATTTCCGAGACATGATCAGATCCTGAATGTTCACGAAGAACAAGCATCACTAACCTCAAACTCATTATCAATTTCTTCTTCTAAAATCAAACTAATTATGCTGCTGCTCCCTCTTTATTGTTATGGATCGTTTCAGTAACATCATTCTAGTATATATAATCCTAGAATGTTGAAGTAAAAAGCAATATTGTAACGCACTCGACAAGATCGAAACATGACTAAGCTGTCGAAATTACAGTTCGATCGATGTCACCAAACAACCGTTTAAATGAAGCAAATATCAAATATCGTATAATTATTACAAAGTAGAGTATGTGTATTTAACACGTTGACATTTACTAAACTTAGTGCCATCTGCATTTTCTCTAGACCCAAGGCAGTCAATATTTTTAATTTTCCAATAGCAAAAGTAAAATAAAAATTAGCAGTTTCATTTAAACCAGTAATGGCAAATGGACCCCAGTTGGACAGTCAAGGAACTGGGCAATGGCAAACAAGTGACCAGATTCATTTTACCTTTTGTGCAATCTTTTGTCAAATCTAATATCAGGCAGCTTTGCTTTCTCATGAGCGAGTGCGGTACAATATCATGGTGGACATCAATTTATATTCGGTTGAGTATTTCGTATTATTTCAACGTAAAGTGCGTATATGAATAATTTAGCCATTTCCCGCTTTATTTACAATTGGATGATCGAAGTCTTTCAGGAATGTTAAATAGCAAATGTAATAGTCGCATATTTTGACCTTTTTGTACATTCAAATACACGAAAAATGTATCTTCGCGCTTATGTTCGTCAAGAGAAATAAAATGTAAGAATTATTAGCGATATTTCAGGTCTGTTGATCTATCCCACTGTCGTCTCACAGAACCTCGTTATGCCTTTGGAGAGGTCTAATGGCTGAAACGAACCATCCGAGCGAAAAAATACTCATGAGAGAGAAACTTGCTTTTTAAGAGTATGTCATTCGACCGTATTCTCCTCTTACAATTAGATATTTGTGGATTTCTCCAGACCATCTTTGGACAATCCCTGCTGAATATTGCAACAACCGCCAGATCGATCACGTCTTCCAAAATCCTCCTGAAATTGCCCATTCGGATAATTCGCCATCCTTTTTTCGAACTGGCGATTCGGTTCCCTTTCTCTTCCTTATTTAAGGCCACCTCTTGGGCAATCTCGAAATCCGCCCTTTCACCACATTGATGCAATTTAAGGATATCTTGTCATAAGGCTTTCCAAACGGTCTAATAACATATCTGAAATACCGCCTAATGTCCTTTGACAAGTGTCAACTGACCATTAATTAGACAAAATAAGACATTTTACAACGTAAATTGAATTTATACCAGCAGTGAAAGATATTTGTGTAGTGACCAAGTCAAGAAATATTCACTTAGAGAAATATAAGAATGGTTTCAGTAGACATTCCATTCCATTCCTTAAACCTAGATTTAAAAATGCATAAATGTTTGCGCTGCCATCAGTGTTAACTCAAAGACCGATTAGCATAATTAGTATAGTTCTTCGAATTATACGAAAGACTTTTCTCGTGCTCTAGCTTATGCATGCTGCAAACTAGGGGTCAACTACGTTTTTCTGTCGCGTGCCACTTTGATCAATATTTCTCTTTGCGCCCTTCTTCGCGTGCCACTTTAAGAAAAACAGGTTAAAACATTAATTTTTCGCTAAGCAGGATTTATTTATAATAAAGCTACAATAATTATTAATGAATCGCTTTAAAAACTTCTCAATGAAACGATTTAAAAAACATTTTCTCTAGAATTAATAGCGCCATCTAAAAATGCGTCCAACATCATGATTTTTCAAATTAATAGTTTTAACTGTTTTGAAAGGAAGAAAATGAATATAATACGATTAATGACTTCCTTACCCTTCAATTTTTTACACCAATTTTGTCAATTTTTATTGATAGTTGGTAGTCTGAAGAAGAAGACAAGCTTCAGAATTTTCTACTGTCAGCCGATTGCGAACAGGATTAAATGTAACGAAAACACTTGTTCGCAACAGTAGCTAGTTTCAAATCCAGACGACAGAGAGAATGCAACTTTTTTTCATTGCCGATAATTTTATTGGAAGCTGAGACCGAGCACGTGAGCAATATCTAAGCAACGGTTTTCGTTTTTTTAAAACCACGTCCTTCACAGATGAAAACTTATCTACTCACAAGTCTGAACTCAGAATATCAATTAACTCCATCTCAATCCCAAGAAACTCGAAATACTGCAGCTCGAGATCAATTTCTGTTGCTTTCTCAGGATACAATACATATTTTAACATCGGACCGTGAGTTTGGAAGTCTTAGAATCGCCGCGAAAACTCTTCCATCAACAGAATTATATACTTATGCAAATTTGGTATTATTAATTTTAAATTTTCATCAATATCAATAAATAGTTTCAATTTGGGAAAATAACTCGGATTCCATGTCTGAAGATCATCCTCGAAGAGCTGTAATCTCTAACAAAATTCCTTCCACCCTTCATACAAGTCAAACCATGAAGATTGCCATTCAACGTATTCAAATATGTATAGAGTTTACTTTAATCAAAGCAACCTACAAAAAGAAGAGCGACCGAAAAGGCTAAAATAGGCTATTTTTGGAGTAGCTTAACAAAACCAATATTTTGACTCATCTCTGCAGGTAAACCATCGATAATCACAGATCAAAATCTACGAATGCAGAAATCTTCCCATTTTGTAGTTCCGAGCATCGCAGAAACGGGCATACACTTCTTCTAACACAGTCACGCTTTGCTGAATAAAATCGTGCAAACAATGTCAAACGGGCAAGGTCATTCATGTCCGCGGCTTTACGGCTGCATACAAACCTTCTGTTTTAGTTATTTCTTGCAGGAAAAGAGCTATTTTTCAATTTAAGCTATTTTTTGGAATATAACTACGATGTTAAGTTAGAGATGCGTGTTTCTTTAACTTTTTGAGAAGTGTATGGCGTACTTTTTTTTTTTTATATTTATTTAAAAATATATTTTATGTACTCTCGTCATTAGATGGTGTCATCTCAAAATCCCTTCGCGTGCCAACTAAAACATCTTCGCGTACCACCCAGTGGCACGCGTGCCATAGGATGCCGACCCTTGTTATATGTTGATCGTTTAATAACCAAATTAAAGAGAGGAGTTATTTATTTTCTTATAGATAAATATCCTCGGTAAAAATAAAGTGCGATCACGAATAAGAACGTTGTGAACTCGATGATTAAAAAAACAGGAAACCAGAGAACCATAAGCTTTTCAACCTGCGTCTTGCTAAAAATCGAACATGGCAATATATCTCAAATCAAATTACAATTCATAACTAATTCCTTAAACCTGAATAAGCGGCCGTTGTAAGATTATTATTGCTA
The DNA here is from genome assembly GCA_036926305.1 of Uropetala carovei. NCBI lineage: Eukaryota > Metazoa > Arthropoda > Insecta > Odonata > Petaluridae > Uropetala > Uropetala carovei. Next base: position 54,689 of record JAXCHB010000243.1, on the reverse strand, counting down.
AGTGCCAAGCGCAGAAAAATATTAAACGAAAACACACACTAATAAAAAGACCTCTATAAATTTGTTTCAGATCTCGAAGAATAAAAAGCCTAAAGAACCAGAAAGTTAAGTGTGTGTGTGCGTATGGATGGCGACTACATATATGTTGTCGTTGGAGTGTTTGTGAAACACACACCGAAAACCTCTTCTACTTTTTAACCGAAAATCTTTAATGTTTCTTTGTGTGCGTCGTTCCGATACCAAAGCAGTTCTTCTAAAGGTGTTCACTGGGTTTTTATACAGCACCTAGATGCCACCCATTTATAATTTTAGCCATCCTATTCCTCAAATGTGTATATATAATACATACACAAATCAGTTCATCTCTTTCAGAAGGGTTGCAACTTATCAAATTGGTCGTGTTTAAATCACTGAGTCATTTTTCGTAAAAGGTTTAATGATAAATGCCCTTCATTCATAGAAATAGACAATCGACTTTTGAAATTCGTTGAATGCTTAGTTTTCGCTTCTCGCAATGCGTGCAAATCTTAAACTAGCAGTTTAAACTTAACCACGGAAGACGCAAGAACGCTTCTCGGGTAATAGTTACGCGGGAGTCCTTGTTTATTGGCAAAGTACAAAGGGGGCGGGCGCTCTTTGCTTGTGGGGCCATAAAATGGAAGGGAGAGGAAAAGAAGGGGCTGGATGAGTGAAGGGTGGCGGGGAGGGTGATTTTGGAGGGCCTGCTTGACCGTCTGGAGTGTTCCAGAGGGTGGAAAATGTTCCCTAACGACCACTAACCATCGCCGTCCGTCACTCTTCTACTCCATTCCTGCCCCCTTTTCTCCCCCTCGCCCCCCTTTTCCACCTCGCCCCCATTCTCCTCCTCGCCCCCATTCTCCTCCTCGCCCCCATTCTCCTCCTCGCCCCCATTCTCCTCCTCGCCCCCATTCTCCACCTCGCCCCCATTCTCCTCCTCGCCCCCATTCTCCACCTCGCCCTCCTCGCCACACGTTCCTCACGCACATCATACGAGTAGCCGCAAACCGCTCGCCGCTACCTCAACTCCATCTGGCGTACGTTGCCACCAACACCGGCTGAACCATGGTAACGCCTGGAACTCGCTCTAATATCACAAACAAAATCGAAACAGTTTATGAAGCGATTTCCACGGGTCGCAAAATAAGCTAATTGCTATTTTCCACAGTACGAACTCAGTTATATATATTGAGAAGGATGAGGAAGTTTCATAGCCTTAGATTGAAAATTTATAATTCGGTATTATTTAAAAAATATCGCAACGGATTGGATATTTATTTGCCATTGTGAGAAATATTTACTTTTACAGATATTTAATATATAGGAAAGCGAATTTCACCACATAGAGAATTGCCTGTACAAAAGAATGAATTTTCATCGTGTCGACGCCTATAGCTTCAAACAGATTGCACTATAACACACTACAGGCAACTCTTCCTCTTTTACTTACAACAGAAAATTGACGAGAAGATTTGCACTTACCATAAGAATGTCCAGTAATAAGGAATGTAAAAACAATAATTTTCACATGGAACAAAACCGATGAGTCTATACGTTATCGTGCTCTCAAATTGTTGAACTAACATCTAATTCGTTTAGAATAAATATGGTATTCTATTTTAAAGTCTCGTCTAAGAAGCGTTCTTACTTAGAAGCAATTCTGAAAATGTTGCGAAATAATTTTTCCTGAATCGTAATTAGCTGAGATAAGTGAAAGTTACGGCCATAATCTTTTCTACGCAATTCGTATAATTTAACCGAAAAAGGATATTTTTCCAATTACGAGTCAGAAAAAGTAATATTTTTGTACGAATCCAAATATAATGTCTTGGCCTTCGTGTTCGCTTTAAATCAGCCTTTCACTCATCTCATTTCACAGGAGATTCGGTGAAGATGAGGAGGATCACAAAAAGAGGCAGGAAGAGAGAGAGAGAGGGGAAGAGAAATTGGAGAAGAGAGAGAGAGGCTAAGAAAATGTTTAATGAGCTGAAAATGAAATCCCGCTCGCAAGGTGATTTGGAGGGAGAGAAAGAAAGTTAAAACCAGTGAGAGAGAGAAATTTAGAACTAAGAAGAAAGAAATTTAGATCGAGAGAGAGAGGGGGGAAAGGAGAGAGAGAAAGAAAGTTAGAACAAGTGAGAGAGAGGGAGAAAGTTTAAATCAGTGATAAAGTGAGGAGGGAGGAGAGAAATTTAGACCAAGAAAGAAAGTTAGAACGAGGGAGAAAGGAGAAGAAATAGGGAGAAGGAGAGAAAGAAATAGGGCGCCATCGTATTCGCCTCCGTCTGCATTAACACCTCTACTTAGTTCGCCCTTACAGCACAAGATGTCTCTTCTAGCAGTCGATGCGCTTTTCTCGCCCATCTGTTTTTCGTTTAATTTGCCTCCGACAACTCCCGTTATCCTCCTCTTCCCCCCCCCTTCTTCCCTTGCTACCTTTCTCTCTCTCTCTCTCTCTCTCTCTCTCTCTCTCTCTCTCTCTCTCTCTCTCTCTCTCTCTCTCTCTCTCTCTCTCTCTCTCTCTCTCTCTCTCTCTTTATCCCTCCTTTTTTGGCCCGCAGCGACAAAGCCAGATTTGAAATCGCAATATGGCGGAGTTTTCATTAGTGATCCATACTCGCGGATAATCGCCATTGTCGGATTGGTAATCTTCGCGTAAAAGCCTTTTTTTACTTTTATGATCTCGCGGAATATGCAGCTTGGCGAATAGAAAATGAATCCCATTTTTTCTAACTGTGGCTCCGTCGAATGAGTCGAAGGATTGTCAGAGAGAAACGTACGTGGAAGAAGATAAGCAGGAATAAGAACGAAGAGCCTCTCGTTATTGGAAACATAAATCACGTCCTTCTGACCTAGGTTTGGACAAAATTAACTATAACACCTGGACGACGGGAATGCGAAGATCCAGCGCTGCTAGAAACGATTCGATTTTCGCTTTCTAAGGATTCCCATAAAAAACCCAAAGTACCAATAACGAATGATGGGTCAATCTCTCAGCTCATAAAGTTGGAAAACATCATCTATGGAGAGTTTTTATCCGCACCAATAAAATGGAAAGGTTTTTAATATATGTACAAACACTCGCAAATTACACTTTCCTCGAGATTAAACATGTGCAACGATAAGAAATTAATCATTATTTTGAGAAAAAACAAAAAAAGACTATCCAAAGAAAGCGAATTCATTAGAGATCCATTTTAAGAAAGGCGAATTTTTTTTAGCAAAGATCCAAATTATAAGAAATGGAGATTGTTTGAAGAGTGAAGATAATAATCTTTCGAAGAGGAGATCCCCTGCTTTGCACCGGAAGATCGAGGAAAGGGGAGTTGGGGGAGGGAGAATACAGAGAATGTATATGGAGGGCAAGCACTACGCAAACAGCCGAGGTAATAATACAAAAGACGATACGAAACGCTACTTAGAAGAATTTGCGTTTAAAAATTATTTCAAAACGAGGGAACTTATGGGGAAAATCGGATAAGGAGTAAGATATCTGGCCGTGAGGAGAATAACTATGAGCCTAAGTTTTATAAGTATAGTTCCATAACGATAAAGATTAACATTTAGCAATATCTGATTAAGAGAATTTTTGACCTTATGGCGAAATGGAAATAAAAATTAGGAATATCTTAATACCACAATGCATTTATTATCGCCTTAAAATTAAAAAACCGTAAATAAATACCTGCAGTAAATAATAACAACTGAATTTAGAATACTTACTCAAGTGTCAGCGATAGGAATAACGTATGTAGTCTGTTTCAATCGATGCCGAGGGAGCTTCCTTACCTGCAATGAAAAGAATCGATTCGGACTTAATCGTAATTTCTAAAGCTCTGATAAGTACATATATGCATACGAATAACAATTAGACACTTCTACATAAATCGATAAAATCTAATATTAGCAATACCTTAAATCAAGAAAGAATTATGATAGAAAGAAAACTATGTATCAGCAATAGCTCTGAAAGACCTCAGCCTCCGATAGAAGATTATAGAGACGTTTTGGGAACCTACAGCAGTATTGCAAATTATGCTGAGATTGTATATGTTTTCGGGTTATCCCGCGTAGATTTATTCGTTAAAACGCCAGAGTTACTTCTCCTTTGCTGGAGACTTCTTCAGGGTAATCTGGCTGGGTGTCCTCATATTGCATCTATATACCTATATACACTACGGTAGCAGATCAGGGGTGGGTAGTTTATAGGAAAGGAGGGGGATTTGTGGTGGGGGTGAGTTTTGTTATGGCATTCGTCTTATCGGGTGGTTTACTATAACTGGGGCCCAAGTGTTGCTCAACTTATAGCCAATGTCTCTGTCGAAATTATTTCCGTGCCTTTTTATTTCTAATACCTCCCGAATTATTCGAACTATTCGGTCGAAGAAAATCGCTCGGTTTAGTCGCTGCAAACCTTCTCTGCCCTCTGATATCTTATAGAGGAACCTTCCAATAATCGCAAAAGGTATTTACTCTTTTTTCTGCTTTTTATGTTTGTTTTCTTTTAACGAGATTAACCTCAAGAGCCAAAGCGATCCATATCAAAACGAATCTCATTCATTCTGTTTGTAAGCCCGAGGCGATCCATCAACCGTAGAGGAAGTGTTCAGAGGGGGGGCAGAGGAGGGGGTGTGGGGGGGGGGCGTGGGGGCAGAGGAGGGGGTGTGGGGGCAATAGCTTGCCTTCCAAAATATTCGGCACCCATCAGAGCGATGTATTCTGATCAGTGATCACAAACTGCGCAGATTTCGCATCGTTAATAAATTAGGCAACCGGAGAGTACACGGAAGTCTCGTGGGTTGCATAAGATTAAGGATTCGAATTTTGATGCCAGAGAGTCTCGGCTTCTTCATTCGTTAGCATCTGAAGTTGCTGCAAAACGATATTCAGTTAATTTCAAATGGAAATAAAATGACTTAATGTACTTTGAATAAGTTTGCGCCACCGCGTATAGCGAATAAAAATTATACAAAATTTATCCTTCGAGCAATTCATATAAATCTCGAAGTCTACAGAAGGGGTCAACGCGATTAAGTTTAAACCAATTTAATGGAAACAGAAACGGTAGGAAATGAATGCCGTCAGCCAATCTTACTATTCCTTTACTTTCTACGGCTCTCCAAACCATACCACAAATGGTACACTTTACAAACTATTAACCGATAAAAAAAATGTCCCGATGGGAATGCCCCAAGAAGGAATCGCATCTTAAATTCAGTTAATAAAAATATAAATCTTGAACCGACATAGTAGGGCCTTCGTATCGGTCCACAAAGACTTCCTGTATCTTCTATCTAGCTGCATTTTTAATCAAGCACCCGCGATTATTTTTCCACGTTGGAAATTCAAAATTCCTACGCATATTCCAATATCGATTCTTACTACTTTTCTCATTTCGAAGACAAAGTAGGCCGTCTTAAAAGAACTATCTCACGATACATGCACCACTACAGCACATATTCGGTACATTTTGGTGCTCTACTACATCTACTACATATTCCACTTCTCACTGTGGCGCGTTTCATACGATTACTTTTCTCATTCATTCTCACTTCTACAGCTCCTGGTTTCTCATTTTCTATACTCTGTATTCCTATGTGGGACTTGACCCACAATTCCCTTTTCAGATTATGTTCAAGGAGGAGCTAATGGAAAAAATGGATTTCGTCGTAAGACGTATAAGAAATTGAGAGGGACGTTTAATTACAGCATTGAGGCCGTTTGTTGGAATCTCCAATGGGGCGCTGCACGATGGGTCGCTCTATCGAGTGGAAAAGAGACCAACCTCCCCCGCTCCCACCGGGGCTGGATATTGCCCTCTCGGATGTCCATATATATATATATCACGGCACGCTCATCACGCGGCGAGAGCCCAAGCACCAAACATCCCGCAAAGCGCTCTCATTGGACGGACCAACCTTCCATCATCCTCTCTTTCATTTCCACCGGCTCATTCTCCTCCCTTTCGCCCCTCCCCCTCTCTTTCGCCCCCCCCCCTCTCTTTCGCCCCCTCCCCCTCTCTTTCGCCCCTTCCTGCGCGAAACGGCAGCAACGGCCAATATCTAGAACAAATGGCCTCGGGACGGAGATGAAATCGTTGGGCTCTGCTCGTGGGTAGATATGGAGTGAGGATGATATGGGTGTTTGGAGGGAGGTGGAGGTGGAGGCAATATGGAGCGGAATGGAGGTGTAAGGATGGGGGGGAGATCGAAAGGCGAGTTTCGAAATGGGGCGGTGCATTGTGGGAAGGAGTGGAAGTGGTTGGGGGAACATAACTATCCCCGACTTATCACTTGCAGCTGTAAGGAGTGCGTGCGTGCGCCATAGAGAGAGAGGGGGGGGAGAAAGGAAGATGAATGTCTTTATTTCGAAGCGAGTTTGCAGCCAATAAGCGCCGTCTTAATACCGTGTAATCCAGCAGTCACATAAATGTAACTCGGGGGAATTCATGCGAAGAAAATTAATTTCGCAAAATAAATTTAGACACATTCGCTCCATTACTTCGGCGTAAATTTAAAAATGAGTCGTAATGGACGAATTAATCCTCCAGAGTGATTTACAACAGGATTTCGCAAACGGTGCGCCGCGAAATGTTTGGAGTTATAGTGGAGGAAAGGATATCCCGGAAACTGGGAGATTCGGGTTCGATTCCCGATAAAGTTAAGGATTTTTCTCCTTCTCAAAGTTCATATTTATATTTAGACTTACGAGCTCATAAATAAAACTCTATATTACACCAGTCCACCTTGACTTTGATTTATTCAACATCTTTATAGATCAACTATGTTTATCGCTCCATCTTTTCCTTCAGTTGTTTCCTCTTCGGCCTCCTCTTGCGGTGTCTCCTAGGCAACCACATTCCCCTCCCCCCTCTCTCCCTACCTCTCTCTCTCTCTCTCCTTCCTTCCTCTTTTTTCTCACTCTCCTTCCATCAAAAGCGCGTAAATACCTACAAAATCTCACTCTCTCTCCCCCTCCTTCCCTCTCTCTCTCTCTCTCTCTTTCTCCCTCATCCGCGGCGTCCCAGTTTCTCATCCTATCGACTTTGTATTTCGTGACATTTTCTTAAGGTGACTCATTTCAGTGTCACATGCCTCTCCCTTATACAAATACTCCCCGTGCTAAATATATAGACACTCCTAAGCAAAGAACTCCTATTAATTAATATATTCTAACGTAAGCAACGATCAAAACACTGCATTAGAGGTCAAGAAAGTCACGGATTTTCTGGGTTCGTATGTGATTCCAATGGCACTAGGTTTAAGTATTCGCTATGTAAAAGCTTTTTCTACGTTCACTATGCAATGCAATGGTTGAACATTTAAAGAAGTTGAAAGCAGAATGGCGATATTTTACAAAAATTCTAAGATTCAAATTTTAAGGGAAGATTTTAACATAAATTGTTAGCGGAATCATCAAAATAAAAACTGCACATTTCGAGAACAAGGAATACCAAGGAATATGGTACAGTGAACATGGTTCTCGAGATATCCCCTGAAAACAGTCATTAGTCTGATATCGAGTCTTTCCCATTCTTCGAGCATTTCTGCCTATTTTGAAGGTGCACTGTACAAATAAAAGCATTTATCTCGTTGCAATGGTAGTTAACCATTTCCCCTTTGTTGAAACCCAGAAAAACTCCCACTTTATTCCGATAAAAACTAAAAATTTACGCCAAATCTACTCGGATGTGAATTGCGTATTCAAAAAAAATCTGATGTGGCCAACACATGACCTTCTCCATATTTGGGGTATAGATATTTAAATTAATATGAATAGCATTATAAGGCAAAATTATTATTTCGTATCGAAGAAGAATAGTCGTCCTTATTGCCGTAAATTAGGTATATTTTGAATATGTTTACAGAATTCACCGCTACATTGTGGTGGCGCTGTATACTGGATATTACGAAAACGTTGAATATCTCTGAAATTGATTGTTTTACGAAAATTTGTTTCAAACAAAACCTGGAAGAAATATTATACTCTACAACTTTGGTCCTCACGAAGATCACCAATAACGACGTTTTTAAGGAGATATTTGACGGAAACCGAGAAAACCGATTATTTATAAATAATTCATAAACAATAACTGCTATGGACAATTGTTTCAAATAAAAGTTGCAGGAAATTACATTCTCTATAGCCTTTGTATAAAATTGTATATAGAATAATGATGTTTTAACGGAGAAATATCGCAAAACCCGAATCGGGTTTCGAATAAACCTCGTCTTCTGGTTAACCGTTATTGTCCAAAAACTAATCAGTTCTTTGTGCTCATGCTAAAGTGTTATATATGAAGTTTGGTAACGATATGGCAAGTACTTTTTGAGTTAGAGCGCCCACAATCACACACACGCACACACACGAACACACACATACACAGACATCATTCCGAAAATAGTCTAAACGTGTTTTACGGACCTCAAAACGTGTATTTCCTTTGAAATCACCAAGTCGATTTTTTCGTGATTGCAATACTTTCCCATTACTACGTATGGAGAAAGTAAAAAAGGTACAGGGATATACAGTAAGAAGTGAGACTGGTAAAGTCAAATTTTTTCTAATTCATTATGGTTCGTTATTAAAAAATAGAAAAACACAAACTTATCCAGGGATTGCTGGAAACTCCATGGTACATATTAGAGGTGTTGAAGGAAGCAGAGAAAAATATTCCATCGAAGAAGTAGGTAATAAAGACCTGCTCGAGCCATGTATAGACGAGTCTGTAATTCAGTAGCGTGGGTTGAGAGCAAGAGGAAAAGAATTCGGAACATAAAAGAATAATAATGCATTCAATAAGCGAATGAATGCGGAAACTCTTTCAGGGTGTTCTTCGTTGTCTCTCTCCCCACCTTCTCTCTCTCTCTCTCCCTCTCATCTTCCATTAAAACTGCCCTTCTATATGTTAATCTCTCTCCCCACCATCTTCTTCCGCGATTCAAATCCCACATTCCCTCCTCCCTCTCTCTCCATTTCCATGTTTCACCTTGCTTTCCTCCCTCCCCCCTCCCTCCCCCCCATCACATCCTCTATCTCACTATCTCTTCCCCCATCTCCCTCTTTCTCATTTTGGATCTTTTAAAGGCCCTCCCACAGAACAAGGGCCCTCTCTAGCTTCTTATTCGCCTTCCCCCTCCCCCTGGAGCCACATCCCGCTAACAAGGTGTTCATGAGATGGAAATTTATATAGGTTCGCGGGGCTTCATTCTTGAATTGCTTTAGGAGTGCTTTAGCAAGCGAACGGAGTAAAACGGGAGGACACCACCTCTCTCATGAATTCAAAATCTATTTCGATTAAGCGTATGTGGACAAACTTGGATTTTGCAATCGAGATAAGTTACCAAATGATGGAATTGCTAATGTACATACTTTTATCTTTGCAAATGTATAATTCGATATTTACGCTCATCGAGAATCCCACTGTATCTATTCATTCGGTTGAATCAGGGGTCAGCAATCATCGGCTCCTAAGCCAAATGAGGCTCTTTAAGGACTTGCATGCGGCTCCCGACAGTAACTATCACCGCTGAAACACCTGAAACCTCTCCGAACCAAGTTGACTTCGTAAATTATTTTAATAGAAATTACAGTAAAATGATAAGTATGGACTTTATTTTTAGAAGAAACGTATATTTCACAGAGATAATTGCAAAAAAGTAAAACAACGACAAGGTTAAGGAAGGTTAAAGAAATCAATGGCCTTCGTCATCCTCCCCGTGGACCTCCCCCCTCCCCCAACGACTGCTGATCTTCTTGTGTTGCGTTTTATACTTAATTTTTAAAATTGACTCTTCTTGTCAAAAAGGTTGCTGAACCCTGAGTTAACCCATAGCTTTGTCAGGCTTGTACACTTGAATTCGAAGTAAGTCTGCTTAATAAAAAATTCTCAGAAGTGGTCGCGAATGCTCACGATAGAACAAATGGATATCGGATATATTCAGACGATGATATGTGCGAAGGGTGGAGATAGGGAGGGGGTAGAGAGAGAGGGGAGAGAGGAAGGGAGGGAAGAGAGAGAGAGAGGGGAGAGAGGGAGGGAAGAGAGAGAGAGAGGGGAGAGAGAAGGTATGAGTGGAAGAAAGTATGGTGATTAATTGGAACGGAGGCCTAATATGGAATGAAGTCAAAGCGATTCTTTGAATCAACTGCTAGTAACTTCACTGATTTAAGGAATAAAAGCCAACGAGATGGCTTAATTTCAATTTGAATCTCCGTAGCAAAAAACGTAGAATTGACTCTTTAGCTCTCTTCCTTTCTCTCGAAAATCTGTCTTTACACGTTATGACGTTAGTTTACGATTGCGTAGACAAAAATTTTCTCTGAAGCATTCTTATCTTCAAGTTGCGTGGTGCCTTCATTCTGTCTCAATTTTGAAGCTAAAATTCACCATGCAAAAATTTCCCTAGCCAATTTCGCGTAATATTCCGTATTAATCTATAGTCAAGACTTAAAATTCTGTAAATTTGTAATTTCTATCTTACCATGGGTCAATAATAGCACCTGTATGATTGTAGGTTTCAAGTGCGTCTTTTAAATAATTAATCATGCTTCACATTATAATATGTCTTCCATGGAAATATAAACACAGCAATTTATGTGTTCTTAAATTAACGTCGTATACCAGAAGAATTCAAACTATGGCCCACAGACTATATCTAATCCACGCACTGATTTCATCCTACGCACTTTCTAAGAGGCATATTATTTGTCACCAGGAGGCTTTACCCCTTGACCTCTTCACTCCCAAGACCTCACGAGGCTCACCCTTTACTTCCACATATATAAAATTCATATGTTATAAAACATGTCATTAGATATCATTTATAAAATCTATGATATATTTTTCAAGTACATGACTTCAATATACTTTTAATATAGACGTATGACACATTAAGCTATCATAAAATTCCCAAAATAAGCATTTCGAGATTTACAATCACTCATTTAAAATTCCTATGCGACCTGCAGCAATGTGTTATGTTTCATTTAGTGAAATTTTTGGTGATCCTAATCGTTTATTGGAAACGAAATGTCTCTCAGTTATGGAAATTCACCCGTGTAGATTTAAAATGGGGATTCATTGCGATAATGATAGCGAAAGTGAAATGGATTCGTGAGAGGCGACGCGTGGCCACGGAGAGGAATACGGAGGAAAGCACACGTTTCACAGTTCTCATATTACGCTTTAAGAGTCACGCAGATCAATGACACATAACGGACACACCCAAATCACGGACATTTCCCAGTAAATATTACAAAATTTCCCGCACCGCAATTACAAATATCACTTAGGTAATTCAAAAGAACCAATCTGTCGATTGTTCTTCGATTTAAGAATTATATAAACACGGAACAGTGGCATTTGTGTCACGTCCGTTCGAATTAGCCAAAATGGCACGCTCTCGTACGTGGCAGATTATCGCCACCTCATCACGCGTGCCTCGGCAACACGCTCGCATTATTTTTCGGATCGGCGAGAGCGGGAATGAGGAGAGATTAGAGGGATAGGAGGGAGGGGGAGGGGAGGGGGAGGAGGGGAGGGGGAGGAGCGGCGTTCGAAAGAAATCACGTAGCATTATATCTGCCCCCCGCCACGCCCTCCACCACGCCCTTTCGCCGCTCGCCGGCCAATTTCCATGGTAATACGAAGACCACTCGTGGCGCCAGATGCGACCGACATTCGATAACGGCTACGAGGCCTGCGCGCGTGTACCGTGGGCTTTTGGTTTTGGGCCCTCGAGAGGGGCCCCGGGGTGGGGGGGGGGAGGGCTAGTGAGATGTTAAAGACGTTGGCGTAGGAAAAGATTCAGTAGTAGCAGTATTGGAGATACGTTCGAAGATGTTGTGGAACAAACGCACTCCTGGCGAATGAAATCTATAACTCCATCGGAGCACGCCATCGACTCCGGCTGATATACACGCGTTTACTAGGAAGAACACATCTCTCCGTATGATTCTTTATCAACAAATACTTCAGATCAGCACTTCGATTTGTCTCCTTTACGCTTAACATTAATGAATTAATTCCTCAAAAAAATACAACTCATTAAATCGCATATATTTTACCAAGTGAATCATGGCTTCATAATAAATCGTAGTTAATCGCTTAAAAGAAGCCAAACCCTTAAATGGAGATTACGATACTACCAATGTCCTGCGAAGGAATTACTCTCATAAATTATTGTTGAATATGTCACGTTTCAAAAACATGCCAACTGATTAACATCGTCACTTGCCGTGAAATCCAATAGAAAAAAACTTTTTAAAATAGTCTAATAAGCACGAATCTAGAATAAATTATATGGAACAAAAAAATCAACCCTAAAGCGGTCAATTAACATTGGAGTAATGATATAATGTTGTTCTGAGTCTGATTTAATATTAATCCTTAATGAGACTGAAATGATTGTCGCAAACAATCGGTTAAAAATCAATCCTTAGGAAGAAAATTATTCGTTTGCGTTTGAAGAATTATATTGACCGTATGTTAGTTTCAATGAATTATTGGCAATGAATGCTTTACTTTATTTATCATTCCAGAAATAACTTATCTAAAACTGTTTCCGATAATCGCCATTGCACTCGATGATTTATCGTCATCTTTTCCCACTTCTTCTTCCTCCCTCCCTCCCTCTACTCCCATCCCTTTCCCCTCCATTTCCTTTCTCCCCTTTCTTCCCCTCCCTCCATTTCTCCCTCTCCCGCCCCTCCAATCTCTCATTCCTTCCCCTCCATTTATGCTCTGCCCCCCCTCCGTCATATATGTAGCAGATGTAGCACGACCACACATTCTGACACACTAAAACGTCCCGAAGAAGAAGAAGAAGAAGAAGAGGCCGTTTAGAAGGGAGAGGGGGTTGGGGAGAGGGGAGGGGAGGGGGAGCGGAGTGACCACTTGTGCGATAGGAGAAGGGGCAACCTAAGAGAGAGGGAGGCTGTGACGTATGGATGGAGGTCATGGGTCTCACAGACTACGTGAGGACATAAAAGGAGATTCCCGTTTAAGGGGGAGTTAGGAGGGAGAAAGGAGATTGGTTCTCTGGGGGTGCGTGACAGAAATGCATAGGAGAGGCTTTCGAAGCTACGTCGTTATGGCAACAAAGCCATGAAAAATGTAACAATGAAAACAGTGCTCTCGCTCCCTCTCCTCGCCTAAGCCATAAGTAAGATTCATCGAGAAAACATGGAAAAAGATAAATAGAAAAAGGATTTCCATAAAGGGAAAGAGTTTAAGGTTACATGGGTGATTGAGGTTCGACTATTAATCTTTCTAAAATAAAACACTTATCGGAGTCGTTAACCTGGAAATAATTTCTCGAACGATGGAAAATTTTACGTTCAACTATAATGGGAGAAGGAATTTGTTGAGGAAAAAATTTATCAGATAAAAGACTATCCACTATATCTTTTAATGTGATCGTCATGATTATATAAAACAAAAAAAACAAAATCTAGACACTGTTTCAATTCAAAATAAATTTTGAGTAAACAGAAATCAATCTGTTCAAGAATAAAACAATATACCTAATTCCTTTACAAAATTGTTATTTTTCAAAATGGAGGGGGAGTGAATGTAAATAAGAGGGAATGGAGGGGGGACGGAGGGGCAAGAGGGATGACGTCATCGGTGACAGTGCGATGCATAATAGGCAATGTCGTCCGAATGTGACGATTAATCTTCACTAAACGAACGTGCATGGGTTGGTGTTATGAAGCGGATAGGAAAGGAAAAAATTCTCCACAAATGGTTTTTGGGGTGCAGGAGTCGACAGATTGGTTTGGCCTCAATACTAATTGCGGATTTTAGAGAATCCCCGACCGAGATTTTTCATGTCGTTAGCAAATAATGATTTTAATTGCAACGCAAATAATCCAATATCACTCTTGAGGAAGAGAAAAGGTAAAACCATATAAAGGTAACAATAAGGCGTTTTATGATTCCCACTTATTGTGGTTGGAAAGCCTTTATGAGTGTCTAAGGGACATCTCCAACCAAGCGTCCACTGAGCTTCCATTCCTCAATGCCTATACCTATACATATAGTGCGTTTGCGTACTTAAATACAACACTGCGGTTACAAGTCATATGGGATGGACCGAATTATTATTATTACACTAATATATTCATAATCTTAATTTACATCAAAATTTAAAATTTATAAGAAGACTACAGCTGTATGAAAAATAAAAAGTCAGTTAAGCTGAATTTATCCATCATTTTATTCACACACGATGCGAAGCCAACTGATAAGGACGACAAAACGCGAATTAATTTCAGAAAGTTCCTTCAAATCGTTCCTTTCTCTGACTCACGCGAATAGAATCTCAGCTGCCTAAATATCACGCAGAAATAAATATAAATGCGTTTTTATTCGCGGAGGGATTAATTGGAGAGTTTTCTCGGTAAAAGGAGATAAAAGATTAAGATAATATTTCACAATCGGAGAGCACTTTCGGTGTGAGAGGTTCAAGTAAGACAAATTGCAGAGAGCACTGCTTAATGGATGCGTCTGAAGGATGGGATGGAAATATTGGGAAAAATAGATTCTCTAGCAGCTGGAGGGAGTGGGAAGGATATGGGGAGGGGAGGAGCAAACAAAAGAACGTCGGGGTCGAAAAGTAAACGAAAGAAAGACAACCGAGGCATTCCGAGAGACCGAATTTGGGCTTTGATTAACGTCTGTCTTAAATGGCTTACTAATTCCATCGCTGTGATGAAGAACGCTCTATGAATGACATTTATGCACATCTAACTATCATAGATCATCGGAACGATTATATTGATTAATTTCAATTCGAATTCCATCAAAATAATCATGCTCGTCCGAGAATATAATCACACATTTTAAACGTTGAGCATCTTAAATCTAAAAAGCCAGTTACAATGAAATTTTTGCAGTCATAAATGAAATTCGTAAATACATTTCAATTCATAATTTTTTATGGGTCAGAAACAGGGTTACCACCTCTCCGGGTTTGACCAGAAGTCTCCGGGTTTTCGGACTTGCCTGCGGGCGAGAGAAAAAAATCTCCAGGTCAAAATGAATATTTTCGAAATTGGCATTAAAGATTACGATTTATTTTTAACTTCTCTACGAGAATAAATATTTTATTCTAGAATGGCTGTGCCATGCAATTAACCTGGTAGAAGGTACACAGGGCCGGTCAAAGGGAGGGGGTGCAGCGGATGCGAGGTATCCTGGCTCCCGATTAGACATTCGTTTATTGCCCCCAAAATTTAGAGATGTCAGTTATTCATTAAAGAATCTGCCTTAAATTTTGTGAAAACTTTTATTAAAAAATTACGATTTCTCCAAGTTCATAGAGAAAACGACATTAAATAAATCAATAAACATTGATCGAAATAATTATAGTTAGTATACCTCGTTTTTTGTGTTTACTATATCGCTGTTTTAACATTATAATTATTTTAAATTTTAAGAAGTAATAAATTTTTCGTCAGTTTTGTATCTTTTTCGTGTGTAGGAGGTGGAGTAGGGCCCCCAAAATTATTTGTATCCGAGCCCCCTTAAATGCTTGGCAGGTCCCGAATATACATGAAAATATTTCTTTTAACCAGTAATGCAGTATGGTGTACGAAGCAACACAAGCTGCTCTTTGTTTTCCCACATTACATACTTTATGTAACATCATCAGGTGTTATACTTACATTTGCATTAAAAATTCAGTTGATTACGTGATTTCCGGAGAAAAAATGACGCATTTGTGTACTAGATTATACCCCAGGACAGTTGAGAAATAATCGTCTCCATGACAATAATCTCGTTATGATGGAAGAAAAATTGCAATTATTAACGCAAAATTCAAAGAAATACGATCGATAAGAAAATTATACGACAAAAGTTAGAATTTCCATTCCATTCCGCAGAGAATAGCGAAAATCCAGCGCTGATATTATTTTTCTTATGTATTTTAATGTGGGTAGGGAAATAACCTTGCACGATGGGTTTCAGATTTCCCATTTAAATCAAAAGGAACGGATAATTCATGGAATCGATCCCTGAACTTCAATTTTCGTCATAAAACCTATCCCCATGATCTTGGCCTCTGTAGAAAGAGTTTCTAACCAATTGTCATGAAAGTTGGTTAGAAAGAGTTTCTAACCAATTGTCATGAAAGTTGGTGCATTGGCTCAAAATTTGATAGTGGGGACCGGCAAACAAAGAAACCATAATCCTATTTTCATTCTGGAAGGGCAAAAACAGTAAAAAAAAGTTGGCCTTTAAAAATCTCCGGGTCAAATTAGGAAATCTCCGGGTCAGACCAGAGAAATCTCCGTGTCAGAATTGAAGATGTCCGGGTTGGTGAGGACTTGAGGTGGCAACCCTGGTCAGAAATAGGAAATCAGGAGACTTGATAAACCTTGATAAACTTATTATGTTGAATGTTTTCACTGACAATGTAGTTAAATATTTTAATCGTTGATAGCGTTTTATTAAAAATAAAAAAGCTGTTAATTAAAACTAAATAATACATAATTATACGAACATGTTTTTAACTTTAATGACAGCAAGATATCGCTATGGATTACCTGAGAATTGGACTAGAATTTTTCGAATATTTCGGTTCGATTCGACTCAAAATGCTTTAATTCATTCCGAAAAATACAGTTGCCCGAGAAGCATAGGGTTAGGCCAGAATATTTCGCAGTTGGTACGATATATCGGAAACGTCTTATTGGATGTTATCTATCTCGTGCATTACGCAGTTTCCACTGAAATATTTCATTCTCTACATTACATTAAACGCTTTTATTAAACGTCTACCTACTCTATAACTTCCGAAATTCTGTGTTATGAGTTTTCTATTTTTCTTTACATTTTAAAATTGAATTTAAAGAAAATCTTCCTTAACTTCACTGTCCATATCAAAACTCATCTTTAATTACAAACTCAACCTCTTTTACCCTCTTTAATATTCGCACTTTATTTACCTATTGCACCCTGTCTCATGACATGGTGCAATAGGTATGCAATAGGTAGATATGACTTATGAGTCTTATGACTCATTTTCCTTTGAAACTTTCTAATATTTTCCTTATTCTCATTAATTATATCTGTTATTCTCTATAAAAGTCTCCGCCACGGGAGTGAGTTCTATTCAAATATTTTGTTTATATATAGAATAATTATTTTGGCTCTAATATTCGCAATAAGACCGCACGCGTGCTATACAGAATCTAAAACTCGTCCAGTATGGCGGAAGAGTGGCGCCAGTCGGAGACTCGGAAAAATAAAAGCGGAAAAGCGTTCGAGGTGAAAGGAAAGCACAAAAACACGAGAAAGGAAGCGAGACATAAAAAACCGCAATTTGCGATTCTCTTCCAGTCCGAAAACGTTAAACACAGATGCTCCGTAGCCTCAAAACGGTAAAAGGGAACCTTCGTACCAGACGGCAGCGCCAACGAAGCGGAGATCCGACGTACTAAACGAGGCGAAGGAGGAATTCTATCCAGAGGAAGAAAAGGAGAAAAAAGTGAAGTGAGAGAAAATGAGATGAAAGAGAGAGAGGGGGGGTGGGAGGGGCCAAGGGGGCGTGAGATTGATTCCAGGCAGGAGAAGGCGTGGTGCGAAGGCGAACTCCGGAATAAAAAAATGATTGAAAGAGAGAAAAGAGTTTGAGAGGGAGGTCTCCTCCAAAGAGTCCAATCAGAAGAGAGCAGGCAAAGGACTTTTTAGTGCCATCGACGGCATGATTACTCTCTCTCTCACCGCTCTTCGTCACCTTCGGTCCGATTCGCGACCATCGTGCGAGAGGGGGCTGGAATTGAGGGCGTGATGTGATGACGGCGGCACCTCTCATCCTTTCCTTGATTAAACCGCGGGACCTTGAGACGACCGATGAATTGCATCCGAGGAATGGGTGCCTCAAAAGGACTTCCAATTACGCGTATGCGTTTCCTCATTTTCAGTTTTATATTTTCCCGAAGATAAACTTGATCGCTAAGATATTATAACATAAAAGATTACTCTGAAAAAAGGTCAAGATGAAATATTCTTACCGCTATAAAGTTGGCATCATAAATAAAAGAATAAATAAGGAGAAATAAGGAAAATAATAGGAAATATAAAATGACTGGTAGGCAGTGTGCCTGCCTTCTAACCCAAAGGTCGCATGTTCGAATCCCGCTTCGGGCATGGATGTTGTGATTCGCCTTGGAGAATTTTCCCCTATCTGCAGACAGGCCTTTGGCTTTGCGGGAAGGCATCATTACAGAAAAAGCAAAGCTGAAATAGCTAAGACTTCCTCAGAAGGGAAATTGTCAAAAACGTATCACCTTGAAATTTGAAATTTTCAATAATTTTCACGTAAAATGCTATTTGTATTTAACTTTCGTAATTGTTTGCCGTTCAACACATTCGTCATTAGTGCTGAACGTAGAAGATCTCCTTCGGCGACACAAGATTACGCAAATGTTTTAACCTAGAGAGAATCCATACAGAAACATATATTTATTCATTTCTAATTATAAATTATAATGCTAGTAATGGGTATTTACTGCATCAATTAAATGGAAAGGGTTTCCCTCAAAATGAATTAAAACTAAATTTACTTCATTGTATTTTCCCTTTTTTAGCAATTTATTCAACTGCTGCGATATTATGTACACACATCCAAAAAGCGATAATTCTGCTGAGGTCAATTCTATTTGAAGCACGAGTGCTTTCTTCAAATAGCGGCGTTGCCTTTTATTTCCGAGAATCTTATTCGTGGGGTGGCTTTAGTTATATAAGAGCGAATACCTTTCGAAATATCTCTTGCTTTATTTCCGCAGTCTATTTATAGGATCAAAGCATTGGTTTGGAATTCTCTTCACAAAGATTCATTAGGATGCAATTGACTGCGCACACAAAAGACCGAGGAAGCAAAATATCTTTATCGATCGAATTTCACGCTTTGCGAGGAAATGTTTGTAAAATATTTTCGTGATCAATTATTCGCAAACAGTAATCGATAAGACAAGGGCGTATCGCAAATTTTCTTTGATTAATTTGAAGCGGAGGTGCAAGAAGCTGGCATGCCACGCAAAAATATCCAGCACTTTTCCCGTGTGTGTCAGTATTTTTCGTCGCCACAAAAAATAAGCAAGGTAAAGAGGAAATATGATTTCCAATGGGCTTTGGCAAATTAATCGCTTAAAGTTTTCCGCTTGATATAATCAAATAAAATTACAAAAAACAGTGTGCGCCCATTAATTATAATTAATTTTAATAAGAGCTCTTTTGTAGCCCACATTTCGTACAGTAAAATTGAAATTCAGTGACACAATCTTATTTTAAAATATCCTACGCTTTAAGCCTCTATTCATTAAACTCTTGAAATCCACAACGATAGGCATTCACTATTATTCAAATTCCGTCAAGACGGTCACGACCACGGTCTTAGAATATATATATATATATATATATATATTCTAAGACCGTGGTCACGACTTTCATTTATCGCGGTGTCGTCAACGCCACCTCCCGAGAGAAACGCCGAAAACAAAAGACGCGTGTCACGCGAACGTCTCCTGGTTCCCCCAAAGCCATCGCATTCCGTATCCGTGGAAGACGCTCTCCTCCTACGATCGAATTCTATATAAAAGGGATTGTTCCTCGTATGAGCGACGATCCAGCCAAGGAGGGCGACGGCACTCTTCCGGGAACGCCTCTCTCATCCTCTCCTCTCTCCCCTCCCACCCCACCCCCCTTCACCAACCCCCTCCGACCTCCCACCACCCACGGGTATAAATCACTCTCGGAGACGGCTCGCTGATTCCCGTATATAGAGGATCTCAGAGACGGTTTCCACGCAAAGTGAAGAGGAGGAGGAGGGAGCGTGTGAGAGGAGGGAGTGTGTGGGGGGAGGGAGCGGAGAGGAAGTGGAAGAGGAGTGAAGGAGGTAGGAAATCTCATTAGTTGGCCTCCCCCACCTCTCTCAGGGGGCCATCAATTTGAGGGCAGAGGATGCTTCAGGAGGACGTACCCGCGTGTCACGTCGAGAGGAAGGAAAGAGAGGGGAGAGAGATTGTCAACACTCGCTCAAAAGTTTCTTCCCGACCACGCGTACGTCGCTATAAAGATACACGAGATGGAGAGAGGACGAGAGAGAGAGAGGAAGGGAGAGGAATGGAGAGAGAGAGAGAAGGTGGAAAAGAGAGAGAGAGAGAGAAATGGGGGGAAATGGAGAGGGAGATTGAAGGCTAGTGGAGAGAGGGAGGAAATCCGTTATTCCTCTCCTCTCTTTTTCCCTCAATTGAATCGGAGAATGTTTCGCGGTTTATCGCAACCTTTTCCCGGGAGCACCTATCTCTCCATCTTGATTGAATGTACCTCAAGCGGAATATATTTTACGAGATATCCAAAAATAATAAACGCGTGAATTCGTCGGGCAAAATACATAGAAGACCTCGATATCCCTTTATCGAATTCCGAGTCATTTTTTTATGCCACACACGAACGATCTCTATTTGAGGCATTAATTTTGTCACAAAGTGTTTTAAGTATTTCGGGCAGCAAATATTACCTCCATTGGAAAGATTTGTCTATAAAACCACTGATAACAACCCAACCCACGCTTTTCCCATTCGACTCTAAAGACTTCTAAAGGCCCGTTCGCAGCATGTAAATCCTACATACAAACACACGTATTCAAAATAGAAAACCTTTTGTTTCATAGATATTATTTTATGCGAACAGAGCGGATTATATCGACTAAAAAATCTCGGATCGCCTTTTAATCCCAGGGCGGCTCGCCTGACAACATAAGAGCGATGAGCGTTCCCTGTACGTCTCTATGCATCCACTCCACATACATACCTACCTATATGTATATCCCACGGTGTAATACACGGTATCAATCATCCGCTCAATCTGAAACGAGCTGGATGAACGATGGCGGTTTCTGCGAAAAGTGTTTGAAAGAGAGAAAGTGGACAATTAAAAACAAAGCAAATGCTATGAAGGAAGGACTTTTCTCCAAAGAAACACCAAATGGGATTTGCAGGCAATTTTGGGATATATGGAGCTTCAGCTGTCTTACGTAACGTGATGCTTTTATGGAAACAGACTTCTCGATAAATAACATTAACTACACGATTAAGAAAATTCAAGTGAAAGTTTTATCATTAATAGTTAGACACAGTTTGGTATTCATTAGCTAAAATTATAAATGCTGTCAACAGATTTGATTACGGAAATCGCCTTAAAAATATCGAAAGACCTTTTAATAATATTCGTAATCATCATCACTATAGATAATCTGGCCGCAGACAGGTCTTTAATTATCACTGGTTAAACTTAATTCTGTCTTTCGATCGATTGAGTTCAATTCGTTAGTCCAATTCTTCAACAGAGGCTGATTTATCCCATTTAGAACTCCAGTGGTCGAAGTTCAATTCAATTAACTGTAATTCAACCTATTACATTCTAATCGGAATCATTTATTGAAATATAGATTAAATTGTCACCGCAGCAATTAATTATGGGTTTTCATGGAAAAAGAGGAAAAACAATGCCAGTTTCCCTTTACTTGTGAGTTTAATTTCTTACGCCACCAACCCAACCCAACGCCACCCTAACACCTCTCCTTCCACCCACCCACGACTTCGCCCTTTCGTTTAGCAACGGTCGCAATAGAAACAATTGCAAGCGATAGAGAAGAGTGTGTGGGAACAGAGGAGGGATCACCCACTGAGAGGAGATGGCGGTGCAGGAAAGGGGGATTGGATGGCGGAGGGATAGTAGGATTGGGTTCGAGGAAGGGAGAAGGTTTTAGATCGGTGGCTGCTGACGATTAGAGAGAGAGAGAGAGAGAGGTGAGTAAGAGGAGAGAGAGAGAAAGAGAGAGAGGGGGAGAAATTAAAAAGAGAAGGAAAGAGAGATGAGATGGCGATGATATGATCGAGACAATATTGAATGAAAAGAAGAAAGCGATCCAAAATTATCCATAAAACGCCGACATCTGAGGAAAAGCCGCCAATATTTGAGCTGAATTCACGAGAGAGAGAAAGGCACTGGAAAATTCCAGTGAACGGCAATGTTTCCGCGCAAACTCGAGGGAAAACGGTCGTCCCACGTGATTTTCAGATGCTCTAGTCTGCGTGGAAGAAAATTTTTTCTAATTTCCGCATTTCATTTGTTTCCCTCTCTTTCCATTTGACAGATCATCATTCAAGCGTTATCTCTCGGCGAGCGTGATCTCAGCGTAGCTCGCTCAGGGGAAAACTCCCAATGCAGCCTCACTTGAGTCGAGCAATGTGAGCCTTTTGGTGGAGAGGGTGGAAGGGAGAGATAGGAGAGGGGAGGATGGGAAGATGGGAGGGGGAGAGATAAGTAGAGAGAGAGAGAAAATGAGTCTCCTTTTTTTATATCAACGTCTGCATTACGTAAGCAAGTGGAACGCTAGAGTGAGAGGAAATGGATAAGTGAGCGATGAATCTTTTGGTCCATTAAAAAGGAAATCGCGATCCTTAGACAAGGAAAGAACACAGAGAGAGAGAGAGCAGTTGTTATTATGCATAGCACACGTTATTTTTAGGAAATTTTTCACGTGCGCCATAACTTAAGGCGGACAGACAGACAGACAGACAGACAGACAAACGACTTTATTTAGGGCGAAATTGAAACTGTGAAGTCCCTTCTTACATTTAACCCTTAGTCCATAACTTAAGGCGGACGAATGAATATGAATCACTTTAATTTTTAATTATTTATAACATGGATCTAATTAGGGTAATTGCCAGAGGGATTATTCCGATTCCTATTTAATATATTACCGTATTTATATCTCGCAAAAAATATATCTTGCGACAAACGCAAATCTAATAGGTTAATCGGGATTAATGATGGAAAATAAAAACAGTATTTTTATATAAACGCAATTTCTCAAGTAAACTTAGTGAAAAGACTCGAAGGTCGTATTCGTGGACGACCCAATGGAATTGAGGATTAGTGAACTTGGTCGGGGTGTGGACCCCATGGCGACAGTGAGGGAGGCGATGACCATTTGAACATGGAAGGCAACTGAACGGTGGGAAAATTCAGCCTTCCGCTTACACTGTTTATGCGAACCGAAATAAAGGAACGAAATAAATATCGGTTTCGGTTCAGGTTCGGTTCCACTCCGACCAAAAATATCGGTTTTTTCGGTTCGGGTTTCCGGTTCGGGTTTCCGGTTCGGTTCCGGTTCGATGTCCTGTTTTAATGTCTCCTAAATAAGGTGACCAGATATTTTTGACCAAAAGAGATGATAAATCCCGATTTTTATACAAAAAGGAATAGCAAAGGAAGGACATATTTGATTATCAAAAAAACTGTTTATATGCTTTATTTCACATTTCAAAAAAATAAAATAAGGGTTTTTATGTGAGATGATCCTATATTAAGAGCGTTTTGGTGCTTTTGGGAAAGATTGTGTTGCGTATTACTTGAACGCCCTCCAGCTGCAATACTAAACGCTGCTGAACACATACAACATTTAATGGCAGTATCATCATTTCCCACAGGTCTTAAATGTGGATATTCCTTAGCTAATGTTACATTTAAGTGAGATTTTCTTTTCTTCGCTGAAGACATTTCGTAGTGCATTTTTAAATAGGAAGAAAATGGATTATTTATGATGAAGAAAAGAACTTTAAAACGCTATTTCCCTCACGTACAGGTATATAATTTCTTTCTAATACTCCATTGCACGAAATGCGCCCATTTGTGATACGTTGTACACTTTCCTAACTTGTTTTAATGTGGAAAGCGATTCAAAATATTTTTCGCAGTGAAAAATAGTCAACGTGTTAAAAAATTATTCACGAATGTAATTGACGATAATAATTCTTGAGGGCGCTCATGTAATTTATCATTTTTATTGTTATCATATTCATCACCCATAACTAGGGGATGCCAACCGTCCCGGATTGGCCGGGACAGTCTCGGAATCGAACCCTGTGTCCAGTATCTTGTGGTATCTTGGATGAGTCTTACCGGGACGCAGAATGTCCCGGAATTCGAGAATAAAAAAATATTGGAAAAAACGCTGATATTTACCGCTTTGCCGTTTAAATGTTTTTCCCTCTACAATATAAGAAAATATACTCTGTTACTCCTGAAGTTACTAGAATAATATACCCTGTATCTTCAAAGATTTTAACAATAAACCATCATTTTAAACTAAGTAACCTCTGTTTTTTAGTAACCTATCTCAACCCCCCGCTCCGAGGAAAATGGCCCGGAATTATATCCGAAAAAGTTGGCAACCCTGCCCATCATCGAAAAACTCATACGTTGGACAATTCACAGTTTTTAAATCCAGTAGCCAAGCATTCTCTTTCGGTGTCCAAAATTAATTCATAATAATTTGTTGCTCCGAATCTTTCTGAAATCAGAACCATTACTAAATTTAATTTTGGATAGACGCCTTATTATATTAAACGTGAAGAGACTTACAAACGAATCTGAAACTTGACAGATGTTACTGGCAAAACAATCTCAAGAAAATGAAATGGATTAATGCCTGCAATCAATTTCAGGTAAACGACATTTTTCAGCATTTCAACAGGTCCACTTTCATAGATTATGTCGCTCTACCTTTTATTTCATCCGATGGAAATCAATGGCGTTTTTAAAACTCTAAATTTAAAGTTTAATTCTTCGTCTCATTCGTAACAGTACATAATGGCAACAGTCCATTTTGGAGGCGATAAAAGAAACCGCCACTATCGACTTTGCAATACGTAGTATGTCCGCTGTGGCGCTAGCTGTCGTAGCGATGAGAGGGCCTGCAGGAGAAGTGCTTCAGTATGACGCCAGATGCCACTGTTTGGCGCGGATTTTAAACATCTTTTCCAATCAGATTTCCGATCGAAGTCTTACTGATTGTGAGTAAATATATAATTCCTTGTGAATTATCGAAAATACTCTTCCCTTTCGATTAATTGGAGTATAAGTAACTCGGCTGATATCAACTTTGAATTTCGTCTAGATATTTTTACTTTCTCCATACGTAGTAATGGGAGAGTATTGTGATCACGGAAAAAATCGACTTTGAGATTTCAACGGAAATGCACGTTTTGAGGTTTCTAGAACACGTTTAAACTATTTTCGGAATGATGTCTGTGTGTGTGTGGATGGATGTATGTGATTGTGGGTACTCTTAACTCATATTAACACCAAATTTCATATATAACACTTCAGCATCAGCACAAAGAACTGATTAGTTTTTGGACAATAACTGGTAACCGGAAGTCGAGGTTTATTCGAAACCCGATTCGGTTTTTGCGATAATTCTCCGATAATACGTCATTATTGTATACATTGACCATTATAAAAAAAGTAGAAAATATAATTTCCTACATCTTTTATTCCAACTTTTTCGTAATTTCCAGTATACAGCGCCACCACCATGTAGCGGTGAATTCTGTAAACATATTCAAAATATACCTAATTTATGGCAATAAGGAAGACTGTATTCTTTTACGATACGAAATGATAATTTTGCCTCATAATGCTATTCATAATAATTTAAATATCTATACCCCAAATATGGAGAAAGTCATGTGTTGGCCACATCAGATTTTTTAACCTGTAAAGTGTCACACCTGATTTGGTTAAGTGAACCATTTATACCATTTTATTATTTCTTTTGGTCTAAAGTCCTTTATACCAAATTTCATGAATATTCGACAAGTAACTTCATCGATGGAACGTGCGGACGGACAGATAAACGTACATAATCTAGCCACAAAGCGTTCATTTTTTTACTTTTAATAAAGAACGTGTAAAAATTGAAAAATACAAGTTCAGAAGTTCCAGGACGTACAGAATCGCTAATGAAAATAAACTTCGGCTAAACAACAAATTGTTTCGACTCAATTTCAAAAGTGAAATTATGCCACACTTGAGAAAATGTTTCTCAACAATAACAGGTTAAGAATAATATGTACACTAGAAATTGCGCTTGCTGTACTTGTTACAACCGCCGTCAGAAGCGCCAGATGCCATACGGTACATAAGGAGTTATCTTGTCAACCTGTATATCAAACCATGTACGAAATTTTAAATGCAATAAGGGTTCTACTACGGCATTATAAATTACATATATTCGCTTTTTAAATTCCATGACGTTATGCGAACTGAAATGTCCTTCAACTAATTTATTTTGCATTGTTTTTACTTTCTCGTATACGAAGTATATTGAGAAACTATTGTTATCGCGAAAAAATTCGATCTCGAGATTTTGAGGGAAATATACGTTTTAGGTTTAGCTGAGTCCGAAAAAGTGGTTTTCGCAATGCCGTCTGTCTGTCTGTCTGTTACTAGCTCTAGAGAGTCTAGAGCCTAAACGGTAGAGCGAAAATAAATGAAATCTCGTACGTAGGCATTTTCTCGTACAGATCAGAAGCTATGAATAAATGGTTGACATTGCTCAATATTTAAGAGAAGTTTATTCTACGCATTTTTAACAACAATTTGATTTTCTCGAAAACGGCTACAACGATTTTGATCAAATTTAGTACAATTACTTGAGTTTACGTCTTCAATAATCCCAAATAGTTCATATTTCTCAAAAATCAATATAAGGATAGTTTATTCTAGGCATCTTTAACAATAATGTGATTTTCTTAAAAACGGCAGAAATGATTTTGATTAAATTTCGTACAGTTACTTGAATTTACGTCTGAAATAATACTACATATTTCATATTTCTCAAAGAATGAATATAACGCTGGGCAACTTTAGTAACAACTGATTTTCGAAAAAAACGACTAATACGATTTTCATCACATTTTGTATAGTTATTTACGTTGATGTTTATAACGGATCTACATAATTGATGTTTTTCTAAAGATAACTAAACGACGCATTAGTACAGAGAAAGTTTGTACAACGTATGTTGTACCGATTTTACTTTCTCATATCGAGAAAGTATTTTTATCGCGAAAAAATTCGACTTCGAGATTTTTATGGAAATATACGTTTTAAGTTTCGCTGAATCCGAAAAATGCAATGCCGTCTGTCTGTCTGTATGTCTGTTACTGGGTCTAAACGGAAAAGCGAAAATGAATGAAATCTCGTACTTAAATATTTTATCATAATGAGCAGAGTATATGTAGAAATAGTTGTTATTGCTCAATAATTAAGCGTAGTTTATTCTAGGCAACTTTAACAGCAATTCGATTTTCTCAAAAACCGCTCTAACGATTTTGATCAAATTTCGTACAGTTACTTGAGTTTATGTCTTCAATAATACCAAATTGCTCATATTTCTCAAAAAATGAATATAAGGCTAGTTTATTCTTGGGCAACTTTAACAAAAATTGCATTTTCTAAAAACAGGCTCATACGATTTTCATTTTCTAAAGATAACTAAACGTCGCATTAGTATATGAGAAAGTTTGTACAATGTATGTTGTACCGATTTTTTTCAATTACCCTAATCAAATGAATTTTCACAAATTTTCCGTTACATATTTTCTTGTATTCCTTTTCAATGAAATGGAATTCCCTTATTAAATGTTTCGCTTATGTTGATTATTTTAAAAAAATTTCACAGGTTAAATCTAGCGAATGAGAAAATTTCTGAACTTGGCAGGAAATCGAACCCGCGCCTCCCGCTTTCCGGACAGGTGCTTTAATCAACCGAGGTAATCATGATTTTCGATTCGGGATATTTCTTGTATCTAAGTATGTTTATGTTACCTCACGGTCTTGATTTTCGATTCCAAGTCATTTGCAGCATTTCTCTCCTTTTCAACGTCAAAAGTTATGTTCAGCATTTTATGTTCATGTTTAAGTACGTCATTCTCTCACGTTACACTCGGAACATTTAATATGGTAGGAAAGTGGGTCTAAGAAGACTATCTATTTGTAGCAGCGATTAACAGACGGATTTCAAGTGAAATCATATTTCACAGATGTGTTAGAACACGAAGTACATACATACATTGTTTTATCCTCGAGTATTAGATTTCGATTCCAAAGGCTCTTAATGCATTATTATCTCTTTCGGATTAGGGCACAACACTTAACAGAACTTATTTTTTATTATGCATGTATTTATTTTAAGCAATACATATATTTTTCGAAGTAATAATGCTGATTTTTATTCGTTAAATTATTTTTGGAACCTGACCTGCTATTTTATACGAGTTCTTTTATAGTGTCGATTAACACGCTCTTCGATTATAAGGTGTTTTCGTGGAACCAAACTATGTACCGTGTTAAATCGAGGGTTACCGTATTTCACACGATAGGAACTTAAGTTAAAACAATAACATTTCTAAGCGATCGTTTCCAAACTGTTTTAAATTTTTCTTATAAATGCATTTCAAAACAAAAAAAGATTCACGTACTTTAAAGACAAAGTCGCGAATGTTCCAAATTCCATAATAATTATATACTTGTTATCTGTGTCGAGAATAGAATTTTAACTGGAAAAATCCACGAGGTAGAGCATTTCTGGTGATTCCCGATTCTTCATTGTTGGACAGACTCCAACTTCCGGAGCAGACAGTCGTTCGTTGGTCGAGGAGGGGAATTATTATGGGGGAGTGTAGGGAGAGTAAGGAGGGGGGAAATTACGGAGTAGAGGGGAGTAAGGGGGGATTATGGGGGGGGGGGGGGAGTAAGGGGAGTAGAGGTTGAGTAAGTGGGGGAATTATGGGGAGTAATGGGGGGGGGGGGAGGTCGCCATTCGTGCAGATAGGTGGAAGGGTGGAGGATTACTGCATTAAGGGGACACGTTTCCGAGGGAACGTTGACAGTGGGGGGAGGAGGGGTCGCGGTTTCACGGCAATTTCCGATTCTTTTCGTCACGCTCGTGTCGAGAGGACGTGCTTTCATCTTACGGTAACCCTCGAACGCGTTTCCTTTGGAAGACACGAGTGTCTTGGAGGAAGGGAGATAGATTCCTTCCGCGTTCCGAACGAAGAAAGAAAGAGATTCGCCTCTTACGTCTTCACCCTATTACGTCATTAAGGTGAACATGAATCGGAAAAATTATGACGCCATGATTTGAAAGAGCATTTCAACGTCCTAAGTGTCTAAATTTTTTAGCGAAACTAGATTGAATAGAACTACTATATACTGAAATTAGCGTAAGATATCGGCTATAGTTCTAAGTAGTAATAAATAAAACAGTATCTTTCAATTCTGCCTCAATGCAAATAGAATCGCGTCCATTTACAAAGTTCTGATTTTCGCTTTGGTAATGTAGGTAAGTATTCGATACACTATGTTCAATCGAGTCTAACATGAATTTCATATTTTTTATAATTTTATTGTCTTTTTAAGGTTTTCATTTACTTAATAAAATCCCACCCTTTATCACATTTCTCATTCTCTCACTACAAAATCTACACAGCGTTAGTTGAGTGATATAAAATTTGGATTAAAAATGTTAAAAAGAAACTTCAAAAGCAGATACCAAAGGCCCTTTTGAACACTTTAAAAAAAAAATAAAATAGAGCTTATGTATTCGGTTCATCCGTCTGTCTGTCCATCTGAACGTGTGCAAAATAACTCAAAAATTACGTAAGCTACAAACACCATATTTTCAGGATATATAGTTCTACATTCGGACTAGATATGGAAAAGATTTGGGTTCCGTCTGTCTGTTTGTTTGCCTTTTAACAATCTACTATAATATATTTGCAGCGTGCGTTTGTTGGTTTGTGTGTTTGTTACTGGAACTCCTCCGAAACGATAAAAGCTAGAATAACCAAATTTGGTACGATTCTTCCTTACATCCTAAATTAGAGAATTGTTAAGGTTTGGTCAACGGAGATTAATCAGTGCTGCCAATATAGGGGATTAACATTTTTCCATAAGATAACACGTATGAATCCATTTCTTGACTTGTAAGGTATTCTTCCTTCAAGGATTAAAATACGTAAATATGGACCGATTTTTTTCGATTTTGCTTTATTCGACGAATAAAACTCTATACCAGTGATGGGTAATCTGCAGCCTAAAGCAAAAACAAATTTGCCTATAGAATAGCTTGATGAGCTCGCTTCTAAAACTCACCTCACGCGACTCATCAACCCATCCACTTGTGCTATCGATTCTTATCGAATTTCATAAAATCGGAAGCGTGCTTCGATACATGGTGGATGCATCATGGCTTCGATATATCGCCTAAAATGTTTCTCGAATGACCTATCTCAAACGAAATGAAATATTTCCAGGATCGCGTTTATAGATTAGATTCTAAGCATTCTGTTTCTTTGACATTCACGGAGAAATTCGCCCGCTTCGAATTAAATTTGTTTATATCGCTGAGTCCCTGGAAATCCCACAATCCTTCTGGACTGGAGCGGAACGCCACCAACCGAATAAAGCTAAAACTCTACAGAAATAAACAGCCCTCCCACACACAATGGAAACCTCTCTCCACCATATGTAAATACTTCCCTTTTGCAAATTCACGGCACATTTTCACTCGCGCTGCAAAAATTACGCTACGGTGGCTCCGTCGCCGTCAGACAGTTGAATTAACTCAACTCTATCAAAACTTTCTCTTCGCCAAGGCTGCTTCATTCGCTCCATAAAAGGCTTTTCCTCTCCTTCCACTCCCTCCCAACCCAACCCAACCCCCCCCATCAACACTTCTCCATTGCGGCTTTCCTCATACACAAAGGAATATGGTCCCCCTCCCCTCCCTACACCGCACTTCCCCCTCCCCCCCCCGCTCTTTCGCTTCAATCATTTCCCGCGCTTTCCATTCGATGAGCCTGCGATTGAATTTCCAAAAAGGCGATTGATTGGGATAAGTTAATGATTGGCACTTTTATCTCTGAAATTCTGTTTTACGCCAATGGAGGATAGTGGGAAATTTTTATGTGGAGGGCATTTATCCTTCCTTCCTTTTACTTTCTCGTATACGAAGTATATTGAGAAAGTATTGTAATCGCGAAAAAATTCGACCTCGAGATTTTCATGGAAATATACGTTTTAGGTGTACCTAAAACGAACGATTTTGATCAAATTTCGTATAGTTACTTGAGTTTACGTCTTCAATAATACTGTATAGTTCATATTTCTCAAAAAAATGAATATAAGGCTAGTTTATTCTAACCAACTTTAACAACAATTCGATTTTCTCAAAACGGCTCGAACGTTTTTGATCACAATTCGTACAGTTACTTGAGTATACATCTACAATAATATTACGTATTTTATTTTTCTCAATGAATGAATATAAAGCTAGTTTATTCTTGGGCAACTTTAACAAAAATTGGATTTTCTAAAACTGGCTCATACGATTTTCATTTTCTAAAGATAACTAAACGACGCATTAGTACCCATATATGAGAAAGTTTGTGCAATGTATGTTGTACCGATTTTTTTCTTTGGCCTCTCGAAGCCTTTATAAGCGCTAATCAGAAAAAATCGGTACAACATACATTGTGTAAACTTTCTCATACACTAATGTGTCGTTTAGTTACCTTTAGAAAATTAAAATCGTATGAGCCGGTTTTTAGAAAATCCCATTTTTGTTAAAGTTGCTCAAGAATAAACTAGCCTTATATTCATTTTTTGATAAATATGAAGTATAAGTATTATTGCAGACGTATACTCAAGTAACGGTACGAAGTTTGATCAAAATCGTTAGAGCCGTTTTTGATGAAATCAAATTGCCGTTAAAAATGCGTAGAATAAACTTCCCTTAATTATTGAGCAATGTCAACCATTTCTTCAGAGTTTCTGCTCTGTATGATAAAATGCCTAAATACGAGATTTCATTCATTTTCGCTCCACCGTTTAGGCTCTATAGCCGTGAACAGACAGACAGACGGTTTTGCAAAAACCACCTTTTCGGACTCAGGTACACCTAAAACGTATATTTCCATGAAAATCTTGAGGTCGAATTTTTTCGCGATAAAAATACTTTCTCAATTTACTTCGTATATGTGAAAGTAAAAATGGTAGAAATTTAAGTGCCTACTAAAAAAAAGTAGGTCAGTCAGATTTTGTCTCCAAGTGGTAGTTCTGAAGTAGTAAAAATTATAAGGTATTTTCATAAAATACGGTTCATTATTTAGGAAAGTTTTAACTGTAGCATATTTTGTAAACACATTGTAATACTATATATCTCATAATACTATAAAAATATCTGTCTGGATGTCTCCAGAGAAAATGAAATTGGCGAATTAACTAATAATTTGATTATGAATGAATAAACGTTGTCAATTTATTTCGAATGAACTGCATTGGACTCTAGCTCAATGATTCTCAACCGAAAATCTGTCGCGGACCGGTAAATGGTATGAACATTCCACCACGTAGGTACCGGTAAAATTTAGCAAACTATTTTCAATTAAAAAATTATTTTCGTCTAGGAAATTTCATTATAACACAAAAAACATAAGAACAAAAGACTTTAATTACAATTTAAACTTTGAAATAAAATCGTAGTTCTTTCAGGTAATCAGACGCAATTAGTCTTATATTTATGCGTTTTTAGTAGTTTAATTCGATGGAATTCGTCGTCGTATCAGACTTATATGCGATATTAAGTGTACTGAAACATTCCAACCTCAACATTATAAAATATGATCATTAAAGAAAGAAAAGCTACCATATCTCTT
The DNA here is from genome assembly GCA_036926305.1 of Uropetala carovei. Taxonomy (NCBI): domain Eukaryota; kingdom Metazoa; phylum Arthropoda; class Insecta; order Odonata; family Petaluridae; genus Uropetala; species Uropetala carovei. Next base: position 22,082 of record JAXCHB010000243.1, on the reverse strand, counting down.
TAAAAATTGGGAGCAAACAATATTTTTCTGTAGAGCTGACCGTGCTCGTGGGACCAAAGACGGCATTTCCATGAGGGGAGAAAAATTACAGTAGTGGGGAGGAATTTGAGGGTGCCAATGGGTGATGGAAAAGCAGTGGATGGAGACAGGAAATCCATAATCGAGATAAGGAAATGCGAAAGGGAGAAAACGCCGCCCTTTGGTATCGGCTGCCTGGGTGCTTTGCACCCACGTATTGCGATATGGCCGATCCTATTACAGGGGCCCTCAGAGGCCCGGGCCCCGAGGATTTTGCTCCCGCTTAATTTCAACCGCAGCAATAATATAAATGAAAACATTATTTTCTCTAATTTAATGTTGAATAACACGGAAACAAGTGTAGCATATCATTAAATTATTAAGTATTATGAAATTACTTAAAACCAAAACGCGAAGTCGGGACTTGAGATAAAATGCGCGCGCACATTTTCATGAGAGTGGAAGAAAGAAAATTAAGAGTAAGCGGAGAGACTGACAAGTGTGAAATAAAACAATACAGGGAAAGTGCGAAAGAAAAAATGATATTTGTAAGCAGCAGAAAATGTGTTTATTAGTTTCTGTAATGAATAGTAAACGTTTGTCATTTGACTGTTTATCCCTCCATTTCTGACTGTTATTATAGTTTTCGCTGCTATTTATGGTTCTTTCTTTGTTCTTAGTTGTCTGCTCTTATATACTATGTGGAACTCTTTCGAAGTTTCACTTTTATTTTCGTTCTCCGCTTTGGTTGGAGCGGAACGAAAATGAACGCTTTCCTTGGTCTGAGGACATAAATGATCGAATATACTGTAAGTAATTATCTTTCCGGAAATAAGCCCACGAGTTCCATTTTATTTTTTATTATTCGAAAATATCAACCTATAATTTTTTCAGCGTTTTTTTTAATTTCCAGCAGCGTAACTATGGAATCGATTAGTTTTTTAAATATATTTTCGTGCGACGGTTTGGACTTAAATGTATAGATAATTAGCTGCAGGATAACGAGACGGAACGAAGCCTTTATTGAAGCACATCCACCAAAATCCCAATCATTCCTTCTTCTCCACTTCGAGATAACTATTTCCATTTCTCTCTCTTCCTCCTCCTCTCTCTCTCTCTGTTATAAAGCTCTCCCTCTTCCAACCAATCTCACTTCCAACACATAGCTCTCGATTGCTTACTTCAACTCCTACGCTAACACACTTCCCCCTTTAACATTCAATCCCGTCTTGTTCCTTTGAATTAAACTTCCCTCCATTCATCTCCCCTATCTATCTTTCCTCTTTCTCTCTCTCCCTCCCTCTCATCGCAATTTCCCTCCCCCCCCCCCTTCATCCCCCCTTCATCCCCCCCCTCCTTCCCTCTCCATTTCTCCTCCCTCCGCACGAATCCCAACAACTCCTTTACGACGCCGTCACATTGCGTGGTCGCCTTTCTTATTATAATACATACATAGATACACACACACACTCCTCTACGTTCCTCTCGATTGGTCCAAACGAGGCATTCAATTCCCCCTTTATATTCAAATATGGACACCTGTAAACAGACAGCCGTATCGCCAAAATATTCGTACTAAAAGATTAATGATCGATAATTAGTCACACTACGGTCTAAACGGGGTCGTTTACTAAACAAAAGTTACGTACGCTTCATTATGCCGGATTGTATATAGGAGAAAGTAAATATTGTATTCCTGAAAAAAATCGAATTCGAGATCTCAGCGATCTACTAGTGAGAGGGAGGGAGAGGAGGGAGAGCGGTAAAGGGAGAGACCCCCCATGGACTACAAAAATACGCCGACGAGGGAAGAGGAGAGGAACTAGGAGAAGGAAAGAGGAGGGGGTGGACGCATATTTGCCTTGGCTCCTGTTCCGTCTTCTTTTTGTATTCTCGCCTTTTTATTCCGCCATAGTAACAACCTAAAATAGTCACCTCCGATGGCTAGAGGGCATCGGTCTCGGGGAACGCTCATTAGCCAGTCAATTGTCTTTATCCTCGACCTTTGGAGTCGGACGACACTCCACATAAGGTGAAATCAGAAATAGCAGACTGGGCGTCAATGTCACGGAACAACCTAGAACCACCTTATAAGAATGTTTGCCGTTGCCCTGCGTGGGATGGAATTCCACACCCATCTCTCCTATCATAGAGACCGACTCCTCCTCATGTCGTCGTCATTAATGTTTTTAACGTCCGCGTCGCTCGGAGGCGGCTATCCTGTTTTTTTTTATCTAAGCTCGTTTCTGAATCGGTGAACAGAGCATGTCCCTCGTTTCGTTCCCTCGTCGTCTTCGATAATCTTAGGTAGATAAATAACCTCTACGTTCCTCTCGATTGGTCCAAACGAGGCATTCAATTCCCCCTTTATATTCAAATATGGACACCTGTAAACAGACAGCCGTATCGCCAAAATATTCGTACTAAAAGATTAATGATCGATAATTAGTCACACTACGGTCTAAACGGGGTCGTTTACTAAACAAAAGTTACGTACGCTTCATTATGCCGGATTGTATATAGGAGAAAGTAAATATTGTATTCCTGAAAAAAATCGAATTCGAGATCTCAGCAGAAATAGGTCCCCTGAGCACGTTTTCTCTATTTTATAGGTGATAAACACGTGTGATAGGAATTTTGTGGGTGCTCTATAAAACTAACAGATCAATTCAAATCTCTGTAGTTGTAGAGTACATTTTTAGTTTTTATCGGAAAAAGGAGTTTTTCTGGGTCTCAACAGTCGACTACCGTGGCAACGAGCTCAATGCTTTTATAACGGGCAAGCTTTTAATGGGAATCAAGAGGGCTATACATATTATAATGGAAGAAATTTATTTTTTCTCTAAAAATCGCCTTATATCATCTTCTTTAGCAGCACTTTCGTAACTTGTTATTACCTTCATTTTATTACCATCTAATTGTGCAATACATTCCAATGATTTTATCGACTTTCTTTCTACTTCGTTTATCTAACAATAAGACAGGTGTCTCAAACTCGCGGCCCGCGGGCCGCATGAGGCCCGCGCGATGCATTTGTGCGGTCCGCGAAGCAATTTACTTTATATACTACGCGACCCGAAATCAAATCTATTTCTTATAAAATATTTCACGCAAATATGTCTAAATAATGTAAGAAGTGTATTAAATCATTCCAATTTATATGAGCCTGCACGGTTGAGTTACTGAGGAATGTTTATCCCACTGCCAGCGAGTTTCTTGCGTATCAGAATGTCTTAAACCACGACGCCAAATCTAGCATTTTTGTAATGACTGCGTGTAAGACGCGTAATAGAGCGATTCCTCTCTTGTGGAAAGGGAGCGTGAATATAATACAAAGAATACGAAAAGGTGTGAAGACTGGGAAAGTAAGGAATGCGGCCCGCGGATAGTCAGTGTGTTTGAGACCCCTGATCTAATGTAAGACAACCTTCCGCTGGCATTCCCTGTCTCTACTGTCTCTTGCTCGTTTTATACCCTCCCCCCCCCTCCCTCTCTCTCCCTCTCCTCCCATCTCTCCCCCTCCCTCTCCCCCTCCCTCTCCTCCCCTTCCCTCTCTCCCCTTCCCTCTCTCCCCTTCCCTCTCTCTCTCTCGAATCGTCTTCGGTGAATTCAATCTTTTTCATTCCTCGCAATCTCTTTCACTCATCTCCAGAATTCCGCCGACACACATTTATTTCTGTTCTAATCGCAAATATCGCAATTTTCTATTTTCGAAAGGAAATTCCTTTTCTTTTTTCCAATACCAAAGCAATTACGCTCTGATTTCGTGAAAAGTGCAAGCAAATTAAAAAACGTGGCCCTGGAAATACGTTTAAGTTTGCGCTGCGATGGGTTATGCCAGGGATAGGCATCGTGTATGGCGGACCGCATTCGTAGTTATGAATGCCGTTGAAAGCCACATTGGTAGTCACGAGGGCTTCGGCGGGCAGGATTAGAGTTTGAATCGGAAGTTACCTAGACATCCTATCAAGGGCGGATCCAGTAACTTCTCAAGGGGGGACGATCGCCCCTCAACCTATCGAATCAGCCCCTCCCAACTGCCCTATATTTTGAAAATCCCTACTCCTATCAGAATCCTTCTTTCTCTTGCTGTACAGACCTAACCTGCGGCGTATAATTGAGGATTTTTGCGCGGAATGAATTTAAGAAAGCGCCCTGTGGAGTGCAATGAGGTTATCCAAGGAGGGGGCGATCGCCCCCATCGCCCGCCCCTTGGATCCTATAGTTTCGTGTTAATGAAAATCAAGTCTAAATAATTTACCAGCATTAGGACTTCAACAGAAAAGGTTTCCAATGTACAGAGTTTATGAAATTGCCTATGTGAAATTTTGCCGAGCCCTTTTTCATCACGGATTCGCTGTTATGGTTCGTGAATATCGTGATATTACTGTTAGTCAAATTGCCGACGCCTGCGAAACAGTAAACATACATTATTCTTCGTCGTGACAACGCACGCAAGCACGAATCACGCGTTGTTACAGAGATTTTGCAGGAGAATGGCATTCATGTTGTGACAATTACACTCTATCTCCCGGATTCAGCACACGTTTCGTCTCTTTGGATGTTTTCGGAGTTAAAGAAAGATATCAGAGGATGGACCGGATGAGGATTTTCCTGGAGGCGATTCCGAAGTCGAAAAAAATGCTTCGTACGCACCACTAATGGAAGAAACGTCGGAATAAGTGTACATACTGCACTCCACTTTGAAAAAGAACATTTGCTAGATTAAATTTATACTTTAGCCATAATTATAAGTTGATGGTTACTTTTTGGACAGCCCTCGAATGATTTCTTTTGTTTACGTTTTGAAAATCCGTAATTGACGTTTTGGTGTAAGACGCTCATTCACGGACAAATTCAAAAAATAAAAATAAATAAATGCGAAAGAATAATAAAAAGAAAGAGAATAAGGAGAGAAAGAAAGACCAACGTTTACGGAATTTGGGATTTGCATGCGATCACGTCTGTCTGTCTGTCTGTCTACGGACCTTCCTCGCACCAATGACTGGCCTCCGCCACGCCCCACCCCGCCATCCGACCCACTCCCGCCCCACCACCCAAATTCCTAAACCTTCCGACCAAAGCCCTTAAGGAATCGATACTCGCACACATCGAATGCAGGGAATCGAACTCGCTAAGCCTCACGGGACGCCTCGGGAGATAGCGACACTAGAATGGAGGGAGACTCCTTGAAGTGAATCTCTCTCTATCTCATTCTCTCTCTCTCCTCACACCGACCCTTTCTAGAGACCATTCAGAAGATGAGGACCTTTTTCAGGGTCGCTATGCGGCAACAAAACAGGGTTGACGATTTCAGGGACAGAGTTGGCGATTTAAGTTTTTATGGAGGCAGTTATTTTTCCCCTCCCCTCCCCCCACTCCCTCCCCCTTAACCCCTACACTCCCCTTTTCTCCTCCTCTCTCTCACCACCTTGTTCCTTTTCCAACTCCAAGAGAACTGCAGAATCAGATTCCAAAAGCGCTTTTATTTTAGAATGTTTACGTAAAATTTCGAAATTTTACACCCCCTCTGACTTATTTCCCACAATTTTTTGTGGATAATTATGCACTTTTGCTATATAATCTTCCTTCCACTTGTAAAGTAACGTATTTAAGTTTCGCTTTTATTGTCGTAGCAACGTAATCAAAACGAAAAATTACCATGGTAATGCATTCGTATATATATCTACTCAGGAGTTTATTAACGTCCTGCTAAAAGGCAAACGGATCCCAAAATCAATAGAATGTATATCCGTTGCTGACCAAAATTATCCAGAAAATCTTATCTCCTCAGCTCTTTCCGTTGCTGCTACAAAGTTTTCCGCTTTGAAGGACGAAGTGAAAATATAAGGGATTTGAATGAAAGGGCCGAAACGCGAAAATTCATCCTAACCTTTTCATCAATAACTGAAAGTTATTCGTATCATTAGTGTGTGACAGCGAGATGCATATATTTAAATGTCTTTTGATATAAAAATACAGGCTTCTATTGTCTGTCAAAAATGAACTTAAGTTTCGAAGGGCACAGAAATTCCTCGCGCGGACAGATTCTAGGATGCTCACTTGACAGGCTCACAGAATACAAATCACCCATTGCGTTATGGTATCTCGTTTCCAACGGCTTCGCTACACTAGAAGAGAGTTCCATTTCCCGCCCGTGTCATCCACTTTCTGAACGGATATTCTACGCTGTAGTAAACCTGTCCCATTTAGTTCGTCTCAATGATTAGATGGCATTTCCTGCCTAGAAGATGACATATTTTGGCAGAGGTTTTCTATAATAGGTTCTCCCTCCAATCTAAAGCGGATGTGTGCCATTCTGAAAACGGAGAGTTTGTTTTCTTTTGAGAGTTTAATGGCAGAATATCAGCTTGGGAAATGGAAGACAAGAGTAACGATCATCCTGTTCAAATTGAATTCCCAAAATGTCAGTTTCGCCGTTACGAAAACAGCCCATCTACGAATTCACGGACTGTTCCAATTTGAAAAGTAAGCATCGCTCTTGAAGTCGATTTTATAAACCCAAAATAAATTTTAATAAAAAGGATAAATCATTGTGTTACCCTTTAAGTTTTTATTTTGGTAAAATTAATAAAAAAGCCACATTTAAATGCTAATAATTGGATGTGGTTCACCGACACGATAATTGTTAACGTGCTTCAAAAATCATCGTCTCCCCTTTCAACTCCCTCGGAAAAAGATGGACAGACAGACACGTCTTTATTTGGGCGCAGTCGAGGCTTGTGGAAGCAAAGACCAAAGGAATCCTGCAAGGACCGTTGAAAATGCAATTTTCGGCTCTCTCAAACTGTTGGCGGATTGTAGATCGCACAACGAGCCGTAAAAGATGCCGGAGAGTTCGTTATCCCTCTCGCGGTCTCTTAGAGAACTTAAGATAGCATTTCAATAATGGGAAAAATTAATGTTAATTTAGTCGGAAGTAAAACTCGAGTATTTCTGGGGATGCGAAGAGTGAGAAAATGAGAGAGTGTAACAATCTATATAATAAAACGCTAAGGCAATAGGTACGTGGCACACAATAACATTGTATTGCTAAGCAACAGGATATATAAACAGCTGAAACAGCTATCACTGAAACATATCAGATCTTGGTATCATATTGTTAGTATAGGATTGTAAAATCTTTATTAAAGATTATTATTATTAAGTAGATATTACTTTTTAAAAAATAATTTGCGTACAATCTTATATGGTAGATTACGTATATATCATAAGCCCGTAAAAAATTACGGAACTTAAAGTATTAAGCGTTTTCATCAACTTAATAACCCGAATCCCTCTTGGTTGGTCAGAGACATTTTTGTTCAATGAGAATTTATAACACATAAATAAATTCTATCATTTAGCATTTAAATGAATAAGAGGAATTTAACGCTATCATTACTTTTCTTCTACAAAACCAATTATCAACAACTACATCAATTTAAATAAACACAATGACCACACTATACTTACCATTTCGGCAGAGGTACATCAGAATGTATCACATTTAGCCAAATCTTACGTGTTAAATTATTAATAACAGTAATTATTTAATTTTAAATGTATATCATTCGATATATATACATAACAACTAAGTAGAACTACGTCAATTTAAATAAAAACAAAATATTTACCATTTTAGAAGTAATACATGATAATACTTTTTCGTATTAATATCGCAACCAAATAACAATGTCTAATGTTTATTTACTCAATGTCTCTAACAAAGTGATAAACAGCTTCTGTATATCGCATTGAAATACAATATAAAGTTAAAACCATTTAGATACTGTTTATATGCAACTATATATTAATTAATTTAATTAATATTTAAATTGTTTGTTCAGAATAAAAGTAATGGCTTCAAGAGCAACATGTTACGCTAATTATAATGCGAGAAGAAGAGCGGAACGAGCCATTCAATCTGTTGAAGAAGCAATTCGAAGAAGAACTGAAGGAAATCAAGCCGACAGAGATCGAAGAGCCATTGAAGATGAACAACAACGAGAACAAAGTAATCAAAAACAAAGAACACGGATCTGAGTTTGGAATCGAGAGAAAATGGACTGTGCAAGAGAAGGCAAGCTAAACGACGTAGATTAAATGAACGTGCATCGTATGCAAATAATTCTCAACTTGACGTTGCCATTGAAGAATATAACTGTGGAAATATGACTCAGACTTGCAATTACTGGCTTTACTGGCCGAATGAACTCAACACTTCTAAAAAATACACCAAATGCTGTCACGACGGAAAAGTCTCCCTCGAAGATTTATCTGAAAAGCCTGATCTACTAAAAGAATTATTAACAACAAACTCACCTGAATCTAAAAATTTTCGCGAACATATCAGAGAATACAACGCTACTTTAGCTTTCGCTTCAATGGGTGCCGAAATCAAAGCACCTCCAGGAATAGGACCCTACGGTTTTCGTATTTACTATAAGGTTTCTCCACTGTTCACGAACGAACCAGGGTATGGACAACTGTATATATTTGATTCGGGTGAAACAACAAACACACGTATGGATTACAACCAAGGCTGTTTACGAATTGTAATGGAGAGGTTAGATACGATGTTACGACAAATAAATCCGTTTGCTGAGTCTTACAATCAAATGCATAGGATAACACAATCTAATCCAACAGTAAAAGTTAGAATGGTTTTTATGGAATATCCGACTTAAGAAGAGATAACGCACCTACTTTAAAAACAGAAGTTGCAGCAATACAATGTTATTGTGTGCCACGTAAGATCATTTGACTCTCTAATTATTGTATCTGCAATTCAAGAGATCGAAAATTGTGTGTATAAAGAAATTTATGATACTGAGCAATAAAGTTAGACTAGTGCGCAGATGTTCTGCGCGAGTAAAGCTAGTAAATGATTATATAAGTAAGGGGGAGAGAGAAAGGAAGGATGGAGGGGGAGAGGGGGAAGGGAGGAAAGATGAAGCAAGGAGAAAGTAAGGAGAGGTAGAAAAGATGTAGAGGGAAGGTAGAGATAGAGAGAGAGATAGATAGAGAGAGATAAAGAGGGAGAGAGAGGAGGGTGGGCAAGAAGGAGGAGAAAATTACCTTCATTACAGACTGAATTTTTAAGAGGTATCAAGTTCACACTTATTTCAAAGCGAACAATAAAATTCAGTTTTTGGAATGTCTGAATGCACGAGTAGAGTCCTCATGCATTATAAATGCGCTTTTCATTCTTCAAAACAACAGAAGCGCTAGTTAATTTTCAGTTATAAATGTCTTTTATACGAAAGGTTTACATTCATATTTATAAAAACTCCCCGGAGTCAAAATGGAGCTTTAGATTTTCAGGTTTAGAGAGACGAAAAGGAATAGGTATCCTCAGAATGCTTTCATTGGCTCGAGAACTTATTATATATTTACCTCGAAAATCGAAACGGAATAAATTTAAGTCAATGTTTCAAGCATAAGAACACATGCGTAGCCATTCTTAGGGTTGATTGAAGTGATCACACTTAATACGTCGTAGTTATTTTACTCCTACACAAATAATCACATTTTTAACTCCCTGATAAGAGGTTTTATAGAACCACAATGCGATAAACAATAATACAAGGTCGATATTCTGCGAAGGAGCAATATTTGGACGCCGAAAATAACGCCAAAAATCGAAAAAAAGCAGCATTTCCCGGATCACGCCGAAAGATCCATTATGCACATCTCGTCTTACGATCAATATGTCGGCTCACTCCGGCAGACGATTTAAGAATTGAAACGTCTTATGTTAGACATGCAAAGGCGGCGGTCGCCCGGAAGAGTAAAAGGATCGCTCATTGACGGAGAAGATTCGATGGCATTTCCTTAATCGCCTGTGATTACGAAGGAGAAGTTGAAAAGGAGAGAATATAATACAAGGCCACAGCGGGTGGAATGCAGGATGGAAGGAGACAGGCAGAGAGAGAGAGAGAGAGAGAGAGAGAGAGAGAGAGGAGAAAAGAATGCAGGAGGCAGGTGAAAGGAAAGAAGAAGGAAGGAAGATGGTCTTGGAGAAACGGGAAGATAGGCGCAACGCAGGTTGCCTAAGATCTTGGAGGCGGAATGCATCATGTAGCGGAAGGAAGAAGGAGGGGGAATGGGAGGGGAGAGGATGAAGGGGGAGGAGGGAATGAGCGGGGGGGAGGGGGTTGAGAAAGAGAGGTTAACCCTCAGACTACCAAGGTAACTGAATTACCACATGAAATGTCTATTGTAAAAAAGATATTTTCATAAAAATTGGTCATCAATTTAATTCATTAGTCTTTTTAAGTCATTTTATACATACTATAAAGGAAAAACGTTTTTACTAAAATAACAAATTATCAAATATTTTTAATTAAAATAAAAAATTAAATATAAGTATTTTTATTTCCTCCGTTTGCTTTCTAATACAGATTAAAAATAGAAAGATAAGATACATTAACATAATTAGAGTGTTTATTAGTGCATTTTTTATGAAGAATTATGTTTCAAATAATGCCAAGGAGAGTAACTCGCTAAATTTTTAACTTTTCGATATTTCTCCTAACATTTTCGATATGTTCTGAATTTCTTTAAATAATTATATTTAAAACACATTGTACGACAAATACGTGGAAGGACAAAATCATAATTATTATTTCGTATCGTAAAAGAATACAGTCATCCTCATTGCCGTAAATTGGTATATTTTGTATATGTTTACAGAATTCACCGCTACATGGTGGTGGCGCTGTATACTGATAATTACGAAAAAGCAAAATATCTCCGAAATGGATGTTTCTGCGAAAATTTGTTTCAAACAACACTTGGAAGAAATATTACTCTCTACAACTTTGGTCCTTACGAAGATGACCAATTACTACGTTTTTAGGGAGATATTTGACGTAAATCGAAAAAACCTATTATTTATAAATAATTCCTAAACAGTAACTGCTATGGAAAATTCTTTCAAATAAAAGTTGTAGGAAATTACATTTTCTATAATCCTTGTATAAAATTGTATATACAATAATAATGTTTTAAAGGAGAAATATCGCAATAACCGAATCGGGTTTCGAATAAACCTCGACTTCCGGTTAACCGTTATTGTCCAAAAACTAATCAGTTCTTTGTGCTCATGTTCACGTGTTATATATGAAGTTTGGTAACGATATGGCATGTATTTTTTGAGTTAGAGCGCCCACAATAACATACACACACACACACAGACATCATTCCGAAAATAGTCTAAACGTGTTCTAGGGACCTCAAAACGTGTATTTCCGTTGAAATCTCGAAGTCGATTTTTTTCGTGATCACAATACTTTCCCATTACCACGTATGGAGAAAGTAAAAATTAGTGTTTGGGGTAATCTCGTTATCCCCCTTGGTAGGTTGACGGTTAAGGGCGGGGTGGGGTGTGGAAGAGAGGGGAGGAGGGAGGGGGGGGAGGTGGCAAAGAGGGGAGAAATGGGATGCAAGCGTTGGGGTAGGTGGGAAAGAGAAGGAAGAGCATCGCCTCGAGATGAAGCCGCGTCGATGGCAACGGCTCATTAAAGTTGAATGGCGGAGAGCGTCGCCGCGAAGTGCCAACATAATAGTAGGATAAGGTTTCGAGCGCTAGAAGACGGTGACAAAGTGCGGTCCCGGGGCTCCAAGGGGCGAAAGGATGCAGGAGGAGGGGCGTGAGGGGGAGAGCCGTATAACGGGAGGGAGAAGAGGCGCGTGTAGGAACGGAATACTCATCAGAGAGAGAGAGAGAGAGAGGGAGGGAGGAATCTCTCAAAGTCCGGCACGCGCTTCGAGCCACCAAGAAAACAAATTAGGAAGGTGTACAGCGTATCACAAATGACCGCGTTTCGTGCAATTTCGGTATTTGAAAGAAATTATATACGTGAGGGAAATAGCGTTTTAAAGTTCTTTTCTTCGTCATAAATAGTCCATTTTTTCCTATTTAAAAATATTGTATGCACAAGTAAGGAAATTAAACGTGTTTCGGTGAGATTGTTTATGTTAGCAACAAGAAGTAACCATGCAAGAAAATTTCCAAATTCAACTTGAATTCTTGTTTGATTTTCTTGATAACGGCTACTCCTACGACAAAACTGTACACGAAAAGAAATAATTTACTAGTTGTACAAGTTTTATTTGAAAACTATTTAGATATGACCAAAACTTTACGAGAAATGACAAATGTTTCATTTTTATCACCAGAAAGTGGTACCCCTGATTGGAATACGTGATTCATTTGTGGTATTTCCTTATTGTCTCTGACTGTAAGTCCTTAATATCAAATTTCATGAAATTCCGTTTGGTAGAAGCCGAGAACGAACATGCGGATGGACGGACATAACCGAAGCTAATAGGCGAAACGCCCCTCAAAAATAACTGCGATGGTGGCTGCAAGCAGAGGTTTAATTATCTTTAACGGTATGTTGCGGGAACATTTTAGCGCAGTAAGAATTCGTATTTATAAGAGGTTTACCTTGCCACAAAATTATTTCAAAAGAAAAAAATCATATAGCATATGGGATTGAAACGAATCCACCAAACAGCATTCGAAAGGGTTTTATTAAGAAAAGAATTCTCAACCCTGAGAAATGGACGGAGCGAGATGAACTGGAAAATGGAAAAGAAGAACAATTATCAAATTTCGCTTATATTAGCATTACTTTATTTAATATAAATTAATTATCATATTTAAGTGATTTACGGACTCTAAATTATTTTGCGTAAAGTTCTAAATCGCTGTGAAAAACCTGATGCTTGGGGGGAAATAATCCACAATATTCCATTCCTCTGTTTATATTAAATGTCCCTCAAAACTTTATTTGTCGAAGGATTTCCTCCACACCATACGGTGATATTTTAGTAATAGCAGTCCTTGATGTCTTTTTACTGAATCTTCACAAGGATTTTTTCCCGTGGCTTTCTTTCCAATTAGTTCTGTCGATGTAAATCGAGTTATTACAGCGAATCGACAAAAATGCTTCCGAAAGCCACCGAATTAACCGGAATCCGACCGACCGAGTGCTCATTCCGACCGGATTCGCTGCAGCACACAAGAAACGAGGCTCTTTTTTCCCAGAATCTCATCACGGGAGCCAACCTGCAATTCAATGGAAAACAGAGTGCGAAAGAAGGAAGCGATGGAGAAGAGGGAATTGTTTATCGTCCCAAGAGAAGGGGAAGAGCAATCTAGGAAGGCAGCGCCAAAGGAGGCGAGCAGTGGAATCATTAGTGTCCGAGAGGAAATGGAGCGAGGTGGGAAGGCAAAGATGGGCTAAAAATTAAAGCTGATTTCACTTTCGATGAGGTTATGGGACAAAATTTTTATTACAAATGAAATCCAAGTTAACTTGAACGTATCAAATACTTTACGTAAATTCAATAACCGCGGAGAAAACATTTGCAAATTGCGAGTTTTCTTATAGGTGCCAGCAGGGCCGGATTAAGCGGTTCATGGGCCCCACGCAAAACACAGGTCCTGGGCCCCGGCCAAAGATGGGGCCGGATTAATTAAGAGAACCTATAAACTTTCATAATAGTGACAAGAGTTTTTGGACAATATAGGTCAACCGGAAGTGAATGTTTATTCTTGTGGTTTTTCCGTTTTTTTTAATGTCTCCTTTAAAACTCAATTTCCGTAAATAGTTGCTATTATAAAAGTTATAGAGAATACAATTTGCTGCACAGTTTGTTTGAAACAATTTTTCGTCAAACCGATAGTTTAATAGATATTTTGGTTTTTCGTCGTTTTTTCCAAATATCTCCTTTAAAACTCAATTTTCATAAATAGTTGTAATTGTAAAAGTTGCAGAGAATAACATTCGATGGAAGTTTTATTTGAAACATTTTTTCATAAAGCCGATAGTTTAAGAGATATTTTGATTTTTCTTCTAAATTTACGTTAAATACGTCGCTAAGTGATGCTTGTTTTTTTACGTAATAAAGACTATTGAAAATATTTTAAAATTATTCTCCAGCGTAAACGCTGATAATTGTTTCTGAGAACGCTGACGTCGAGAGAGCAATCATATTCATTGCTCTGTTATATTGAGAGAAAGTCATGTGTTGGTCCGTCAGCTTTTTATGAAAAGTTCAAAGAATGTAAATAAACATGAAATTGAGGAAGTGACATTAACCAAAATACAAGTATTAAGCGATTATAGTTTAATTTAAGGCAAAGCAAAGGTGTATACAGAATGTATAAACGTTGATAACAAAGTTAACGGATTGCAGGCAGTAGCACACACAGAATTCTCTCAAGGGGGAGGTCCGAAATATTGACAAGATCAAAAGTTGTATAGGTACAAGTTATATCAATGTCGCGTATGGCATCGTTCATTATATTTAAGTTAAAAACAAAGGGGGAAAACCGTCTCCTATTCCTCTCTGATGGCGCCCATGAACCCAGATTTGAAATAACGATGTTTAGAAAAATCACAATTTTCCAGGGGAGGGGGGAGGTCCGAACCCGGTGCCCCCGTGTGTGTGCGTCACTTATTGCAGGTGTTGTGATTCCTATTCACAGGAAACTTTTTTCTGAGAGCGGGCCCCCCAATAAGCCCGGGCCCCAGTTATTTGCACCGGCTACTATCCCCTCTTCCGGGCCCTGAGTAAGATATAATTATATTTCGTTCTCAAGTAAGAGCCGCAACCAATAAACCGAAAAATTTGAGAATGCCTGAATGAATGCACGTGCAAAGAAAGAGGAAGGGTCTTGGGAAATCCCGTATCCTCCTCGGACTTTCTTGCCTCGGGACTGAAAGGGGAGAGGACAGGTGAGAAGGCTCGAGTTGGGGAAAACCAAGGATAGCGTAAATATAAGACAACTAGAATAATAACCCGTCATATGACGGGTAAAATGAAAAATTATAACATACTGGCTTCATTAATTAATTAATAACATAACAATACAGGTTGCATAGCAACTCATGCTAAATTAAGAGTTCAAATCACAAAAAATACGCATTTTTACCTAAGTATTTTTTAAATTTAAGAAGGAAAGATACAATAAAAGACCGCTACAATAAAATAATTTAGAATTTCGTTAGTCCTTTCGTCTTTGTTTGGCACCTACTCAGCCTATTTAGTGATTTTACCGACGCACTCTGGGCTGCCGCCGTCTTACTTGCATAGCTTTAGAACGCGGAAAAGCAACTGCTCCTGGCCGAGGCAGCAACCACTCAGGCAACCCACGCCCATGGACATCATCGAATCACCAGGACTTTTCCCGATGCCCTGGCTGCCCAATCCGCCCCTGGTGGGCCCCTTTGTCATCTGGGCCCCACGCACTTGCACTTGGGTGACAGTACATACTTGTTTGTTACAAAGGCGACTGCTTTTAAATATTGCACTGCTTCATCGTAAACCTTTATTTTGGATCTTCACTAGCGTCTACGAGTAAATGGAATTATAGAATTAACGAAAAATTTCAAAATCATTAGCATATATAATCACGTATTGAAATAATAGGAAAACCTTCGTGTGATGTACATAGAGCCGAGACAAGATATTTTTGCGCCATAGGCTAAATTTGAATATTATACCTCCCTCGTAACAAAGTATACGATTTCACCTCTCAAAGCGGTAGTTTATTTACAATGTAGATGCGAAATAATATATATTTTATATATTATAAAACGTTACACTTGAAATTCCAAATTGTCAATCTTTGCGCCTTAAAGTTTAAAGGAAGATGCCTCGCTTGACTATCACTAGTCTCGCCTCTGCGTGTTTGTAATGAATGGAAATACATGAAATTACTAAAGAAAAATCACTTTCATTTTAGGAAGTTTTTCTACGAAAAAACGAATTTAAACATGTTTCGAAACAATCATTTTTGTAAAATTATAAGCTGATGGTCATTCTAAATAAGAAGTGTTAATCCTGACAATGTACGAAAGCATAAGGCAGACTATGAAAAGTAAGAGACATTTCGCTCTTTTGCCAGGAATCGAACCCGTGTCATCCACTTTCTGAACGGATATTCTACGCTGTAGTAAACCTGTCCCATTTAGTTCGTCTCAATGATTAGATGGCATTTCCTGCCTAGAAGATGACATATTTTGGCAGAGGTTTTCTATAATAGGTTCTCCCTCCAATCTAAAGCGGATGTGTGCCATTCTGAAAACGGAGAGTTTGTTTTCTTTTGAGAGTTTAATGGCAGAATATCAGCTTGGGAAATGGAAGACAAGAGTAACGATCATCCTGTTCAAATTGAATTCCCAAAATGTCAGTTTCGCCGTTACGAAAACAGCCCATCTACGAATTCACGGACTGTTCCAATTTGAAAAGTAAGCATCGCTCTTGAAGTCGATTTTATAAACCCAAAATAAATTTTAATAAAAAGGATAAATCATTGTGTTACCCTTTAAGTTTTTATTTTGGTAAAATTAATAAAAAATCCACATTTAAATGCTAATAATTGGGTGTGGTTCACCGACACGATAATTGTTAACGTGCTTCAAAAATCATACTTTACATAGATAAACCACCTCAATTGCATGTTATTTTAATGATTATAAAAGGATTAATTTTTGCGTCAGCAATACAACTAAATTACTAAATAATTTAAGAAATGCTGAAAATTTTCGCTTCTCTTAGAAACATTTTTATAACGCCATTTTACGAAGTTATTAAAAAAATACTAGTCTGACGTAAAATCTACAACAACATTTACACAGTTTTACTGCTTATCAAATTTATGTAAACAAGACAACATGGTTATGTTTGACGATTTATTCTGCATTTGAAACTGCTCATAAACGTTTGAAACTATTTCCTTGACAAAAGAGCATTAATAACAAAGTTTATCCAGGGAAATCGATTTTGTTTTCATATGCATTAAAGCACACGTTAAACAACGCGGTTTCCATTTGAACAAATTAGGCTGTGAAATCAGCTTAATACTTAAAATAAACTCGTTTTACGAGAGGCTTTTGTCAGCAGATATCGACACAAAACGAACGGGTTTTCGCGATTAAAAAAGAGCGGATTAAAAGTTGGAAATAAAAATTCTCTTTAAAAGAAGAAGAACTAAGAAATGAAGCTGGGCCAGGAGCGTTTCTCTCCCCCCCCCCCTCCCCCTCCCTCCCCTTCCTCCCTCCCCTCTTTTCCCTTCCTCCCTCCCCTCTTCCCCCTTCCTCCCCTCCTTGGAGAAGATCGCGTGCGAAGAAGAAGCGTGAGAAGTGCTGCCCTAGCGAGGGAGCTCGAGGGGATGCGTAGGAGGAGGGAAGTGTGTAAGGGAGGAGGGGGGGGGGGGAGAGGGGAGGAAGGAGGTGGGGGTGAGGGAGGGGGTCGAGAGAGGTCGATACGTTAGCCGATATTTCGCTGTTTCGTCCCGAATGCCTCCTCTGGAGCAATTAAAGAGGAACGCAGAGAGTGCTGGAGACAGCAAAGGACAGCGGAGAACGGCAGGCACCACGGATGGCGTTTCTCATCCGGAGAATTCCCATCGTGCTTTGCGAGAAAGGGAGGGAATTGAGCGATTTCCGTTTTCATTCGACGAGCCCTTTTATTTTTTTGCCCATTGAGAGCGACCTCAGTTCAAACTCGGATTAAACTCAGCGGATTCTTACATTTAAATCTAAGCGATGAGAAATACGAAGGAACACGTCCTCCCTCTCTCTCTCTATCTCTCTCTCCCTCTCTCCCTCTCTCTCTCCCCCCCTCTCTCTCTCCCTCTCTCTCTCTCTCTCCCTCTCTCTCTCCCTCTCTCTCTCTCTCCCTCTCTCTCTCTTTCGCACGTACGCACGCATTCATTCGATTTCCTCGTAAGCAGGCGGACGTGTTTCCTCCGAAAGTGTTTCGAGAACTTCTTAAAGCGAAATGCGACACCAGGATGCGCTCTTCTCGACTAAATGTCGCGCTGATGAATTTTATCATGACTTTTCCGGAATTGTTTACGACTGAAACAAACAAAGTGCTTCGCCATATCGGAGCAGGAGCGGGGGTGACGTAGAAATTGTAGCAGAGAAGGAAACGGCAAAAATAAATTTCATTTGCGCATTTTCTCTTACCGCATTATTATTTTTTTTAATCTCTTCATTCAAAACACGAAGTTTAACCGTAAATATAAATCGTCCAATGATGTATTTAAAAATGTCGTCCAATACGCGCTTAATTACACCGAAATGAAGAAAATGGCTTCTTTGGTCTGTGCGCCGAACACTCTCTCCGAAAGAGAGCAGCACTGTGCGGTTGGGTAAAACAGTTGCTTCTCAATCGGGCGTGCGTGTGTGCGTATCCGACTTTCACTCGCACTCGGCCTTCTGCTCTTCTGAAACCAACCAACCTCGAGTTCGATAAAATATATTTTATTTGAATTTCAATCTTTATTTTTAACTTGTTTTCTAGAGTTGAAGAATTGAACATTCTCTCCTTAAAAAAACTTTCCGCTTCGCCAACCGTAGCATTTTCCTGGAGCGAGAGAGGTTACAATCATTTCCATTAAAATTATTTCGTAAATTCGTGATCCACACGAATGCAATCGCTAAAACATTTCCTTTCTTTGTTTTTCATCCACGTCTTGTGATCAGGGATAGAAGCGCAAAAGAATTTGCTGCCATTTTTCAAGGTGAATAAGGTTGTGACAGATGCCGAAAATGTCGTATGGATAAAATCCGAACTATCTAACGAACAATAAATTTCAAGCAATAAATAAGCACAAATGCCTTTTGGACCACATATGTCTCGAGGAAGAATCAGTGAATTTGCAAATTGATCCGTAGTGTACATATTAATCAGTCTTTAATGTAAAGATCAAATCGCACAAATAATTAACCGCTACCGTTAATTAATGATATTATGGTCAAAACTTTTTCCGCGAATTTTAATTGCGCGCTCCTGAGCGTCGTGTTTTCCGGCGTTTCCACGAACCACCGTTCGGCAAAAACCACTCCCGATATGACAAATACGCCATTCCCTAATCAACAAGCCCTTCTCTCTCTCTCTCTCACTCTCTCTCAAATTACTTTCCCGAATGAAATAAAAAACCTCATCGCCCTCCCCCTCCCCCTCTCACTCTCACTCTCTCACTCTCTCTCACACTCTCTCACACTCTCTCACACTCTCTCACACTCTCTCACACTCTCTCACACTCTCTCACACTCTCTCACACTCTCTCACACTCTCTCACACTCTCTCACACTCTCTCACACTCTCTCACACTCTCTCACACTCTCTCACACTCTCTCACACTCTCTCACACTCTCTCACACTCTCTCACACTCTCTCACACTCTCTCACACTCTCTCACACTCCTCACACTCTCTCACACTCTCTCACACTCTCTCACACTTCTCACACCTCTCACACTCTCTCCTCACACTCTCTCACACTCTCTCACACTCTCTCACACTCTCTCACACTCTCTCACACTCTCTCACACTCTCTCACACTCTCTCACACTCTCTCACACTCTCTCACACTCTCTCACACTCTCTCACACTCTCTCACACTCTCTCACACTCTCTCACACTCTCTCACACTCTCTCACACTCTCTCACCTCTCTCTCACACCTCTCACACTCTCTCTCACTCTCTCACACTCTCTCACACTCTCTCACACCTCACACTCTCTCACACTCTCTCACACTCTCTCACACTCTCTCACACTCTCTCACACTCTCTCACACTCTCTCACACTCTCTCACACTCTCTCATCACTCTCTCACACTCTCTCACACTCTCTCACACTCTCTCACACTCTCTCACACTCTCTCACACTCTCTCACACTCTCTCACACTCTCTCACAACTCTCTCACACTCTCTCACACTCTCTCACACTCTCTCACACTCTCTCACACTCTCTCACACTCTCTCACACTCTCTCACACTCTCTCACACTCTCTCACACTCTCTCACACTCTCTCACACTCTCTCACACTCTCTCACACTCTCTCACACTCTCTCACACTCTCTCACCTCTCTCACACTCTCTCACACTCTCTCACACTCTCTCACACTCTCTCACACTCTCTCAGCACTCTCTCACACTCTCTCACACTCTCTCACACTCCTCTCTCTCACACTCTCTCACACTCTCTCACACTCTCTCACACTCTCTCACACTCTCTCACACTCTCTCACACTCTCTCACACTCTCTCACACTCTCTCACTCTCTCACACTCTCTCACACTCTCTCTCACACTCTCTCACACTCTCTCACACTCTCTCACACTCTCTCACACTCTCTCACACTCTCTCACACTCTCTCACACTCTCTCACACTCTCTCCACTCTCTCACACTCTCTCACACTCTCTCACACTCTCTCACACTCTCTCACACTCTCTCACACTCTCTCACACTCGCTCACACTCTCTCACACTCTCACACTCTCTCACACTCTCTCACACTCTCTCACACTCTCTCACACTCTCTCACACTCTCTCACACTCTCTCACACTCTCTCACACTCTCTCACACTCTCTCACACTCTCTCACACTCTCTCACTCTCTCACACTCTCTCACACTCTCTCACACTCTCTCACCCTCTCTCACCCTCTCTCACACTCTCTCACCCTCTCTCACCCTCTCTCACCCCTCTCACCTCTCTCACCTCTCTCACCCTCTCTCACCCTCTCTCACCCTCTCTCACCCTCTCTCACCCTCTCTCACCCTCTCTCACCCTCTCTCACCCTCTCTCACCCTCTCTCACCCTCTCCCTCACCCTCTCTCACCCTCTCTCACCCTCTCTCACCCTCTCTCACCCTCTCTCACCCTCTCTCACCCTCTCACCCTCTCTCACCCTCTTCACCCCTCTCACCCTCTCTCACCCTCTCTCACCCTCTCTCACCCTCTCTCACCCGCTCCCCTCCTCACCCTCTCTCACCCTCTCTCACCCTCTCTCACCCTCTCACCCTCTCACCCTCTCACCCTCTCTCACCCCTCTCTCACCCTCTCTCACCCTCTCTCACCCTCTCTCACCCTCTCTCACCCTCTCTCACCCTCTCTCACCCTCTCACCCTCTCTCACCCTCTCTCACCCTCTCTCACCCTCTCTCACCCCTCCTCACCTCTCTCACCCTCTCTCACCCTCTCTCACCCTCTCTCACCCTCTCTCCCCTCTCTCACCCTCTCTCACCCTCTCTCACCCTCTCTCACCCTCGCACCCTCTCTCACCCTCTCTCACCCTCTCTCACCCTCTCTCACCCTCTCTCACCCTCTCTCACCCTCTCTCACCCCTCTCTCACCCTCTCTCACCCTCTCACCCTCTCTCACCCTCTCTCACCCTCTCTCACCCTCTCTCTCACCTCTCTCACCCTCCTCACCTCTCTCACCCTCTCTCACCCTCTCTCACCCTCTCTCACCTCTCTCTCCCTCTCTCTCTCCTCTCTCACCCTCTCTCACCCTCTCTCACCCTCTCACCCTCCTCACCCTCTCTCACCCTCTCTCACACTCTCTCTCACCCTCTCTCACACTCCTCACCTCTCTCACACTCTCTCACACTCTCTCACTCTCTCACACTCTCTCACACTCTCTCACCCTCTCTCACCCTCTCTCACACTCTCCACACTCTCTCACTCTCTCACACTCTCCTCACACTCTCCACACACTCTCACACTCTCTCACACTCTCTCACACTCTCTCACACTCTCTCACACTCTCACACTCTCTCACACTCTCTCACACTCTCTCACACTCTCTCACACTCTCTCACACTCTCTCACACCTCTCACACTCTCTCACACTCTCTCACACTCTCTCACACTCTCCACCACCTCTCTCACACTCTCACACTCTCTCACACTCTCTCACACTCTCTCACACTCTCTCCACTCTCTCACACTCTCTCACACTCTCTCACACTCTCTCACACTCTCTCACACTCTCTCACACTCTCTCACACTCTCTCACACTCTCTCACACTCTCTCACACTCTCTCACACTCTCTCACACTCTCTCACACCTCTCACCTCTCTCACACTCTCTCACACTCTCTCACACTCTCTCACACTCTCTCACACTCTCTCACACTCTCTCACACTCTCTCACACTCTCTCACACTCTCTCTCATCTCTCTCACTCTCTCTCACACTCTCTCACACTCTCTCACACTCTCTCACACTCTCTCACACTCTCA